>OX457118.1:7500-751606 GCA_949752805.1 Deilephila elpenor
CACCCCCTCTAATCCTATCTCCGTCGTTTCCGGTCCTAGACCCCCTGAGTTTGGGTTTGTCAGAACCGGCTCGGGAAGGCCTAGCGATTGGCTCCGGCGGAATCCCGGAATTCCCCCCACATTCCCTTCCTTACCCCTCCCAACCCTATCTCCGCCGTTACCGGTCCTAGACCCCCCGAGTTTGGGTTTGTTAGAACCGGCTCGGGAAGGCCTAGCGATTGGCTCCGGCGGAATCCCGGATTTCCCCCCCACATTCTCTTCCTCACCTCCCTAATCCTATCTCCGTCGTTTCCGGTCCTAGACCCCCTGAGTTTGGGTTCGTTAGAACCGGCTCGGGAAGGCCTAGCGACTGGCCCCGACGGAATTCCTAAATTCCCCCCCTCCCCCTACATAAACCCTAATCTTCACATTCAAACCGCTCATGAGCAACAATGGCGGAGGTACATTATGATTACCCGCCTGATTTCATCAAGCTGGTGAACCACAGCGATGAATACCCAGCATTCCCTGTAACCAAAGCCTTCCTTGGAGACATGATGGAACAGTACTGCTTACAACTCATGGAAGCCGTAAAACCGAAGAGCGTTAAAAAGGAGGGCAAGAATATGATCTTAAGCATCGCCCACCAACTGCTACAATTTTCCGAAGCAATTCACGACGAACAGAAATACCCCCACATCACCTACCCACCCGGCCCGGAAAAAGAGACAACATCCTCCACCGTAAACAACAACCTCAAGGAAGATATACTCAGCTGTGTCAAACAGGAACTCGCCAACCACCTCTCCGCCGTCAATTCAATAAAGGAAGAACTCATAGCGCTACAGAAGGAACAAACCAAATCCACCTACGCCGCAGTTGCCTCCGCTACCGCTTCAGCCATCGCCCCCTCAACCTTCAACCGCCCGGCCACCAACAAACCCACACCATCCAGAAGCGTACCACACTCCAACCCCGTTATCTCACGCCCTGCAATGATCGTAACCCCCACAACCGCGGCTAAAACCAAAGAAGAAGCAGTCACGGCACTCCGGAAATCAATATCCTTCCGCGAAGCAAAATATGCACCCGCCAACGTGAAAACCATCTCGAAAGGGAAACTGAGGGTCGAGTTCGACACTGTTGAACAGCGGGACGACGCCCTCAATCGCCTGCGGACGGCGGAACGCGTCACCGCCGAACCCGCCCGCCGGCTCAGTCCGCTGATAATTTTGAAGGGCGTCACCTGCGACGTTCCGGCGGAAGAACTCCCCTCCATCATTAAAACACAAAACCCGGAATTGGAACCCCTAATCAAAGATGACACCGACCTCCTCCTGCGCTTTAAGCGCAATAATAGAAACCCAGCACTATACAACGCGGTACTTCAAGCGAGCCCGACTGTCTGGCGCCGGATCACGGAGATGGGGCGAGTCTGCGTGGACTACATGCGGGTCCACGCTGCAGACTTCTCCCCGTTCCTTCAGTGCTTCCGGTGTCTGCAATTTGGGCACACCAAAGCAAAGTGCTCCGCCACCAGCCAAGCCTGCGGACATTGCGCCTCACCACTTCACACCGTCGCCGACTGCCCCGCCAAGGAAGACAAGACCAAATCCAAATGCGCCAACTGTGAAGCTCATAACAACAGATTCGGATCCAAACTCGACACGGGCCACAGAGCAACATCTCCCACATGCCCGAGACTCATATCCATGAGGGAGAGGATCGGTCAAAGGATCGATTACGGCCCTTAGTCCTCTCCTCTCTCCCCCGTAACCAGGAGTCAATATCTACCAGTCATAACCGTGTCGGATTTGGACTCCGAAAATTGAGAAACATATTGTACATATAGTAATCCAAAATTTTCTTATTTTATATAATTCTTAGATTAAGGAAAATTACCATCATAACCTGTAAAAGATCGTTATATATTTTTACAAATTTTATTTTCTTCCAACAATTAATCTTTAGCGACTCATTTCATTGTATCTCATTTTATTTTACACCAAAATTTTTAATTTGTAATTTACACCAATCTTTTGTAAACATTTAATTCTTTTTGTGTATCACTAACAAACTATGTAACCCTAGATATAAGTAAATAAAGTTATACCACGATAATCACTCTAGCGACCACACACTCATCTCACCACACTTACTCACACAGCACACTCCCTTACTTATCCAGGGGGACCGACGAGGGGCGGACGGAAGGGTTGCTACGCGGAAGTCCTGCCTCTCCGGAAGATCCCCCTACACCTACACTACCCCGGCAGAGGGCGGGCCATCGTATCAAATCGCGAGACCTTACCCCTCTGCCGGGACCACACCCCACACTATCAATCACCACACTTAACAGCGATATAATACAACACCCCTACAGCAAAACACAGGCAGATAAAAAAAAAAAAAAAAAAACCTAACCTAACCTAACCTAACCTAACCTAACCTAACCTAACCTAACCTAACCTAACCTAACCTAACCTAACCTAACCTAACCTAACCTAACCTAACCTAACCTAACCTAACCTAACCTAACCTAACCTAACCTAACCTAACCTAACCTAACCTAACCTAACCTAACCTAACCTAACCTAACCTAACCTAACCTAACCTAACCTAACCTAACCTAACCTAACCTAACCTAACCTAACCTAACCTAACCTAACCTAACCTAACCTAACCTAACCTAACCTAACCTAACCTAACCTAACCTAACCTAACCTAACCTAACCTAACCTAACCTAACCTAACCTAACCTAACCTAACCTAACCTAACCTAACCTAACCTAACCTAACCTAACCTAACCTAACCTAACCTAACCTAACCTAACCTAACCTAACCTAACCTAACCTAACCTAACCTAACCTAACCTAACCTAACCTAACCTAACCTAACCTAACCTAACCTAACCTAACCTAACCTAACCTAACCTAACCTAACCTAACCTAACCTAACCTAACCTAACCTAACCTAACCTAACCTAACCTAACCTAACCTAACCTAACCTAACCTAACCTAACCTAACCTAACCTAACCTAACCTAACCTAACCTAACCTAACCTAACCTAACCTAACCTAACCTAACCTAACCTAACCTAACCTAACCTAACCTAACCTAACCTAACCTAACCTAACCTAACCTAACCTAACCTAACCTAACCTAACCTAACCTAACCTAACCTAACCTAACCTAACCTAACCTAACCTAACCTAACCTAACCTAACCTAACCTAACCTAACCTAACCTAACCTAACCTAACCTAACCTAACCTAACCTAACCTAACCTAACCTAACCTAACCTAACCTAACCTAACCTAACCTAACCTAACCTAACCTAACCTAACCTAACCTAACCTAACCTAACCTAACCTAACCTAACCTAACCTAACCTAACCTAACCTAACCTAACCTAACCTAACCTAACCTAACCTAACCTAACCTAACCTAACCTAACCTAACCTAACCTAACCTAACCTAACCTAACCTAACCTAACCTAACCTAACCTAACCTAACCTAACCTAACCTAACCTAACCTAACCTAACCTAACCTAACCTAACCTAACCTAACCTAACCTAACCTAACCTAACCTAACCTAACCTAACCTAACCTAACCTAACCTAACCTAACCTAACCTAACCTAACCTAACCTAACCTAACCTAACCTAACCTAACCTAACCTAACCTAACCTAACCTAACCTAACCTAACCTAACCTAACCTAACCTAACCTAACCTAACCAGTCACAACCCTAGCGCTGGACCGCAAGCATCGTTTTTACGACGCTCCCGAGTTAAAAAATCGCAAAAATACGTAAAACAAAGTGAAAATAGCCGTGTAATACACCAAAATGTGCGCGTAATAACCACCGACACAATAGTGAAAACCGGGTTTCGATCGGACCATTTTCCAGAAAGTTATCACCGGAAAACTGAAAATTCGACCAACCCGGCGGTACATTTGTGCGTGCGGCGTCGCGAAGTGATCTATGACCTACACTTTTTACACTGCTATTTGATGCGCAAGGACCTTACCTTCATCCCTGGAAAGTTTGAGAATTTTCCGCTTAAAAACGGCCGAGTTATAAAACAATTTGTGCCGGAAAACTTAAAATTTTTAGTGACAGTGAAACTTTTTCGTCGAATAACTCTATGTTTTTGTATGAACACTAACTTTAATTATTATATAGCCTAAAGTGCCTAAACCTTCTCTACATGTTAAAGTGCTTTTTGGATTTTTTGGACAAATAATTAATCAGGTAAATAAAGTTTTAAATATGGACAACTACTAAAAGTGAACTTTGCGAACATTTAACTAGAAACCGCTTATTATAATTTAATATATGAAACCCCTATCCTGTGCGCCATAATCTGGACTAGGTCTCCAGAAAATTTCATCATTCTAGTACAAATATCTATAAAGTAATCAAACTTTTACTAGGGCGGCAAAGGTGAAAATCGCATCAGTGACTTTCGAGAGGCTACAGATCCTTGAGACGATCTGTAACCACCCATTTTTATTAGCCTATCCTATTAGGTGGGTCCTCATTAGTGCTCGTACCAAATTTGGAAGAAATCGAACAGAAGAAACAAAAGATATTAAATTAAACATAACACAAGGAAAAAATTTCTACAAAAAGTGAAATTAGCCTCTTAGAGCCCACCTATAGGACATAGGGACTTCTAGTTTGCACTAAAATCATTTTTGGGACAACATCTAAGTTGTCCCAAAATTTGGTGCAAATCGGACCAGAAACTCCGGACCTCGAAAAAGTTTCAAAACATCGCGAACGCATCGGACCGGCGCGCCCGCCAGCGGAGCACCGGAGCACCGGAGCCCCAGTGACGTAAACAAGATAAGATAAGGCGACCGAACACCTGCGGCGGCGACTACGATAACAAGCGCAGGCGAAAAACAACTTTATTATTTAAGGGTTAGTGACCAAAATTGTATGACTTACCGTGTATTTAAGACTTTATAGAATTGACCAGTGTGTGTGCCTCTGTGCACGATTAAGAATATTTTAAATAAGAAAGTTATAACCTTGAACGCCGCATCGGGGACTCGCAGCTTAGTGGTTGCTGAGACCCAAGTACGGCGCCCTAGATTCTCTAGATATTTGTTGGTTTAATCAATTCCTGAATTCACTATAGTAATAAAGCACTTTAGAGTGTTTTATTTTAAGTAATAAATTGACCTCTTTTCTCTTTTTCAAAATTAAGAAATAGCCAAAACTTAATTAAAGTAGTTGTTTAAAGTAATATTGGAAAATAAAACTTAATTGTAGAAAAATCAAAAGTAAAATATAGAAATAGATATATAATAAATAGTAATTAAAATAATTAAAACTTCAAAACTGTGTAAAACTTGTAAAATTAAAATTAAAAATAAAATTAAAACTAATACTAAAAACCTAACAAATAAAACTTTTTAAAAAAGTTGTTCTATGAATAAGCAATTAAATCTCATACAAGATTAAAATTCATAATAGTAATAAGTAAGGAATTGATAAACAAACAAATAAATGACTCAGGGTTATCTATAATTATCTATAAATATAAATATTAATTGACAGGTATTTATTGAGCCACGTATTGGTAGATCACGGGCCAATACGTATTTTTCGACAACATCATAGGCGGACTTCATTAGCCGGTAAATATTTATTGTGTCATCCATTGGTAATTAAACGGGCCAATAACAATTTACTGATGACATCACTGGCGGATCACTCCGGCCAATAAAAATTTATTGTAATTCATATTGGCGGATTATACTTGGCCAATAGAAATTTATCGAAGCAGCTATTGGAGGCGCAGGCCCCGCCCCCATTTAGCCTCTTGGCCAATAGAAAATTATCGAAGTGGCTATTGGAGGCGCAGGCCCCGCCCCCAATTAGCCTCTTGGCCAGTGGGAATTTATTGAAGTTCTCATTGGATCAATAAGTCCCGCCCACATGCAACTTAATGTAATTTAATTTAATTTAATTTAGATTGGATAAATAAGCCCCGCCCCCAATTAGCGTCTTGGCCAGTGGGAATTTATTGAAGTTCTCATTGGATCAATAAGCCCCGCCCACATGTAATTTAATTTAATCTTATTTAATTTAATTTGGATTGGTACAATAAGCCCCGCCCACCTATTAACTTATCTTAGCCCCGCCTACTTGTTAAAAACAGATCCGTGGCCCTTCCCCCGTGCCCCGAAACACCATATCTCACCCCGCTGGTTTAACACTGGTCATTTCAACAACAGACCCATCGTGTGGGGTGTCCTAGGAATCGGCACGGCGAGACCAGCAAATTGGCCCCAACCGAATTCCCAAATTCCCCCCCCACCACCAAAAAAATTTTAACCCTTCCAATCGCTTCCCCACGAAACCTCCCCCCCTCCCTCCCCCCCCCGCCCCCAAAAAATTTTTACCTCACCCCCTCCCAATCCTATCTTGGCCAATATAGCTCGTAGACCCACTGTGTTTGGTATCCCTGGAACCGTCTCGGCGAGGGCTACAAATTGGCCCCAACAGAAATCCCAAATTCCCTAAAAAATTTCCCCCCTCCAAAAATTTTTTACCTCCGGAAAAATTAATTCATAATTAGCTTCCCCACGAAACCTCCCTCCCCTCCCCCCCCGCCATAAAAATACCTCACCCCCTCTAACCCTATCTCAGCCAATATAGGTCGTAGACCTACTGTGTTTGGTATCCCTGGAACCGTCTCGGCGAGCTCTGCGACTTGGCTCCGATAGAATTCCCAAATTCCTCCCCCCCCACCCCAAAAAATTAAATCTTAGATAACTTGGCCAATTTTAAAGATAAATACCTGGTGTTTGGCATCAAAACAATCGGCTCGACGAGCCCGACAACCTGGACCAGTCGGAATCCGGATTATCCGGATATCAGCAAAACCAAACTCCTACACCCTGAAATATACCCTGACTTACCTGTATAGTACCACTTACACGGGGAATCTCGCTGTTGACAGTGCTGGGCTCCACCTAGAAACCTGTAAATAGAAAAAAGATTAGTATATGTGTGGACGGCCACTATTGGACTTGCTTGTCTGTACATTAAAGGAAAATTTTCCTTTTAAACCGTTTACATTGACTGATTGGCGCCGACTTGCATTATTGCAATAATACTTTTACTACACTAGGCTAGGTATACACTTTATATTTATTTACAAACCTATTAATGACATACTTTTTGAGACTTTTACACTTTGAATAGTATATATTGTGACTTTTTGACTTAGCGCTCTCCCCTTAATTATATAAACATGAGTAACCCCACCTCGAAACCACTGACAAAGTACCCTCCAAACAGGAGAAGCCTAAGTGGGGATCAAAAATGTACGTCTTGGCTTCAAGAAGCTATGCAATACGGAAAAAAGGCCAAATCGGCCTTAAATGAAGCCAAGAATTTAAAAGGAGACCTAAAAGTGTTAAACTTTGAAATGATTGACAAGTTGACTTCGTTGGTTAGTGACATGGAAAAACATTTTGAACAAACAGGAGGTGGTGAAAAGACGAACAAAATAGGAAAAACAGTTGACTTTATATCTGATACAGTTACAATAAACAAGGAAATTTTGGAAAACATGGGAAAAAATTTAGAACGGAGATTTAAAGAATTGGAGAGTAAATTGATAGAAAGAATAGAAGAGGGTGTAGAAATAATTAACACAACCACCACCATGACAAAGGAAAACCAAACGGAGGAAACATGTGAAAGAATAAAACAAGAGGTGAATAAAAGTACCATACATATGGAGAACTTTGTTGATGGCTCGTTCGATGCATTTACTGACAGAATAGACGCGCAGACAGAATTGATAGTTAACCAGGTCGAAGAAAAAGTGAAGGTCCTAAAAGCTAGCATTACACCCGCACAGGAGGACAGAGAGATAGTGGGAGAAATAAGAAAAATAAAAACTGCAGTAGAGGGTCTCCGGAAACAGGACTCCGCTTCTGGAGCCTCTCCCGCGTACGCAGATGCAGTAAGGCAACCTAAAACACCATGGGAACATAAGCCTACACATTCTCTCATCATCTCATCCACCGACGGCAAGGACACTTCAGGAGAGGTTATTGAATACGTCAAAGGAGCGCTGGACGCTAAGAAAAGCGGAATTCGGGTGGAGAAGCTGAGGAAAATTCGGGATGGGAAGATTGTCCTCAGCTGCTCCACCAGAACCGAGCTAGATAAGATAGAGGCAAAATTAAAAAAGAGCGCAAATATCACCTTTGAGGAGGCGAAAAATAAAAGCCCGTTGGTAATACTAAAAAATGTACTGTCTTACAATACCAACGAGGAGGTCAAGGCCGCCCTACACAAGCAAAATGACAATTTACTGGGGGACCTGGCGACGGACATAAGCCAAGCTGAAGTCATGTATAGACGCAAGGCCCGAAACCAACATGAGTGCCACCTGGTGCTCAAAGTGACGCCTGCGCTATACCAGAGGCTAGTGTCGGTCGGCAGGGTATATATAGATCTTCAACGAGTCCGTGTGGAAGATCAGTCACCGTTAGTGCAATGCACTAAATGTCTCGCATATGGACACGGACGAAAATTATGCACAGACACCGTTGATCTCTGCTATTACTGCGGGGGCCCCCACCGAAAGGCAGAGTGCGAGCAATTCCTGGCGGCCCAAGCACCGACGTGCAAAAACTGCGTAAAGGCGAAGGCGAATGACACCACTCACAGCGTCTACAGCGATCAGTGTCCTATACGTAAAAAGTGGGATGCGCTAGCGAGGACGGCTGTAGCCTACTGCTGAGGTCGCCATCGGCGTCCCACAGGATAAAAATAACATCGAACCAAACATATCTGACGTCCATACACATTTTAAAATGGGGCACATAACAAAACAGAAATACCAAAAACTAAGGAAACGAGACAATAAAAAATCCGAAATTAAAACACTAAATAAAAAGCGCTTTCAAAAAATTACAATACTTACAAATAAAAATAAAATCACAGATATAATGATTTGGACGTATTTTCATTTGAAATGCAGCAAATCAAGGTGCAAATTGATCAATGGCAGCGGTTTGATAAATCTAGATATAAACAAAAATAAGATGTGTATTAAAATTATGCTTGACTATATTTTTATATAAATATATAAAAAGCATACAAAAAATATAGTATAACAAAAGATGTATGTAACGCTGAACAAAAATGTAATGGAATTTTGGTAAAGTGTTGTATTGATAAACTGTATTAGAATATATTATGTAACATATATAAATGTATAATTAAGATAGTGTATAATGTGTATTTAAAATACATGAACATAAACTATGTAACGTAGAAACTAATTAGCTATAAGATACTAGATAAAAAACAAAAACGAAAAAAGCACAAAAAATATAAAAAAGAAAAACAAAGAAAAATAAAAATCTATAAAAAACCAAAAAGTATTGACAAAAAAGCAAAAAAAGAAAAAGCAAAAATAAAAAAGAAAAAGAAAATTCAAAAAGAAAAGAAAAAAAAAGGCAAAAATATATGATAAGCTATATATCTAAGATAGTTAACCAGCAAATAGTAAGTTAAGGAAATCAATTGTTATAATAAATGTTGAAGTGTATATGTGATCCCTAATATTAGAAGTAAGTAATTTAGTTAAAAGTGTTTAAGACGATAAAACAAGGTAAATATAGAAATAAATGAAGTAAACAAGATGTAACAATATAAAGATACCATAAAAATATATGTAAAGTACGGTACTGGAAGAAATATGAAAATATGTAAAGATGTTTATCTGAAACAAATGAGTGCTGTGAAAGCATTCACACACCAAAGGTCCTCAACAGACATTATTGGGGGAGAAGACGCGATCTGGACTAAGCTCCAGAATAAAAAAAAAAAAAAAAAAAAAAAAAAAAAAAAAACCTAACCTAACCTAACCTAACCTAACCTAACCTAACCTAACCTAACCTAACCTAACCTAACCTAACCTAACCTAACCTAACCTAACCTAACCTAACCTAACCTAACCTAACCTAACCTAACCTAACCTAACCTAACCTAACCTAACCTAACCTAACCTAACCTAACCTAACCTAACCTAACCTAACCTAACCTAACCTAACCTAACCTAACCTAACCTAACCTAACCTAACCTAACCTAACCTAACCTAACCTAACCTAACCTAACCTAACCTAACCTAACCTAACCTAACCTAACCTAACCTAACCTAACCTAACCTAACCTAACCTAACCTAACCTAACCTAACCTAACCTAACCTAACCTAACCAGTCTCAGCTCAAGCGCGGCCGCGAGAGCATCGTTTACGCGACGCTCCTGCGCCGAAAATTGACAAAGTTACGTCAAAAATCGCGAAAAGTGGTTCAAATTGTGTCTATATAGATGTATTACACATCAAAATGTGCGCGCTGAGACGCTCTAACCCCTCGTGAAAACCCGGAAGTGATCGGACTTTTCAGTGAAAAGATATTTACGAAAAACTGGAACGTGGAAAATTTTCGGGACACAAAAGTGCGTGCGCCGTCACATAACGATCTGTGACCCCCACTTTTTCAACTGCAGTTCGTCGCGGGAGGTCCTTCCGCAGTGTCCCTGAAAGTTTCAGATTTTTCCCGTCCAAAATGACTGAACTACAGACAGTTTTACCGTGAAAAACGCGCCCGAAATAGTGAAAGTGACACTTTCTAGGTCTTAACTCACGATTAAGATCTGTGACCTATAGTTTTTAGTGTTTACCCGTGTGCGCCCACCCCTCGGCTATCATCTCGCCGAATTCCAGATTTTTCTGGCTAGATTTGGCTGAGATATAGCCATCTAAAAAGTGACTAAAAACTTTATTGTGACATTGACACTCCAGTGATTATAGTTTTAGTTTATTTAGTGTCTAAAGCTAGTTATTAGTATTCTTGGTTGCGGATAGACCTCCGGCAAGCCCTCACCAAGTTTCACTAGCATAGGAACACGGGAGACCTAGGAAATAAGACTTAATTTATTGTGACTTTAATAACTGTTTTAAAACTGTGACTTACACTTTCAGACTTAATATCTATGGTGTATTTGTGTATTTAGTGTTTAGACTCAAACTATAGTATGTGTACAGACCTTCTCTAGGCTTGTACCAAGTTTAGAAATTCTAGTGTTTCAGAAAGTGCCTGAAATAACCCAATTTCCGAGGCGCAATCGCGCTATCATATCTGCGCATTCCGTTCCCACGGTCACAGGCGACGCCTGCGGCGCGGCAGACGCGCGGGAGCGGGGTCGACCGGCAACGGACGCGGCAGTTTTATGGCCCCTTGCGTTCGGAGATAAGGATTTCGCTGGGTGAACATTGTATATTGAACCTTATTGCGTATGCATTTTACTTTAACTGAAAGACTAATATTGTGTGAACTTCACCGTGACTTCTGACTATTTCAACTTGTATTACGTGTGCCTCGGTGCTCGCTTTTAGAAAATTTTAAATTACAAAGTTTTAAAATAATTGACACATGCTCAGTGGTTAGTTTTCTCACCCCTTGCGGACCTTAGTTTTTATAAACTAGGTCATTGCGTCGGGTCAATATGTCCCAATCAACGGATGTCTTCGGGCCGTTCATTGGGAGGGATGAGATTGACCCCAAAGATATCTACACCTTCACGACTGCTCTAACTAAATTGGCGGACATCATCAGTGATGCCATCACCGACGGCAAAAGCGTCACGTCGGGAAATAAAAAGACGATTCTGCGGGCCTCTGAAGACGTTCGCATGCTCGCAAACACCCTGCTGTGCTGCGGGTTCGTGCCTCACAGCGACTCCGGCTCCGCACCCACTGCCAGGGAAGATGCGGACCAACTGAAGCAGGACATTATGACCTGCGTACGAGAGGAAATGGCGAAGCACCTCGCTGCCGTCACGAACATCAAAGAAGACCTACTAAACCAACAAAAACAACAAGCAAAAATGACCTACGCCACAGTAGCCTCCGCCGCCGCCTCGGCGTGCGGCCGAACCTCGGCTAAAGCCGCCCCCACGTCAGTGACTTCTCGCCCTATGCCCCCAACCACACGCCCCGCTATCATAGTTACTCCGAAGGACAATATCAAGACCAAAGAAGAAGCCGTTATTGCGTTCAAAGAAAGCATCTCATTCAGAAACACAGCGTACGCACCCGCCAAAGTCCAAACTTTGTCGAACAATAAGTTAAGAGTGGAATTCGACTCCGCGGTACAGCGAGATGACGCCCTCGAACGCCTGCGGACGGCTAAGCGCGTCAGCGCCGAACCCGCTCGCCGGCTCATGCCGATGATAATTTTGAAGGGCGTCTCTGGCGACGTCCCCGCGGAAGAACTCGCAGCGATTATACGCGGGCAGAATCCCGAGATCGGAGCGCTGGCCGCGAGCGACGCGGACCTCAGCTTCCGATTCAAGCGAAGCAACAGAAACACTAACCTTTACAATGCTGTGCTTATCGCGAGCCCAAGCGTATGGCGGGGAATCGTGGAGATGGGGAGAGTATGTGTGGATTACCAACGGGTCCACGCGGAGGACTTCTCCCCGTTTCTACAATGTTTCCGCTGTCTACAGTTTGGGCACACGAAGGCCAAGTGCACCAACACCCACTCACCCTGCGCATATTGTGCAGACTCAAACCACACCGCCGACAGCTGCCCTATTAGGGAAAAGAAAGGCAAACCTGTTTGCGTCAACTGCACAAACCACAACACCCGATTCGGTTCCAAGATCGACGCGAGTCATAAGGCGACATCGCCCTCTTGCCCTCGCCTGAAATCCATGAGGGAGAGAATCGGCCAACGTGTCGATTATGGGCAATAGTCCACTCCCCCTCGTGGCATACTATTTACGCAAATAGGTAGCTTACTACGCACCGCGTCGGTACTGGAATCGAATCGTCACACTCATTCGATAACTCTACATTCATAATTCACTAAACATACATCCACACAACACAAATACTACTCACACACGCAATTCATTCATACATTATACAGTCGCTTGAGTACGGCCTGGAGACGCGTCGCTCTCGGCCACCTAACGCGCGGTGGCGGTTCGGTGCCCGTGCCTACTCTCAACTTTTTAAAATAAACTTCACTCTCGACTTATTGTTCTGTAATATTGTACCTACGACATTTGTTGTATAACGTAAACCTTTATATTATAATCTTAATTTACATTATATACACCATAAGTCCACTGTTTAAACCCAAATATCCATAATTTATACTCTGTCATGCTGTATTATAACTTTTAATTTTCGCATATATAAATTAACTACTTTTAGCATTCTACATAATTTTATACCCATCATTGTGTTCACTATTTTATCGTCGTCTTAAGCATTGTATAACTTCTCCGTATAATAATATCACTCATTGTATAATTTTACCATTGTCTAAAATAAGATATCTACTACACACTAACTCTGTATTTAAACACGAAACAATCTAACAACACATGTACGTACGCAACTCCGCTACTTGTTATAATTGTTTGCGCATATTTTATCAATGTTTGTATTGTCTGTTTGATTACCTATACTGTATATATCACATACACGCTAACTTATTCATTTAGTGGGCCGAACTAATCTTTTTGTATCACTTCCCCTATTTAATATCTATCACCATTTAAATCCGCCGTTACGAGCATTATCTCTCTTGTATGGGATAACAGCCTAGGCGCCTGACGATAAACTGTTAGCAACCCGCAACTCTTGCGGGCGACTACAGTGGTTCGAAGGGCCCTTTTACGTATAGCGGAGCGCGAGCGCCTGGCGAACGCTAACAGCACATTGTAGCGTTACCGCTCGCCAGGGGCCGCGTATGCTTTTCGCATCCTCGATTAAGCAATTATATTGCCATACTACAATTTAAAATTTTGCACATTAATAAGAACTCACCGACCACCGCAAATTTCACCCATCTAATTCGTGCTCTTTATTATATCTGATACACTGCTATACCATTCGACTTCATATTTTATATGTAGAATATCACTTACGCATACCTCACGTCTTCCCTATTTACAATTAATTAATACCTCGCATCTTTGCGACTACTCACCATTTCTCATAATCGGTTATATTTAGTACTCACCTTGATTTACTTTTGAATCATTAACCACTTCGATCGCACACCGGTCTAGACCTGCGCCGCCGCCACGCTACCCCGTCCCCCAACCCCCTCGGCGCGCTCGCACCGTCTCGGGGCTCCTCTCACGCCGGGCGATAAGGCCCGCAGCCAGTTGACAATTCATTTTGTGCCTTATTACTATCGCTTGTGATCTAAATTTGGCTGCGCGGCGCTGGACTGGGTACGCATTTAATTTAATTTAATTCATTTACTAACACATTACTTTCGTAAAATCTTACCTACTAAACTGGTCACCTTTTCCCTCTTTAATTATAAGTTTTATTCTTGATAATTGTTTATTATAATTGAACACCTGCACATATGTGTAAAACTTTATTTTTGATTAAGCACATCACTATCAGGTGCATACTTTATATAACTTCAATTTCACCATAACGATGTTTACTATTAACCAAATCTTTAATTGTAACGATAACTCAACTCTCTCTTTACTTACCAATTAACTGTAGTAGTCATCTACATCTATTTGTTAAATTCATACTCTGTAAGCTCATATATATTTATTATACAATTATTTTACACTACTTCGCAACTAAAGCATCGATGACCGTGGTATTCTATATATTTGATGACAACTACCACAAACACCTATTTTACCTTAATTTACACCTTTGCAACATCATTTTATCATTTATATACTATACATTAATTTTAACACACAAAGTATATACATAATGCCAATAATGTTTACCTTAACAGGTCTCATCAAACTCATATTCGTTAATACCACCATTATCATTACACTGCTTCAATAATATACTTTCTCTTTTGACCTTGGCCGTTCGAGCGGTGAACGTCCTTCCGCGCTACAGGTTTATGGCCCCTAGCGCGCTCCGATAACACTTTTGTATAGTTTAAATAATATTATTTACCTCGCAGTGCACACCAAACAATCACTCTATTTCTTACATACATAATATTATCTTATTATCCACTATTAAATCTTGTCTTATATAACCTTAATAACATACTTCAGATAAATATATTTTTGTCATAATACTTAACAAATATTAATCGATGATATTCAAATTATAATCACCACCAATCATTGCTCTATGTATATGACTACAGATTCAACACATAATTAATATAAACATAATACAACACAAGTTAAAATAATCCAATCACACATCTTTACACGCCAGAACATATGTATATTATTACATTGACTCCGGCTATACCCTATGTCATCCTAGCTAATATTAATCTAACAAAGTAATACTTAGTGTCAACACTAGTACCATTGATACCTAATGATTAAACATCACTTATCTACACCTTAGTTACGCTCTAATATACTATTCAACAAAATTCATAAACACATTATTAAACATCTATCTGCACCTATCAAAAATTTATGTTCCTTATAGTATACATACACTACCTACCTGTTACTTTACATACACTGATTACTCTTATCACCAAATACCACATAACCACATATTAACAAAACATCCATTTAATTTATAATGATTCACAACTCCAATAGGATCTCATGCCAATGAGAATTCCAATTGGAATTCTTACTAAGGACAAACAGTCCTATTAGATTTTCCAATTGGAAAAATTTTCTGATTCACAACACAACACATCAGGATAACCATCTCAACCTGTTGTAACTTATATTAGTTTCTATATATATTAATAATCCTAATTCGCATAATTTACTCTTATATATTTTACACTTTATTTTGAATCGTATCCCTTAACACGCTTACTCTATTACACCTTCCGATCACTTCCTAAAACTGCTACACCTTTGTAGCGAAAACGACTAAATAGTACTAATTTGACTTATCACTACTCTTATTGTGAAAACTTAATATTTATTTAAAATATAAACTAGTTATTAAAAATCATCTCTTGCGACCACACATATTACTCACAACGTTTACTCACATTCACTTTTCCTTACTTTACCAAGGGGGGCCGACGAGGGGCGGACGAAAGCATTGCTATGCCGTAGTCCTGTCCCTCCGGAAGACCCCCCTACACCTACACATAAAACCGGCAAAGGGCGGGTCGTCGTATCAAATAGCGAGACCTTACCCCTTTGTCGGTTAATTCACCCCACATGTTCAATCACAACACTCAGCAGCGATTCTAAGCAGACCCCAACATGAGAAAACACAGGAGAAAAAAAAAAAAAAAAAAAAAAAAAAAAAAAAAAAAAAAAAAAAAAAAAAAAAAAAAAACCTAACCTAACCTAACCTAACCTAACCTAACCTAACCTAACCTAACCTAACCTAACCTAACCTAACCTAACCTAACCTAACCTAACCTAACCTAACCTAACCTAACCTAACCTAACCTAACCTAACCTAACCTAACCTAACCTAACCTAACCTAACCTAACCTAACCTAACCTAACCTAACCTAACCTAACCTAACCTAACCTAACCTAACCTAACCTAACCTAACCTAACCTAACCTAACCTAACCTAACCTAACCTAACCTAACCTAACCTAACCTAACCTAACCAGTCGCAGCGCGAACGCCGTACCGCGCGCATCACTTTTAAGCCGCTCCGCGTTCAAAAAAATCCGAAAAATAGGTTTTATGTGCAAAACTAACAAGTGTGATACACCAAAATGTGCGCGCTGTGACCCTCTATGCGTATCCAAAAGAATTTTTAAAATCGGATAATAAGTGACAAAGATATTAAAGAAAAACTTTTTGTGAAAATTTTCCAAGTGAATCAAGTGACTATATCTCCGTAAAACGATCTTTTACATATAGTTTTTGGACTGCAGTTCGACTCCGTATATCCCCCCCCTTCCCTGTGCAAAGTTCCAGAATTTTCTCGTGGGTACTTTTGAAGATATCGAACAGTGAAGTGCGCCACACCCAGTTTTACACAGTTAAAGACAGTTTTTCTTCCATAACTTCACAAACCTTCCAGCTAGAATTGATCCTGGACCCCACAGTGGTAGCCCCGAGCCAGGACTACATTGTCCACCAAAGTGTACAGTTCTAGCTGCCGTATTCTTCCATTGAGCGGTGCTTTCACCCTCAAAACTCATACTTCTACTTCGGAGGGCTCTCCTGCTCTCAGGAGCTGAGATCCTGGGCCAGCTCATATACCAGAAGTTGCGCCACTTCACCAAGAATACCTGGACACCAAAATCATCACCATCGGACATCAGGAAGTGCCTTAAATCCACCTGGACATACAGTGAGTTTTCAGCCGTACATTCACCAAGTGATTACTCCGTGACCTTCGGACCTAGAGACC
Source organism: Deilephila elpenor (assembly GCA_949752805.1). Lineage (NCBI taxonomy): Eukaryota > Metazoa > Arthropoda > Insecta > Lepidoptera > Sphingidae > Deilephila > Deilephila elpenor. The sequence goes on from OX457118.1 coordinate 24,870, forward strand.
TGGAACCAGTTCCAAAATCATTTTTTGGGGACCCTCGGCCTGCACACCAAGAACCAGCCAAATCCACCCATAAACAAAAAAGTCATTTTTAAAATCACCAGAAGAAGGTCATATCTGAACAGCATACAGGTTCGAAGTCTGTCTGATGGAATAATCTGGTAGAGGGCAACCTCCCGGTTCCATCGACACCACTCACGACCTGATCGGAGCAATAGCGGCTGATTGAGCGAGGTTTTCCTTTTTCATTCCTACTCATCTAAAACCCTTTTTAATTCTCTATTCATAAACTAACACTATTTTAAATTTAAAATCTGGAAGTTGTGAAAATTTTAAAATCCTTATTCATAATATATATTTAATTTACCTCTAAAATCTTATATTTATTTACTTGATCATTGGTCACTTATTTCAGACCAATGAATATTTATCTATCACTCTATTGGTAATTGCCGTACAACCCACTTATATTTATCTCACTTCTCATTGGCCCTCAGCCAAAACAGACTCCTCCCACTTAAGTTAAACTCCGCCCCTTTCACACTAAACTCCGCCCACTTTGTCCCTAAACCCCGCCCACTTTTGTTGGCTCCTCCCACTTTTTCCGTGTTAGCCCCGCCCACTCCAAGTTAAGTCCCACCCCCTTTTACTTTGGCCCCGCCCACTTTTTCCCGGACTTAGCTGTTTTCAGTCTCCCCTACCCCCCGCTGCACCTTTCACCAAACCCCTCCCAAACGTCACCCCACGAAACCTTCCCCCCCCCCTCCCCGCAATCTTACCTCACCCCCGCTGACCCTATCTCCGTCGTTCCTGGTCCTAGACCCCCTGAGTTTGGGTTCTTTGGAACCGGCTCGGGAAGGCCTAGCGATTGGCTCCGGCGGAATCCCGGAATTCCCCCCCACAGTCCCTTCCCCACTCCCCTAATCCTATCTCCGTCGTTTCCGGTCCTGGACCCCCCGAGTTTGGGTTCGTTAGAACCGGCTCGGGAAGGCCTAGCGATTGGCTCCGGCGGAATCCCGGAATTCCCCCCCACACTCCCTTCCTTACCTCCCTAATCCTATCTCCGTCGTTTCCGGTCCTGGACCCCCTGAGTTTGGGTTCGTTAGAACCGGCTCGGGAAGGCCTAGCGACTGGCCCCGTCGGAATTCCCAAATTCCCCCCCTCCCCCTACACAAACCCTAATCTTAACACTCAAACCTCTCATGAGCAACAATGGCGGAGGTACATTATGATTACCCGCCCGATTTCATCAAGCTGGTGAATGACAGCAATGAATACCCAGCATTCCCTGTAACCAAAGCCTTCCTTGGAGACATGATGGAACAATACTGCTTACAACTCATGGAAGCCGTAAAACCAAAGAGCGTTAAAAAGGAGGGCAAGAACATGATTTTAAGCATCGCCCACCAACTGCTACAATTTTCCGAAGCAATTCTCGACGAACAGAAATACCCCCACATTACCTACCCACCCGGCCCGGAACACGAAACAGCACCCCCCACTGCAAGCAACAACAATCTCAAGGAAGACATCCTCAGCTGCGTCAAGAAGGAACTCGCTAACCACCTCTCCGCCGTCAACTCCATAAAGGAAGAACTCATAGCACTACAGAAGGAACAAACTAAATCTACTTACGCCGCAGTTGCCTCAGCTACCGCATCAGCCATCGCCCCCTCAACCTACAACCGCCCGGCCTTCAATAAATCCACACCCAGAAGCGCACCACAATCCAACCCCCCTATCTCACGCCCCGCGATTATTGTTACCCCCACAACCGCGGCTAAAACCAAGGAGGAAGCAGTTACGGCACTCCGAAAATCAATATCCTTCCGTGAAGCAAAATACGCACCTGCCAACGTGAAGACCATATCGAAAGGCAAGCTGAGGGTCGAGTTTGACACTGTCGAACAGCGGGATGACGCCCTCAATCGCCTGCGGACGGCAGAAAGCGTCACCGCCGAACCCGCCCGCCGGCTCAGTCCGCTGATAATATTGAAAGGCGTCTCCTGCGACGTTCCAGCGGAAGAACTCCCCTCCATCATCAAAACCCAAAACCCCGAATTAGAACATCTCATCAACAGTGACACAGACCTCCTCCTGCGCTTTAAGCGCAACAACCGCAACTCTGCACTTTACAACGCGGTGCTTCAAGCGAGCCCGAGTGTCTGGCGCCGGATCACGGAGATGGGGCGAGTCTGCGTGGACTACATGCGGGTCCACGCTGAAGACTTCTCCCCGTTTCTCCAGTGCTTCCGGTGCCTGCAATTCGGACACACGAAAGCTAAGTGCTCCGCCACCAGCCAAGCCTGCGGACACTGCGCCTCACCACAGCACACCATCGCCGACTGCCCCCTAAAAGAGGATAAGATGAAGACCAAATGTGCAAACTGTGAAGCTCACAATACTAGATTCGGATCAAAACTCAACACGGGCCACAGAGCAACATCTAACACATGCCCGAGACTCATATCCATGAGGGAAAGGATCGGACAAAGGACCGATTACGGCCCTTAGTCCTCTCCTTACCCCTGGGGAACCATTTATAATATGCTCAGACCCTCCCCGTGTTGGTTTTTGATACCGAAAATGTTGTTCTATATTGTAAACCCTATTAGATCTAAGATTTTTAAAAAACTGTATAACTGTTAGTCATAAGAACGTAAAGATCGTTTAATTTTAAATTTTATTTTATATTCTCCAATAATTATCACCAGCGATTCATTTTACTCTATTGTATACACTTTTATTTTTATTTTTATACCAAATTTCATCTTGTAAATAACACTAACTCTAGGTAAACAACCTAATTATTGTCAGGGTATCACTTAACATATAATTTTTATTTTTGTAATTTAGATGTAAGTTAATAAAGAAACCACGATAATCCCTCTAGCGACCACACATATATCTCACCACACTTACTCACACAGCACACTCCCTTACTTACCCAGGGGGGCCAACGAGAGGCGGACGGAAGGGTTGCTACGCGGAAGTCCTGCCTCTCCGGAAGATCCCCCTACACCTACACTACCCCGGCAGAGGGCGGGCCATCGTATCAAATCGCGAGACCTTACCCCTCTGCCGGGACCACACCCCCCACTATCAAACACCACACTCGACAGCGACATAATACAACACCCTTACAGCAGAACACAGGCAGATAAAAAAAAAAAAAAAAAAAAAAAAAAACCTAACCTAACCTAACCTAACCTAACCTAACCTAACCTAACCTAACCTAACCTAACCTAACCTAACCTAACCTAACCTAACCTAACCTAACCTAACCTAACCTAACCTAACCTAACCTAACCTAACCTAACCTAACCTAACCTAACCTAACCTAACCTAACCTAACCTAACCTAACCTAACCTAACCTAACCTAACCTAACCTAACCTAACCTAACCTAACCTAACCTAACCTAACCTAACCTAACCTAACCTAACCTAACCTAACCTAACCTAACCTAACCTAACCTAACCTAACCTAACCTAACCTAACCTAACCTAACCTAACCTAACCTAACCTAACCTAACCTAACCTAACCTAACCTAACCTAACCTAACCTAACCTAACCTAACCTAACCTAACCTAACCTAACCTAACCTAACCTAACCTAACCTAACCTAACCTAACCTAACCTAACCTAACCTAACCTAACCTAACCTAACCTAACCTAACCTAACCTAACCTAACCTAACCTAACCTAACCTAACCTAACCTAACCTAACCTAACCTAACCTAACCTAACCTAACCTAACCTAACCTAACCTAACCTAACCTAACCTAACCCAGTCTCAGCCGACGCGCGACCGCGAGAACACGAGTACCGCGGCGCTCCCGCATCGAAAAATCGCAAAGTTTTCGTCAAAAATCGGTAAAAGTGGTAAAAGTGTGACAAATATACCAGTGTAATACCTTAAAAGATGCGCGCTGAGACGAACTAACGAACTGTGAAATAAGAATAGTGATTCGATTATTCATTAAAAAGTTATTGCGGAAAAACTAAAATTCAAAAAATTCTTAGAAACATTAAAGTGTGACTATCTCGGCGGAACGATCTGCGACACCCTGTTTTCGGACTGCAGCCAGTTGAGGAATCACCCTCTGCAGGTCGGGACGAAGTTTCAGATTTTTCCCGGCGAAATTCGATTTTTAACAGCCAAATTAGTGACCAAAATTTGTGCAAAAACAGTGACTTTGACTTTCAAAAAATCATAACTCGCCCAAACGATCAGTGACCTACTAGTTCAAAAATTTATATGGGTGCACAGACTCTTCCTCTACCCTGGTGCAAAATTCCCGAATTTTCCCGATAAACCTGACAAAGATATTCAGATTTTCCCAAAGACAGTTTTTAAGTGAAACTAAACATTGACATTAATTAGCATGCAGGTGATCAGTGGACACACATAGAATTTGTATTCTAGTGTTTAATGATAAAGGGACTCTTCCCCTATCGTTAAGTTCAATTCTTACGAAAATCGGACAAAAGTAAGTAGTAGTTTTTGACAATTAAGTGCCGGACAATTCAGTGCGATTTTCAGAACCGATTTTCTCAACTCCTGGACTTCCTCCGGGACTAGTGACAGTGCTTCTTGATAACTCTTAGGACCCTTCAGGTCACCACAAAATTTGGACTAAATCGGTGCAGTAGTTTGACCAGAAACCGAACTTTAACTATCGACCAATCAGAAGTTTTTCGCCGCTCAAATCGAAAGTATCAGGGATACAAACCATATCTTTATAGCTTCCAGTAGACATCGACCTTAGCTACACTTGTGGGGTCAAAGACTTCCACCACCACCAAGGACTTAGCTGGAATCCTTGGAAAAGCAGTAGGAAATTACCATCTTCAACTTAGAGGGACCCTGCTCGATCCAGGACCTCACTCGGAGCCAGACCACTGGTGTCGAAGTATAGGCCTGGACCTGGAGCGTTGCTGGACACCTCAAGCACAAGGATCGGACCCCGGCAAGCGGCTGAAAACGAAGTCGGCCCGGACCAAAAGTGAGCACCATCTTCAAACCCTTATAACTTAAGTGTTACTGCCTTGAGCTTCGTGGAAACCAGGTGACAAGTGGTTTCTCCACCACCTACTACCCCCACCCAAAAATCATCCCTGTCCGACCTAAATTCAGAAAGTCGATTTTCACCGAACCCCCTTTTGGGCTGTACTCGGGACGGATCTGAATACGATCTCTGTCTCGAAGAATAATCCAAAGGAGGATCACCCCCCGCATCTTTTGACACCACCCCCATCAAAATCCGACCAATATTAACAGTTTGAGCGAGGGTTAAGCATCGCTTATAAAAAGTTTTAAAACGGTATTTAGCAGCTTTTTAAAAAATTGTATTCATAGTCCAAAGTTAATTTAATATTTAATTTGAAAATACATAATTTTAAAACTCATTTAAGGATTTATATTCATAATAACTCTTAATTTTAGAATTCATAATTTTAGAACTCATTTTAGGAATTCATATTCATAATAACACTAAAATTGGGAAATTAAAAAATTTTGTAAATTTGTAAATTAGTATTTTGTGTATGCCGTGTATGCCACGCCCCCAATCTCTAAGCCCCGCCCACATCCAGATAGTCCCTCCCTAACCTACCCCCCCCCGCCCCTACCCCCACCCCAAAAATTTTACCTCACCCCTCCTAAACCTATCTCCGGTCCTACCCAAGGTAGACCCACTGAGTTTGGTATCATTGGAACCGGCTCGGTGAGGCCTACAATCCTGCCCCAACAGAATCCCCAAAATCCCCAAAAATCCCCCCCCAAAACCCAACATACCTAAAAATATTTTAGGTCTCCAATAGCCTCCCCGCGAAACCTTCCTCCCCTCCCCCCCCGCCACAAAAGTACCTCACCCCCTCCAACCCTATCTCAGCCGACACAGGTCGTAGACCCACCGAGTTTGGTATCCTTGGAACCAGCTCGGTGAGCTCTGTGATTTGGCTCCGATAGATTTCCCAAATTCCTCCCCCCCCACCCCAAAAAATTAAATCTTGGATCACTTGACCAATTTTAAAGATACATACCTGGTGTTTGGTGTCAAAAGAAGCGGCTCGACGAGCTCGACAACCTGGAACAGTCGGAATCCGGATAATCCGGATATCAGCAAAACCAAACTCCTACACCCTGAAATATACCCCGACTTACCTGTATTGCACCATATACACGGGGAATCTCGCTGTTGACAGTGCTGGGCTCCACCTAGAAACCTGTAAAAAGAAAAAAGATTAGTATATAAGTAGATTAAGATTAGTTGTAAGGAATTATTGACATAGACTTGGATAATTCAAATTATCCAAAATTGTATTTACATGTATATGAGTATAGCTGCCTGAGCGGCACTAGGGACGATACGCTGGGCCACAGCGAGCTGCTTCAGACATCTTAAAGAGAAATAAGACAAAAATTTTTACAAATTTTTTTAACATTTATTTTAATTGACAATTTTTAACGTTTACTTTAATTGACCGTTAGTGAGCCTTTTACACTCACTAACAATATACACAATATATATCTCCTGCAAGCTCTTTACACTAGCAGGAGTAAGCAAATTGACGCATTCCCCTACACAACTTACTGCTTCTGGTCCCAAGCAACATGTTCGGCTTCCGCACACCCGCTAAAAATCCCAGAGACAAGAGCAAATCCCCGGAAAAAACACAAAGTCCGAGGGAAACCACTGGAACTAGGGTCGCGCAGGCGCGACAGAGCCTGGAATCCCAAATGGAAAACCCAGAAGGGATAGGCACTGCCGTGCCTTCGAGACCAAAGCCCAGGGGCATCCCATCGGAAACAAAGGGGACAAACAAAAAACCAGCACCGGCTATTACTGACATAACACCAGAAAAAACTGCAAGCATGAGCAGGTCAGCAGAGGCAAAGGCCTGCCTCATGAAAATAAAGCTGCAGATCAACAATAGCCGGAACATAAAAACGGAGATCAAGAACGATGTGCTGGAGGCGACTGAAAGGCTTTATAAATTGGTAACCGAAAGTGAAGGAGAGAGGAAGAGGGAGCAAAGGAAGGACAAGACGGACAGGATTGAAAGCCCTGACACTGCTGCAAAAGCAAAATCAGAGGAAAAGGACCGGATAGGACAAGAACAGCTGATTAAAAAACTCGAAGAACATAGCGAGATGCTACAGAAAAATAAGGAAGAGATGGAGAAGCTGAAAGAGGAAATAAAAACACATAGAGAGGAACTTAAGGAAGGGAAAACTTATGCAGCAGCGGTAATGGAGCCTAAAAGAGTGGCACAAGTAGAGAGGCCAATGCACTCCATCGTGATAACCGCAGAGGATGAAAAGGCATCGGGAGAGGAAGTATTCGAAAGAATACGGACCACTCTCAATGCCAGAGAGGAAGGGATGAAGATAGATAGGATGAGAAAGGCAAGAGATAGGAAAGTGATTGTTGGGTGCAAATCAAAGGAGGAAATTGGAAGGATAAAGGACAGATTAAGGAAAGATGGAAAGGGCCTAAACGTAGAGGAGGTTCAGAACAAGGAGCCGATGGTCCTACTGAAGGATGTCCTCTCCTACAACACCGATGAGGACATAGTGCGAGCACTCATCAGCCAGAACAAAGACCTACTAGGGGACTTTAGTGGCGATGAAAAAAGCCTAAGGGTCAAGTTTAGGAGGAGGGCGAGAAACCCCCACGCATCGCACGTGGCGGTGCAGGTGCCACCGTCGGTGTGGAAGCGCTTCACAGAGGCTGGAGCGGTCCACATCGACGTACAAAGAGTGAGGGTCGAAGATCAGTCCCCTCTGATTCAGTGTTCGCGCTGTCTGGGCTATGGGCACGGTAAACGGTTCTGCCGGGAGCAGGTGGACGTGTGCAGTCACTGCGGGGGTGCCCACCACAGGTCAGAGTGTGCTGACTGGTTGGCCAGGGTGCCCCCGTCGTGCTGCAACTGCACGAAAGCCAAGCTGGGCGGAGCCGGGCACAATGCCTTTAGCCCAGAGTGCCCTGTGAGGCGAAAGTGGGATATCCTGGCGAGATCCGCAGTAGCGTATTGCTAAGGTGGATCCCAGGAACCCAGGTCAGACCTCTACCCCAGCAGACGCGAAGCCGGCATCCGTGGCGCAAGCCAACCTCCAGAGGAAACAACTAGCTACGCTAGAGTTTCTTCTGGAGGCGGAACAACGGAAGGTCGACTTCGCGTTACTCCAGGAGCCGTACGTGGGAGGTCAAGGTAGAATGAGGGACCACCGGGGGGTTAGAATCTTCCAGGGAGATAACGGGAGCGGGGCCGTGGTCAAGTCGGCCATTGCAGTGTTCAACGACGACTTGACTGTGACCCAGTGCCCGTCCCTGACCACCGCTAACATCGCGGTGGTGAAGATCCAAACCGGGACCCGAGAATTAGTGGTCATCTCGTTCTACTTTGAACCCGATAAACCCATAGGGCCATACCTGGAGCAACTGGGGGACATAGTCGGAAAACTGGGATCCCGCAATATCCTCATAGGGGGCGACACCAACGCCAAAAGCGTTTGGTGGGGCAGCGGGGACACTGACAGCAGAGGGGAAGAGGTGGCAGGGATGCTAGAAGAGCATGGATTTCAGGTGCTCAACGACGGCTTCCGGCCAACCTTCGAGACCGTGAGAGGAGGTAGGACTCTCACGAGTCATATAGACATAACGGCATGCACCGCGGATATCCTGAACCTGGTGGAAGACTGGAAGGTTGACGACTCAATGGCGAACTCGGACCACAACGCAATCACCTTTAAAATAAATAAAATTAAATCTAAAATTGCAAAAGAAAAAATAAAATCTACACGAAAATACAATACTAAAAAAGCAAATTGGGACTACTTTAATGAAAAACTTGAACAATTTATAACAGAAAAAGAAATAAACATAAATAAAATAAATAATATAAATGATAAAATCGATTTGGACCAAATTATAGAAAATTACATAGAAACAATTATAAAAACCTGTAAGGAAACCATACCTGAAATAAAAATTAAAAATAAATTCAACTTACCTTGGTGGACGAAGGAACTCGCCAAAATGAAGCAGGAGGTCACCACCAGGAAACGGAGAATCCGATGTGCAGCGCCCGTACGAAGATCAAAAGTCGTCGATGAGTACCTGAAATCAAAAGAGAAATATGAATCCGAAGCAAAAGCGGCACAGATAAACAGCTGGAAAGACTTCTGTAAACTCCAGGACAAAGAAAACATATGGCAAGGAGTTTACAGATGCATCGGCAAGGTATCAAAGAGATACGAAGACCTGCCACTGACTCTTGCTGGACAGACCCTTAGTGCTAGAGAATCCGCCGAGCTCCTGGCAGTAACATTTTACCCGGAGGACAAGGAAGTTGAAGACAACTCAGAACATCAGAGTATAAGAGAAACAGCCGCACGAGTAAATGACGAAGTCAATGCTGAGACCCATGACCCACCATTTACAATCGAAGAACTACACGCGGCTGCAGACAGCTTCAACCATAAGAAAGCCCCTGGAGCAGATGGCCTAACGGCTGATATCTGTAAGCGAGCTATCGACAAGCATCCGGAATTATACTTATCACTGGCAAACAAATGTCTGGAACTTGGCCACTTCCCCAGGATTTGGAAGGAGGCGACGGTTGTCATCCTGAGGAAGCCGGCCAAGGAGGACTACACCAAGGTGAAGTCCTACAGACCAATTGGGCTTTTGCCAGTGATGGGTAAAATTCTGGAGAAGATGGTGGTGGGTCGAGTGAGGTGGCATCTTCACCCGAGGACAAGCCCCCGACAGTTTGGCTTTATGCCCCAGAGGAGCACCGAGGACTCCCTCTATGTCCTAATGAATTACATACGCGGAAAAATAAAAGATAAAAAGATCGTTTTGATAATATCATTGGACATAGAGGGAGCCTTCGATAGCGCCTGGTGGCCGGCTATTAGAGTCAGACTGTCGGAGGAAGGTTGCCCAATTAACATCAGACGGGTGATTGATAGCTACCTCGAGAGCAGGAAGGTAAAACTCCGCTACGCGGGCGAGGAGTGTGAAAGGTGGACCTCCAAAGGATGCGTTCAAGGCTCCATTGGAGGTCCAACCTTTTGGAACCTGCTCCTCGACCCACTGCTGATAGAGCTCGACAGAAGGGGCAGTTACTGCCAGGCGTTCGCGGATGATGTGGTGCTCGCGTTTGAAGGTGATGAAATGGCCAAGATACAACGCCAGGCCAATGAAACCCTCGCCTATGTGAGGGAGTGGGGAATCAGAAATAAGCTCAAATTCGCGCCCCAAAAAACCAAAGCTATGGTCCTGACGCGGAGGCTTAAGTACGATTCCCCAATCCTTCACATGGGTGGGGTCGACATTGGCCTGGAAAAAGAAATTAAGATTCTCGGGGTTACGATCGACAGCGGGCTAACGTTCCGGACACATGTCGCCGAGGTATGCCGGAAGGCCTTGGCCTTCTACAACAAGCTCTCCCGGGCGGCGAAGCTCCAGTGGGGCTTGGGGCCGGAAGTAATAAGATTGCTATACACGGCTGTTGTCGAGCCCACAATCTTATATGCGGCAAGCGTCTGGGCCCCAGCCGCAAACAAGCTAGGTGTTAGAAAGCAGCTCGCTGTGGTGCAACGGGGCTTTGCGCAAAAGCTCACGAAGGCGTACAGGACGGTCTCACTAAACTCGGCCCTACTGCTCGCGGGGATAATCCCTCTTGACATCCGTGTCAGGGAAAATGCTTCCCTGTACGAGGTCAGGAGGGGTTATTCCCAGCGGGTAGTGGGGGACCGGGAGGTGGAACGTCCTGTGGCCTTCGGAAGGCTCAACCACCCAGCGCAAAGGGGTGCGGTACGCTACCGATGCCTGGGGGACGGTGCAGAAGTCGACCAGCTGGCTGAAATAGGCCTGAGCATTTTTACCGACGGAAGCAAGATCCGGGGTAAGGTCGGAGCGGCAGTCTCCATTTGGGAGAACGCCGCGGAGAAAAAATGCATAAAGCTTAAGCTGGAGGACTTCTGCACTGTCTACCAGGCAGAATTGTTGGCCCTGCACAGGGCCGTGGAAGAAGCGGTGAAAAGTGGGAGACCGCGGTGCAACATCCTGAGCGACTCGAGGGCAGTGCTGGAGACTGTCGCCAGCGGTGTTTCCCTGCATCCCCTGGCGTTCGAGGTAAATAACAACTTGTACTCGGCATCCGAACGCGGCCAAAAAATTGAGTTATTTTGGTTAAAAGCCCACGCAGGATTGCAGGGAAACGAGCGGGCAGACGAGCTCGCGAAGGATGCGGCACTGAGGCTCAAGACGCGGCCCCACTACGATAGATGTCCCGTTTCATTCGTCAAAAGACAAATCCGAAAGGAGTCGGTTGACGAATGGAACGGGCGCTACGTGATGGGGGAAACCGCGTCAACCACCAAGCTCTTCTTCCCCGACGCTGTGGAGGCCCATCAACTGGTACGTAAAATCGCGATCGACCCGATCACGACACAGGTGTTCACGGGGCATGGCGGGTTCTCCGAGTACTTGCATCGATTCAAGTGCAAAGAGAGCCCGGCATGCATCTGTGACCCGGTCGTGAGCGAGTCGATCGTGCACGCACTCGTGGAGTGCCCCGTGCACGCTCTGTGCAGATATAACATCGAGCACGAACTCGATATAAGAATTACTGTAAATAATTTTAGTACATTATTAAAAGATAAGTATAGAAGGTATAGATTCATAGAATATTGTAAGGAAATAGCCATAAAAGTAATAAAACGTAATAAGTAGATAATAAGTTAGACTAAGTATATAATATAAGATTATATAACTTTAGTAACATAAGATAAGATACAAATAGAATTAAATACCTAGAATTAAGATAGAATAAGTATAATGTAAGATAGAATAAGAAAAATGTAAAAGAAAATCATTATAAATAAATTACCCCGTAGTTAGTACCAGTTAGGCCATAAGTAGGACCTCCCTACGAAGGAGATAGGCCATAAGGAGGATCTCCCAAAGAAGGAGATAGGGATAGATAGGAGTAAGTATGACACTAGAGAGGTTTATAAATGACTCTGACCTATGTTAGGGGAACGAGGGGGGGCTAAACGCCCCCAATAAAAAAAAAAAAAAAAAAAAAAAACCTAACCTAACCTAACCTAACCTAACCTAACCTAACCTAACCTAACCTAACCTAACCTTTTTTTTTTTTTTTTTTTTTTTGGTATCGGGTTGGAAAATCCTCATGGACATCCTCCGCCCGGGGGAGGCGCGGAGGGGACTGTCAGACTCTTACTGACTAAAAACCAACCCGTGTTCCTCTCGTACCCGTGTGTCGGAGGGTCGGGTATCGCCGAAGCATTCGTCGCAACCCCCCGACGGGTATTGGCCCGCCATAGTCAGGCGGGCCCCGTCACCCACTGCGGCCGTCACCCCGGCCGCAGGACTCCACTACGAGGCGCGCGCGGAACACGACGCCGCCGCCTCAAGGCCTGCTGCTGGTCGGACGACAAGACGCCCCGAGTCTGTCGTCCGCAGGCCGCGCCCTACGGTGGCCGGAAGTCGGCCACCCTACGACGCCCAGTGCGTCTGCTGCGGGAGGGGAGAGAGGAGGCAGCCTCTCTCTCCCTTTCCGCCACCTCCTTTGCGAGCATTACGGCCTCGCAGAAGGTGGCGACAACTCTCCACCCTGACTTGCTCCCGACCATTGTAGCCACAACAGCCGGAAGCGAGAGGTTTCCCGCAGCACCTACGGCCGCGACCAAGTCACGGCGCTGCTCAGCCCAAGCTGGGCACTCCGCCAACGTGTGCAACGCCGTATCGTCGCGGCGATCACCACAATGGTGGCACTGGGATGTCGGCTCCCGGCCTAGTCGACACAGGTACTTCCCGAAACACCCATGTCCGGTAAGCACCTGCGTCAGCCGGAAGCTTAGGGCGCCGTGGCTCCTATTAAGCCACTCCTCTAGAACGGGCCTTACCGCCGCTACAGCGGCGTGCCCCGCCGTGGGTAGCGCTAGGCGCGTCTGCCACTCCGCCACTAAGACCTGGCGGAGTGCTGCCCTGCGTGCCTCTATCTGTCGAGGCACCAGGCGCTCGCCCCTCTCGACCGCCTCCACACGCCACCAATAGAGCGACGTGAGGAGCTTTGCGTCGAGGTCCCAGGGCGAGGATCCGGCTAGAAGGCTCGCTGCCTCAAAGGAGATCGTACGGTATCCCCTTATGACCCTGACGGCCATCGCGCGCTGCGGCCTTCGCAGCGCGGCGATGTTGCGGGCCGTCAGGGAGTCCGCCCACACTGGCGCGGCGTATAATGCCATCGACCGTACGACCCCCATGTAGAGCCTCCGGCAGGAGGAGTTGGGCCCCCCCAGGTTGGGCAGCAAGCGCGAGAGCGCAGAAGCGGCGCCCATCAACCGGGGGGCGAGCCGTGTAAAGTGCGGCCCGAATGTCCACCGACTGTCGAGGACGAGTCCAAGGTACTTCATCGTCGACTCGACAGCGATGGAGACCCCTCCTACAATGATGCTGGACCCCGGAGGCGGCTTCGTCCTCGGCCCGTGAAAACACAGGGCCTCAGACTTGTGCAATGCCACCTCTAAGCCCAGCCGCCGGATCCTACCCACGACGTGCGCGACACCAGCAGTCGCGCGTATGGCCGCCTGCCGGTACGACTTTCCACGCGCTGTTACTAGCGTATCGTCGGCGTAACAAATGACGCCGACGCCGTGGATAAGCGCACCGCGCAGAGCCCAGTCGTACCCCACGTTCCACAGGAGCGGCCCCAACACCGATCCCTGTGGAACGCCGCACGACGTCTCTCGCCGACACCATTCCTCTCGACCCGGGTACACCACCGATCTTTCGGACAAATAGGCCCCGACAATGCGTTGGAGGTAGTGCGGCACCCCGTGGTACCGGAGTGCCTCTCGGATGATATTCCAGGGCAAGGTGTTGAAGGCGTTGGCGATGTCGAGCGACACCGCCAAGACCACCTCACCCCGGGCGACTGCCTCCTCCGCGAGGACCCTCACGCGCATGATTGCGTCCACCGTAGAGCGCCCCTGGCGGAAACCAAATTGGTTGTCCGCCAAATCCGGGCCCACCATGGTCATGTGCTGGACGAGGCGGCTAGCGATGATTCGCTCGAAAATCTTACACACCTCGTCCAGCAACACGATGGGCCTGTACGCAGATGGTGAGTCTGCGGGGCGCCCCTCCTTCTTGAGCAGGACCAGCTTTCCGGTCTTCCACCGGCTTGGAAACTGGCCCCGCTCCAAACATGCGCTCAAGAGCCCCGCTAGTCGGGGCCAGAGAGCCTCCATGGCCAGGACCCATGCACGGCCTGGAATGCCGTCGGGCCCTGGGGCGGTGTTCTTGATGCGAGCCACCGCCACTCTCAAATCTACCCGGGTCACTTCGGGCACGTCGTCGTCAATGTCGTCTTCCGCGTCGGGCACATTGCGAGGCGGAACCATAGCCGGTGGTGTGTGCTCCGGTCTCGACGGAAACAACGCACACACCACCTCCTCCAGCAGCTGTGGCTGGAGACTCCGGGACAGTGGGGGAGCCCGTTGGCGCAGTTTGCCCCGCACCATAAGGTAGGGGCGTCCCCACGGCTCTCGGTCCAGAGTCTCCAGCAGCTCTTCGTTGGCCTGGGCCTTTGCCCGGACGATGGCCAGCTGGAGGGCGCTCTTCGCTTCTCTGTAGCGGTTGTACAGTTCCGCCTCTTCCTGTTCGGCCGCCGCTGTAAAGGGGCGGCGGCGTCTTCTTCGGCACCTAGCGTACCGGCGTCGCTCCTGCACACAAGCGATGCGCAGCTGCGCGATCGACTGCGACCACCAGTACACTTGGCGCCTGGATGGTAGCGGCCGGACTCGGGGCATGCCAGCGTCGCAAATGTGCGACATGCTCTCCCGGAACCACTCCGCCTCCTCGTCGATGTTATTGGGCCTGTCTGGAGAATCCAGCCAGGCCTTGACGATTGAGGCATCCAGGAGAGCCTCCCTGTCCAGCCGCTTCAGTGCCCAACGCGGGCCGTCTCCAATGCCCACCGGGGCCGCTTGGACCGGCCCAACCGAGGTCTGGGCGGAGACGCTGAATCGAATATATCGATGATCAGACAGCGTCTCCACCCCCACCAGGACGTGCCAGTCCTGGACGGTGCGCGCGAGAACGGGGCAAGCAAACGACAGGTCCACTATGGAACCACCCCGCATCCGCACGCACGTCTGCACGGAACCCCGGTTAAGGAGAAGCAGGCCCTGCTCGACCGCCCACTCCTCCACTAACTCGCCCCGCGCGTCCGTAGCTGGGGAACCCCAAGCCGTAGATTGGGCATTGAAGTCCCCCAGGACGATCACGGGACGAGGACGGCTACGACTGACGACCGTGCCCAACTCCAGAATAATGTCCTCCATGTCGGCGAGAGAAAGGCTGGGGGCGAAATACACCCCCGCGACCATAATATTTCCCCAAACTGCCGCGACATAGCCCCGCCCTCGGGTGACGGCCTCGAAGGGAAGGGTGTCGGCGGCAGACCTCATGAGCAGTGCCACCGAGCGGTTCGTGTCGCACACCCAGTCATCCCTGGGTGGCACAAAATACGGCTCGGCGACAACTGCCACATCGATCGACCACTGCGCCATGCTCTGGAGCAAGAGATCCTGAGCTCTGGCGCAGTGGTTTATGTTGGCTTGGAGGAGACGACGTAGGGCCATTATTGAATTTCCATGGCCGTTGTCTCCTCCCCAGCCCTCGGCGGATGTTCTGCCGCAACCGGTGGGTGAACCGGCTGCGAGGAGCTGGTTGCCTTCTTCGATGCATCAGCCGGTGGATGACCCGGCTGTCTCTTGGCATTTTTCTTCTTGGGCCTGACGCAGGCCTTTGACCCGGTCCTATGGTCGGCTGGCTTGCCAGATGCCGCACAGATGACGCAGTGCGGCGTGGCAGTGCAGGTGCCAGCCTTGTGACCGGGCTGACCGCAGCGGAAACACAATTGGCTGCGGTCTACCCCAGCGGTGCACCGAGCCCCCGCATGTCCTTCTTCAAGGCAGCGGTAACACCGATAGGGCTTGGGCGCCAGGAGCGTGACCTGCGCCGAGACCCAACCCACCAGAAGCCGCCTGTCTGCGATCTTCTTGGCCGCCGCCACGGGACAGCTGACGAAAATTGTCCCGAGACCGGAGACACCCCGGCGTATCGTGCCTGCCTTTATTTGGTCCGGCGGGCAACCTCCGGCCTCGGAGACTGCAGCGGCGACCTCCTCCTGACTGACGGAGTCGTCCAGGCCCGAAATGCGCAGATCTGCGCACTTGGTGGGCCTGGACACTCTAACCTCCTCCGGGCCTAGAGACGCCCGGAGTTTATCGGCGAGGGCGTCTGCCTTGGGACCACTAGTAGCTCCCGATACTTCCAGTAGGCGGCCGCCGGTAGCAGTTGTTTTGCACCGGAGGCCCGTTATGCCGAGATCACCAAGAGAGATCTCGGCTTTTGCCTTTGCCAGGATTTTGGCATATGTGAGGCCCCGTTCCTCCGCCCCTGGCTGCAGTGTAAGGACCACTGCTGTAGAGCGGGGGGTACTGAGCCTCGCTGTCTGGCGCTTGGCCGCCGCTTGTTCCCTCTGGGCCTGCTTCTTTGCCCGCTGGCGCGCCTTCTTCGAGGTTTTGGCGGCGCCCGCCACCGTCCACTCCGCCTCAGTTCTAGTGGCGGGTTCGCGTGTTACTGGCCTGCCAGTTAGTGCAGGCGGAGCAGCCGTGGGACCTGCCTTTTTTGCCAGTTTCGCCTCCTTTTTTAACTGCCTATTAGATTTTGGCCCCGCAGTTTCTTTTGGCGGGGCGGCAGTTGGAACAGCCCTCTTTTGCGGTGCGGCAGTCGCTTGTGCCGGTTGGGCGGCACGGGGCGCTGCGGTTTGGGCCGCGTATGTCGGCGCCGGCGTGCTGCGTTGATCTGCAGCTAGGGGGGGCCGTAAAATCCTCCCCTCGAGCACTGAGAAGCGCGCATTAAAACTCGCCATCTCCTTACGGATCAGGCGAGTCAATTCCGTCTCCTGTGACGGCATCTGCGGTTGCGGCGTTTCGTGCGGAAGGCCCACTTCTCGCCTGAGGTGTTCGCGGCGGAAGTTGGCCACCTCCGCCTTCAGCTCCTCGTGCTCCTTGCGGAGCTCCGCCATTTGCGCTGCGAGCTTTATGTTCTGGGCTCGCAGCAGTGCCGTCTCCTCGGTTGTGGTGCGGGTCAGAAGCACCTGCGCACTTTCAAGGATGGAGGTCGTGGCCTCTTTCAACGCTTTTTGGCTGCAGCCGCTAAGGCCCTTCGAGACCTTGCTGACCCTTTTGATTGCTGCAACCGCGTCAGCCACCCTTTGGTTTAAGTCAGAGGCAGGTAAGTCCTCTGCCTCGACCTCCATCTCAGAGACGGCAGACGACGACTCCGACAGGCGAGTGACTCTCCCTTCCGTCACCCGTTTCGTCAGAGCCGCAATCTGCCGCTCGTCCTCCTCAAGTTTTTCGGCGGCCGCTGCGGCCTTCATCGCAGCCGCAGCCTCACGCCTGGATAGGCCGATACCGGCATATTTGCCGGTAGTAGTGGGCCTCCCTCTTCCGCCTTTTTTGGCACCGACCTTGGGGGCCGGCACCGCTGTGTCGCTCAGGGCCGAGTCCGACCCTGAGTCTACACCCTCCCTCGGGCGCTTGCGTAAGCGCTTTGAATTTACGCTCACCGCGCTCGCCACACTCATAACGCTGGACGCACTGTCGGAATCCGACAGCACGCCCATCCGCTCAACGAGTACCAAAGGTACTTTTTCGCCCACAACATCATTTTCGGTTTTGGTTTTGTTTAATAGGTAATCCATATTTAGTCCCACGAGTATGGGGGAAAAGAAGGTCCACCCAGGCAGTGCCCCCTGTACCTGGGTAAGCCTAGCGTAACCCGTCAGAGGGTCGGCTGGTACTCTGACGGGGGTCGCACTAGAGACTGAACTTCCCATCAGCCATGCATCCCATCGCGGTGCGCCGCCGCTTGGGATTCGGGGTACTTTTTATAGAGGCATCCTCCCTCGCGGTCCGGGCGTTTAAGCCAGGACCCTCGGTCCGGTGAGAATGCGAGACATGACCACAAACTTCACAACCGGATTACGATATGCGACGGCGACCATGAGAGGGACACTCCCACAGCCCGCCCGGCGGCGGGGTAAGCGCACACCGAGCCCGTCGAAACCTCCGGGACAGAACCGGAGGGTGGCCCAGAGATGGGCCCCACCTAAAAGAAACGACAGATGGAGGCGGCCGCCACAAAGACAGCGACCGCCAAACCCCCTGCCCTCCCCGTCGGATATTCGCCGTCGGCCATAGTAGTTGCAGAACTGCAACTACGATGACCCACGTTGCCCAGGGTGCACCACTTGGAGGTTCCCGACATAGCACCCCAACCTAACCTAACCTTTTTTTTTTTTTTTTTTTTTTTTTTTTTTTTTTTTTTTTTTTTGGTATCGGGTTGGAAAATCCTCATGGACATCCTCCGCCCGGGGGAGGCGCGGAGGGGACTGTCAGACTCTTACTGACTAAAAACCAACCCGTGTTCCTCTCGTACCCGTGTGTCGGAGGGTCGGGTATCGCCGAAGCATTCGTCGCAACCCCCCGACGGGTATTGGCCCGCCATAGTCGGGCGGGCCCCGTCACCCACTGCGGCCGTCACCCCGGCCGCAGGACTCCACTACGAGGCGCGCGCGGAACACGACGCCGCCGCCTCAAGGCCTGCTGCTGGTCGGACGACAAGACGCCCCGAGTCTGTCGTCCACAGGCCGCGCCCTACGGTGGCCGGAAGTCGGCCACCCTGCGACGCCCAGTGCGTCTGCTGCGGGAGGGGAGAGAGGAGGCAGCCTCTCTCTCCCTTTCCGCCACCTCCTTTGCGAGCATAACGGCCTCGCAGAAGGTGGCGACAGCTCTCCACCCTGACTTGCTCCCGACCATTGTAGACACAACGGCCGGAAGCGAGAGGTTTCCCGCAGCACCTACGGCCGCGACCAAGTCACGGCGCTGCTCGGCCCAAGCTGGGCACTCCGCCAACGTATGCAACGCCGTATCGTCGCGGCAATCACCACAATGGTGGCACTGGGACGTCGGCTCCCGGCCTAGTCGACACAGGTACTTCCCGAAACACCCATGTCCGGTAAGCACCTGCGTCAGCCGGAAGCTTAGGGCGCCGTGGCTCCTATTGAGCCACTCCTCAAGAACGGGCCTTACCGCCGCTACAGCGGCGTGCCCTGCCGTGGGTAGCGCTAGGCGCGTCTGCCACTCCGCCACTAAGACCTGGCGGAGCGCTGCCCTGCGTGCCTCTATCTGTCGAGGCACCAGGCGCTCGCCCCTCTCGACCGCCTCCACACGCCACCAATAGAGCGACGTGAGGAGCTTTGCGTCGAGGTCCCAGGGCGAGGATCCGGCTAGGAGGCTCGCTGCCTCAAAGGAGATCGTACGGTATCCCCTTATGATCCTGACGGCCATCGCGCGTTGCGGCCTTCGCAGCGCGGCGATGTTACGGGCCGTCAGGGAGTCCGCCCATACTGGCGCGGCGTATAACGCCATCGACCGTACGACCCCCATGTAGAGCCTCCGGCAGGAGGAGTTGGGCCCCCCCAGGTTGGGCAGCAAGCGCGAGAGCGCAGAAGCGGCGCCCATCAACCGGGGGGCGAGCCGTGTAAAATGCGGCCCGAAGTTCCACCGACTGTCGAGGACGAGTCCAAGGTACTTCATCGTCGACTCGACAGTGATGGAGACCCCTCCTACAATGATGCTGGACCCCGGAGGCGGCTTCGTCCTCGGCCCGTGAAAACACAGGGCTTCAGACTTGTGCAATGCCACCTCTAAGCCCAGCCGCCGGATCCTACCCACGACGTGCGCGACACCAGCAGTCGCGCGTATGGCCGCCTGCCGGTACGACTTTCCACGCGCTGTGACAAGCGTATCGTCGGCGTAACAAATGACGCCGACGCCGTGGATAAGCGCACCGCGCAGAGCCCAGTCGTACCCCACGTTCCACAGGAGCGGCCCCAACACCGATCCCTGCGGAACGCCGCACGACGTCTCTCGCCGACACCACTCTTCTCGACCCGGGTACACCACCGATCTTTCCGACAAATAGGCCCCGACAATGCGTTGGAGGTAGCGCGGCACCCCGTGGTACCGGAGTGCCTCACGAATGACACTCCAGGGCAAGGTGTTGAAAGCGTTGGCGATGTCGAGCGACACCGCCAAGACCACCTCACCCCGGGCGACTGCCTCCTCCGCTAGGACCCTCACGCGCATGATTGCGTCCACCGTGGAGCGCCCCTGGCGGAAACCAAATTGGTTGTCCGCCAAATCCGGGCCCACCATGGTCATGTGCTGGACGAGGCGGCTAGCGATGATTCGCTCGAAAATCTTGCACACCTCGTCCAGCAACACGATGGGCCTGTACGCAGATGGTGAGTCTGCGGGGCGCCCCTCCTTCTTGAGCAGGACCAGCTTTCCGGTCTTCCACCGGCTTGGAAACTGGCCCCGCTCCAAACATGCGCTCAAGAGCCCCGCTAGTCGGGGCCAGAGAGCCTCCATGGCCAGGACCCATGCACGGCCTGGAATGCCGTCGGGCCCTGGGGCGGTGTTCTTGATGCGAGCCACCGCCACTCTCAAATCTACCCGGGTCACTTCGGGCACGTCGTCGTCAATGTCGTCTTCCGCGTCGGGCACATTGCGAGGCGGAACCATAGCCGGTGGTGTGTGCTCCGGTCTCGTCGGAAACAACGCACACACCACCTCCTCCAGCAGCTGTGGCTGGAGACTCCGGGACAGTGGGGGAGCCCGTTGGCGCAACTTGCCCCGCACCATAAGGTAGGGGCGTCCCCACGGCTCTCGGTCCAGAGTCTCCAGCAGCTCTTCATTGGCCTGGGCCTTTGTCCGGACGATGGCCAGCTGGAGGGCGCTCTTCGCTTCTCTGTAGCGGTTGTACAGTTCCGCCTCTTCCTGTTCGGCCGCCGCTGTAAAGGGGCGGCGGCGTCTTCTTCGGCACCTAGCGTACCGGCGTCGCTCCTGCACACAAGCGATGCGCAGCTGCGCGATCGACTGCGACCACCAGTACACTTGGCGCCTGGATGGTAGCGGCCGGACTCGGGGCATGCCAGCGTCGCAAATGTGCGACATGCTCTCCCGGAACCACTCCGCCTCCTCGTCGATGTTATTGGGCCTGTCTGGAGAGTCCAGCCAGGCCTTGACGATTGAGGCATCCAGGAGAGCCTCCCTGTCCAGCCGCTTCAGTGCCCAACGCGGGCCGTCTCCAACGCCCACCGGGGCCGCTTGGACCGGCCCAACCGAGGTCTGGGCGGAGACGCTAAATCGAATATACCGATGATCGGACAGCGTCTCCACCCCCTCCAGGACGTGCCAGTCCTGGACGGTGCGCGCGAGAGCGGGGCTAGCAAACGACAGGTCCACTATGGAACCACCCCGCATCCGCACGCACGTCTGCACGGAACCCCGGTTCAGGAGAAGCAGGCCCTGCTCGACCGCCCACTCCTCCACTAACTCGCCCCGTGCGTCCGTAGCCGGGGAACCCCAAGCCGTAGATTGGGCATTGAAGTCCCCCAGGACGATCACGGGACGAGGACGGCTACGACTGACGACCGTGCCCAACTCCAAAATGATGTCCTCCATGTCGGCGAGAGAAAGGCTGGGGGCGAAATACACCCCCGCGACCATGACATTCCCCCAAACTGCCGCGACATAGCCCCGCCCTCGGGTGACGGCCTCGAAGGGAAGGGTGTCGGCGGCAGACCTCATGAGCAGTGCCACCGAGCGGTTCGTGTCGCACACCCAGTCATCCCTGGGTGGCACAAAGTACGGCTCGGCGACAACTGCCACATCGATCGACCACTGCGCCATGCTCTGGAGCAAGAGATCCTGGGCCCTGGCGCAGTGGTTTATGTTGGCTTGGAGGAGACGACGTAGGGCCATTATTGTATTTCCATGGCAGTTGTCTCCTCCCCAGTCCTCGGCGGATGTTCTGCCGCAACCGGCGGGTGAACCGGCTGCGAGGAGCTGGTTGCCTTCTTCGACGCATCAGCCGGTGGATGACCCGGCTGTCTCCTGCCATTTTTCTTTTTGGGCCTGGCGCAGGCCTTTGACCCGGTCCTGTGGTCGGCTGGCTTGCCAGATGCCGCACAGATGACGCAGTGCGGCGTGGCAGTGCAAGTGCCAGCCTTGTGACCGGGCTGACCGCAGCGGAAACATAATTGACTGCGGTCTACCCCAGCGGTGCACCGTGCCCCCGCATGTCCCTCTTCAAGACAGCGGTAGCACCGATAGGGCTTGGGCGCCAGGAGCGTGACCTGCGCCGAGACCCAACCAATGAGTAGTCGTTTACCTGCGACCTTTTTGGCCGCCGCTACGGGACACCTGACAAAAATTGTCCCAAGACCGGAGACAGCCCGGCGTACCGTGCCCGCCTTGACTTGATCCGGCGGGCATCCTCCGGCCTTGGAGATGGCAGCGGCGACCTCTTCCTCCGTGACAGAATCGTCCAGGCCCGAAATGCGCAGATCTGCGCACTTGGTGGGCCTGGACACTCTAACGTCATCGGAGCCTAGAGACGCCCTGAGTTTATCGGCCAGGGCGTCTGCTTTTGGACCACTCGTTGTTCCCGACACCTCTAGAAGGCGGCCGCCGGTCGCAGTGGTCTTACACCGGATGCCCGTTATGCCGAGATCACTAAGGCAGATCTCAGCTTTCGCCTTTGCCAAGATCTTGGCATATGTCAGGCCACGCTCCTCCGCCCCCGGCTGCAGGGTAAGAGCCACTGCTGTAGAGCGGGGGGTACTGAGCCTCGCAGTTTGGCGCTTGGCCGCCGCTTGTACTTTCTGGGCCTGCTTTTTGGCCTTCTGGCGCGCCTTTTTGGATTGTTTGGCGGCGCCCACAACCGTCCACTCCGCCTCAGGTCTGACAGTTTGTGCAGGCGCAGCAGCCGCGGCACCTGCCTTTTTTGCCAGTTTGGCCTTCTCTTTTAACTGCCTGTTCGATTTAGGCCCCGCAGTTTCTTTTTGCGGGGCGTCAGTTTGCACAGTCCTCTTATTTGTGGCAGCAGCCACTTCTGCCGGTTGGGCGGCACGGGGCGCTGCGGTTTGAGCCGCATACGTCGGCGCCGGTGTGCTGCGCTGGTCAGCAGCTAGAGGAGGACGTAAGATCCTCCCCTCAAGCACCGTGAACCGCGCGTTGAAACTCGCCATCTCCTGTCGGATCAGGCGAGTCAACTCCGTCTCCTGCGACGGCAGCTGCGGTTGCGGTTGCGGCGTTGGCTGTGGAAGGCCCACCTCCCGCCTGAGGTGCTCGCGGCGGAAGTTGGCCATCTCCGCCTTGAGCTCCTCGTGCTCCTTGCGGAGCTCCGCCATTTGCGCTGCGAGCTTTGTATTCTGGGCTCGTAGCAGTGCCGTCTCTTCTGTAGTGGTGCGGCCCAAAAGCACCTGAGCACTTTCTAGAATGGAGGTCGTGGCCTCTTTCAGCGCCTTTTGGCTGCACCCGCTAAGGCCCTTCGATATCTTGCTGACCCTTTTTATTGCTGCCACCGCGTCGGCCACTCTCTTATTTAGATCGGAGGCAGGTAACTCCTCTGCCTCGACCTCCATGTCTGAGACGGCAGACGACGACTCCGACAGGCGGGTGACTCTCCCTTCCGTCACCCTTTTCGTCAGAGCCGCAATCTGCCGCTCGTCCTCTTCCAATTTTTCGGCGGCCGCTGCAGCCTTCATGGCAGCCGCAGCCTCGCGCCTGGATAGGCCGATACCAGCATATTTGCCGGTAGTAACGGGCCTACCTCGCCCTCCTTTTTTGGTACCGACTTTGGGGGCCGGCACCGCTGTGTCGCTCAGGGCCGAATCCGACCCTGAGTCTGCGACCTCTCTCTGGCGTTTGCGCAAACGTTTCGAGTTCGCGCTCACACCGCTCACCACACTCATCACGCTGGACGCGCTGTCGGAGTCCGATAGCACGCCCATTCGCTCAATAAGTACCAAAGGTACTTTGTCTCCCACTACGTCATTTTCATTTTTGGGTTTATTAAAAAGATCCATATTTAGTCCCACGAGTATGGGGGAAAAGAAGGTCCACCCAGGCAGTGCCCCCTGTACCTGGGTAAGCCTAGCGTAACCCGTCAGAGGGTCGGCTGGTACTCTGACGGGGGTCGCACTAGAGACTGAACTTCCCATCAGCCATGCATCCCCTCGCGGTGCGCCGCCGCTTGGGATTCGGGGTACTTTTTATAGAGGCATCCTCCCTCGCGGTCCGGGCGTTTAAGCCAGGACCCTCGGTCCGGTGAGAATGCGAGACATGACCACAAACTTCACAACCGGATTACGATATGCGACGGTGACCGTGAGAGGGACACTCCCACAGCCCGCCCGGCGGCGGGGTAAGCGCACACCGGGCCCGCCGAAACCTCCGGGACAGAACCGGAGGGTGGCCCAGAGATGGGCCCCACCTAGAATAAACGACAGATAGAGGCGGCCGCCACAAAAGACAGCGACCGCCAAACCTGCCCTCCCCGTCGGATATTTGCCGTCGGCCATTGAAGTTGCAAAATCGCAACTACGATGACCCACGTTGCCCAGGGTGCACCACGTGGAGGTTCCCGACATAGCACCCCAACCTAACCTAACCTAACCTAACCTAACCTAACCTAACCTAACCTAACCTAACCACGTCGGGGGAGCCGGCCGCGTGAAGCAATACGGGACCACCAGGATCTTCCAGTGCGCGGAGCGGATCGAAGGGCCTGTCAAGGCAGCCATTGCAATCTTCGATGAAGGAGTGGATGCCTTGATATGCCCAGAATTCACCACAACAAATATTGTTGTGGTGAACATCCGCACCAGCGCCTGGGAGGTCGTGCTGGTCTCGTGCTACTTCGAACCGGACCGGCCTGTAGCGGGGTACTTGGACCAGCTCAGGGCTATAGTCCAGAAGTACGGTCCGGGGCGCCTGCTAATAGGAGGGGACACCAATGCGAAGAGCCTGTGGTGGAGTCAAGAGGTCGACGGAAGAGGGGAGGAGGTGTCCGGCTGGCTGGATGAGGCCGGGCTCCATGTGCTGAACGAAGGCAATACGCCAACGTTCTTCACTGTCAGAGGAGATAGGGCGTACTCCAGCCAGGTGGACATCACCGCCTGTTCGGTCGACCTCTTGGGCAAAATTCAGAATTGGCATGTCGAGGAGGACCTGACGAGCTCGGACCATAATACAATTATATTTAAAATGGTACAACACAAAGGAGACGTTATTAAAATTGAAAGGACAACACGAAAATTTAACACAAAAAAGGCGGATTGGGAAAAATTTGGAAAAGAGTTAAAGAAATTAATAAATGAACATAAAATCACTAAACTAAACATAGATAAAATAGAGAATAAACAGGATTTAGAATATAAAATAGAAAAATATACAAATATAATAATTGAAACATGTGAAAAAAAAATAATACCTAAGAAAAGGGGAAATAAAAAATTTACCATACCCTGGTGGTCCAAAGAGCTCGAAGGGTCCAGACTCGACATGATGCGGAAGAAACGCAGAATCAGGTGGTGTGCGCCTATAAGAAAAGAAAGAGTGATACGGGAATATAAAGAGGCCAAAGAAAGGTATGAGAGAGAAGCTAAGGAGGCGCAGGTTAAAAGTTGGGTAGAGTTTTGTGGGAAGCAGGATAAAGAAGGAGTATGGGATGGGGTATATCGGGCACTGGGCAGGTTGTCTAAGCGGCATGAGGATCAGCCCCTCGTCAGGGACGGGAAGATCCTGGGATCGGAGGAGTCTGCAAGGTTCCTAGCCGACACCTTCTACCCGGACGACCCTGACGAGGAAGACAACGGGGACCACCGGCGCGTCAGGGAGCTGGCTGAGCGCGTGAATGAGAGGGTCCATGGTGAGGTACATGACCCTCCTTTCACGATGCGCGAGCTCCGTGTCGCGCTGGCGGGTTTTAACCCCCGGAAAGCGCCCGGCGCGGACGGCCTGACCTCCGATATCTGTGCGCAGTCGATCGGCCAGGATCCGGCAACCTTCCTATCGCTGGCAAACAAGTGCCTAGAATTGGCCTGCTTTCCAAGAATTTGGAAACAGGCCACGGTCGCTGTGCTTCGGAAACCGGGTAAGGAAGACTACACGGTTCCGAAAGCGCATCGACCTATAGGACTTTTGCCAGTGATGGGAAAGGTGTTGGAAAAGATGTTGGTGGGTAGGCTCAAGTGGCACCTCCTGCCTAGGATGAGCCACCGCCAGTACGGCTTTATGCCACAAAGGGGCACCGAGGACTCCCTCTATGTCCTAATGGAACATATTAGAGCGATGCTTCTAAAGAAGCGCGTCGTAATAATGATCTCGTTGGACATAGAGGGAGCCTTCGATAGCGCCTGGTGGCCAGCGCTTAAAGTACGGCTGGCGGAAGAGCAATGCCCACCTAACATCAGACGGCTGGTCGACAGCTACCTGGACGATCGGATGGTCAGAGTTCGTTACGCCGGCGCAGAAGCTGCAAAACGAACTGTTAAGGGATGTGTCCAGGGGTCAATCGGTGGTCCAATCCTGTGGAACCTCCTCCTCGATCCCCTGTTAAAGGGGCTAAAGCACCGAGGCGACTATTGTCAGGCTTTTGCTGACGATGTCGTCTTGGTGTTTGACGGGGGTTCCACGGGAGAGGCACAGAAGCAGGCCAATGCGGCGCTAGCCTATGTTCGGGATTGGGGTATCAGAAATAAACTTAAGTTTGCGCCGCATAAAACCCAGGCAATGGTCATTACCAGAAAATTAAAGTATGATACCCCAATCCTGCACATGGGAGGCGTCGACATTGGCCTGTCTACTGAAATAAAACTTCTGGGGCTGACGATTGACCGCGGACTCACCTTTAACAGCCACGTTAAGCAGGCTTGCAAAAAGGCTGTTAACATCTACCAAATGCTCGCGAGGTCAGCCAAAGTCCAGTGGGGGTTGGGACCGGAGGTGATCAGGGCGATCTACACGGCGGCGGTTGAGCCCGTAATCCTCTACGCAAGTAGTGCGTGGGCTCCCGCCAGCCGTAAACTGGGGGTGAGGAAGCAGCTCGGAGCAATCCAGCGAAGCTTTGCTCAAAAGCTGACGAAGGCGTACAGGACCGCCTCCCTTAATTCAACCCTACTACTGGCGGGAGTACTACCTCTTGACATAAGGGTGCGCGAAACCGCACTCCTCTTCGAGGCCAAGAGGGGGTACTCCCGGCAGGTGGTGGGTGATCGTGAGGTAGAGGCGCCGGTGCCCTTCGTCAAGCTGGATCATCCCGCGGATCTGGGGGGAGGGTCGTTCCAATGCGTGGTGGACGGGGCAGAACTGGCTGAGCACGTTGGTGAAGGTCTCAGCATCTTCACCGACGGCAGCAAGATTGATGGGAAAGTCGGAGCGGCGCTATCCATATGGAATGGCACCGCCGAGACGAGTACCAGAAAATTGCGACTAGAGCCGTACTGTTCTGTCTACCAGGCGGAGCTTCTCGCTCTCCAGAAAGCCGTAGAGGAGGCGGTCCGCAGCAAGCTTCCTACGTGCAGCATCTTCAGCGATGCCAGATCCGCCCTCGAAGTCGTTACCAAGGGTGACTCCCTCCACCCCATAGCGTTTGAAATTAACAAAAAGTTAAAAGAAGCCGACAAACGCACCCAGAAAATAAAACTTTTCTGGGTGAAGGCACACGTGGGGTTGGAGGGAAATGAGAGGGCGGATGTGCTTGCTAAGGATGCTGCACAACACCTTAAGACCCGTGCGCACTACAACAAATGTCCGGTTTCATTCGTCAAAAGACAGATCCGGAAGGAGTCCGTTGACGAGTGGAGCCGGAGATACGCGGACGGAGAGACCGCTTCGGTAACGAAGTTGTTCTTTCCGGACGCAGTCGTGGCGCACAGGGTCGTCAGGCGGATCGCCCTGGACCCGCTGCTGACGCAGGTATTCACCGGGCACGGCGGGTTCTCCGAGTACTTGCATCGTTTCAAGTGCAAGGAGAGTCCGGCGTGTCTGTGTGACCCTGATGTCAGCGAGACGGTCCCACATCTCTTGCTCGATTGCCCCATCCATAATATGGATAGGTATAACCTAGAATGTAAAATAAATTATAAGTTGGATCGAGACAATATAAGTCAGATTATATTGGACGAAAATGTAAGACAGGACTTTTTAAAATATTGTAGAAAAATAGTTCAGAAAGTGACAAGTAAAAATAAGTAACAATTAGAATTACTATAAATATAATTGTATTATATAATATAAGTAATTTAGAAGTTAGATGTCCTATAATATGTATAAGTAAATTAATAAATAAGAACCAAAAAGATAAGCACAAACCTGCAATAAGATAAAAATATAAAATAAAAATAAACGAACCCAAAAAAAAATATAAAAAAAATATATATAAAAAAGATATACTTAATGAAAAAAAAAAAAAAAGAAAAGAAATAAAACAAGAAAAAAAAAAATAATAAAAAAAAAAAGATAATTTAAGACAAAAAAAATATACATACAGAAAACAAAACATTAAAAAATAATAATAATAAAATAAGTAGTAAATAAGTAGAATAAAATAGAGATATGAATAGATGTATAGATATAAGGAAATGTAACATAAGATAACTAGATAAGCAGATTAATATACCATACTTAAGATAAGAAAAAATGTAAAGTAATAATAAACCAAAAAGATAAATAAAAACCCTTGTCCTGGATAGGGGGTGACAGGGTGAGACGAAGAGTCCACCACAAAAAAAAAAAAAAAAAACCTAACCTAACCTAACCTAACCTAACCTAACCTGTTTTTTTTTTGTTTACGGACTTAAAAAAAAAAAGGTTATCAATTCGTTGGGTTTTTATTATTAATGTATAATCTACGTGATGAGTGTTATAATTTAAGTTTTAGTTTAACTAAGTTCCTTATCGCATTCCTGTGGTGTCGCGACGATTAGTTTTGTTGCGTATATACAGGTTTTTTGTACATAATAAAAAAAAAAATTATATAAATCGAACTTTTATTTTATATCTTTAGTGATATAATGAATTTCACGTGTTGTAGATTTAGTAGTTACGGGTTGTCAAGGAAATTAGACAGATAGTTAACAGCTGACTTCAACTTGTCGAACTTGTCGAAAATATCTGTTACTTTTGTGTTACAGTCATGCGCATCTTATAATTTCAGTCTCATCATTTATTCATAACGCGCCTATGTGAAAATAATTATGATTAAACCGCGTTTATTATCAGAAAGCTGTACCAATTAATTTGAAATGTATATTGTGAATATTGAAAATAAAACAGTAAAGACACAGCCTCATACCGCATTTAAATCACACAACAGTAGTCCGGCCTTTGATGCATAGCTTGCATCGTCCTTTAGACTTTTTTGTAAGAAAATTATTGTACCCATTATATTTCACGTCAGTTGTTGGCCTTAAGCTACAGGCTTTATAATACATACTTTGTTTTTATTGCATGACACTCGACTTTCAGCCTTTTTTCTTTAGGTCTTTATCTGATATTAATTTCTGTTCTGCACCATGAAGTCGATTCGATTTTATAGTGCCTAAAGAAAATACTCCTATATCATATCGCGGCTCGCGATTGTAATCCCGGGATTTTAATCTAGAAAAATGGGTCGGGATCCCGGGATCCCGATCCTCAAAATCCCAGGATCGAAACCCCTAATCGCAGCATATGAATAAGCTCCAAGTTAAGAAACTTATCAAAGTAAACAACTGAATATTATGCTGGATCAGGAATCGTTTTACCTATGCAGTGATAAGACGATTTATGCCACAAATACCAAACTTATCTCTTTTGGTGAAATCTAAACGTGACTTCACTTCAATCATAAATGAAACCTAAAACTCACGCTCCATCATTGACTTATATTCTACCGATAGACGAGACACGTCAAAGAAATTAAGTGCCCCCGTATTTTAAAAGCACACTGCAATATTACATCACTTACCTGGTATTTTATTAAAATATTGTAACTTCAGACGATTTGCTTGTTCTTTATTTACTGTTTGGATTACGGGCTTTTATATGGCACCATCTTTTCATCAATATTAAATCTGGTTTCATGAGGAACTCTCAAAAATTGGCACGTACTTTTTCATCGAGGGGCTTTACATTAAAATATCGATCACTCTCATCAAATAAACTGTCGTTAAATTAGATATACCGTCGCATCTGCTGAAATTTTTCGAGTGTCATTACATTGGCTATTTGTGAAAATCTAAATTCGTTAGCATTTAGCAGCCGATGCATTAAGTAGAGTAGTAGTCTTAGTTGCGACATCTATTGACAAATATAATTAAATTGTTAGTAATGCTACAAAAATAACAGATGGCGTTACTTAACGCACCTAACGGCACTATACTTAGTCTTATCCATCACGTGGCCGCTAGTCAATGCCGGCAAAATGACCTGGCATGATTTTAATTATTTATGTTTAATACTAAATATTGTCCTGTTTAAATTTCAATTTGCCTCAAACATGTTTTTGTAACAAAAAATGAATAGGTATCTTTGATAATTCAAGTGTTGATAATGAATAAACGCTACCCTTCAGCCAGGGTTTCATGGGAGAGTCATATGACAAATTTTCATAATGCCTAAAACAAGTACCAAACTTCTCTATACATATAATAAAAATATAAATGGTCGATGTCTGTACATGGAAGATATTTAAGAAATTTCAACGCGGGGGGTCGTTATAACAGCAACAGAATCCAAAACAATTTTTTTTAGAATTTTTGTCTGTCTGTCTGTCTGTCTGTATGTTTGCTTGCGCATCACGCAAAAACTACTACACCAAATGAGATACGGTTTTCACAGGTGTATTGCTGCAGGTTCAACTTAAAAACTGCAATATGTTGCATTTGCATACAGGGTGTTTCTTTTTGTTTGCTTGCACATTACTCATATACTACCGCACCAAATGAGATGCGGTTTTCACAGGTATATTGCTGCAAGTTCAACTTAAAAACTGGTATATGTTGCATTGATATACAGGGTGTTTCTTTTTGTTTGCTTGCACATTACTCAAAAACTACCATACGAAATGAGATGCAGCTTTCACAGTAATAATAGTGCACGTCCACTTTGAAAACTGGTATATATTTTATTTATAGACAGGGTGTTTCTTTTTATTTACTTGCGCATAACGCAAAAACTATAATATAAAATAAAATAATAGTACAAAATTGCCGTCGTCTCTCGGAATATTATATCGGGGGATAATAATAACTCTCAACTCAATATTTTGTCATCCACTTTGCTATGAAGGGAAGTGGCCTACAATCTATTTCCAACTCTTCTTATATGTTTTTCTTTCTGATGAAATTCGATGAGGCTTGGAGACAAGCTAGTATCCCTAAGAAACTCGCCGAGTTCCGGAGCTCGATACCAATTCTTCGCAGTCTGTTGATCCTGGCTGAGAGGAATTGCAGTGGCGGGTGTGTGGGTGCATACGTTATACTTCCGTATTACCGACGTTAAAGAAGATTATTTTGAATGCAAAAGTTATTTTAGAAGTGGTAGATATTTGCGGTTAACTACAGTATCATCATACCATCATGGTGACGTCACTGTTACACAGCAGAAGGATATTAAGTAGCTTTGCCGTTGCGATTGCTTCGGTTTTTATATGCTGGTGGTAAAGATTTTCGCATCCGTTCGTGTTGGTATGTGCTCAAAATATCTACTCGTAGGTTAACTTGCTATTGTATACTGTATTTGTTTGTGTAGTTGTTTCTTGTTTTACAAAAACAAAAAAAAAAACTTCCGGTTTCACAACTCAACACGTAGCATGTTTCATTAAATTATCCTTTAATTAATAATTTAAATAATAACAGCTCGGATGACAAACAACATATAGAATAAAAAAAATAGTTTGTATTGCTATTATTCATTAACTTTAAATTTATTTTATTGCTGTTCTTTTATGGCATCCGTATGTCAGACATGGTATGGTGCAAGCATTGAAAACTTTTCGCTTCTCTGACATTGGCATTGATATTTCGAAATAAAACTATGTTATTTAATTTTTTACAGATTTTATCGCGGTTGGGTTTATTTTTTTCAGCTACCCGACGTTTCGATTGCTTTACAGCTTTCGAGGTCACGGGGCGGGCTGAGGTATTAGTCATCCGCTCAGTACCTACATAAAGTCACGCCTTTATCCCCGAAGGGGTAGGCAGAGGCGCCACCAGGACACCCACATTTCGCCTTGTATTTTCCGTCCCACAATGTGATAGGGGGCGAGCCTATTTTGATAGGGGGCGAGCCTATATCATCCACTCAGTAAGTGTTACAATTTAACTATCCTTAATTTACAATTATTTAATTAACAAGTTAATTTTAATATGTTACTTGGCTTTTGCGATCCGTTACTCCGATCCGAACACTGTGTTAAAAAACACACAGTGAGCTCCTTTTGTGTAAATTAAATACTAATAATAAATTAACTTTTTAATTTAATAAAATAAATTATAATCTAAGAAATCATTATTTCTTTATTCCTCATTATTTCATTCAATGACCAGAATCTCTTCCAAATATTAGCTATTCTTCTTCTGATTTCTTACTGCATGTTTTCTGTTAATGATACTAATTGCTCTAAAATATAAAATAAAAAAAATCAAAATATTCCTTTTTCAAATAATAATAATAATAAAGAAATAAAAAATACACGCAACAGTCACATACATAGTCCTGACCCCACACTGAGATCGAGTCTTGTGTCGTGGGTACCAGAAGTTACAAGAGACTTTGCGGTTTTTACAAGCACCCTGACCCGAAATAAATACCTGTGGATCATATAATATTTGTTTCGGTCCGGGGATCGAACCCACGGCGTCTCGTTTCACAGCCGACGTCTAACCAACTGCGCCACGGAGGTTGTCTTTTACAAGATCTTTTCAATCGTTAATTATTGCTACCACCGCTGCGGTACGTGTTATAGCTGTGAAGAAAAAACCAAGAAAGGAACTCCCTCAGCAATGCGAATATACAAATATACTCGTTTAGTATTCTAACGAACACTGAATAAGGTGGTGGAAAACTCCAAACAGTGACACATGTAGGTGTGTATAATTAAAAAAACTGGCATAATTGTGTGGACGATCCATCTGGACGCGGTGCGCTTACCACCAGGCGCCTTGACATCGCGTATTGGTGCCCGTATGCAGAAGAAAATGTGTTCCTTATATAATGGCAAGACAAAATGACCACAATGAGCCCGATGGCAAGCACAATGCCGACTGGATAGAGTATTATTAACCAATAATGCCGGCCTGATTGTATCCGGATACACACAGGATGAATCTCAACGGTACACTACGTGGGTGATTATAGCGGGTCCTTAACCACTACGTACGGTGGTCGCCGTCACGTGGCATCCGATTCAAATATCCTGCCAGCAAAGGACGGCGGCGACGCTCGCGTGTATTCGCAGTAACATGGCGGCGTCGTGGAGCGCCGGAATGGGAAATACATCGATAACCAAATAATGTTTTGTATTGAGTGGTTAATGGCGCGCTCTATTGTGTGGTAGCGACACGCGCGCGTGTTCCAGCTGTGCGCGTGTGTCGCCGCTGCTCCGCGCCGCGCCGCGCCCGGCGACACAGAGCGACACGGTGCCGCGCGGCGCCGCGTGTCGTGCCACGAGAGCAGCTCGTTGAGCGGACGGTAATGCGAAACCTTTCAATGCTGTACGTCGAGAGTCGGGAATCGTTTTGAGAATCGATTTTAAACAATGAGTGGTAAGTAGCGCCACAAAACGTGCATTAGCGATCCATTACCGTATCCCCCCCCTCTCCCACACCACTTCTCCCCCACACCACGGCGCCCGCCAGCGAGCACTACACGCGAGCACCTGCCACTATCGAGGGCCATCCACCTGCTCAGCTCCTCCTCTGTGCCATCAGCTACTCGCGCGTAGAGGATCTCAGCCATATGCTTCTCTTCGCAAGTTGAATGTCGAACTCACTCTGGTGTCGAGGGTCATGTCGCCATCTTTATGCAAGTGCGAGTGTGAGACAAAGGTTACAGCCCGCGCGCCGGTGTAGCGGCGATGTAGCTCCGCGTAGCGGTGCCGTAGCGGTGTAGCGGCGGCTGCGGCCCTAATTTGTCGAGTTCCTTCCTTCCGGAGCGCGCGCGCCCCTCCGCCAGTGATCTAATAGCGCAGTTCCGATCACCGCCGGAGACGACGCGAGGGGGAAGGGAGGGGAGCAGGGGGGGGGGATTAAACCTCCTTCGCACTACTTAAAGGGCGTCGCGAGCAATTTGCAATGAAAGTGTCGCGACGAGTCTCCACACGCTCCGTGTCACGGCTGGGTCCATCACACCGTTTCTAAAGCCTCAAAGTACCTTCGGAATCAGAAAAACGTTAATTCTAAATTCTAATTGTAATACATAATATAATGATCTGTCACACACACACTGACCCCACAATAACGTGGTAATTTTAGTCGTGGTTATTACCAGATATGACGAGTTTTTTTAGCGTCACTAACACTTAGACCTGAAGCAAATAACTGTGGATCTTACAGATATATCGGTGCGGGATTCAATTCCCCGCCCTTTTGTTTCACAGTTTCTAACCAACCACGCTATAAATAAAACAAAATTTTATCATGCTGTGGTAGAAAGTGACAGATGATACAACTAACAATATTTATACGAAGAACGTTGAGAACTCACATGTTATGTATTGGAAAATAGAATATAGAGAAGACATTATGCTGCATTTTCGAATTTTCGAATTCTACATTCGAAAATAGCATCTCAAAATCTATAAAATCACCCATTTCCGAAACTCCCAGAAAACTTTCCAGGTAAAACTAGCAGATGACTGAACTGTAACTATAGCAATAGTATGTAACGTTGAGTCTCTATCGTGCTTTGGTATTGGCTGAGAAATTCATCTTGAAAGTTTCCACTCCAGAACTCATTGCAGCACATATAAATTAATATATAGAATAATCAACCATTGAGGGCCCCTTGCACAGGCTCCTCTTTGATTGAGAGGGGTCTATCGCAGACTGATGCAGGTGGCTTTACAATGTTTTCCTCCACTCTTAAAGTGCATAATGGTGGCCTTAGAATACAGCTTTACTGCGAAAATCGAAAAGTGTTTTCGGGGATTCGAACTCGCGACCACTAGCTACAGCTCACGTCTTACCGTTCATTAGGATGACATGTGCTGGCGCTGTCGGTGCGAGTTGCGCCGGGTCTCTGCAGGATAGGGAGGGGGGAGGGAGGATACAGGGGAGGGGGGGTGCGACGGCGGCGTTAAATGATCCGGAACGAGTGGCGCACAAAGTACAGCGAGCGCTCCACGACAAATTTATTTCCTACTATTAGCGAGTGTCTTTGAGCCGAGCTCGGCGGAGGGACGCGGGGCGAGACGGGAGGGGGGGACGCAGGGGCCCGCTAATGGGAAAGCTATTATTTTATTTTCCGGCGTTGAGAAAATTGCCTTAATTCCCGCGACAAAGGAGCTCCATCACGGAGCGTACTCCTATAGCTGCTGCCACCGCCGGCGCTACTCGCCTCGCCACTCGCCACTCCACTCGCCTGCCACTCTCCCGCGCTGGTGCGAGTGTCCTGACGGCCAACTCTCTTGTTTCTAGCTACAACCAGCAGTGATTGTAATTGTGGCATCAAGTATTAGTCAAGAGCGTGTTTATTGATGTACTTCTTGAATCAGATTTCCATTCCGTCAAGATCCAATTCATGTTAGATCCGCTTGATTTTGAGCAGTAACCAGTAAGTTTAATTATTTTCGAAGCATTCAAGGAAAGTGCGTGGTGGCGCTTTAATAATCGGTTAGATAGAGTCGACCGGACAGTGGTCGCAGGTTCAAACTCCAGGGCAAAGCTGTGACATTTCGGAGTGTAGACTGATGGTAAATGATCTCGCACTTTAGCGGTAAAGGAAAACAATCGTATGAAACTCGACTAAACTAATTGTTATGGTTAATTTGCATTAGTCAAATAAACCAAATAAATTAAGTACGGAAATTAAACAGAAAAGAATATGCTTCTGACAAAAGAAAGAGGTCGATTAATTGTTCAAATAATTAATAATCTTTTATTGCATAAAAAATGAGTCATTGATAACAGATGGCTTTAGTATTAATCAAAATTTAATTCACGCATTACTATTAGGTGCTCTATTCAAAACTATATTTATAAATTTATGAAACCTATTCTCTAATCATACCCTTGTAAAACATCAGAAGATCTTAGTGTTGTTTTAAATTAAAAAAATCCCAACCAACCTTGTACTAAAACGTTTCGCCTCACGTACATACACGGGGAGAGTTTCTCGCCTCGAAGATACGATTATCGTAAAGGAAATAAAAAAGTTGCATCGTGTAAACATTTGTCAGAACACGATAACCTATGGCGGTTATGTCATGCGATAATCGCATACGATTCTCTATTTGGAATGAAGTTCCTTATCGCGCGTTGCGAAAGGGGGCTAGACGGAAAAAATTAAAACAAAAGTTGTAATGACACTTTTTGCTATAGTTGTAAGCCGTGCGGCGTGCGCGTGTTTCTCTGTTTGTCTCTCTCTCTCTCTCTCTCTCTCATAGAAAGCAAGCCAATTATTTTCGTTTCGTCTTTTTTTTTCGATTTCTCCCCTTGAAAAAGGCGTTATATTTGCATTGTGGCAAACAATTATTATCATGTCTTCGTATCGGAGTTTATTTATTTATATATGAGGTTCACCAACAGCGCCACATATCATACGGAGTTGCAGCGGAATGCCGATAGATGTCATTGGTAGTAGTGAAACTTATTCTGCAAAATATGCAGTCAAATCCTCAGATATTTAGATTGTTTGATAACGATTGCGTATACGAATCAGACGCAAATAATTGAAAAAAAATGTTCAAGAATGTAAGCTAAATATTACTTATATGTACTTATGCAGGAAGGCCACAGTTGAACCTGAACCTGAATAGACCTTTTGGAAGCGGCCTGCATCCAGCGACACACATATTCCTCTTTAATCACAATTATTTTTTTCACCTCTGTTTTAATATTAAGCCATACATAAAACTATTCGACACTTTTTAGAGGGAAGGTTTCGATGGTTCTGAATATAAGCGGTAATATCACACACTCATGTCCTCACAAAATGTTAGCAGAAACAGATATTTAATACTCCTTGATCGGACTTACAAGAATATATTTTAATCGATAGATATTCTAATATCAAACGAAGTTATTCAATCGAATGCATAATATTTTATTTACATACATAAACTCACGCCTTTTTCCCAGAAAGGGTAGACAGACATGCTCCCAGGACACGCACGTTTCGCCTTGTTTGTTTCGTCCCACGATGTAATTATAATATTTTATTCACTATCTAGAGTGTTATTCAAAAATAATCACACTTTGTAACCATTCCAATTAACAACAAAAAGCAATGTTATTGCGTATCTTTTGGCGAGTGAGATTGCTGGAGGCCCGATTTGCTAGTGGTTGCACACTCGTGTCCGCTACGATAGAGACCACCGTACATAGTGGCTGAGGACCCGTTTTAGTGACCCATGTAAGTATCAGACCATATATGTGCTACTGCAAGGCACGGGCTTTATGCAATATGTAGTTAACAACGGGAACATTTCTAATTCAATTTAAAATATTTATAATTTCGTAATGCCCAGAGCCGACGGTTCTTTTGTCTCGCATAAAAAACATAACTTCAATTAGTTCAGCATACGACATATACTGTACTGAACCGTTGGAGGGTAAGTGGTTAAGCCGCAGTTCACCACGCTGGCTTGGTGCAGGTTGGCGGACTTAACATGCCATAGAAATTGTAACGCGCACAGATAATTTGCGTATGTCGAATTGTAAAAGAGTGACTTTGTGTCTTTCGCTGTACAAATTATCGAAACATAATTGCTGTTATGTGGAGCCGGAGGCACGGGAATATAATGACTCGGCAAGCAGTACCAACCACAAAATCATGTCCTCCACCAATTACTTCCTATTCAATTCAATTTTTTTGCAGAGAATGGCGAGACGAGCATGTCATTCGCCTGATTGTAAGCGATACGACCGCTCATGGACAGTAGTAAAACCAAACAACACCATTAATTACAAAGCAATGCTTAGAATTCCACTGCGCTCGCTAACTTGCGACATAAGATGTTAAGTCTCATTATGTCCAGTAGTTGCTTTGGCTTCATTGCCCTTTAAATCGAATCACAACAGTGCATTTACATTGTTGTTTGGTGGGAGAACTAGAATTTTTAATGTTTCCACTTGTATTCAAGTAAAACTTCCTTACAATTTGCACTCTCGACAACATGTTTCCAATGTAAGGAACTTGTACGCAATGTGACGTCATAATTACATACAAGACTTGCCTGATGGAATCGCGCCCTTAGATACATGCTCAGGTAACCGTGAGTCATAAGAACATTTATCAATGCTGGATTTGAACCCGCATCCACCGGGCCAAAAGCCATCTTCTTACTAAACGCGACAGTCAGTTAGAACCTATTTTTTTATTATAATTATTTATTATGTGTTGCCGCCGGAGTTAACGTTAATAACATTATTAAAAACAAATTATTTAACAAAATAACGTATTGGCAAACGTAGCTTCCACAAGAGGGCCGGCTGCTACTGGATGCGTAAAACAGCAGACCAGCTGTGGCGTGCCTTGGGCGAGGCCTATGTCCAGCAGTGGACTGCAACGGGCTGATGATGATGATGATGAAAATAATGTAAATGGAAATCTATTAATGTGCAACCACGACATGCACCATATTATTGAAAAGGATAATAATTCAAGTATGTTCTTAAATATTTAAAGTACTTGATTAGTAAGTTGTAAAGTCAGATAAAGGCGTAAGAGAAGTGTAGGTACCTGTTATTTTTAGGGAGAAAGACTTTTGGTTACCTGCCTTAAGCAAGGTATGCCGAATTTTTACCGGCTAAAACCCCATATTACTCCATCGGCACTTTGGAGAAACTCCGATACCTCAAAATGAACACGCTTAGGTTTCTCCAGCACATTGCTTAATAAAGCACCACTAGCGGGAAATCAATTGCTCGGTAGGTTTTGAAATGTCTAGAACCCTCTACCCGTGTGGGCATTATTTACGGGTGCTTTTCTATATTACTTGTTTTGCTCAATACACATATAATATTTTTTGGTGGTTCATTATTAATGTAATGTTTTATTCTTGTATAAAATGCTAGACGGATTGTGGATAGCCACAGATTTAAATGATATACAAGTAATTAAAAAATATATTAGATGCAAAAAAAGTGCGTGGTGGCCTGTTGGTAACGGACCAGACGCGGCTGCCTACATGTTCACGGTGGTTGCGGGTTCAAATCCCAGGGCACACCTCTGACTTTTCGGAGTTATGTATGTATTGATAGTCAATCACCACGCACTTTAACGGTGAAGGAAAACATCGTGAGGAAACCTGCATACCGTAGCGATTTTAAAGAATTTCTACGGTATGTAAGTCCGCCAACCCGCACTAGGCCAGCGTGGTGGACTATATGGCCTAACCACTCTCAATCGATTCTCTCGATTGTAGAGTAGGCCCGTGCCCTGCAGTGGGACGTATATGGGCTGATATAGATATAGATATATATATATATAGATGCAAAAACTATGACCATACTTAAAATAATATTATTTTACTCCTTCACGAACATCTATTTCTCGAGAAATATGGATGATTTAACAGTTTATATAGGATGTATATTATTTTAATATCATACAATAATCATTATAAAAATCATGCGAAAAACGTTGACATATTTAATTTAATCATAAATAGTTCGTTTTTGAGCAAAATATATATAAAAAAAATGGTCTGATTTATTTACTGTAAGAAAAATTTAAGCATCTTAACCATAAAGTTTAAAACATAATCATGATATTATGAAACATGCAAGTAAATAAAGTATTAGATTTAATCACAAGCCGAACCTCACGTAATGTAGTTAGCGCTAAGTTATTGCATTAATGTGAGGAGATCGGTGCCCGCGCGTCATCGAAGGCGATAAGTGGCGACAAGTTGTTGTAATGAAAACAATCGATCATGTGCGGCGGCGACCGCTGGCGCTTGTGGCGTGTACCCTACATATTACCCAGCGCGCGCTAAACAACCAATCAGAGGGGAGAGGCGGAGCTCAGACAGAGAGGGGCTGAGGGTGAGCGGCGTGTGTGAGCGGGACGGGTGCGAGGGGTTGTGCCGGCGGCGTGGGCTGTCAGGCTGGCAGTGGCGCGAGAGTCAGCGGCGGGCGCGGACGTAGTGATGTGCAGTGAGTGATAGATGAGCGCGATGTCGGAGCCGGGCCGGCGCGGCGCCGCCTACACCATCGACAGCATCCTGGGACGCACGCACCACCACAGCGGTACGTCCACATGTTCAACATCACATATGCCACAAATTTATAATGAATTACATTTGCAAAAATCGTGTAAAGTTAAACGTGACGGTAACTTGAAGGATTGCACTAAGTAACATCTAAGAAAGAACCAAAAACCATGTCAAAACTGAACAAAATTAGTTTTCCATAATATATGTAGGTTAAGTGAAGTTATCTTTAAATAGATTCGCGAGAAAGTTATCTTAACTTCTTATATAACTTTTCAAGATCGCCGAAATAAGCCTTCAACTATCGTATTTTTGCCAAAAGAACCTTGAGCGAAGTTTATTAAAGTAGGCAGGAACACTAATTGCAAACTTACGGTTGGTTCTTTAAAATTAAATCAAATCTTTTTAAACTAACTCTGTTTAAAACATTATTTGAGTATATTTTTTAACTAATTTTCCTGGTTTCGTCACGACGCAATGTCGTAATTATAATAGCATGATTGCTACAAATTAATATTTAATCAGTATTAATTGGCTATAACTTGTCAAACTGGTATAATTATTATTTTGCGGTTAATTCCGGCGTGATTGTAATTAAGTAATTTCGTACATGTAGAATAAACGTATATTAATAAAGTAAAGTATATTAATTAAATTAATTAAATAATGTGACAAATCAATTTATTTTTATTCATAACTTATTCAATAATGAGACTAATCGATTATTTTAATTGAAACAGCATTTTTTCACCAAACGTAATATACATCAATTATTTACATGAAGTATGACAGAAAATATGTAAATAATATTCCTATTATCCAGATTCTATAGATTAACTTGAAATAAATATGAATTGCTTTTGAAAGTAATGAATCCGTGATAACCGATTATTCATGGGGATATATTATATACCACACAGAACGTTGATTAATAGTTTACATGTTTAATTATAAATATTACAACAATATTAGCCATTACATAATTAGTTAAACTAAGTATTATTTTCTTATTATTATAAATATTTTCGTATGAGTCAAAAATCGCTATATTTGCATTCAAACGGAAATACTATGTGATATTATTTTGTTTCTCCGTACTAAACAAGTACATATTATTAAAATTCAATTCAAGTTAATTGAAAAACTATTTAAAATACTTGCAATGCCTTTGCAATTACTATTAAAATGTCAAAGCGACCGCGGACACTCAGAACAATACCTCAATCATAGTGGATTGTCGAAATTATACATTCATGTATTTTTAAAATACTGCCACGAAAAATTTACTACAATGCGCTCGATGGTAAGCGCAGTGCAGTTCTGAGCATCAAAACCATTGTATCCGGATATATACAGAATAAACCCGAAGACACATTTGCCTGAGTCAGTATGACAAGTTGTTAATCGCTGTGTACAGTCCTCGCCATCCGGGCGGATACGAATATCTGCCAGCGGCGGATATATTTAACGTTTTCCATGCCTAATGTTAAATAAAAATCACTTAAACATAATGTATTACAAACAATAATATTATAATCCAGTTTCGATTAATAATGTACAGCGCAACGTTAAGTCTACGCTTGTTCGTAGCCACATACAAAAGACATCAATGCGCTCACAAGAGCTGAGTGTTTTAGCCACTGTCGAACATATTGTATTAACTCATAAATGTTGTAAGAGGTTTGGGGTTACCTCTTACTATCTGAAGACTACAATAAAATCTTTTTTAAGATTCATGAATTTTGTAATTTGTACGGTGGTGAAACTAATAAAAAAATTAAAGTTATTGATTTCATTTCGTGTGAGGGTAAATGTTCAATATATAAAATTATTTTTAATAATTCAATTCTGTAGCCGAGTTATTACATAGCGACTGATCTCTACTATAATTATGATGTTTTCTTCATGACGGCACACGAGGGGCGACGTGGTTATGAATGCCGACAAAGCAATTTGTATTAAAATATAATGAGGAGTAATAACTGTTGCGGTAAGAGAGCAGTAGAGCTAATACGGACGCCCCGTAGAGTCGCACAATGCTCTACATGTTGGTAGAGCCGCTTTGGCACATGTGGCCCGCCGCTCTCACACCGCGCCATTGTGGGCCGGTTATCCCACTCGAGACCCAGCGGACCAGAACTCATATACAACCGTATATTAAAAGTTCTGTTTGGACAATTAAGACGTTATGAATTCAAAATAATAGAGTATATTGCAAAAAAAAAAATGCACAAAATATCTGTTTTTAGCTATGTTTGCTTTTTAAAGACAATTCGACATTTTAATATCTAATAGGTTAAAGCATATTTTCACAAAGAAATGTATACTACGTGATCTATATTATCATAAACATGATGTCCAAGTGAGCCAGTGAGTCTAAGGTTTTTAACATGATTAATCATGCTTTCCGAGGCACAGAATTGTGTATAATTTAGTTTTGTTGGTTACTTATTTGCTATTAAATAACATATTAAACATTATTCTGAATAACCATGACAAAAATATGT
This sequence comes from Deilephila elpenor, assembly GCA_949752805.1. Taxonomy (NCBI): domain Eukaryota; kingdom Metazoa; phylum Arthropoda; class Insecta; order Lepidoptera; family Sphingidae; genus Deilephila; species Deilephila elpenor. The sequence goes on from OX457118.1 coordinate 67,765, forward strand.
GCCTGTGTTTGAAGATAAATTGTGATTCACTTATTAAATCACAATGTCTTTACAAGACATTTTATAACCTCAACTTATAGTATATACGTTACTTTTAAAGATTCCCGATGACGCCATAGTTACCATCTGATCAAATACTGACCATCGTTCGCGATGGTGAAAAATACATCTTAATGACTTACCCAAGTATTTTACATTTAGGTTCTGAAATGAAATGAAAATAATTTATTGAATCCATTAAAATGTTCAACATTGTTTAGATTCAGTCATTTTTTGAACTACCACCCGGTTCGGAAAGCGGTTTTCACTAGAGAAGAACGGGCAAGAAACTCTAGTGTTGCTCTTTTCAAAACCAGTTTACAATGTGTAGTATTTATAACAAAAATTACAAGTTGGTTTAAATTTACTTTATATTTAATATTGCTGAGAGAAACGAAACGAAGAACCTATGTATACCCACGATGACACGCTCCTACTAGTGAATCTGTATCTGTATCAGCTCGTTTACGCCGCACTGCAGGGCGCGGGCCCGAGAGTACGATTGAGAGTACTTTACACACCATAGAAATTTTAATATTCGCTATGCGTGTTTCCTCATGTTGTTTTCTTTCACAGTTATAGTGCGTGGTGATTGACTATCAACACACATATGAAAAGTCAAAGGTGTTCCCTGGGATTTAAACCCACGACCACCATGATAATGTTGGCAGCCATGTTTGGTCTTTTACCAACAGACTCGCATATACATACAAAAGTATTTGTACATGTATGTAAGCATATATATTTAAGCATTGGAATACACTGTATTTATGGAGATGTGAGCGACTCGCTCATCAATTCAATATGAAGTCTGTTCGCGTGTTTTGGGTGAAAATCGATGTTACTCCCACACGTCGTCTGTGACATATTACTCGTTCTTAACTTATTGATATCGCATAGACATCACATTACAAAGTTGGTTATTGTGTGCAAGAGTACCTGCCATAATTTGAGGGAGATCCTAAAAGTCGCTTATTAGATTAACTTTAATTCATTTAATAGAACAAAACTATAATGTATGATATAGTCGTTTTATATAAGACCTTTAATATATTGAAAAAAAATAATTTTAATTTATCAGGGATTTGGTTTAGTTCTTTTTAACTACCGGACGTACGATTGCTTTACAGCTTTCGTGGTCACGGGGCGGACTGAGATATTAGTTATCCCCTCAGTGACTGTTACAATTTAACTATCGTTAAAATTTAAATAGTTAATTGGTTTTTGCGACCTTTACCTAGTAACTGGCGAATTGACTGGCATGTATCGTTAAAAATGTTTGATAACTTACACACAATATTGCATAACTACCAATAGTCATGACATGTTATCAGGATTTGTCTCCTATAACGTAATAGAATATACAAAGGGCAAATAAACGAAAAGGGATTGGAAAGATAATATACTTTTCACATCAAAGGATTTTCCTATCAAGTCTCTTCACAATTTCCTTGGCGTGTAATTGGCATGCCGTGTGCTGTATCAATCCTATTGGTACTAAATAAAGCTGTGTTCACAATGCTGCTGGTTCAGTGCAGTGCAGAGTTGTTCGAGGCAGGAGCACTCGATGACAGATTGTGATCACGAGCGCTCGTGTGTAAGCGGCTTATAAAAATGTTGGCTCGCGAGTACACAGCGCTCCGCCTCGAGTGCCAATTTGACGGGATTACACTACACACAAACAGACACATCCATATACACTAGTACATTATGCTTGTTACTGAAGCTTATTGCATTATATTAATTGCATATTTCAATTGGATTGGAAGAGTTTTCTATCAATGTCATGATACACTGTAAATGAATTTACACGAGCATTGCGCGCAGATAACGATACTTATTCTTCAACAATGAAACAATAAATTTCCTATAAATACCTGATGAAAAATATTTTATTTATTTATTTATTTATATTCTTTATTGTACACAAAAATGTAACAACAGATATATATAGACAACAAAACAACAAAGTACAAATGGCGGTCTTATCGCACTAAGGCAATCTCTACCAGACAACCATTGGATGGATTTATGAGAGGGAGAAAGAAAGGGCAGTGTATGATAAAGGCAATAAAAGCTCAAATAAATAATACTATTTATACATAAATTTACAAAAACTACATAATTAATGTATATAGACATACATAAATACATTTATATGTAAATAAACATACATATATAAATATATTACCAATATATTTAAATAAAGGAAATAATATTAATCAGTAAATCTGTTTAAGAAGAAAGGTAGTGCTCTTAAGATGACAGAGTTTGAGCCTGCCTCACCACAACGGGTAGTGCATTCCACAAGCGAACAGCTACGACACCGAAAGATTTGTCCATAAATGTTGTAGTGTGGGCGGGCATTCTCAACTTTAAGTTCTCGGACGACCTCAAGGACCTCGTATGTGAGTCATGAAGAAAGACAAATCGTTCTTTAAGATAAGAAGGGGTGAGAGGATTAAACAAAATATTGTAAAGAAGAGAAAGAATGTGAGTATTCCGGCGAAGTCGTATAGGTAACCACTTGAGCTTAGCACGAAACTCGGAAACATGATCATATTTACGTAGACTAAATATAAATCTTATGCAGAAATTCTGAAGACGCTCAAGTTTATTTAGCTGGTCCTCGGTGAGATCTAGATAGCTGACATCGGCATAATCAAGGATGGGGAGGAGGAGTGTTTGCGCAAGCGATTTCTTCGTGGTAACGGGTAGGAAATTGTGTAACCTTCGCAAGGATCGAACTGAAGTAAACAACTTTCGACTTATATCTCGAATTTGCGGACCCCAGGTGAGGCCTTTGTCTATATTCAGCCCCAAATTTCTTACAGTGTCGCTGTAGGGGATGGTAACACCATCACAAGCAACACACGGCAGCTGGGCCCAATTAAGTTTTGCTATCAACCTGGGACTGCCAACAACAATTGCCTGAGTCTTATTTGGATTCAGCGTCAAGCCATGCCGTTTGCTCCAATCGCAAATGTGTTGGATATCAACATTAATCGTTGAGATTGCATCAACCATCCTGTCCAAAGGGGCCTGAGAGTAAATTTGGAGATCATCAGCGTAGAGGTGGTAGGAAGAATGAAGGTGATTAGTGATAGAATTAATAAAAATAGCAAAAAGTAGAGGAGAAAGCACGCCGCCCTGTGGTACGCCAGCAGACACTGAGCACCAAGAGGAAAAATTCTCCTCGATGCAGATGCGTTGCCGGCGCCCGTACAGGTAACTATGAAACCAGTCAAGTGCCGTTGGAGATATGTTGAGGGAAAACATCACGCTGAGTAGTACGTCAAAATCGACGGTGTTGAAGGCATTGCTGAAGTCCAGCAACGCTAGAACTGTCAGCTTGCCCTCTTCCATACCAGATCTCATGCCATCCGTAATATGCGTCAGAGTGGTGGTTGTACTATGCCCAGAACGAAATCCCGATTGGAAAGGATTAAGGAGATTATTTTTGGAAAGGAAATTATTCAGTTGGGTATGGATCAAACGTTCAAGAACTTTGGATAGGAATGGAAGAATGGATATTGGTCGAAATTCGGAAAGTGCAGAGGCATTAGGTTTTTTAGGGATAGGAATAATGTGTGCCTCTTTCCAAGAGGTAGGAAATATTCCTGTGGAAACGGAATGGTTGAGGATGTGGGAGATTATAGGAAGGATTTCGTCTAGGATAGGAAGAATCATATTACGGCTGACATGGTCACTTCCGACCGCATTAGACGAAATAAGCGTGATGGTCTTCCTAACATCACAACTAGCAAATTGTTTGAAGACAAAAGCAGGACAATCGGGAGTCTGGCAGGTAGAAAGATGTTTAATAGTGTTATCTTTGACCATTGTATTAAAATACGATGGAGACGAAAAGTGTTGATTCAAGGAATTTATGTCTACAGATACAGGAATATAATTATTACGAGATTTACCCACTCCCAGAGTCTGAAGAAATTTCCAGACTTTAGCCGAATCTCCATTTTCAACTGAGCTGTGAATATGTCGGCGTTGAGCGTTCCTACACACCTTACTGCAGTGATTCCGAATGGCGATGTACTTAAGCCAATTCAACTCGCTAGGACGGTGATTGTATCTGGACTTGGCCGATGCTTTTTTCTTGAGCAACTCCTTAATTTCGGCAGTAAGCCAGGGTGCTGGTAGATGTTTCACCTTTATTGGCCGAACTGGTGCATGCGTGTCGTAGAGACCGATTAATTTATGTGTAAATATTAGGACTTTTTCGTCAATACAGTCAGCCTGGTAAATTGAACTCCAGTCAATATTGTCCGCATCCTTGCGAAGGTCAACAAGGTTCATACCCTGAAAGTTCCGTTGCAAAAGGATTTTGGGAGAGGCTTTTGGCGGATGGACACGATAGGATAGGAATAAAAGGTCATGAAAAGAAAAGGCGTCAGCAGGACATTGTCCATGTTTTACAACATGATTTAGGGAGGAGACGAGGATGAGGTCGAGAAGTGAAGGCGTACAGTGAGGAGGATGGTGAGTGGCACTGAGAGGAAGAACAGAAAGATTACAGGACTGGATAGAATTCAGAAAGGAAGAAGAACGACGATCGTTCTTGAGGAGACAGGTATTAAAGTCACCCATGATTATGGTTTGACTGTACGATGGGACTAAGTTTTCTAGAATAATTTCAAGAGAAGAGAAAAAGTCAATACGAAGCGATGGGCAATAATAAACACCGAGTAATATTTTCTTATGGGAGAATTCCACCTCCAAGAAAATATGTTCGCCAGCATTTGAGGGTGGAGGTTGCGGTGATACACTAACTATTTTGTAACGAAGATGAGTCCGGAGAAAGATGGCAACACCGCCTCCACCACGTGCTGTGCGATCATTTCTGATGAGATGGAACCCCGGAAGTGAGAAAGAAGAAGAAGAGAGGCAAGGTTTTAACCAAGATTCGGAAACAAGGATAGCATGAATATGGGTACAGTCAAAACTAGCCAGCATATCAGTGTAATGAGCAGGAATACTCTGAGAGTTTATATGGACTACATTGAAATTACTTGGGACGTCAGAGAACTGAGATGAGAGAGTATCGGCTATTGAAGGAATACTAGCAAAGCTGTCATCACTACACGCCGAAAAGAACTCTTCACTACTACATTCATCGTACACAGACATTGTGAAAATTATACCGTTTGCAATAAAAATATTGGTAAAATTATACCTAAAATTAATATTTTAATAATTATAAAATATATAAATATATAATAATTTATTTCCTACGAGTTGGATGTTAAAATAAAATAATTTAAAGTTAATCATCCATCTGCCGGTTGTGTATTGAGATTGTGAAAAATAAAAAAAACACTTGAGAAATATAACATTCAACATGAACAATGAAAAAGATACAACATACAGAGAAAAGCTAGAGAAACAAAATAAAAATAATCCATTCATATAAGTAGTAGAAATACAAAAGTAAAGAATAATAAAAACAAAAATAGTAATTTGGTATTCCAAGTAAATTTAACACATAAATTAAATATTTAAATCCAATGAAAAAGAAAAATAAAAAAAAAAAAAAAAAATACATGTTAAAAATTCTGAGCAAAAATTCCGAACGAAACGCAAGCTGTCAAACATGACATAAAATGTCACAAAGTTTGCAGGTAGTTTGTATAAGTATTAACACTACAATAACAAAACAAGTGGCTGAAAACAAAGTAGATTAATATAAATGGTAAAGACGAAACAAAAAAAGAAACAAACGCTAAGTTAAATAAACCACTAAAAGTTAATGTGACAGATAAACAAAAAACATTGGATGTTACCTGGACTACACAATATTAACAAGATAGAATGTACAAAACTCATTTTTTGGTCGCTGCTGCTCGCCTGGTCTTAGGCACGGCAATGGTCCTCTTCACCGGGGTCGGCTTTGCTGGGGTGTCTACACTAATCTGGCTAAGCAGAGTAAGCGACACTACGCGATGCCGAACGCCAGAACTTATGATAAACACATTGCCATCCCGGGTCCATGAGTTTGTGACGCCAAACTTGTCGCGTGCTGCCATGAATAAGTCATGTCTAGACTTGGTGAGGAACTCAGAGAGTGTGATACCGGACCCCTTAAGTTTGGTTTTATTGTACCAAATCTTGTCCCTCGTGACAGTATCCTGCAGCTTGACAAGTACAGGCCTTGGCTTTTTAGATGAGGAGGATCTACCCATTTGGTGACAGCGCTGTATATCACCAGTGCTGAAGTCAGAGATACCTATGCGCTGCTTCACAGTATCAACTACAAGCTGCGCAGTGTTCTCGTCCGTTGCTTCAGTGACACCATGAAGGAGTAAAATCTTGCGGCGCCTCTGCATCTCCATCGTATCTACAGTGTGCGCCAGGGATTCAATTTGTTGCTGCAGCAAGTTCAGAGTCTGGGTGATAAAAGCTCTGTAAGCAGTAAACTCAGCTGCCAGGTCAGAAGATCCAGTTGCATTTGGCGAAGACTTATGTAACTCAGATTCAAAAGACGTCATCCTCTTATGGAATTCATTCTTCAGATCTTCCATTGTAGATTTTAATGAAGACTCCATGGTGTAAAAATTAGTAGGGTGATATAATAAGTGAGTGGAAATGAAGTATGAGATGAACTGAAGAAAGGAGTGAAGTTAAGGAGAAAGTACACTAATACCGGCAGGTAGACAGTTTAAATGCTTAATTTAGATACATTAGATATTAAAAATAACAGTTATATCAATTTTAATTATTTAAATAAATACTGAGCAAAAATCGTATGACTAGGCTTGTCAACTACCCACGCAGAAAAAAAAAAAATAAAAAAAAAAAAAAAATATAGTGTCGTTCAAGCTAAGTTACCGACGAGAGATGCTCATTTTTCGCCTGTTACCATTTATAACGGTTAAACAGTTATTAACATCCAAATCGGTCATACCCTCAACAAGGGTCCGGTCCAAAGTACACTGAATCGACGAGAATGTATGAAGAGATTGATGAAAGTGGATGAAGCGATAGTAATATGTTAGGATCGAGCTAAGTGCCTATCCATAGTCTCTGCCTACCCCTATGGGATACAGGCATGACGATTATGTGTGTACATATTCATGGTCAATACATATACATAGATTAAATTTGAAATATCACACTGGCTTGAAGTGACATGACAGGTTCTCCAACATCGTTATTACATCTACATTAGTAGATGAACATTTGCTTGAATCTAGATCATTATAGCCCATTTACACGTAGAGAGTTTCGTATATCAATGTCGCATACGATAATCGCTACAATTAAGCCTACGACTGAGACTACGACTGAGAGGGGTTAGGCCATATAGTCCACCATGCCAGCCTGGTGCGGGTTTGCGGACTTTACATACCATAGAAGTTCTTACAAATCGCTATGATATGCAAAATGGAGTTTTCCCCTCGATGTTTTTCTTCACCTTGTTGTTATAGTGCGTGGTGATTGACTATACACACATGAATCTTAAGAGACGGAGGTGTGCCCTTGGATTTAAACTCGCGACCACCAAGAAACCGTTTCTAACAGGCCACCCCGCACTTACTATATAAATTTTGTAAAAATGCTTGTAATATTCTTTAATGATGATTATCTCGACGTCGTACTAACCCTTTAACTGTCAAGAGACTGCTATAACCGTCGAAATACACTACTTACCTTGATTTATTTTCTTAGTGTGGCCAATTTCTCCAAATATTTTAAACCTTAACGTAAACAAAATGTTTATAGTACTTTAGTATACATTTTAGAAAAAGATTCATTAAAAAATAGCAAGTTAGCTAGAGACACGGCGTGTGTATTGTATTGATAGTCAATTACCGCGCGCTTTAACGGTGAAGATAAACAACGGGAGGAAACATGCATATAAATATTGATATAGATGTGATAGATGTGATAGTTTAACAAATTACTAAAGGGTCTCTACTATTACATAACGAGAGGAAAAAATGCATTCAGAAATTGCCAGCAAAAATACAACTGCTTACATTATAAAGATATTATTCACAGCTGAACATCCACATGTAAAGTCAGGAGGAAGTTTGTCACACGAAAGTTCCATCCCGCCGTCAAAACGAGTAAATATTTAATTAAATTCCACACTATGACGACGTCACACAATGGCTTCAAATTTTCTTGGATAGCGACATAAAAATATTGTTAGCTAATTAATTTTGTAATCAAAAATGAACATGGAATATTTTGCAAGGTTTGTCTCTTAAGATTTTGGAAATAAACTATACCAATAGAATCAGCTACAGTAATTATTATTGATTTCAATTTAAATGAGACAGGCTAAAGAAAGTAGATACCAGATTTTGGTAAAGGATTCCGTTGCGCTTAGTGTTGTAATTGACATTTCTAGAGACTCAATAACTTTCAAAATCCGTGTATTGTCTTAGATCTCTCCTCGTCAACTATAACGAGGGGGTATTAATTTGTATTCAGAATGCCGGCGATCCCATGTCTCCCCTCGAATGAAGCTGTCAAATATAAAGAGAATCGCGTCATTGTACAGCGCGCGGACAATGCGCGTGTATCTCTAATACAAATAGTATTACTCTAAATAAATACTTGTGTCGCGAGCGCATGTACAAAAACATAGGCTTGTTGCTTTACCGGTCGGGGCGGTGTGCCCAGGGTGATTCCAACTCTACAGTGTAGATGATAAAGTTCTATATTGAACGCGTGGTTGGTATGGGATCAGAACACACGGGAGCATGGGGATTAGCAGCGTCTGTGAATTGCTGGTGTTCAGTACCTACGCATTTGTTTCGCTGACCCGTGAAAAGTGTTGGACTTTAGAGGGGCCAATACGATAGTGTCCTATTTTTGAAGTAAAACTTCTTTAGGCGCGACTAGGAGGTAAGTGGATGACAATGCAACGGATGTCCGTTACGGCAATATGGCGTCACGTTTCTGTACCATCCGGTTTTCAAATATTTTTTTTGCTTTATATTATTTTACACATGAGCGCGAATAATATTACAATATAATGTTTCTGTCAAAGAGCGTATTTTATGTTCTCTTTTGTGCCCCTGAAAAAGTAAACAAAATTTCATCATAATCGTTACAGTTTTTAAGGCATAAAAACAAATAAACTCGGATTTATAAAATAAGTAAAGATCAACCATCAAAGGTATAAATGTATAAACTTCTTCATTAAGACAGTAGGCATGAATTTCATTTATAAATCTTAAGATCAAATCAACAAATCTAATATTTAATACTATCCGTTTACAATACCTATGTAATTACCTATTGTCTGTATTATACATAGTGTATGTTTAATTAGAGCTAACAGCAGCATTTGTATATGCAGATCGCGTGGAGCTGAAGAGCGAGACGGGCGCACACTCCGACTCCGAGCACGAGCAAGAGCACGAACAGGAGCACGAACACGAGCACGAGCACGAGCACGAACACGAGCACGAGCACGCGGCCGGCGAGCACGGAGAGCATCTCGACGCACTCGACGCGGCGCGGCCGCGCAAGGTAACTTGCACTCCTTACAAACTTAAAACATCAACATTATCAGTTAAAATGAGTAGACTGCTGATTCCTGAACATAGACCTCCCATAGGTGCCTTATTTCGAGCAGTTATTAATAAAAAGTGATTGTTTATAATTATTTTACATGGTTAACGATAAAATCATCATCATTCGCAGTAACAAGAAGTTCACTATACTATAATATAAGTAATCTAAAATCTATTGGCGTGCGGCGAAATTTGCAACTACACATAACCTAAAAATGCGAAGAACTGGCCGAGGAAGTCATAACAGGTCTCTGTGGAAATACTTTGAGTACGCCTGTGTTCACCAGTGGTCTTACTGTAGGTGAAGAGAGAAAGAGAGTGATGGAATGAGTGGTGGATAAGGAGAGAGTATAGGGAGCTCGCTGTGATAGAGAGAATAGTATTATTGAGAGTGTTAGTAATCCTGGGTGGTGGTGCGACAAGCAGGTGCGCCGGAGCCGCACCACGTTCACCACGTACCAGCTGCACGAGCTGGAGCGCGCCTTCGACAAGACGCAGTACCCCGACGTGTTCACCAGGGAGGAGCTGGCGCTGAGGCTCGAGCTGTCCGAGGCGCGGGTGCAGGTCAGTGCATACTTACTCTATTGTAGTAAGCTTAGACATGATCTTTTCATTCGTCTAACAATTTTAACATTTATAAAACGAACTGTCAGACATTATACATATTCATTCTAATAGATATTATAGTCTAACAGTCTTCTAATAAATAAAAATGCCAGTCAGCCTTAGTGATACAGTCAGTTCCTTACGCTCCTGTACCGAGACACATCACTGTGAGATCCAAAAACTTATTTTCTTTAGGGTCTGTGCAAACATGATCATGCATCATTTTTAGCGCGTATCTGTCCAATACCAGGCATGAGCCCCCTTCGTGTTTGTTTTTTTTCTGTCTTATACTAATAGAATCGAAGTATTATCGAAGTATTATGGTTTTCACGACGTTATGTGAGTGTGGGGTTAGGACTAAATATGGGAATGCTATGTGTACTTCTTATTTCTGTTAATTGTTGTTACGAAAAATCTCTATATTTGTAAATAGGACCTGAAATGGGCGGCAGAGTTTCAGTTATTTAAATAGCAAAATGACAGTTACTGTAAAGATTGAGATTGCAGATGAAAAATTTGAATAGAAAAAGTCAGGTAAAGCCTCGTCAACGCTACAATTTGGCGTTAAACTAGTGTTGTGCTGTCGGGAGGTGACATAGTGACACGCGGGAGCCGACACGCTGCGGTCTGTCGACGGGGAGGCCGGGGCGCGCCGGCACGTGTAATTAAAATTAGTTTCTATTCTGGTCCACATGTGCATACTGCGCTCACAATCGCAGCTAAATTGTGCCACCTGACCGCCACCTCCCCCACACCTGTACATACACCCCCCTCACCCTCCCCCGCGGTCGCCCACGCCAACACGTGGCACTGATAACAACGCCACAACAATACACACAAGACCATCCATTACACGAGCTGTGAAATATGCGAGTTACACGTTTATGTACTTCTATAATAATTGTAATACTCGTCATCTACTATCATCAACCTACTGTTTATTAAGATTACAGAAAGCGTACACTGAAGTTGAACACTTTTCTAGATAAGTTAAATTTTGTTTAAAGCAACCATTGCTCCACGGTATTTTCTTATATTCCGTTTACGTTTAGATTAAATAAAAATTAATCTAGAAATATTTTTCTTTGGCAGAAACAACGCTACTTTTAAAAATTATGGTTAGCTTATTGGTTTTTAATTTATTAACCCCGCTCAATTATATCATTTACCAGAGAATACAGTATTATATTACAATTATCAATTACTGCTCGAAGCTAAGTGCAGATGAGCAGTTATCTCAGCAGCATCGTCTATTCGCTGTATGCCGCTGTACGCAGCTGTACAGCGCTGTATGGTGCTGTATGGCGCTACGGCTGCGCGGTACGAGCGGTACAATGGTCGCTAATTCGCGGCTCATTATGTGCTCGCGCTGAGTGCGCTAATGTTTGCCGCGTCCGAGCCGACCCGCCCCGCGCTCCCCCGCTCATCCCGCCCCCTCCCAATTACACCGCGCTGTTGCTTCTACATTACCTGGCAGGTGTCAGCATCGAGTAAGACTTGGTCATTCAAGTTTTAGATGCTTCGATGGGGCTAGAACAACATTTTAAGCTATAGTAAAGTTTTTGAAGTCGTTGGATGAAACTTCGAACAGGTCACACAAGTCCAGCACTAGACTTCTAGTGGTTGTTAAATACAGCGACAAGTCGCAGTCAGAAATTCTTGCCTCTCAGTGAGACTAAGTTTTGTGTCGTGCTTATCAGGAACTACAACACACTTTTTGGTTTCAAAATTTTATATCGTTGCGGGAATCAAGCCCGTTGCTTCTCTTTTAACAGTCGTACTCCCTAACTCCATCATTGAAGCTGTTATATGTATCAATATGTTATATCGGGTATATCAAGACTGCGACCGAAAACGAAGTAAAAGTAGTTTAAGTGGTTGCGAACACAAAGCATCTAAAAATTTCGCAATGAATGCGACAGGTTTTTTTTGCAATTTTTTAATCTGGGTTGGTCAGTTTGGGTGCTAAGTACCTTGTTTTTGCGAAAAAAAAATTTTTTAACCCTTACGTACCATTGGGTCTTTAAAACTAAAAAGGTGTACACCATTATTGTAGGAAAACTATGTATTTATCACCCAAATACGACGATAAGTAACAAATAAAAAATAATTGACGATTTTTTTGCGCATTTGTTAGTTGCATTGTGTCTGAAGTCATTAATACCAGCAATCATTACCACCTGGCTTCGTTTTCGGTCGCAGTCTTGATATACCCGGTAGATATTTATCTCAAGGCGACAGAATATTAGGAACTGATTCCTTCGTTGCAAGTGCATAGCTCATGTCGTGGCATCGCATCGCTCGGCTGCAGTGGAGTGCGTCGCTGGCGAGGGGGTGTGCGTTGCGGGATGCGGGTGTGGGGGAGGCGAAGGGGAGGGGGTTGAGCGCTAATTGTCGCAGATTAATGCCTTGGAGGAGCACTGCGGTCCAAACGAGCGGCATTCAGTGGCGCCATTTTTGCGCGCACTACAATACTGTAATTGGCGGAACGAGCGCAGTCGCCGGCCAACGCTGCGAATGTACAACACGATGTAGCCGCGACTCGTTCTACACCACTAGGAGATCAGGAATTAAATACAGGCTAATTACAGCTAACATTGTGCTGTTTATTGGTTTATTGGCCCTCTCAAACGAACTAGTAGAGGAGTCCAGCAGTAACCGATAATTATGAGCAGATAGATACCAGTAATAAGACGGGCTGTGAAATGGAAAATAGGAACCGTATTTAAATAAATATGACACTCGCAATACTCAGTAGCTACCGTGGAGTCAGGTATTTGTTTGTTCAAACTTTGCGAAATGTATTACGCGTTGTCGCAGGTCGAGTCGATTTTGTTTTTATATTAGGAACTTCTTTTGGTCATTATTATTTTTTTAGACCCATTCTGCTGGTACATGGTCATTAAATGACTTCAGAATTGTAAAAATAACAGAATACCTATTATATTCTATGCTTTGCAGTTCGAAATGCGCAATTTCATCCATTGTAGAGTTCGTTGCTGTAGTAACCAGATTTGACGTTCGATCAATAAATTGATAAATTTTAATGAAAAGAGTACTGACTCTATTGCAACGACTCAGTGAGTTCCCGAACAGTTCCCATACGGTCCCGGTCGGCTACCAGCGACCAATTCCCCTGGACAAAAAGCGCAGGGCTTCAAGAACCCTCCACATATATTAGCAGGGTTAGCACCCGCGCTAATCGCTGTAATTACATTAATTTAGCAATTAGTTTAGCATCGCTTTGTGCCGACGCGCACATTAACTGCTGTTGCTTGTTGACGATTAAATCACAGCGTTGTAACTTATACAGGGACTCAATGCGAATACAGAAGTGCATTACTATTCTTGTTCGAGCTTATGCCCATCTCCAACATTTCATAGAAACGTGTGAGCTTCAAATTATTTATTATCGCGTGCTCGAACCGTCAAAGAAAATACCGTAAGGAAACCAGTACACTTAAAAATTCCCAAGTTGATCACTTTTCGTCATCAGCCTTCAACCAGTTTCAACCAGGACAGCATTTTTCTTTTGTCCATTGGGAGGTAGTCAATGTTTCTCTTTAGTCGATTTACTCAGACCACGTGACACTTACCAGGTGTCATTAAGGTCACCATGTGGCCGTGGCAGCCAAAAAAAATTCAGATTAATTTTTAGGATAGGAGAAGTCCATCTACCCGCAATGAAACGATATAGGCTAAGACCTCCATCCTCTCCATTGCTGAGGTCAGTGTTCAATTCGGTATAATATACTTGTAGGTTGATGTATTCAGACATTGCATAATGTTACATTAATAAGAAGCGGTTGTTCGCGGAGACTGTTCTATTGCGCTCACATTAGGCAATTACAAGCGATGTAATAAGCGACACTCGGCGTGGAACACGACTCACTACCGCCTCAGAGACGGCGGGGTAGGGGAGGGAGTAGGGGGAAAGGGGAGGGGAATTAAACATAGTCGCAGCGGTAATCCCTTCCGCATCAGACGACCCCTTGAGCCACCGCGGGCCGACAGCGCCGAGGTGTAGGGATGTGGCAATCACGGGCACATTAAGCATCGGCGAGCGTTTTGTTCTAAGACGAGTGTAAGTCGGTGGCAGCCCTGCGCCAAGCACCTCTTAAATCACACTCAACTCGCTGCAAATTGCTTTTAATCCACTCGATAGATGGCGCTCCACTACAAGCGATTTGTGCGCTCCCCACGCCGCCAGCGCTTTCACGAATAAGAACCTTATATTAAATAAAACAAGGTGTGTATTTGCGTGGCGCGTATTGATTTCAAGTTGAAATTTAGAAAGCAATTGAGGCGCCGACGAGTGGCGGTGATTGCGGACAACAGTTGGCGACCCGCGCCGAAGACTCGCTGCGGTGACTCGCGCTACTTAGAACTATTACCAGAGATTACGCTTGACATGTGACTCACTCCCTAATACCATAATATGATGTAATTGTGAGAGCCTTGCATTCATCGATAATCTCACGAATTAAATAATTTGATAGCCTCCGTGGCGCAGTTGGTTAGACGCCGGACTGTGAAACGAGAGGCCGCGGGTTCGATCCCCGTACCGAAACAAATATTTGTGTGATCCACAGGTATTTGTTTCGGGTCTGGGTGTTTGTAAGACTGTAAAGTCTCTCGTAGCTTCTGATACCCACGACACAAGACTCGATCTTAGTGTGGGGTCAGACTATGTATGCGACTGTTGGGTGTATAAAAAAAATAATATATTTATATATCAATCGTGTGTAGTTTAGCAGCACAACCAACTGAGATATCAATAAAGCATCATTATAATAAAATTAAAGCACAATATTACAACAATCAATTGGCTAAACGTTGCTGATGTAATATTCTAATTTAGCATTTTAATAATGGCCATTAAAATATTTCAAGCCCAATGATTGACTTGACAATTATTCATCTTCAAAACCCAATGAAATTAATTTGCCAAACTATTACGCAATATGGTTGTAACATGTCGATGAAGGCTCGCAGTTGCGCTGGCGTCGCATCGCTCCTCGTGTCGTTTCTCGTCTCGTCTGTCGCTTTGTGTGCGCGCAGCGGCCGGAGCTAAACGCTCTCATTATCATATTATGAAATTACACCAATTTTTACGTCGTTACAATGTCTTTTTATTAGCGCACTGCGGCTCCGCAGGCTCAATTTGTTTCTATTCTCCGGCACAGTGCGATGCAAAGCGGATTCTGTACGGTGGTTATAGAGCCGAGATTTGTGCGGCAAGTCACCGCCGTGGTAACCACGTATGAGTAATTGCTTTTCATTACGGTTCCATTGTAGTGGAGAGGTGTGGGCGAGCGCTACCGCCGAAGGGGAGGGCGCGGGAGGTACGCGGGGAGGTAGAGGGCGGGAGGGGGTGGTTGCAAATTGCTAACAATTACATCCAATAAAAAAATTAAAAGTTGGCCGCAACCCGCTCTAGCCAAATGCAATTTTTCCAAGCGACTATTGCGAGCGCGTGAATTTTAGCCACTACAACACTGTGTCACACGTTGAATTCTCAATGCGAAGCCTACAGTTTAAAACTTAATGGCAAGTGTAGATCATTGTCATCATAAAAGTCTCTCGTAGTTTCTGATACCCACGACACAAGACTCGATTTTATTTACTGTTGGGTGTATTTATTTATTTATTTTTATTTTGTATCGTAGACTGGATAAAAATTCAAGGATTGTTTGAGGGCTTTTTTGACGACTCGTAGTTGTGACTGAAAGACGGTTTAGAGGAGTTAAATGATAATATAACAATGCATTATGTCAGCCATTCTTAAATAAACAGTTCACAGCTATTGTCTTGTACATCTCCTACAAATTATTATAATGACCATATTTTTCTCACTTACACACAAATTTAAGTTAACTATATATAGTTATAACACCTACTAATTTTAAAAAGTATAAAAATAATAAAATTAAAATTAAAACATACTTATAATAGGCAAAAATTATGATAACATTTTCTGTCCAGTTTTATAAATATTAGTAGTAGTTTATTTAGTTATAGTTTGAATATTTTTGTGATACGATCGTCTTCCCTCCTGGAGGTGGGCGCTAATGACTGCGACACAGTTCTCCCGAACTAATGCAGTTGTTAACGTACACATACATTATCTGTAAGCTTGTTTATGTATCAATAAAATATTTGAATTTGAATTTTGAATTTGACTTATCTGAAGCTAGTATCTATATTCTATACATACATATTATAATAAATTTGTAACCGATCGATGTATGTATATGGAAGATAAATGAGATAATAACGTAATAGAACCAAAACAATGATTTTTAGATTTTTTGTCTGAATGACTGGATTACATGCCTTGAGTGGGAATGAAACGGGACGGGTGGGATATAACGGGACGAGAAGGGACGGGATGGGAAATTCCAAGAAATTAATAAATACACTCAACAGCCACACACATAGTCGTGACCTCACACTAAGATCGAGTCTTGTGTCGTGGGTATCAGGAACTACGAAGTTTCACCAAAACCCAGACTCGAAACAAATACTTACATGGTTCACACAAACATTTGCCTCGGTGCGGGGATCGAACCCGTGGCCTCTCGTTTCCCAGCCGGCGTCTAACCAACTACGCCACGGAGGCTGTAAAATATGATTTTTGAATTAGTGTATAAATAAGCGGTGTTTGTCGCAGGTGTGGTTCCAGAACCGGCGCGCGAAGTGGCGCAAGCGGGAGAAGGCGCTGGGCCGCGAGCACGCGCCCTTCATGCACCACGAGCACGGTCAGTACATGGCATTATTGTGTTCATAATAAATAAATAAACTACTCTACGCGGTGTCACATTATACACCGGGGGTCTGTCATTAACGATTTTAAATCAGCGAATGAATATTTGATTCGGGCGCCACGCGCCGGTATCGGACGATCAGCGCTCATTACGACAGGCGACATGTCGCGACCATTTGTCACCTGCTCCGAAGCGTTTAGCCGCATTCACACCGTCGTAAAATTATGTTATATTATGTACTGGTATGATAGACGGACCACAGAGCAATTTAAGTAGCTGCAGTAAAGTTAACAGAGTGTCCTGACGAAAGGTGGCTCATAACTTGTCGCTTGAGATAGTTATTATTGTTATTGTATTTGGTAGGCTCGATGAACTGCTTTAAAATAATTTTATTGATTCTAGTGTCTTCATACGAGAGATGTACAGATTTTCCATTAGTTAAATTGTGCAAATGAGTTTGACAGTGAATTGGGGCTAACAAGTCACTAAATACGCTATAACATAAATTAACACTGGTGATTAAAAAATAATAATATAATAATTATTATTTATAAGTGCGGTGTGAGCGTCGGCCGCGTCCCTCGCTATCGGTGTCATAATGGAGCTCATTTGTCACTCATCGATAAGGGCGCGCTCACACTACACACTACGCACTGAGCTTGTAATTAATAAACCCGAAACGCGAAAAAGCTTGCCACTAGTATGGACGCAACCCGGGTAAAAATATTCTTCCACCAGCAGGGAAAACTTATATATCAATTTGTCTGTTAGCTACGTTATGTGCTTTCAGTTTTTGGTGGGACTCCGACCTTATATGGCAAAATTGCAAATATAAAAAAATCTATTGAACTCATTGTTTGAGATACTTTTTTAATATATTGAACAAACATTTATAGTCGTGGTCTAGTAATATTAGCACGTCCCATATAATAAAATATGAAGAGAAAAAAGCTGTTCCTAATATTTTGACAACAACGCATTCGGACGTCAAGAGATCATAGACGAACAGTACTAGATTTGGATCACATTACACTTGCTGTCATCTAGTCATGCCATTGAAATACACACGTATTTTGACAGAATTATAAAATACGGGGTGTGCGTAATATAGTATACACGTATTATGACTTTAACAACATTTCCGGGAATCATCCATGCCCAACAAAATTGTTTATTTTGCGGAAATCACATACAATAAGCTGAATAAAATAATGTAACATACATTTTCACTTTATTTATCAAAATGAAAACATTAATTAAGTTTTACTGAATGTCTATTTGGTTGAATGTTTCACACGCACATACATACATGTGTGTGTGTGTGTGTGTTAATTGACTCAGCAGCGTATAATTACCGGTGGTTTGTGTCGTGTCGGCAGCGCTAACGATTTACATCGACATACGCAGGATAATGTACAATACGACGGGAACTGTCCATAATAAATTATAAGCCACCAAATAAACACATTTTTTTTTGCATTCATGCTTCATGGCGTTCTGTTCCCTTCGTTAATAATTAAATAGCAAATAATTCCACTTACAATAGAACTGCAGTAGTCTGTTCAAATTTCCAGGACCTAGAGGCCTAGACTGATCGTTCTCGTGTACTTTGAAGTGCTAAATCCAATTTCAATAGCGTTTTACATTCCTCTTCATAACAGTAATACTGACAGTAATGACTGCCTCGATGGCGTCGTTGTACTATGATATGGTTACAACGCTGAGGTCTCGGGACGGGAAGGTGATATTAGATTTTACTTTATTATCAGCTCGGAGTCAGGAATTTGTGCCCGATATGGTGATGGGCTCGCCCACTATCACATCGTAGGACGAAACACACAAGGCGAAACTTGAGTGTCCTAGTTGCTACCAGGGTAACTTCTGCCTATTCCTTCTGGATAGAGGCTTGAGTTTATGCATGTATGATGATAATAACAGTGTGAATGTTTGTGTTGTACAGTGGTGGGCGAGTGGGGCGGCGGCGGCGCGGGCGGCGAGTGGTGGGCGCTGGGGCTGGGCGCGGGGCTGGTGCCGCACCCGCTGTGGCACGACGCCGAGCCCGCCGCCGCCTTCCGCGCGCTGCTGCACAGGTACCCCCCACCCCTCTACCTACTACAGAACACAAGAAACACTAGTTAGACTCACAGCAGTCTCAGTGGCGGATGTGAGTTAATCCCAGGATACTACAGCCATTAAAATAGACCAAACAATCTTTACCTACTTACCGTCTTTCTCGTACTCTTCTGTGTTTTATTCTGAAGGGCTCATTAATTTAATGTTTATCTACCGTCTTCAACATTTGCTGCGGTGATCAGTTATTCGTCAATATCTAACGTTGCTCATGAACATGTACGATACTTTGATCGTACCCTCGGAAGGAAAAGGGTAGGAGGAGAAGGAAGGGGATTTTGATAAACATGACACTAAAACCACTGCTTCCCGCTAATTTTTAATGAAACTGCGCCACTACCCCGGTTTTAGCTGTCATTCTTCAGTAGTCCAGGGTGAATACAGTGTGACTCTACCATTTTTAATCTCACTGACAAACGAACTCCACTTGTTCTTCACATTTCTGGATAACTCAGAGACATATTGGTGCTGATCAACGCAACTCATTCATGATACGGTCCAAGGCTTGGTCCCACATTCCCTCAAAACACATACCATATAGTAGTAGTTACGACATGGTCTCTTCCCCAGGTATGTCCTGGCCCTGCCACCACCAGTGCTGCGGCCGCCGGAGATGGAGGGGGGTGCGGGCGGCGGGTGCGGCGCGGCGTCCCCCCCGCGCGCCCCCTCCCCTGGCGCGGGGGTGGCGCGGCTGGCCAGCGCAGAAGCGCTGCGCCTGCGCGCACACGACGCGCTGCACAACAAGGTGCACACGTAGCCATCCGACCACACCCGAACATAGCCGACCGGAGCCGAACGCGCTCGGAACACCTCGGCAAACTGAACATTTTGATCTCAAGTAGTGTAAACATTCCATGTTATTCGTAAGCATATCATTCCGTATTGAGTTGGTGACGGACAGTTCGTGTGACGTGACTATGTATAGACGTGTGTGCCTTACAGTGTGAGTGTGTGTGTGTGCGGCTGATGCTGTCGCAGTTTAAGTTTCTTGCAATTCAAAGACTTTTCATACTGTCTCGTTGTGTTGTCACTGAAGTGTGACGTCATCGTTGCTTCACGACACAGTAGCAGCGCAAGCGATTTGCACGGTTGTTCGCTGTATGGTGCAATGTTGTTGTCAGCTGTTTATTGTTAACAGAATGTGTTACATTCCATTGCGAATATTGTCCACTAAGTAACTGTTTTTTTATGGCTCATACTAAATAGAAGATGTAAATACATATGTCTTGTTATTAAATAGTTATTGCATAATATACCTTCTGACTAGGTAACGTCAACTTTCGAGATTTTTTCGTTATGTATTAAGTTTTGTTATATTTCCAATATAATAAATATTACGAAGAGCTTGTCATATAACAATCCTATACAGGTGTAAAGTCATACAATAAGGAAGTCATACAATGGGCTTTTATCAGAAGGCATAAGATTTTCGTCGCAAAAACGCATGAAACGCGCAACTTTAACTTTTTACGAAACTTATTTCTATAAGATTACAATTTTATTTTTTCCTAAAACACCTTTATATTTAAGATTCCTTGATTAACTGAAAACTTCATACATAAAAGAATCATTTGATAAGTTGGTTTACATAATTTTATTGAACAAATTTGTAGTTGTTTCAAGATGCTACTGCCTGCGTCAAGAAACTATTCTTCTTGTGTAGCATTGCTTATAATAATGAGTGTCAAAAAACGGCTGACTTAGTGGGCATATTTTATCGTACAAACACCTGTATTAATGAACTGACCAGTATGTACTTACCGAGCTCGGCTCATTACGTCATGTATATTTTCAATTCAATGAGTAAATTATATTTAAAGTGTAAATAGTTACCACGTGTACATAGTGTAAATGAGTGATAGTGTAGTACGCAGCGTGTGACGTCACAGCGCGTATGACGTCACGGTGCGATAGAGTAGCGCGTAGAGTAAGTAGAAGTGTATCGGAGTTAAATGTAGCAAGTTTGCAGCCACGTGTCGTGTAGTAGTCACAATAAATACATTATATCAATATTGCAATGTTTCATTTCAATAAACCCTATATTTGTTACTCCAGCAACTGCACGTCCAATAAAATGAAATCTAAACTGTTTAAAGTTGGTTTCACTGATCGTGAGATAAATTTACTAAAGGATGAGAAGCAAATACAGAAGATATGTATAAAGAGAGGAGAGAATGGAGGTGAAACACGTAACATTTAAATTAATTACTTGTAATAAGTATTGTTCGGCTGAGTGAGGGGACGGGGGAGAGGGACGCCTTTTATTGGAGTTTGCAATCGAACCTAGTTTACACTTCTTTCCTAATGTCACCCCCTCTCCTCCCATCTCCCCCATTCCCCGCGATGGCCCGGCGCGGCGTCTGCCAGCGAGCGCGGGATCAGTCCGCGCAAGATTAAATTCGTTCCTCCATCGATTGTTGCACAAAGAACATCGAGTGTTTGAAGAAAGATTAATTTGGTAAAAATTCGGCTCGTCCCCCCCCTCCCGCGGCCCGCGCGCCGCCGCCGCACCCCCGCTGAGATCCGCACTCGTGCCTGAGCACTTGTTAACGAGGCGAGGGGAAGTCGGGGAGAGTCGGAGAGGGGATTGTTCTTTACTTACACACATTGTTCAATTGTGTTTTATTGGAGAGCCCTTGATCAGAGGAATCGGGATTGTGAAGCGAGTGTAAGCGCTTGTGCGAGCAACTTTGGGAATCTCTTCACGGCGCCATTATATTGTTCTGTAAAGGAGAAAGGTTTTAAATCAATTTGTTTGGGTCTTTATGTTTTTTGTTGAAAATAAAGATTAATGGTATTATGTTCATTTTTCAATATTAGCGTTGGATATTTTGGAACGTACCTACCTATGTTCAGAACTGGACTCCGTATTATTAAGGATGGTGAAAAAACATAATTTAAAGGTATTATTCGCACGTGCTAATATCAAATTTAATAAGATTATAATTCGACTAGATAAGACACACAAAAAAAAAATATCTACGTAATATTACCACATCAATTTTCCATCTGAACTATCGACAGTAATATGACAAACTTTCAAAGTTGGAGAACCTCAATTTATAAAATAAATAAAAGTAGTTATGGGTCGATCTCCAAAGGCATTTTTTTTCGTGTCGGGCTGAATAAGCCCCCTTTAAAATCGAAAAACGTTTTCAAGATATTTTTTTATATATAGTTCGGTGCCTAATCTACGTGATACAACGCTAATATTATGAATAAGTTTATTATAAATATCTAAAAAAAAATCTTAAACCCTAAAATCCTGATCGCTCTGGGTTGACCGAACTCCCGATTGAATGAAAAAAATATTTTTTAACTTTTTAATGAGAAGGTTCATATGAAACAACTTATTTAGATTACATAACAGATAGTTAATCTTCATCGTAATAAAATATTTTTAGTTATATTAACAATACTTTTGCCACAATTTGAACTTAAAATCGTGACCGGGCATTTTATCTCATCGCTCTGCGCTGAGGTAAAACATCGCGCTCATCCCTGGTTACGCGTTATAGACACTCTATTCCCCTCCTGCGGGGTAACACCAGTGGTCGTCTAACCACCGAGGAGTATACTTGTGTGCCACGTTCCCGCGCTCCAAAATTACGAAGGTAAGTTTATGATTGCTCTGGATTTGGTTCTCGAATTTTATGATTGCTATGGCATGCTATTTAAATTAAATAATAAGCTTGTGAATGTGTTTTTTTATGTGAATTAAGTGATCTTTATGATGTTTTTTATGAGAGGTAATCACAACTTTCTACTGCTTTTAAATTCGGCTATATTTATGATTTTGTGACTTTTTTTGATCGCTATGGCTGTGATTGCTCTGTCCAAAAAGACCAGAGCGATGATATTTTGCATTAATTGTACGTTATAAATCTATTTTTCAGCAAATACTAAAAACGTTTTGGCTTTGAGGCGACTAAGCTGTGATTTAGACAACTGCTCACAAGAGGCTGTACAATGTCCGCACGGCAAACACTTAGGCTTTTACCAACTTTATAGCGATTCGAACCAAAGCACCTCAAAGACAAAAATGTCACGGGCACCAAGGAACACAAGCCGACCTTCGCTGGTTAAGCGTTCAAAAGAATACAATCAAGAGAAGCAAATTCAGCTCCCACAAATGCTTAATAATAGACAGACTAT
Source organism: Deilephila elpenor (assembly GCA_949752805.1). Taxonomy (NCBI): domain Eukaryota; kingdom Metazoa; phylum Arthropoda; class Insecta; order Lepidoptera; family Sphingidae; genus Deilephila; species Deilephila elpenor. Next base: position 91,007 of record OX457118.1, read on the forward strand.
AACTGCAAATCAAAGTCAACAATCATTACACAACTCGGATCTGCCGGACAGTTTTTTGGATGAAGTTCCATCTATTGACTATGAAAATTTAATTACTCCAAGTATTTCCGAGGTAGTTTTATCTTCGTTGAAAAACGATAACACCTTGACAAAGGTTGCTGCAGCAGAAGTTTTACCCGACTCCGACTCTGATGACTTTTAAATTTTCTGAGCTTCCAATAAACCTTATATTCTTAGTTTGTTGATCTACTAAGCCTTATAGAAATTGTATTTTTTTTTTTACTTGGTGTTAAAATTTGTATCATTATCATTTGCAAACAATATTTCAATCTGATCTGATCATATTCTGAATTGCATTGTACTTTGTGTTGTTCTATTTAATTCTTTACTTTCCACTAAATATATAGTTAAGGAAAATGTGATTATTACAAATCAGTAATAATCTTGAAGACTAAATTTTTTTTTATAAAATGTTTATTTTTAAGAATTTTATTTTGTTTTTTATAAACCTTAGTTTTCTTTAAATACTTCCTAAAAACTAATATTTAATACTTTAAATTAAATTGTAGGTATTAAAGGTTGATTTCAAAAGGTTTTTAATTTTGTCTCAATAACCTAGAAGTGATTTAACTAAGTCCAAATATTTCGTTTTTTTTTATTTGTAAGCCTGAATAAATAAAACGGCTAAATAAATAATATTTTATCAATATATTTATATTTTGTTTCACTGATTTCACCATTTATGATTGCTCTGGCACCAATTATGATTGCTCTGGTCGCGAATTTTTTTGAACTTAAATATTTCAATAACTATATATGTAAATTGAAGGCCAATAGTAAAAATGTGCTATTTGAATATCATTATTTTTAATGAGATACATAATTACTATTAAATATCAATAACTGAAAAGCACCAGAGCGATCACACGAATAAGCCCGATTTGGAGATTGACCCTTATCTAAGAGCCGGTACTCGGTATTATTTGAGAGTTTGTTTGATGCAAGATATATACATTTTTATGAAGAGGTATAAAGGTGTTATTTTATGGAATATAAGGCCAACATACAGACGATACTGAAAGCGCACAGTGGGCAACACCAACAATGAACGAAAGTTGTTGGGTACAATTCGGTACGAGTTGTTGGTGCTTTGCCGTCCATTCATTTTAAGGATAAGGATGTTGGTAATTAAAGCATCATTTCTTTTTAAAACTTAAATAGAGTAAAAAAAAAAGAATAATATTCAATATTGTAACATATTTTTTAAAGGAGCTTAATAATAAAACGGAAGTATTAACAAGAATATTTATAAAAAAAATATAATATACGAGTAGTATAAAAAATTGTATTTCGACTACGCTAAAAGTACAAAACAAGTCAGATGCTGTTTGCTATAATTGTGTGATTGAGTAATTAAATGGTTGTTATCAAAACTTCATGTTTTTTATTTACCTATATTAAAGTTTTCTTATAATTTTAGATAGGTTTATATCCTTTCTTTAGTGTTGCAGTGTGTTTAAAAAAACTACATTATAAACTAATCCTTTATTATAACTCGTCTACTTCGTAGATAATGACTATTATTATCTACGAAGCAGTTTGCGCGTAGTCCTGAGCAGTGTAACGTCTCATATCTCGTGGGAGGAGCGACGTCGGCTGACACTCGCCGACTGTGACCAACAACACCCGACATTAGCCGACACGCCCACCGCGCGGTAATTGGCGACGACCCACTCAAACTATTCCAGTGTTGTTTACTAACTTATATTAATTTACATTTTATATTTAAATGTACATACTGCCTATCTGAATATGTATTGAAGGAGCGTGTAAATGCTAATACTGGGAAGAGATATCTGTAGACCATACAAATATTTATCTGTGCATACATCGTCTTATAATGTCAGCTTTTAATGGAGAACGTTGACTATTTAGCCCTTCACTAAATGGTACTTTAAAGAGATTTATAACGTTGTTTAGATATAACAAATTCTGTAGATTCTTGATAGTGGATGACGTCAACTAACTTAGGGTACACCTGACATGGTAAGTGCTGATTATTCATGAATACCACTCAAAGATATTTTTCAATATAAAACTGCCTATTAAGAAATAAGCAGAATCTTATACTTAACACATACCAAGTAGGATACATAAGACATTACGGATATTAAACAGTAGAGTTATTGAATTATTGTTTATTTTATTATCAATACAATACTGACATAAGCTCCTCCTCGCTGTATGTACATTGTTTAAGCAAACATATTGTGTGTATGTGTGTGTGTCGGTGTAGACTCGGCGGCGATGCGGTCGGCGCGTAATGTAATTAACAGCGCGACGCCCACCGACCGCCCTGACACCGAGCACACACATGTAGTACACAGATAGAAGCAAAATACATTCATACTACGCGTACTTTATGACTCTACCTATAAGCACTATAGCTATCATGTTACTGTTCATAAAAAACTGCCAACATGTTCACGGTGGTCGCTGGTTCAAATGCCAGGGCACACCTCAGACTTTTCGAAGTCATGTGCGAACACGACATTTGTTCCATTATTATGATTTTCCAGTAACAATTATGATATGACTACGTGGAACGTTGTATCAAATTAATATTGATACACGTATAATGATTTTAACATAATACTCATACGTTCATTTTGAAGTAAAGCTTTGTTGTTGCCGACTCGATTAGTGTCTGTCTCACGAAAACCGACTTTGAAGTGAGAGTACTGGAGAGTCTAAAGCTCTCTCTCTTCAGCCACAGGATGTCCACATCGACCTGTAGGAAGCGGCCTGCATCAGCGACTTCCAGCGACATTACCCAGGTCGTCCGTCCACCTTGTGGGTGGGCGTCCGACACTTCGCTTGCTTGTACGTGACGCCCGGAGAGCGACCACTAACCATAATGGCCTTCAGAATTGGGACACGTTTCTGGTTCAGGCTACGTAAATCTGATTTTGAACATACATAAACTCACGCCTCTTTTCCCAGAAGGGGTAGACAGAGGTGCTAACAGGACATCCACATTTCGCCTTGTATGTTTCGTCCCACTTTGTGATAGGGGCGAGCTTATCGCCATATCGGGCTCAAGTTCCTAACTCCGGGCCGATATATAATAACTGCGTCCGATGGGCAGGTGTGGATTCAAAGGCTTATGGACTGGAATGCGGGGTTAGACAGGGGGGTTTGACGTCACCCGGTTTATTTAATCTATATATGGACCGGTTGATTGGTGAGTTGAGTAGCAGCATGGTTGGATGCTCCATTGATGGAAAAATGGTTAATAATATAAGCTACGCCGATGACATGGTGTTGCTCAGCCCGTCAATTTGCGCTCTGAAAAAATTATTGGTTATCTGTGAGAGATATGCGGGGCCTCATAGATTAAGGTACAATGCTAACAAGAGTGAAGTAATGGTTTTCAAAGTGCGCAACAAAACGCCCGTTAATATTACATCTATAAAATTACGTGGAATTCCTTTGAAAGTTGTCACTAAATTTAAGTACCTTGGTCATGTGGTTACGGATGATCTCATGGACGATCAAGATATTGATAGGGAGCGTAGGGCGTTGGCAGCCCGATGCAATATGCTTGCCCGTAGGTTTGCATTATGCACTAAAGAAGTTAGGCTGACGCTTTTTAGGGCTTATTGCCAATCATTTTACTCGTGCAGCCTGTGGGTTAGGTACACGCAAAAGGCTTACAACGCTCTTCGCATCCAGTACAATAACGCGCTGAGAATGCTGATGGGGCTGCCTCGGTTTTGCAGCGCTTCAGGCATGTTTACTGAAGCAAAAGTAGATGACTTTTATGCCATCATGCGCAAAAGGTGTGCCTCGATGCTGCAGCGGCTTAGGGCTAGTCCCAACAGTATTTTAGCTGTACTGATGGAAAAAATTGATGGTCCGTTTATAAAACTTTGGGCGAGTAGGCATATGTTCTAGTTATGTATGTACTACTAACAATAGGTTAAGGTTTTTTACTAAAAAAATATGGATCTATGGTCTGAAATAAATGCTATTATTATTATTATTATTATATAATAGAAATATCTAATATCACTTTGCGAGGCAGTCTGATTTTAAACACGATGGCATTATCGTGTGACTGATCTATGTGGTGATCACTGATTTTATTTAATCCATTGCAGTTTAGATCGTGCCAGTATAAAAATATCTGTTCAATGTTCGCTCTGAATTTGATTTAAAATAATGGGTCGGAATATACTGGCAAACTTACGATTACATCCTCGCACTCCAAATGCCTACTTGAAGCCTTTTTTACCCACGAAAACAATTTATCTAGAACCATTATGATTCATGGCCAGGGCTATAGATATAACTTAAATATTATATACATGGTGTGCGTGTGGTCTGTTGGTAACGGACCAGACGCGGCTGCCTATATGTTCACGGTGGTCGCGGGTTCAAATCCCAGGGCACACCTCTGACTTTTCGGAGTTATGTGTGTATTGATAGTCAATCACCACGCACTTTAACGGTGAAGGAAAACATCGTGAGGAAACCTGCATACCGTAGCGATTTTAAAGAATTTCTACGGTATGTAAGTCCGCCAACCCGCACTAGGCCAGCGTGGTGGACTATATGGCCTAACCACTCTCAATAGATTCTCTCGATTGTAGAGTAGGCCCGTGCCCTGCAGTGGGACGTATATCGGCTGTTATAGATATAGATTATATACATAGATTATATCTAGTTATAAGAATTAGTATTATACAGAAACATTCATTGTACGATCAAACACTTAAAGAAATATGTATGTACCATTTATTTCGTCCATGTCTTAGTATTTTCACCACAACGAAAACTACTTTCAGGGAGAAACAGTGTTTGTAGAATTATATTTATTTTATCAATGATATCGTAAATAATTATCTGTGGGTAGGAAAAATATTTGCGTTGACAAGTTATCAGTCATCCATGCCTGTTAAATCGCTTTCAAAAACATAAACGACCACAGCAAGAGCAATAACATTCTCACTGAGTCTACCTCCTACACATATATAAATGAACTTTACTTGATAAATATATTGTGTATGAGTAGAACGAGTTCTGACGAGGTACAGCGCTGTAACTCGATCTGCTGATCGTTGTAATTGACATCAAAAGACAATGAGCGCGTTGACGTTGACACAACACCGCGACGATACAGATACACTGGCTTACAGTCTTAATGTGTTGTAGAGCAAAAATATTGTGATAAGAGATACACTGGCTTACAATCTTAATATGATGTAGAACAAAAATATTGTGATAAGAATATTTTTCCTACAGCTTAGTATACAAATAGCAGCAATGTTTTAACAAATAAAACCCTGGAGGAACGGCATACAATATTGTATTACCCCGCTTAATTAAGGACATTACATTAAGGACATCGACAAGCTGGTGGAGCCAGCTTGATAGATTTTAATTTAGACAAGAAATTACAAGAAATTGTTTTGCATGGAGTGCCATTCCACAACCATTATAAAAAATAGTATTGAACAATGATCAAATTATAATAACTAATCAAATATTTTGATGCGTAGACAATGTGTTATTATAAAGAATAATATGTGAAGCAGTGGACAAATGTGCACTGAAATTATCATGAAATCAGAAAATGACAGGAATTACTTGGCTTCGACTCTAAAGTAATGTGTGGTAATGTGTGGTAATGTGTGGTAATGTGTGGTAATGTGTGGTAATGTGTGGTAATGAAGATATCAAGCAATGCAATATTTTAACTCTTAACACATGTACCCGATACCATTGGGTTTGCTATAAAAGCTGTGAATAATCAAAAAGTTATTAAACCATCTGTATGTATGACGTTGTGTGTGCGCGGCGCGGCGCGGCGCGTGCCGCGGACAGTGACGCGACCATTGTTGTACGTTTTAATTACTGCTGTTTGTTTGTTTGTGCTGCCGCCCGCCGCCCCGGGGGAGGTGGAGGGGGAGGCGGGGAGACGAGGCGCAGGGACAGGGGGATAATGAGCCGGTCTAATGTAGCGGCGATGTCGGAGTTATCTGCTCAACTAATCGGAGCCAATGATATCGGAAATAATTACAGATTATTGTGTTTCGGAGGGGAGGGGAGCGCGGGGACGTGTTACAAACCACACGTTATTGTCATGGAACTATGAATAATGAACTGAATTGATTTTTAACCAATTCCGTTTTGGAAATGCTTTTAAAATGTCGTTTGGGGAGTAGGGCTATGTTTATGTCTGTAATTTGAGGTTGTAGTGAAATAATGGCATTTTAGTTTAATGTTTCGAAAGAGAACAGGACATTAGCACAACTGTTTATTGTATTTTTCAAGCTGTTATAATGATAATAAAGCAAGGTATTTATCTGCTAAACATAGTCCTTTCTCAAGGATTTGCAGACGGACGGTATTTTTAAAGGCACTAAGCGACTTTTTGGCTAGCTAGCCATGACTATCCTGGAGGCGCTGCATCTGGCGGAGGACCGTCAGGCATGGCGATCAGCTGTCCAAGACTCGACAAGTGACAGGGGTCACGATCCTAAGTATTGAGGGAACGATTGGAGAGAGAGAGAGAAGCGACTTCTTGTAATTTTTATAAAGATAATATTTTAACGTTGAATAATTATTGCAATAAGAGATAGTAAATAATTGTCATAGTAGAATATCTTCATTTTAAATCATTATGTTATCACATATCTTCATAATATTTTGACAAAATTTCAATACATTCATCTCACAAATGACAGCATATCATGACGTGGTTATTAAATAACATGGCGTATTAGTGGCTTATGTTCCGGTTGCTTACACAAAGTTAAGCGTTGCGGATCATCGGCGAGTGACAGCAACTAATAACGTACCCTCCGCCGCGGGACACGGCCGGGGGACGCCGGGGAGACAGGGGGAGGTCGGAGGAGGGGAGGGTGAGGTCAATTGACCCAATAATAACGCTCGCCTACTGGAAGAATTAACCAACGGCGCACACTGAGGAATGAAGACGCTTGAGTTAGCTTGCGGTTGGATTGTATGAATTTGATGTATTGAGGAGTTAAAGCTCTTTGGTTTGTGAGTGTCTCGGGTATTGAGCTAAGATATCGGATAATTAATGAGAAGGTTAAAAGATAAAACAAGATTTTACTGATTCTATCGCGTATATGGTAAAAATTTTACATTTTGTAACTTCCCCACGACGTTTCGATTTCTTTCAGCTTTCGTGGTCATGGGGCGAAATCCGTAGAAATTGTTTTGTTTCAATGTGTAACATTGGCGTAAATCTAAGAAACCATTATGAAAAAAAATAAGTTTTACTGGTGGCCACATACAAAGTCATAAACCCAAATGCTTCTGCATCTACGTCCTCTGTCTTTCAATAAATTACTTTTTATTGTATTTAAGTCTTTTGTAATAAATACCGCTAAGACGAGTTTTTTCACGTAATGTAATGATTCTTTGGACCGAGCAAGGATTTTTATCAGTTATGCATCTTAATATTTTAATCGACTCTTTTATTTTCATAGTAAAGTATGTTATTAAATCACTGAAATTTATCCATTCTTTTTTCGTCTCACAGTAGCGTGTCGCCGACCCAGTGTGCGTTGTGCTCTGCTGGTGGGCCGGTGTAAAGAAGGGTACAAATCGCTGTATAAACTTAATATCGGCTAAATTGCCGCCGCCGGGGGTGTGGGGGTGCGCGGGGAGAGGTGGGGCAGGAGGGGGATGCCAGAGCAAACATCTAGTGGTTTTATTGCGATGATCGCGTATTGATTCCGGTCATAAGCCGCCGTCACCGCTGCCGCTCGCCATCCGGCGGGAGATAATTTCATCTCGCGCCGACACTTGCACATACACACACAACTAATACTGTAAGTACATCTGTACTGCAGATTGGACAGATTCATTTCTAACCCAAAGTTCAGGTCAACTTATGTAATAAATGAAAAGGATAACAATTTTCTCCCATTTGTAAAGAAAATAAAATCTATTATTTAATGAGTTAACAGAAGATAAAAAATCAATAAATACAATGTCGTTAAAATTATTTTTCAAAAAGTTGATTGTATTATGGTAAGTAATAATTGTTGTATGAAGCCTCAAATCTTGAAACAAAGTTTTCCTACCGCAGTTTATAAGATCATGAAAATAAGAATTGTAAACAAAGCAAATATTTAGTTAGTACGTAATGTACCAACTTAATAGGCACACACACTGAATATAATATCTTTGTTATTCTATATCCATTCTTGAATATTTCTTATTAAGAGCTTTGCATATGCGCACTCACTTGCAACCCAAACAAAATAAATGCAGTATCACTGAATATTTAGCTGTGTGCCTACTAACGAGCAAACAACGAAAAACAATAAAGTCTTACTTCGCAAATTTAATAACCACGTTTGTACCGCAGACTCTGCGCAATATGATTACACACAATGCTCAATTACACAAACATGCGAGCTCTCTCACGCGACCCACTGACTCTACCGACTCTACATCTATCGACTCTACGTGCGCACTCGGATAGAGTTAATTTATTGGCAAAACGGGTTAATTCGCTGTGGGAATGTGCAGTCACCTCGCACAGTTTATTTCGTAAATTAATCAAGTAATGATTTATTCGCTTATTTACCGTCAATTTGTATTGTAATTTGTTTATTAACGCGCTCTGCGGGTTGGAATATGCATAATACCTTTATCGGTTATTGAAATTATATAAAGTTACTCTTTCAGTTTTTGTGTGTTGTAAAATGTCTTTTTTTGCATTATTTTTTTTTCTCATAAACAATTATTGTGTAACTATTTATATTGTCTAATTTAAGTTCTTGCTTATTTTTGGGAGAACCCAGCGCGACTAGTAATCCGTATGCAAAAACATCTTTCGTTAGTTGATTTTATGTGTTTAAAAATAAAAAAGTTCACGAATTATAGTCATTGTAAACAACTACTCAATACTTGATTTATCATGAAAATCATGTGTCGGTCTGCCTTCGGGATCTCTTAATGTAGGTTATATATAGTAGCTATATGCAGACCCCTTTCAACAAGTGCCTACTTGTGGTATTAATTGGACAAAACCTGAGTACAGCAGTCGACTTCTTGTGACTGGGGTTTAGAGTTTATTGCGATGAAAGGCCAGACGAGCATGCCATTCGTCTAATGATAAGCAATACGACCACTCATGGACAATAGCCAAACCAAATAACACCATGAATTACAAAGCAATGCTTGGTATTCTACTGCGCTCGCCATCTTGAGACATAAGATGTTAAGTCTCATTATGGCCAGTACACCCAGATACAATGTCCTTCAAATCGGAACACGACAGTGCATTAACACTGCTGTTTGGCTGGATAAATAGACATTGCGGTGGTACGTACCTAGGCGGCCTCTCACATATGAGAGACCCACCACCAGTGAATACAGTGACGATGATACTGTCAATAGAGAGATAAATATATAATAATATTTATACCCATCATAACACTTAAAATAACCACAGCGTACTTTCCCGCGAGTAAAGTAATTTTCCACCAAACATTATAGCTGCAATTTACCAATAACACCGTATACGTGTAATCCGCGGGGTGTTCATATATGAGCTGTTATCAGCTGATAAGCGACGCCACGTGTGCGTGAGAGCGCGCACGTGGCGCAAACAACATGTGTGTAGCACATCATTATCTATCGTAAAACAATCACGACGCGATGCAAACACCTTGCATTATCGAGTTATCATTAATCAATGTTCGAAGGTGCTTTTAATTATTTTTTATGTAGAGCTTTTGAAGTACGGGTAAGCTTAAAAGTTTGTTAACTGAATTTCAAACTCATATTAATTTAGTAAATTTATTTATAAAAGGAATAATTTAGTATTTAAAATGTAACTATTAGGAGTGTATTTTTAACACAATTGATGAAATGTATGATGCTCTGTAAAAGCCATCGGATCATTTTTTTTTTATTCAATAATTTTAATATGAATCTTGAAGCAATTCCAAATCTTATTTTAAATCTTTAATTCCATACATATTTCCGACGTATTGTCATAAAACTAAAATAATAAAAAAGAGTTTGATCAGCTTTCCTATAATATCAATAAACTGACGTCACAGCACGCAAACACCATTATTAGATTTTACTACAACAATATCATAAAATCGTGTACATGAGTGTATGTATTTGTTAGTAATTCATTACGCGTTATAATGAGGCGCGCACCACTCGACTCGTACTTGGACGCAGTAATGAACAACACGCTTGTAACAATCGCAGTTATCTGCAGCTAATGCGACACAATATGCTGCGGCCGCATTATTAATATAATACAATGAGTTTACTTCACCACCTCATTATACACGACCCGCCTGCGGTGCCCAAACATTGTGCCTATAACATTGAATTAACAATTTATAAAGATAACTTTATTAAAATGTTTTGCCTTGACGTTTTCCATTAACATTTAAATTAGTAATTTTCTGTACGTAATTAAACAGAGTATTCGGGGCAAAGAATTTTCACTTTAAGATCTCCGTCTTTCACCAAATTTAGGAAATTTGGTATATTTTGTCTCAGGTTCCAGAACTTTCGGGCTGAGATTAGTCAAGCCAAAAGACTATCAAAATCGTATTGCAATATTTTTTTTCATTTCCATCGTCGACGTCCTTTACACGAATGTTCCACTCTTTTATTCTATTACCAACCACACTATTAATAAATAGATATCTCAGGGTTCGTGGCGCAGATACGCGGGCTCTGCAACGAGGGACCGCTAGTTGAATCCCCGCACCGGGAAAAAATGTTAGACTGATCTTCAAGTATTTGCTTTCGGCCTCGGTGTTCGTGACATCGAAAAGACTCTCGTAGCTTCTGATATCCACGACACAATTCTCGGATATTATTAATGTGTTCAATTAAGTGTATTTATTTATTTATAAAATAAGGCTTAAAGATTGAGAACCGGTATCGGTGCGCGCGTGCCGGGTCGTGTTGTCCGGACGCGGCTATCAGTTATCGTGACACTTCATCAGGTTGTCTCATTACGCGATTACGAGACGAATTGCTCGCGTATCGCGCGCGGGAACCGACAGGTGGCGCCTCCGACTTCGGTTTATTGGGAGTGTGTTGGCACATTCATGCTATCGTTAATATGTTTTACAGCCTATGTATAATAGGTGAGAATAGTACTATTAAATAAGATGGTTTTGGTACTTACCAACGTAAGTACCTACTTAACGTAACGAGCGTACTTACGCTTTTCGCTCTAAACAGAAAATCTCTTGAAGTTCTTTATATCCAGGAAAGATAAGATTAGTATCTTAATAAATGACCTTAGATATAAATATATCTCTAAATATTAGAACATTTAACTGCGTATGATACTCTCTAAATTGGTCACAAAATTTTGGAAGTCTTTTAATTATTTTAAGTAAATGCATGAATTAAATCATCGTTTATACTGGATTTTAATGTTAAAAATTAAAATATCTAATCCTGCAATTAATATACTTAAGTAAAAAACATGTCATAGTATTAGTTTCTCTTTTCTGTCAGCTCCCAAAAACGTTTTTATTGTAACAAACGTATTACAATTTAATTCGCTGTATATTTCAACTCTGACCTTTATTCGTCATTGATGGAGTCAATTCAACAAAATAATACAGTCCATTTAATAATACCGAATAAAGAAGCATTAAAAGCAATTCATTACGAGTTGCTAGTAAGAGCATTGTATGCAACATAAGCGCTTATAATAGGATTTAAATAATCGCCGAACAATTATAGTTGAGCGCTTCCACTGAATGCCGAGGGGTCACGAATAAATATTATTACCGCGCATAATGTTTGTTTAGGGCCTCATTGGACTAATAATGTGCATGTGAAATGCAGTCCTGAGTTCGATTTCCAAGTGGGGATATTTTTTATGTTGTGTTGTTATTTGTCACGCTTGATTTTGGGCGAGCAAATACTTGTCATGCAAAATAAATCCAGTAACTACAGATGTTATATGTGAGTCGATACCAATCTGAAGTATATGACACACTGACTCGGTTACCACAATGAGCCAACATCTTACTGCTAATGGGGAAGTTTTTTTTCATTGCGATGAATGGCGAGACGATATTGCCATTCGCCTGGTGGTAAGCGATACAGCCGCTCATGGACAGTAACAATACCAAACAACACCATGTATTACAAAGCAATCCTTGGCATTCCACTGCACTCGCCATCCTAAGACAAAAGATGTTAAGTCTCATTATGTCCAGTAGTTACTCTGGCTACAATGTCCTTCAAGCCGGAACACAACAGTGCATTTACACTGCTGTTTGGCGGGAGAAATAGACATTGGAGTGGTACCTACTCAGCCGGCCTCTCACATGTGAGAGACCTATCACCAGTAAACATAATATGAGATTATATGAGATATGAAAATTATCAAACCTCTCAAGCCAACCAATTACTAGTTACAATAATCTAAAGAAACTAGTGTGGCTCTCCGACCTAGTAAGCAAATTACAATTAACTATAATGTTAAGTGTTTTCTATAAACTGTAGCAAATAAATACATATTTCTCGACCCACGAGTATTTCCCCGAAAAGGCTTGGTATTTATACAATTAATATTTTTTATAGTTGTTGCAGTATATGCGTGTGTGTGTGTGTGTGTAGTTAATCCGCGTGAGTAACGAGCGCGGCTAATTGGGCAGATACGCGCCGCCGTACAGGGTGACCGCTCCGGCATCCAACGGTATACAGGTTACATCCAGACTGTGACTGAAAACTTAGCTAAGTTAATAAATTAACAAATTTCTCAAAAGAAGCGACATTTTTTTTTTCCTTAGCATCGTGTTCGATTGGTAAATACGTAGTTTTGCCTAAAATAATAATGTACACCCTCTTATTTTTAAAGACGCACCGGTACGCAAGGGTTTAAATTAGCAATATCTATGTATTCACCACCCAGATACGATGTTTTTCTTAAAAATTGTAAAAAAAAGTCGTCTCTGTTTTGTTCGAAATGTTTAGTTGCATTTTGTCTGTAGTTACTAAAACTACTACCTGGCTTCGTTTTCGGTCACAGTGTAGATATACCCGGTGTTATCATCCCGCCAATATACGTAATATACAAAATTAACAATCAACTTTTAATAATAATGACATATTTTTCTGCTGCATAATATTATTTACAAAAATAAATGCTGACGGTAATATTAAATGAATTTAATAATTGATTTTGAGTATAATTCAATGTTTATTAAATTTTTGTTCGACTTGTGCTTAAGAAAAAAATCAACGTTTATGCACATTTCTGCGTTGAGAGTGACCATTTTACCTCTGCAGTTGGACCAAAACGCTTCAATAATTTGAAAAGGAAATAAATTTAAATTATTCCGTCATTATTATGATCTAACAAATAGACAGCTTATAAACTTGACAAAAAAACGAAATAAAAATCGGATTAAAAAATCATTACAAAAAAACTTGTTTACAAAACTTCTTTAGTGATTCAGAGCGAGTCAATAAAACGTTTAACAGCATTACAAGTTGTTGGAGAGCTCGTGAGAGTCCCAGTACAAAGCGGTGACGTCACAGGGTCGGGGGTCGAACCCGAGGGGCGAGCCATTGTCAGCTCACGTGTTTATAACTATTTAAAAGACCATTCATTTAGTTTCGGCATTGGGCAAAGTAATATGGGGTCTGTAAGATAGGGCTTTATATTTCTGATGCTGTACTTTATTAAAAAAGATTTTGAGCTATCAGAATTAAAATATTAGAATGTCTGGGTTACTTTTTTAATTTGTACATAATTAAAATTTTTATTATAAATAATATTCATTCACGGGAAGACGTATTATTTCGTTATAGTTTAGACAAATAAAACTATATTTGATATTATCCATTATTGCGTTATTTTTCTATTTATTTATGAGAAAATATTGTATACCCATTGAGTTAATTGAGTTTTTCTTTAATTTTTAATATTTTTTTATTTATAGCTTTTCGAGCACACCTTGTATCAGCGATTAAAATCGGAATCAATAACCATGTTACGAGCCACCTCTTAAGCCAAATCTAGTAATTGGCACGGCGGAGAGCCAGGGAGAGCCACGTGGCGCGAGTAGAGCGATCACACGCGCTCTACCCGACGGCCGACGATACGTCGATATGATTGCCGATATCCTCATAGTATCCACATTAGTTGCTGCTGTGGCCACGTATGGAGAAGGTATGTATGTATAGGTAGAATTTCTTGAGGATTTCTTTAGTTAACTGTTGGAAGTGGTCTGTTTACAATCTTTTTAAGGAGACCTAGATATATATCTAACCATATACTTCATAACACTCAGGATGATGATTGTTTGATAAATTAGTTCTTCAATTTGCATTAGCCAATGTGACTACGACTCCGTGTTAGCTCGTATTGATAGTTTTAACTTACTCTTGGAGAAATAATTAGGGGTTGAAATCTCTGTCGCGAAAGGAAGAAATAAGACATTCACAGAATATGAAGACGTGCCTATATTTCCTAGTAGTCCAGCTCATATTCTCTCTTTAGCTACAAGCAATTCACTGTAGCTAAAGTGAGAATATGTAGATCACTGCTTAGCACAGACATACTCCAAAGGTTTCCACAGTCCAGGACATTGTACTAAACCCTTTCAATGGTACGCTAGATTGCGTCGGAGCCCCGTGCTCCAGCGGACTGTTATAGGCTGATACAGTACAGTATACTACAGCAAATTACCTAGTACTTATTCAATTGTCTCTGCACCAGATCCCCGCGTGTCCCGTATCCGCGGCGTGCCGCTGCCGGGCACGCTCAGCTCGGTGGGCGGCGACGGAGAGCACGCGCCGCCCGTGTACCGCCCCGGCTCGCAGGCGTGAGTACCAGCAACCATGAAACTCAGGAACCCAGGCCTTCTATAAAGAATATAGGAATATTACGAAGCAAGGTGTCGCAGATACCATTTACTTCCGCTTCTTGAAAGAAGAAAAATTGCGGACATAGCATTATTTGCAAAAATTGCACAGAATCTATTAGATTCTCCGCATCTACTGTCGAAAATTAATATAAGAGTTCCCTATAAGAATATAAGACGACCGGTGTGCTTTTGTGCTCCACAAAGTGTAACAAATTATAGGCAGAATGCATTCTTCATCAGAGCTACAAAATATGTTAATACTGCAGTAGATCTCCTAGACCTAGATTTATTTTACTCAAAACCCCATATTTTAAAAAAGACATTAACTAATTATTGGTTCTCTGACTGTTTAAACTATAATATACATCCTTAGATTTTGATTGGTCCTTTTTAGTGTTCTAATTCGTGCTTTTGTTTGTCTTTCAATTTGTTTTTATTTTTTAAGTCTTTTAATTGGTTTTGTTAAGTGTTTTAATTGGTAATTTCAAGTGTTTTTATTGTTCTTCTTTTTTTTTTTTTTTATTCTGTCTATGTTCTTTATATTATACATGTTGTGTAAATTGCCATGTAATGTTATAACTAGGGCATTTTCTATACATATTTTATATTTATAACTGTGGAAACATGTAATTGGTGCTTTGATTTTATTCTGTGTCATTTTGTAACACTGTATGTTCCCAAATAAAATAAAAAAAAAAAATAAAAAAATAAAAAAAAAATAGTAATGTGTTGGAAGTGGTTTTGATCCAGCGAAACTGGTCTGTCTTTACAGCCATAAAAAGTTTAAAATCAGCAAGCTTTGGAAGTGGCTGTGCTATATAGCTAAAGATAATCTTAAGAAAATCGATTCTATTAGTTAATTCACTGTTCACTGTTAATTTTCGACTTTGGTCAGTAGCACGCCATGTTGAGCAAGCGATATTCACTTCCCACTTTTTAATTTTGATTCTTTGAATAGCTTAATAAACGAAGGTACACATAACTTAATTATATGTTTTCGATCCTCCACGTATAAAAAACAGGTAGTACTTTTCACTTTAAGCCTAAAATTGTTATGGGATTAAAAAGTCCCTCTTGTGTTCTGACATCAACAATATTCACGGCTTTTGAACAATACACATATAAATTATCCGTCCAGCTACGTAGTCTCGCAGTTCGTGAAGCCGAAGCCGCCCCACCAGTACTGGGAGGAGGAGACCTCACTGACCCTGGTGCCGGAGAACAAGAACTGCCTGCTGTGTGAGGTGTGTAACGTTGCATTTCAGTACTGAACATTTTCTTAGTTGTTTCTCTATATTAGTATATTTTTATAGCAATAATATAAAAAATGCTCTCTCAAACTTAAGGTAACGACGGCACTGTCGTGTTTTAAAACGAAATACATTTAAAATGTGGAAAATAGAACGAGGAATTGAAAAAATGTATAACATTAGTCTTTTGATTGATGTCTTGGCGTGTGGTAGGTCTGGACGTGTATTGTTGTATAAATTTAAGTAAAACAATTGGAGTATTGAATAGTATTGTAATTGTACGAGACGGAGTTTCATTCTTAGCCAGAGAATAGTCTATCCTACTGGTGGCAGGCGAAGTGTTTGGTTTTGGACTGTCTCTGAGTGGTCTTATCGCTTACCATCAGGCAAATGGTACGCTCGTGTCGCCATTCAATGCAATAAAGAAAAGAAAACCCTTTCTAGAAGTATAATTATCCCGATACAAAGAGAGGGAACCGTATGAGAGCTGAAGGCCATTCCTCACAGGTGCAAGACTCGGGCGCGTGTCGCGCGATGCCCTCGTGCGTGTACTGCGAGCCGACCGTCACCGCGCTGTGCGAGCGGAGCACGCCTTGCTTGAGATGCACTGGTCTGTATACCTGCCTGTATTTGTATCAGTCGATATACGTCACACTGCAGGAAACGGACATCCTCTACAATCAAGAGTACGATTAAGAGGGTTGAGCCCATGTAGTCCACCACGCAGTTACTTATGATAATCATTAAAATTTAGAGATGAGAATTTATGTAGTGTAACAAAAAATATGTAGGTCTGGGAACACACAGTTTCCTGCAAATTGGTTAAGTTGTTACGTTTTTCGAGAGGTTTCGATATTCCAAGAGAGAAAGCAAGACCAATAAGCCAGAAAAAACACGATATAAAAACGAAAACAAAAGTAAGACTAATGGAGCGATTATTAACTATTCTTTAACAGACTCAAAACTTCTCAACGCAATTCAACAATAACATTACAAACGGATTAGTGTGTGTGCCAACTGCTTAAGTTATTTGAAATAATGCAGATTGTTTCACCTTCGAGGAACGCACTCGACGGATTAGCTGGAGTTTTAACAAATACTCTTAACAGTGATAACAAGGGAGATAATGCGTTAGACAATACTTGAGAATTCTAATCGCTTCTCGGGGTACTGTATTTCAATTGGTAGAACTCCATAGCTACTTAGCAAAAGATTTTTATCCATATAACTTAATGTGAGGTTTTTGCAATAAACATAATGGTGTATATTTGCAGTTCTACGTTCTTGTCGACCACCACGCATAAACATTTTTAATACGATTCTTGTATGAAGAAATGTTTGTGCGTTGCCGGCTTTTAAGCAATGTGTCGGCTCTTTGTATATTATAGTAACCTATAGTAAGTTTTATATGTAAGTACATCATATTAAACCAAATGCTTACATATTCTGTAGCGCAGCTGATGGAGACTCAACTGTAAGCTGAAAGTCGCGAATTTATTACTAAACCCAGATAAATATATTTGTATCGTGTTTGGGTATTTGTTCACAAAAAAGTAAGAAAAAACTACAAAATACAGGACTGGATATCAGAACCCATGATGCGCTGCAAAACTTGGTGTTATTTTAGCGTAGATAGCGTGGCAGTACACTTAACAGACATTTTAGCTATGACATCACACTAACATTTAGTTCAATATGCAGTGATCAAGAACCCGTTCTTCAAGTGCATCCCGGGCGAGAAGTACATGGACGAGTGCGACTCGTGTCGCTGCACGGACGGCCACGGCGGCTGGTGCACCAACCAGTTCTGCGAGTTCCGCTCGCTGCACCTCTACGCCATCAAGCTGTCTGACGCCGAGTTCTACTAGCATTCCTCCTCCTTGCGTCGTACTCCTCAATTTTGAAGGTCGTGACCTCCTCTCTACAGCTTCCGGCGTATGATGTCTTCTAGCATTACTAACAATTATCAAAAAACATCTCTAAACTATCAGTCACCTTCAAAAAAAACTTGAGTTAATTACAGTTCTATTAAACTGACATTTCAAGCTGAAGTATGCCCTGTTCTACTCACACCTTTATAATTTATTATAGTCAAGTAAATGTCAAGTCCCATAAACTCTACTTTGTCAAGTTATCAGCAACAAAGTTCATGGCCAATGCGTAAGTTAATTCCAGCTCCATCAAACACTTGCTATAAAGCTCCTAGACGCAGAATTTTATGAACACACTCCCAACCATTCACTACATTTCTTCTTTCGCCGTATAGTTCAAGAAATTTGAATTAATGTCAGCTATATTAGACTCTATATTATCAAATTTTCCGAATCTCTCAACTCTACACAACACCTCACACTCCTAGCTGTCGACAGAACAGCTTACAATTCATCTCTATAATGCCAAAATAGTTTTTTCTCTCTCTCTCTAGACAAGAGCTCTTTATACTCTATAGAAAATAGTACGTACATACCCTACATATTCTCAGTCACCATAATCAAAATAAACTGAAGTTATTGCTTACTCTCTCAAGCTCTACTTAATTATTTTACATTAGCATAATTTTAAATCAGTATGTAAATCTATGTAAGTCTCCACATCATACATACTTCATACTCTTTAATCTACTACTAATATGTTAAAAGTTTATTATGTACGTCAATTCGTATCGGTTCACTTATGGATATGAACTTCCTCTAAATTTGAAAGGAATTGAAGTTTTAACTTAAAGTTATGAAGGAAAATAATTGGTTACAAATAAAATATACATGAATTTTTAAATATGTACAGTGCTATAAATTTGTAATTGGCAATAAAGTTGTAACGACCTAGCCTTAACATTTAACTAAAAAAAATATTTGTATTTGCTAAAGTATATTACGCATGTATAGACAGCTGAAATATTCTTAAAATACATCTATAATGAAAAAATTTAACCTTGCACATTGATTACCATTACTACAAAATATTTGTTACCTCCAAAAAAAAACTAATTAAATGCAATTGTGACACGTTTTCAAATCCTTTATCTCCTTAAACGATTCCATCCTCAATATAAACGACAATACATTTCTTTGTAGTTCGTTCATAGTAGTTGCTACCGGAACCTCACTCCGCCGGCTAATTGATGCAAATATTTACAACACCGCCTCTCGACCGTGTATCCTACGCTGTTATTAACTCTTCTTATCTGTACAGCAATAGAGTCGATATTCGCGTGTGTTTTAGTGAAAGTGTTTGCGGGTGGTCAGCGCAGATAATCCTCGTGTAGTCGCTACCGTAGCCAGGGATGGACCTGGGATGGAAAGGGGTGAAAATTATACATTGAAGTTAGATGACAGTATGAATTGAGAAGTTTATTATTTCCGACACTGACCCCTCATTTTAATAAATATGTTTTTTTTTTAATACAAAAATTAGACATTTCCCAAACTGAGCTTCGGAGCTCGGTGTTAATAAAAGCGTGCTGTTGGTCTTGGCTTAGACGACTTGAAGTAGCGAGTGTGAGAATAGAATGTGTTATTAAGTGCATTCTAATCACTGACAACCAAAATTGCGTCGAAATATTTATGTTCAGTTTACAGATTTTGGAATAAATTATAGAAAACTTAACTTATGGTAGTACTTACCCTAACTTGTTAAAAATAATACAATTATTATTTGAGTTTTTCTAAGGAAACGAAGCAAGATATTAATTTATAATTTAAACATTATTGGTGAACTTCGAAAATGGAAAAATTAAGTTGTATTCTTTTAACAAGCGCCTTGAATCCGGCCCTGAGCACAACGTGTTAACTTTCAAATTATACGTTTCTTTCGTATATCTTTTGTGTCCATTCTCTAGCGATTACTTATGATCCGCCGTCTATTGTAAGATGCTAACGGATTACAATACTTTCTAACTTTGTAATTGATTCTCATAATATGTATTGACAATATTTTAATATAGTTGTTACAAATACACTATTAACTTACTTGTTCGTTTTTTTTATTATTTTGTAATATACAATTCAATAAGTATAGAAAATATTGGAGTACATTAAAATTTTGTTGTGAGAGCCGTGTAGCGACATCTATCGCTAAATATTTGTACTATTTTTACACGATACTTTTTCATTGTTAGAGCAGCAACGTGGTACAATCTTAGATTATTTTTGATAGCGATACATGTTTGTCATTATAGATGATATCGTAGATCTTCTAAAAACTGTCGTATTACTTAAAAACTAGTTGTAATAGTAACATTTTGATTAACACAATCTTTATTTCAAATGAATTTATATTTATTTTAAGTTATGGTGATTTAATTGGTTTAAAGTAAATTAAAAGTAAAAATGCCTCAGTGGCGTAGTGGTATTACGGTACGGTTGCAAAGCTGAGGTCTCGGGTTCGAGTCCCGGGTCGGGCAAAGTGATATTGGATTTTTCTATTCATTATCAGCCCGGAGTCAGAAATTTGTGCCCGATATGGCGATAGGCTCGCCCCCTATCACATCATGGGACGGAACATACAAGGCGAAATGTGGGTGTCCTGGTGGCGCCTCTGCCTACCCCTTCGGGGATAAAGGCGTGAGTTTATGTATGTATGTAAAAGTAATTTTTTTTATTAAGGTTTATTAATAAGTGCTTGGTGGCTTGATAAAGCATAAGAGTTGTTGTCAAGAGAGTATTTGCGGGTTCAAATCCCAGAACACATAACTATCTATTTGAAGTGTGTTGTATTGAATGTGTATTGGTTATAATCAATTACCATATGTTGAATAAAACATCGTGAGGAAACCTCGATATAAGAGAGATAAGTCCACCGCCCGCCTACAAGGCTGGATGCAGCCCGCTTCCAACAGGGCGATGTGATCACAATGCGTTATACACTAGCACCTCTCAATCGAATTGTCGATTGTAGAGGAGGCTCGTTGTAGTGAGGCGTACTAGTATACGAGCTGATACAGTCCTGTGCATATTGACAGCATACATTTGCAAGGGACAGACGAGTGTCGAGTCACACGGGCGCAGTTTGTCGGCGCCGGTCGGATGTGCGCGCTGCATGCCGTGGCGTGTAATGCTCGTCTGTCGCGGGCGGCGCGAGGCGAGGCCGCGGGGGCGGGCGCCCACCAGACTATGTACAAGGAATCTTTAAGTCTTTCTTTTAGCCAGTAAATGATAAATCCCATCAATTGTAAACATAATGCCTTATACATCGATTAGATTCATTTTTTCTTTTCAATAGTCAAATAACAGGAATAGCAGGTTGCAAAGCATCAGCTCTTGGAGGCATTGGCAGCACTTCTACTTATCAATACAAAAATACAGGCATGAGCGCATGTCTTTAATTCATTTTTACATTCCGGTTTACTGAAATCCTTATAAAATATACGTTCATTTTTATGGAATAAGTGAAAAACGACCCGATAGAGTACCCGATGAAAAACAACACCATTATATAAATTTATCTACATTCATTAATGGAAATATAATCCAAGGTGGGTTTGTGAAATATTTTGCCGACATAGAGTCTAGTTCCGCCACTGCTCACCGCAATGTTCGCGAATCACACGCGTCAACGCTCCCGCTCGCAGGAAATCCTCCAGCATCGCCCGACACTGTCCTGTACTTACTGTAATATACCTGTAATAGAGAGGCTGACTACATGTCAAGATATCTCGTATAATTTCATAGACTGAAGATACTATGGAAGCAAAGGTACTTTGTATGACTCTATAAATAGTACGGTTTGAGTAGTAAGAAATTGAGTTTACATCTTTCAAAGTATTATAATACATAATACGATTTGAAGATTTAAAGACGATAGAATACTTATCATAAGGTATAATAACGTATTTATAGTTACGACATTTTGCCGTATTTATAATTGTAGTGCAGTTTATGTACCTCACTAAGTCATTAGTATTTTTATCCATCAATTATATAATTTTATTCCACAAGTAATATGTATGGGAGCATATAATCGATTAATACAATTTTTAAAATATATTTGAACTCAGACACTCCATTTTAGTTCCATAGTCCTCTTCAACATTTCTCTTCAAAGTTTATTCAATACATCGGTGATTTTGAACACAATATTGACGCAACATGAAAGCTCATTCATAGCCAAATTAACCCACACGAGACATTGTAATAACCACCGAACTGCACACTTCCTCTTTTGTTAATGTATTGTATTGTAGGTTTAACATTTTTTCAATACATAGGTGCGGTCGATCACAGCGTCGCTCTCAAGATGGAGAGCTCGTTCACATTCACTAATGTATCAATAAGTGCACGCATTGTGCACACACACACACACACGCCCACACGCACACACACACATTCATAGTAGACCTCCCGCCGGCGAGCTTTTCGCGCCGTCAAAAAAATTGTAGCAAAGTGTGATTCATACCTCATTATGGGTTCAGTATATTATTATTAATTGTTTATTGTATAGTAATCAGTATACAATGCAACGGATCCCTGTGCAACTCTTTAGGAGTAGACTTCCTGTGGTTGTAAAAAGACGTAGATAATTTAGAGGTTAATATAATTTTCATATGTAACATAGAAAGATTATTATGGCCAAAGCCGTGTACGCCTGTAATGGGCATATTATACATTTAAATATGTACTACTTAATTTCAACATTTATAAAATACAATCAAATGGTTTAAGCTGTTGGTGTACCATTTGAATTATATAAAAATATAGGTGGAATTACATTTTAATAACAAATTTCACAAAGGTTCTCGCTTGTCCGCAGTACCCTACCCTGTTCCGCCGCGCTCATTACAGCGTGCGGTTATTATATTCCGATAATAACTGCCTACAATAACAAACAACAACATTAGACCGATACCCCCCGCCTCCGCTCCCACATCCCCTCCCCGCGGGGTAAGCGCGGGTTATGAACGAAATGTAAGAGAATCATGCGCGAGTAATGATAGTTTAATGTATTGTATGTCGATGTTTTTTACCATTAATTGGCGTGAAGGCGTGCCGGGGGCTGGGCGCGGGTTGCAGGGGTACGGAGGGGGGGTTGGTATGAGTAATAGTTGGAGTTGAATGGGTTGGCGAGGAGCTCATTATGTCGAGATGTTGAAATTGCTATTGTGCCTGATCGGCTCCAGTTACTTTATAGATTTTACTCCGATTGAAATTGTTTTATGTACGGCAGGAAGACGGCAATGTGTTTTATGGCTCGGGGTTACACAATAACGGGCTCTTTTGAAGCCAAGCGATGTAAGAATTTGTATGTGGTAGCGATGAACACACGCGCACACAAGGAGTCTGTATCATGATTTCAAATCATCACATTATGTAGCGACATTAGCACAAGTAGCGACTTAATTATGTTCTACACCTACTCTTGATATAAAAAATTTAAAACGTGACGTGACTAGTTTTATTTGTTTCAATACGACATATGGTATAAATTATTCAAAATTTGTTGGTATATTTATGAAAAACATACAAAGAAACCTTTAAGAACTGAAAAGTTGTAGACAGATTAATAGGTACTTTTTCGTGATTTTCATAAATGATAAGGATGGCGCTTCAGAAACTTGGTCTATTCCAGAACATAGGCCTTTCCCAAGGATATCCACAGCGAACAGTTGGAAGCACCCTGCACTGCAGTGATTCACTGGTTTTCTGTCTTCTTTAAATACGGACGACTGGACGCTTGGCTTGCCGGTACGCGGTCTCCACGTAAGAATATTATTGAAATAAATACTATTTGAATAAATTCAATATCGAAGTATGTTTGCATACTCACTTCGACCCGCTTAATATAATTTTCCTAAACATCAATCAAACGACACACCTACAAAATCACTAATTGACGTAATTACAAGCATGTAACTATTCGATTGTCAAGTGTACATCATTTGTCAATGGGGTATTATATTATGCCTCTGATAACCTACTGTTATTATGTAATTATTATATTGTTATCAATGTTTTTTTAAAGATTAATTTGAATTTAATCTTATAACAAACATAAAATTTGTATTCTTAATAAATATACATGAGTTTTAAAATAAATAAACCTTTAATTCCTCCCATTCATTTTACAATTCAATTGATTTGTGATCTTAGTACAGGGTCAGGACTATGTATGAGACAGTTAGGTGTACTTGTTACTCAGTGATTTTATTTAACCATTTAAATTAAACCAAATCCGCGATAAAATCCGTAAAAAATAGTTTTATTTCACTGAGTAACATTCGCGTAAATCTAAGAAACTATTATGTACTTGTTAGTATTATTATTTAGTTGTGGGTAAAATAAATTTAAAATATTTTAGAAACTAGATTAACTCGAGTACTCGGTGTCATCAACATATTGAAATTTGTTAATTTAGGCTGTTTTTTTATTTAATTTATTTCAAGCAAAATGCAAGCTTACAGCATTTAAACGAAAACACTTACATCCTAAGTACAATGGAACAGAAACAATCTCAATAAATATTGCATAGGCGCGCTGGATCCCAGGGTAGCCTCTAAGAGGCAAACAAAAACATCACAAAAATCCCAATAAATACTATAACTGTAATTCGCAAGCAATTTGAAATTAATCCCCGCAATTTTTTGCGCAGTTCCGCCCACAGGATACAGATCAAATTGTCACGGCGTATCCCTTACAAGGATAATGGACGACATTTAAGGAAAAAAATATGTAATAATAAGGTATAGAATATCGGCCCAATAACCTACAGACCGCATTCACGCAGATGAAGGAATTGAGAAAAAACTCGAGTGAATGAGACAACTCGACAAATTGTCGCGTAATTGTATGGAAACAAACTTTATGTCATTGTGGATGGGTAAAGGTTGGGATACATCGGGAGTGTGTCGTCAGCTGTTGCTAAATTGCAATATCGTGGTCATTCTTCTTCGGTTACAAAATAAAATAGATACGAATTTAATTGTCATATTAAAAGTAACACTTGTCAAGGAGAAAAAATAACGACGCCTATTAATAAATAGAAACTGCTGCATCATACCTGAAATGAAATATAGTGAAACCCGAATAAAAAAGTAATTAGCATTAATTCACTTGTTCTATTCTTGCCTGATTTTTAGGTATATTTTGTTTATCCATAAACGGTGTGAAACCTTACCTACTTTTATACTTCAATAATTAAAATAATGACTTTTTTTAAGTTTTTCATTATTTCTTTTAGTAATTGGGTAACACTTTAAAAAATTAAAATCATAACATTCCCTTACAGTTTCAAAACAAACTACAAATCGATACAAAATGTTGGAAAACGATTGTCCCGTGTCGACGATCTGTATGAAATTGCCTAGCTCCGTAGGACCGCTATTTGCACTCCTAACATTAAACATACCTTAATGGTGTTCTCTGTATACAAAAAAGTAAAAACAAAAATCACATACTCTCGGTGTGTCGCCCTCTTTCTGCGACTGCTCCGTTGGCGGTTCATATACAACAGTGTCCGCACCGGAAAGCGAATCCATTACACGCAGATAAATAGCGATTGTGCACTTCATGCGATGCATCGATACATCGCGACGCATCGATATATTGTATCGATTGTCGTTCCGCTTCACTTCATCTCAACACGTGTTGCTGAATAGATGTCACCTAAGTAATCTGTGGATGTCACTTGATTCTTATTTGTGGGTGTGTGGCTATTGTCCACAGCGATATGTGGTAAATTTTGTGTCTTGGGTATTTAAACAGATTTTTTGTATTTCAAAAATGAGATATCAATTAAATTTAAAATATCGTTTCACGATTTTTTCGAACATTAATTTGATTGAATAATAAATCAGTTTGCGTGAATCTATACTGAGTAATAAATAATTCAGACCTTAGTAACCTTGGAATAAAGCCAAAATAGATCGCCTAGACTGGGGTGGTTCCACTACCTCACAGAAAACCGATGTGAAGCGATGATTTTGCTGTCGTGTTTCAGACGCTATATGAGATTACCAGTAGCCCAAAAGCTCTTTTTTCCTCCAAATTTAGTTTTTTTCTCCTCAAATTGTGTAATGTCGGGAACTATAAGACTTGTTTTTTTTATAAACATTAGATCTGGTAAACGAGGAAACAGGTCACCCGACGGTAGAGATCACTGCGGCCCATAAACATATACAACGCTTAGATCATAGATGTGTAGCCGGACCGTCAAATCGGGAGGGGAGTGGGAAGGAACATAATGCAAACTTTTTTATTTTTATAGACGCAATGGTACACAAGGGTTTAAATTATTATTTTAGCAAAAACCAGGGAAAAATTCAAAGAATTAAACATAATGACAGTAGCATCTGAATTCATATATTTACTAATCTTATGTATGTCCATAAAAATATAGAGAAATTTAAAAAGTTAAGCGATGTTCATGACAATAATACTACATACATACATACATAAACTCACGCCTTTATCCCCGAAGGGGTAGGCAGAGGCGCCACCAGGACACCCACATTTCGCCTTGTATGTTCCGTCCCATGATGTGATAGGGGGCGAGCCTATCGCCATATCGGGCACAAATTCCTGACTCCGGGCTGATAATGAATAGAAAAATCCAATATCACTTTGCCCGACCCGGGACTCGAACCCGAGACCTCAGCTTTGTAACCGTACCGTAATACAACTACGCCACCGAGGCAGTATAGTAATACTAGAAATAGAAATAATCTAGTCAGTCATAAGACCAGGCTCCACAAAATCAGCAAATCTTTTAAGGGTTACTGTATACACTTCTATAATAAAGTTCCCACTCACATAAAAGCCTTAAGTATAAACAAATTTAAATCCACTGTTAAGCGACAGTTGTGTAATAAAGCTTACTATAAAATTTCAAAATACCTAGAAGATAATAAGGCTTGGGAACATAACACAATATAAGTCCCCCAACCGGATGTGCATTGTTTAATATAGATGTAATAATTAGTTCATTTGATTTCATCGTAGTTGTAAGCAATTTGAGTAAGTCATGCTTGCTAAAACGTCTATGCTTGCGGCGGCGTCGTGTGCCGGGTCGGTCACTTCCCTGTAACATGGTTGAGGAGGCCGATGGCTGGCACATGCGACATACTCGTGAACGAGTGCTGCTTGTGTGGACTGGTCTGCTCGACTTGGTTATAATGATAATTTTTAATTGTTTAAAAGCTCTTATTACTATTCTTTGCTTTGGTGAAACAGTCTACTGATTCCGCGTTCTGGGCGACTTACCTAACTCAACCGTACAAAATCACAAAAAATCACTTGACCAATAACCCTATTCATCATTATTATTTTAAATTATATATGAACTGCTCTGAATTTAAGTGCGCTGTAACCTCTGTATAATTACTGTATTGTAAACTTGTTTTGAAGAGAGCAACGGTAGAGTTTCTTGCCCGTTCTTCACTGGCGAAAACAGCCTTGTGAACCGGGTGGTAGTGGAAAAAAGTGACTGAATCTAAATAATGTATGATATTTCATGGGTTCAATAAATATTTTCATATCATTTCATTTCAAGGTATTTATCCGCCAAACACAATGATATTTACAAAATTTTTAAATAACCCTTTCACTTTTTTGTGAAATTTTTAATTGCATTGTGTCTGTAATCTTTAAAACGACCGCCTGGCTTCGTTTTCGGTCGAAATCTGGAGATACCCGGTATAAAAGATAATTAAATATAACTGGAGTATATTTAGTGTATTTGCTGCGTAGTGCGCAACCTTGTGCGGCGGAAGCGGTGACGTCACTGTTGTGTAACTCTATCGCTGACCGACATACGCGCGTATTTATAGCCAGCGCCTCCACGCGTTGTATACACGGATACTGTTTCCCAAATATTTATATCAAATATTGACTTTTTAATATATTTATTTATTGAGATGGCGAGACGAGCCATTTGCCTGATGGTAAGCGAAACCACCGCTAATGGGCAGTAGGAAACCAAACAACACCATGAACTACAAAGCTTTACTCGGCACTCCACTGCGCTTGCCATCCAGGGACATAAGATGATAAGTCTCAATATGTCCAGTAGTTACTCTGGCTACAATGTCCTTCAAGGCGGAACCACAAACCACGAAAATCATTAGACAGTTTACATACATACATACATAAACTCACGCCTTTATCCCCGAAGGGGTAGGCAGAGGCGCCACCAGGACACTCACATTTCGCCTTGTATGTTCCGTCCCACGATGTGATAGGGGGCGAGCCTATCGCCATATCGGGCACAAATTCCTAACTCGGGGCTGGTAATGAATAGTGAAACCCAATGTCACTTTGCCCGACCCGGTATTTGAACCCGTGACCTCAACTTTGTAATCGTACCGTAGTAAAATTACGCCACCGAGGTAACTTTCTTCTCTTTCTAAAAAAAAGAGTTTTGTATATTTTGATACTTTAGGTCTTTGTTGATATATGTAATTTCCAAATCCGTAAAGACTTGGAATTTTACGGTTTCCAAAGTATGCGTGGTCTGCGATCGAATATTGACACACCCCCTATTCCATTGTAGGACGGAAATAAGCATGATGAAATGTAGATGGCGCTAGTGGCGCCGTTGCCTATCCTTTAAGGAGTATGATTATTGACACAAACCAAACAATCTTTGTACCATTTTAGAATCATAAGCATTTTCATGTGGATTGATTTATATTAAGCAATTCAGTTGCAATAAAGCACTCATCAAGACGGTTGTTTTTTATCATATCCTAATTAATTGTCCCCGTATCATTTATATGTGCATTTTATATCGTCATATCGTATTATATCGCACAAGCTTTCCACTATATTTAATTAGCATTAATCATTACAAACCGAAAGTTATTTTGCAAAATACACACACTGGACTATCATGAGCAACGCTGCATCAGTTCATATCACAAAATGTAATAAAGTTAGCGACACAGGTACATAAATTAATGCGAAATGAAATATAGGTTCATTGTATTTTATCGATAAAGTAAATAAAAATCAAATCTATACCGGAACCGTTGCTTCTTATATGGGATGGGTAATTACAGGGGCTTTAGTTAATGAAAAGGTTTTTTTAAGCTACATTTTTCTGTTAATTTAATTTAATTTAGAGGAATATAAAAAAGTTTCATGTGATATCCTATTTTACGATATGTCCCAATTCGATATATTCTGTTATTACTATTAATTATTGACGAGATGTACAAATCGCTTGACAGATAGTAATCGTCTCGCCTGTCTATAAACAAGGGCAAAAATAAATTAAACCAATAATGAATAAATAAATAAACACTACTTATGACTATCCACTGCGTGGCACTGCGCAAACCTCGACTGGACGAGGCTGTCACTTTATCCCTAATACTTTCACTGTTTTATAAGAACAAAACAATGGATCCCTTTTTTAAATAAAGTTTAATGTTCACCAGATGGTAAATGATCATCGTCCATGAACATCTCTAACACCATAGGGCATGGAGACCCGTTGCCGGCCTTTAAGGTGGGAATACACTTACTGCTGCTGTGCGGCAGAAATAGACAAAGCGCTGGTACCCACACAGCTGACCACTCGTATACGAAAGACTTACCATCTTTTAGTGATAATGAGGAGCAAAGTTTTGACAAATTTTTGATGCCCAAAAGGGCAGCCCCATAACTTTTTATTTCTCTACGTAGGAAGTACTAAAGGTTCGTCTGTCGTAATATTTGTCATTTATTGTTTTTCTTTTTATACGCTTTTTATTAGCTTCAGACGTATGTATGTTAGTATGTAATGGAATCTTTGAACATGATTTTGACCTCCTTCAAAACGTCGGATTAACTCGAAATTTGGCATTTTTATTAATGACTGATGACAATTCAATATTTTAAACTAAAAAATTAAAAATAAATAATAGTTAAAAGAAAACTAAAAAAATACGCGTTTATAGAAAATCCAACTAAAAAATAGAAAATAAATTTTAATTAATTTGAATTAAAAATAGTGTATGAAAAAATGATTTTATTGTAATAAAAGCATGGTATCAATAGTTCTAAATATTTTATGAACAGATATGACTAGAAGGGTTATTTTGATAATATCCTGAAAAGCACCCCACGCTTTTTTTTATACTACCTTGACAACGTGAAGACAATGAACATGTTATCAGTGCGGTCCGGATAATGTATCCACCGACGCGAGATGGCTACCTTATTTTTATACAATATTAAGTCCGGCAAATCACTGCCGCTGATGAACATCCACAACGCTGGGATCATGGATGTGCGACCGGCCCGTCAAGTCTACCTCATACCAGTCGACGCAAGTATGCCTGATTGTATCCGGATATATATTACACACAGGTGAACCTGAAACACAATGATATGGGTCACATGGTGCTTATCCACTGTGTACGGTAGATAAAATCCTATCCACGCTCTTTTTCCAATAGTATTCCTGCCCATATAAGTCCCACTGCAGGGCACGGGCCTCCTCTGCAATCGAGAGTACGTTTAAGAGGGGTTAGATATTAGATATGGTCCACATTGGCCTAGTGTGGTTTGGCGGTCTTTACATACCTTAGAAATTCTTACAAATTTCTATGGTAAGCATATTTCCTCACGATGAAATCCTTCTCCACTATAGTACGCGGTGTTTGACTATCAAAACACACATGAATTTGAAAATCAGTGATGTGCCCTGGGATTTGAAAGATATTGGCAGTCGCGTCCGGTCCGATACCAATAAGCCACCACGCACTTTTTATATTTCCAATGCGATACAGGATTGTATTCTCTACAATTACAAAGTGTAATCTTTGCTAAACGTGCGTCGTGCTAAGATCAACAACCGTTGCGTATTGAACAACACGAACGCAATTAACTATTTTAGTCACAATGCGTCGTAGCAACACCGATCACAAAGACTTGTGAGACACGTCAAAGGAAACCATTATGAATTTCAAGCGTTTTAAATATTTTTTGACGACCGAAATAGGTAGCTACGCACTTATTTATTATGGAACAACAAAATGGCCACACTGACACACGTGAAAGTGTAATGCGGTCCACATACATCAACTAGAGAGAACAACTTTATTATCTCACTAGTCGATACAATCGATTTATTTTTACACTTTTATTTAGGAAGTCTAGGCGGTCGATTTGACGCATTTACCACTTATAGACATTACCACTGCCAGGGTCAGTCTAGTCGTTAACCACACTTCTTTCTACGCAAATATCCCCAGAATATGCGTGCTCCTTGTATGGCGATGTCTGATGTGTAGAAGCGCCGCGTGGAGTCGGCGCCGGCCGGAGAGCGACTGAACGCTCGCGCTGAAACGTGCGCCAGAGACTAAAACATCTGGCAGTTAGGTTGAACCGTGCGCGGGTAACTGAAGGTTAACTGAAGATTGACTGTAGCGTTGCGGTTGACAAGGTGTTGTAGTTTTAGGCATCTATTGCGGCATGTATTTAATATTTGTAAAACCTAAAGACATTTGTCGGGGTCTGAATTTCATTGCATATTTGTGTTTTAAACCATATAATATTTTTCCATATTTCGCATTCTAAATGCTTGCCCTGCAAAATACAACCTACAGAATAAATAAAAAACGTGTGTTTAATGGTTTTCAGTACTCTTTGCGCGTTAATGTTGACTGTCTGGAAGAGATCGCTCAGAGCGATAAGACCGCCAATTGCTCACCAATTTGTAAGGTTTCTAAGTTATTTTTTGTACGTTTTTTTATGCAATGAATAGCGAGACTAGCGTGCCACTCACCTAATGGTAATCGATACAATTGCTCATAGACAGTAGCAAAACCAAACAGCACTATGAATTACAAAGCAATGCTTGGCATTCCACTGCGCTTGCCATCTTGAGACATAAGATGTTAAGTCTCAATATGTTCAGTAGTTACCCTGGCTACAATGCCCTTCAAACTGGAACACAATAGTGCATTTGCACTGCTGTTTGGTGGTAGAAATAGATATTGCGGTGGTACTTACCCAGGCGGCCTCTCACATATGAGAGACCTATCACCACTTTGTGGTGTTCAATAAAGTGTTGTATCTGTTACATTTGAATGCATTGCATAAAAAAAAACTTGTTATAATAATAAATAAAGATTCAGTTTAGCCTTATACGGCATAAAACCTGATACGTCTCTAAATAAAGAATCATGAGATGTAAATAAAAATGAATCTACAAATTTCAAAATCAGCTGTGTGTACGCGAATGGTGTAATAAAGGTCTTGGTAAGCGTTATTTGTTTCTTAAATTTTTTAGTTAGTCTAAATCTTAACCTTAAGTTACAATTTTGATTTAACCGACAGTACAACCCACCCACACATACAACATCACGCGACGCCACGCAACAGTATGAGAATGTTCACGCGATGCCAACACACCTATGTACTATGCACTATGTATCTCGTAATGTAATGCGTTTAAGGTGAAGGTTCGTGAGTTGTTTTTTAAACAGACGGCAGAATTGTCAATTTAAAAGTTGATATATAATATGGTATTGGGTATGTATAGATTATGTATTTATCTTTGTATAAATATTTTTACTTATATGTATTATATATGTATACATATATTTATATATATAGTATATGTGTATGTATATATATTATGTGTGTTTATGTTAAGTATTTATATCCCTTTTTGTTCATTATTATTCAAACACCCACTTTATCTCAACTCTGCACTTTCCAAAGGTTGACTGGTAGAGAATGCCTATGGCATTAAGTCCGCCTGTATACAAATGTATATAAAGTTTAAAAATAAAATAAAATAAAATAATGTACTGTTAGTCATACTACTCTTTCTTATATTCGTACTGCTTTTGTTTATACCCAAAATTGGTTTGGAGTAATCGTCATTATCTTCAGCCACAGAAAGTTACCTCCCAAGGATAAGTTTCCACAATGATATTCACAATGAATATTGAAATCAGCCTGCATGCACCAACTTCCAATTATGTCATTTTACATATATACATAAACTCACGCCTTTATCCCAGAAGGGGTAGGCAGAAGCCACCAGGTCACCAACATTTCGTCTTGTATGTTCCGTCCTACGATGTGATATATTATGATTATCATTTTTATTACTTGTATTTAACCAAATGCCCATTTTACACCACATCCTATAGGAATTATCCAATCTTAGCAAATTATGTCTTCTTATTGGACAACTTACATAAGTATTTTGTTTTACTAGGGCATTGAACCCTGGACCTTATGGTTTCCAGTCCTTGTGTGATGAGACAAGGCCAATGACTCATTGTAAACAGATGTTGCAGAAATAAGTTACGTAATTATAACACAATAACAATACCAAATGTTTGACGTATGAATGTTATGTTTATTTTGATGCTTCGTCAATGAATAAAAAGTTAACAATAATTTATTTGTTATTTGAATTTATTGATTCATAATGGTTTCTTAGATTTACGCGAATGTTACACATTGAAATAAAATAGTTTTATTTCAATTTATTGATTCAATAATAAAAAGCCCTGAGTTCGAATTTTTGTTTCAGTAATTTAATATACATAAAACATAAACTACGCCTTTATCCCAGAAGGGGTAGGCAGAGGCGCTACCAGGACACCCATATTTCGCCTTGTATGTTCCGGCCCACTATGTGCTAGGGGGCGAGCCTATCGCCATATGGGGCACAAATTCCTGACTCCGGGCTTATAATGAATAGAATAATCCAACATTACTTTGCCCGACCCGGGACTCGAACCCGAGACCTCAGCTTTGTAACCGTACCGTAATACGGTCTATTATTTTACATTTCATATTAGTGCCTATATAAATATAGGCGAATTCCCAATCCAAAATTTGGTCAGATTGATAGGCATTTGATGGCTTCTTTGTCTATTGTTTCAGAGAAACATAGAGTTGTGTATTTATTATAAGAGCTCTCCATGTGTTTATAAATACTCCAGCCCATGTACATACGTCCTATTGCAGATGGCGGGCCTCGTCTAAAGCCTGAGAGTTCGACTAATAAGTCTTATGGCCGCCACACACGTAACGATAAAGCTGTGAAAGTCTGAGTTTGCACAAGTATACTGGAATGTGTGTAGGCAATTAACTGCGCAAACTTGTTCCAATTTTAGTTTCAAGACTTGTGCAAAAACGCGTTTGCGCAGACGTACTTAAACGCGTGTGGTGGGTTTCTGGTCATAATCCACCACGCTGGCCTAGTGCGGCTTAGCGGATATTACACGCACGCCGTAGTACTCGTAATTCGTGATTATCTTTAAGATTTTCAATTGAACCTCACGATGTTTTCATAGTTTTGATCCCACATTAAAATCAATTAAGTCGTGTGTCGTGGGTATCAGGAACGGAGAAAGATTTTTCGGTCTCACAAACCAGACCCGAGACCAATACTTGTGGTACATTAATCTCGGTGCGGGAATCGAACCCGCGGCCTCACATTTCCGTATATAATTCCTTAGCTGTTTATTTATCTGCTGTTTTTTTATAAGAGAAATGTTTAAAGAGGTAGATATTCTTACTGTAACATCTCAATATATTTATGAAAATTTACTGTATGTTCGTAAAAATATAACTCATTTTAAGCGTAATTGTGACTTTCATAGTAAGAACACTAGGAACAAACTTAATCTTGCCTCCCATGTTACTCGTCTCCACAAGATAAATAGTTCTTTTATGGGTCAAAGTGTACGCTTCTTTAACAAACTTCCCAGTGGTATTAGAGAACTTCCAATTAACAAGTTTAAAAATATAATTAAAGTAAAGCTGTGTAAAAAGGCATATTATAGTATCTCTGACTATATGGAAGACAAAACTGCTTGGGAATAAATTGCTCAATTTCTATGAAATTAGAACAATTATGGATATGATAATAATATATATACAGACGATACTGTGATATTTAGATAAATCAACCATTGTAATTTAAACTGGCCTTTAAAAAAAGAAAAAGAAAGAAAAGACAAGCAAAAAAAAAATGAAGACAGTTCGTGTTGCTGAGGGAGTTTCTTGCGCCGTTTCTTCTTCACAGCTACAACACGTTCCGAAGCGGTGGTAGCAGAAATTAACGATTCAAAAGATCTTGTAAAAGACTACTTGAATAAAGAATATTTTGATTTTGATTTTGATTTTATCCATTATTTCTCATTACAGTTAACATCTACTAATACACGAGATTGGCTGGTAACTGGTGTATGACGCGTGTCGTCCGGTGCGTGCGAAAGAGCGCTCGCCTTATAAAGCGCGCGCGCTGGCCGCCACGCATCGAGCCGGCGGGTACGGTGCGGGAGCACGGAACTACTCACTCAATTTAATTGTCAAAATCAAAATATTCTTTATTCAAATAGTCTTTCACAAGATCTTTTGAATCGTTAATTAACGCTACTAAATATTATAATCCAAGCAAAAAACTCCCTCGGCAACACCAACTGTTTTTTTTTCTTTTTTTTCTTTCAGTGTATTAAAAAGTTGCTAGTGCTATTTTTTTTTTAGTTGATTTTTACTTTTTTTAAGAAACATATTTATATCTTTTAGTGGTCTATGCATCTATCTATCTTCTCTCATCTCCCTTTTTACCCTCCAGCTTCATTACCTCCTCGTTTAAGTGAAGTTTTATACTAAGATTTGAACTTAATGAAAAATAATATAATAATTCAATTTCTGTTTTAATGTGAGGCCTTATAATCTCCCGATCCGAAGATGATCATCAGATCTTCATGATTCATGCCTCGGATCAACCTATCAATACGTTTTTTCCAAAAAAAATGAAAAAGATGAAAAAGAAATCACTAAAATCGGCTTAAAGCTGCCAAAGATATTGAGTATTTACGTTTATATAAATTTTCTGACACCCCTTCTTTTCTCCCTCACTGTACCTTAACTTTTATACTGAGCCTAATGCAAAAAGAACCATTGGAATCCTGCAAGTTTTTGAGGAGTTCTACTCTTCAGGTCGAAAATATTGATCAGATCTTTAACGTTTTTATGTGACAAAATGACAAGCACCAGCTTTCAATCAAAGAAAGAATAATCAAAATTGGGTCACTCAGTACAAATTATGAGGTAACAAACATAAAATAATAAAGAAATAATAAAAAATACTGATCGCGTCAATATCTGCCATCTTTATTACATTCATTGAAGAACTGAAAAAATAGAAGCAAGGTTTTAATTGGAATATTTTATTTTGGTTTTCAATGATCTTAGTTGACAGTGTTCACAAACGCAGTCAGAGACATTACACGCTCACTTCTCATAATTTTGTGAATGATATAGGTAGAGCAACAAAATCTAGGAGTGACCAGAGCCTAATAATGTGGAAAACCTTATCTAAAGATAAGTTAAAACTCTGTTTCCAATAAGAATTTGATAAAAAACAATAAAACTGAAAAGTTGCTCCCGCACCGTACCGCGAGCCACTTCGCCCTCTCTAACCAAATAAGACGGTCGTCGCGCATTCTGCAACGTTCCTATTAATACCTCACTTACACCACGCGGCGTGGCACAACCCGCTCTAACCCAAAGCAATAAGGCTTATTACCCCGCGCCATCAACCTTTGGAACTTCTTTTCACCTGGCCTGTTATTATAAATTGTATCTCGCGAGCATGCCGCGGTTTTCCAACTACACACACAGTGCATGATATTTTCAAGCGCAGGTGCGACACAGTGTCGTGAAAATTCACCGTGCATACAGATTGGAGCGACGTTAAACTGTGCACACAGCGGGCCCCCGCTGCAATATTTATATTGTACTCTAAACTTTCGGTGGTTGAAATGAAATTTGTTCAACGGTACTGTGTAAATTTAAAAATAACTCATTTTGCGCCGCTCGCTCCAATTTACACTCTATGATAACCTGGTAGAGTTGTTATTTGTTTGCATGTTGTGCGTGTGGATGCGTCGTTGTGAGAGCTGGGCGGGCGCAAGTTTCGCCTGGAATGGAGTCTGGTTGCAGCTGTACTGCCGTCCCCCCCCTCCCCTCCCCTGCTCCCGTCTCCCCCGGGGCGGCTAAATGCGTCGGGTGTCGGTCGGCGGCGCGTACGGCGCACCTCAATAGAATACTTGTAGCGGGAATCTGTTTACTATTTATGAGTTGTACGCACTTGGGTGCTATCTCCATAGCGATGATATTGCAGTGTGGAGGGTCCTTAGCAGAATTTGATTCATGAAATGGCAAAGATGCAAGAAATTTGGTGTAAAACGTGCTTGTGTACTGACGTTTATTTATTATTGCATAATGATTAACTGCTATATATGAATCAATTGACTGAGTTTTGGGTTATTATCTCTTAAAAAGTTATAATTATTCCATATAGGCTGGAAGCTCATATTAAACGAAATTGCATATGTTAGGTAGAGACAGTTTATGGAAATAAAGCGTAAAAGCGATATTTTTAATTTGGGTACAATTCTAACGACGACTCTAGCTAAATTTTATTTGGTCTCTTTAGCTCCAATAAGGCAGGTTATAATAATAATATAATACAAGAGAATGATTATTGATTATGATTGAGAATGATTAATGATTTATATGATAAGAAAGACTCAAATACTGATAACTTTGTTTTGCAAATGGTAGCGTAGCAGTAGTTTTACGTGTGTCTAATTTAATATGTGTTGTGTATTCCTTTAAAATGTGGGTATGCAAGGCGAAATGTGGGTGTCCTAGTGGTGCCTCTGCCTGCCCCTTCGGGGATAAAGGCGTGGGTTTATGTATGTATGTATGTATTCCTTTAAGCGATATATGCCTTGGGAATGTGACTAGCAAAGAATGGTGTTATTTGTGATAGTGTGGATACTGTTGGAGAACCTTAATTCAATACATAAAATAAATAGATATCCTTGGGGGTGGCCTGTGTCTAGCAAATAGATTGGTCTTCCTCTGGTCTGAAGGCGATGTTGAATCATGTTACCAAAACATGTGAAAATAATTCTGCGAAAAATAATGAGGGCTCCCCCAAAACTGGACTCTACACTATCCATAATACACCCAAGTATATACAATAAATTTGCCAGTACCACTGTAACTAGAGCTATCGAATACACGCGATCACTGATTGATGACATCAAAGCGGTGTCAAAGTTCTATTCACAGATTAGCTGAGGGCGATCGCGCTGCCAACGCTTAACCACCTGTCGTGCTTACAAACACCATGTATCTACCAATAATCAAGTGATTTGAGACTCTATCCCCTGGAGATAAAGGTGGGGTTGCCAGTAAGGGTGTCGTGGTAATCCGTGATGTATCGGCTGCCTGATAGTTTTACGGATTGTCGCTAGTTAAGGACGCAAAATGTTTGTGAAATGGAAAGTTAATGATGCGGTTGTTTGCGCCGAGGATTACGCGATCAAGTTGTTATGTTGTACTTTATTAAAGTGTGGATATATTTATAATTCTTTTAGCTCTACGTCTGTCAGTAGCCGAGTAAAATAAAAAAGATTTTACATATTGTCAACATGATTTTACAATTGAAATGACGGTAAATACCTAAGGTTAAGATTCACGTCTGTATCAAGGGCTTGCCCAAGATTCATCAATCATAATTCTATATCAAGAGATGATAGGGGTGAACTTATTATTGAGTTGGGTCCAAGGTCCAGTCGTGGACAAAATGTACGATATACTTTAAAAGCGTGACGACTTATCAGAGTTGATCCCGAAAACTGGGTGTTTATCTCATAAACACCCAGAACACCCGAAAAGTCTCTCGTAGTTTCTGATACCCGCGACACAAGACTTAATTGATTTTAATATGGGGTCACGACTATGACTGTATGCGAATGCTGGGTGTAGGATTTACGCGATGTAACATTTCAATTTATTTCAATATAAAAAATATTTATTATCAACCCGGAGTCAAGAATTTGTGCCCGATATGGCGATAGGCTCTCGCCCTTAATCACATCATGGCACGAAACACACAAGGACCTATGCCTACCTCTTCTGGGAAAAAGGCGTGAGTTTATGTACTTATGTCTGTATGTGTTTTATTAAAGAATGTTTAGGTAAACAAATGAACTATATGTCCTATCAATATATTAGTCTTTCATCTTGTAATACGTGTATATAATGCTTGTAGTGTGGGCTGGAGTGGGCGGTGACGTCGCTCGTGACACACTGTGCTATTTACCCGACGTATTTATTGCGTCTCTCGTAAATATAATGGCATGCTATACAAATATGTGTTGCCATGGAAACTACTTTTTTGAACTGTCTGGAATTTTGTATTCGTCAAAAATGAATGGGCCATACTATAATACTATTTCCATTCCATCCCAACTCTTTGATTAAAAAAAATAACAAATCTACTTGAATATTTTTCTCATTCCACGGTACCACTGAATTTTTTCGGAATAAAAGGTAGCCTAGGTGTCCAGGGTAGTCCAGTAATTCAGTAATCCAGGGTGTCAGCTACCTCCATACCAAATTCCATCGAAATCCGTTGAGCCGTTTTTGAGTTCATCGCGCACAACCACACAAACAAATAGACAAAAATTCTAAAAATCATTGTTTTGGCTTTTATTACGTTGATTTGGGGACTGTCCCCATATTTATTTTCTCATTTATCTTCTACGTACAGACATCGATCGGTTACAAATAATACTCGTATGTAAAGAAGAATATAGATAAAGCTATTAAACGTATTCACGCTTCTGTAGGGCACGGGCCTTCCCTATAGTCAATTAGTCATATGTTCGATGGAGAGGGCTTAGACATTACTCCACCACGCTGGGCTAGTGTGGGTTTACGTCCAACTTGCTTGGTAATTATTACTTTTCCATAGTAAATTCATTGCAACTAGTCCGAGGCGCGGCGCCGCGTCGTCTCACTAGCGCGAGTACAAGCTGTGTGAATCGGTTCATTAGTGCTCATTGTGCCTGTGCGCTTTACATAGATTACTCTCTATGAAGGGATGTATAGAGACTCTATATGTGCCGCGTAATGTATAGAGATTTTATGTGTGGGGAGACTAGTATTTAATAGTTGAGAGGTAATTATAGGTGTTGCAGTAATAAGCAATATTTGCAACATTCGCTACTGCATTACTTAATTGCTTTAAAATAAAACGGTAATGTTAGTTCCAGTCGATCCATAGTTTATTTGTGGTAGACGCGAAGACTAAAGCAATGCTTAAACTGCAGTAAATGTAGGCCATTTCAAACTTACACGAAAAAGAAGGGACTAATCGGCTTAGCAGTTCAATCTAGTTGAATTAGTGAGTTTCATTAAGATTGCTGAATTCAAAAGTTCAGCCCATTCCTCCAAATAATGTACACCTTCAAAGTTAGTATCATGAAGCAATGACACTTTTTAACTTCATAATGTTATAAATTAATTTATTCTTGGCGGCTGTATTCTAATATCATTTGAGAGTTGCTATTGAAAACAAAATCCAATACCACATCATCATCCGGTACAGTAATAATGCATTTATTGACTGACCAAACATTTCGTATTGACGGAGCGGTGTAAATCCCAATACTCGCAGTTCCCTCGCGATGGTGACAGTATTGTTGGAGGGCGACGGACCTGTGGGAACCGAATTACTATTATAATTGTTAATTGTACTTTATTGGTTTGTTTATTGTGTGCTAGTGTTTCATTGATTGACGAATAATTGGGTATTTGACTCATTCGTTTTTATTGTATTCGTCAAAAAGTTTCCATATCCAAAATCTACCAAAGAATTTTGTAAATCCATTTAGAATTTAAAAAGTTAGAAACGTTTTAAATCTTGTAGTGGGGGTAAAAGAAAACGGATGCAAAACAAAATTAGTGACGTCACTATTCTTAATATGCATTATAGTGTGCGGGTGTGAAAGAGACGGTAAGATGTCCCCACTACGTCCCCACTCTTTCATTTAAAATACTATTTCACAATAATGTTTTGTTTTAATGGCATTTCTGTAGACTGCCTCGGTGGCGTAGTTGTATTACGGTACGGTTACAAAGCTGAGGTCTCGGGTTCGAATCCCGGGTCGGGCAAAGTGATATTGGATTTTTCTATTCATTATCAGCCCGGAGTCAGGAATTTGTACCCGATATGGCGATAGGCTCGCCCCCTATCACATCATGGGACGGAACATGCAAGGCGAAATGTGGGTGTCCTAGTGGCGCCTCTGCCTACCCCTTCGGGGATAAAGGCGTGAGTTTATGTATGTATGTATGTATGGCATTTCTGTTTGTCTGCAAAATAATACAAAAGTTCGATTATACTCAAACACCCAATTTTATTCCTTCATTTTTTAGGTATTTCTCGAAGTTGTGCCCTTAGGAACGTTTAGGTCTATATGTTATGAAGAAATCTGTTAAAATTTAATTCAGAATTAATTAGAAAATATATGCAATCATCAATATAGACTTGACACCGAGAAGTCAGAGGTGTCCCCTGGGATTTGAACCCGCGACTACCTTGAGCATGTTGGCAGCCGCGTCTGGTCGGTTTACCAACAGGCCACCACGCACTTAAAATGCGACTAATTAAAATAAATTGAATTGCAATTACATTACTTTCTACACATTTTCTCTTTTATTCTGTGAAACTTAAGAAGAATAAATTGTATTCTTCTTATTTGTTAAACTGACCTAATATATTCTAGGCAATGGCTTAAGTGCATTCCTAAGAATTCGATTGACTCTTCCAATTAAAAATACAACAATAATTCCTTTCATGAGTAATTGTTATGAACGCAGTATGAGTAAAACGCCCGAAACAAAGTACTTATGTAACACGTCGTGTTTAACAAACGCATGCAATGAGATTAATTTGGCGCTCGCGCGACGGTCCAAGTTGGTCGCGCGCCCAGCGATGTTCACATAGTGACAAATCCTATTGCATTGCCTTGTAAAACGTACAGCATTTTAGTTCAGATCTACGGTTTTCTCTCAACGAATGCGCTGTTGTTAAAATAATAAGAATAATGGTTTCTTAGATTTACGCGAATGTTACACATTGAAATAAAACTATTTTATACGGATTTTATCGCGATTTGGTTTAATTTTTACATTTTTTAACTTCCCGACGTTTCGATTACTTTACAGCTTTCATTAAACCAAATCGTGATAAAATTCGTATAAAAAAGTTTTATTTCAATAATAAGAATAGTTTTTCTCTCTTTACATTTTATTATATTAGTAATTTTAATATTATTAGATTAAGAGTATAAATGCTTGTTGTTTATATTATGAAACATATCTTAACAATTCGTTCAATAGATACTTTTTTCATTGTATTTGTGGTTCCAATTTTCGCCACACGCCAATGGGTTTAAGATGATCTATACTCATAATTCTGACCTTATGCTAAAACATTCGATTTTTTACGTATATACGGTAATAAACATTTTAATAGTAGTGCATTCAAAGAAATTGTGAAGGAAATGTTCTCTTTTGATTTCTTTGAATGAAAATTATTCTCACATATATCTAGCGAACATCGTATTCTGTTGAAATATAGATTTAGTTTCCGTTGATCTCGGTATTGTCCAGGCCGACCATAATTGTTTCAACGGACCAGAGATCTAATAATATGAGATAAATTATTGTAACTCTGATGTAAGTGCATTTAAAAATTGCCCATAGTCAAAATATATTTCCAATTTAATCAATAAATCCAATAAAATGTACCCATGTAACTCAATAAAGTGTTAATGACACAAATCCAATTGTTTACAATCCGTGCAATTTCTCACGCGCGGCCCTGCGTGGCATTCACTAAATGTCACCATCGACATGTGTCAACGATGTGTCAGATCGATCACACACACACATACACGCGCACACACACACAAAAAGAGAGAGAGTGGCGCGAGCGTGCCGCTGCCCAATTAATTGATCAAACGAGCCGCAAAGGATTGCTTATTATCGGTCTTGAGTCGAGGAGCTTCACATGTTTCTGTGCGCGTTACTGTTTGATATTTTTATCATAGATACATTGTTTCTACAGACTTAATAATATTAGTCCTTCATACTTATATGCAACTGGCGGCTCGGCCCGGCGTCACCCGGGTGCAGATAGTTTTTGAGTCCATTCCACATCAACAACATATTATAGTTTCCGCAGCGCCCGCGATGTAAAGAATATTTTAGGTATTTGTTACATCTTGGGTTACATTATTAGAGTTTTAGTAAGGAACCCAATTTTTTTGAAAATATAATATAGCCTATGTCACCTGGGGATAGTGTAGCTTCCCGACAGTGAAGTAATTTTTCAAATCGGTTTAGTAGTTTCAGAGCCTATTCAATGCAAACAAGAAATCAAATCTTTTCTCTTTACAATATTAGTATAGATTACTCCTAAACGATTAATTTACAGATATATTAGTGTCTATAAAAAACTGCCAGAGTTAGCCTGGAGTTGCAGTGGTGGGTGTGTGGTGAGGAAGATCTGTGGTGGTTACATTGTGTCTGTAACCACTAACACTACCATCTGGCTTCGTTTTTGGTCGCAGTCTTAATACACCCGGTATTAAAATATTTTCTTATTATCTATCTATTCCATCTTGTTTCATTACCCACCCCTCTTTACTGGCTGGCCGCGTGTCTCGGGGGCAGCGCTTAAATCAACACAATAAAGGACAAATTAACTATATACCCCGAACTACCCTCCGCATAGAGAACAAGCCTTGAGGCATGTCACTCGCTGGTGTATAAATAATATTTCATTCATTATTTCAGACAAAATAATATAATTATAAATAAATACACCCAACAGTTA
The DNA here is from genome assembly GCA_949752805.1 of Deilephila elpenor. Lineage (NCBI taxonomy): Eukaryota > Metazoa > Arthropoda > Insecta > Lepidoptera > Sphingidae > Deilephila > Deilephila elpenor. The sequence continues at coordinate 134,841 of OX457118.1, forward strand.
GATACATAGTCCTGATCCCACACTATGATCGAGTCTTGTGTCGTAGGTATCAGAAACTACGAGTGACTTTAGGTCTCACAAACAGCCAGACCCGAAACAAATATTTGTGGTTCTCACAATTATTTGTTTCGGTGCGGAGATCGAACCCGCGACCTTACGTTGCACAGGCGGCGTCTACCCAACTGCGTCACGGAGGCTGTTAAATGTGTTATTAAAATGCACAGATTTCCACAGAGACGTGTTGGAAGCGTCTTGCTATTTTTTGAGAGGCTCCTCGCTACTTTTTTTTTTGCAATATAACTGCATTCATACACAAGAGTTTCTAGCCAGTCAACCGCTTTCTGGATCGGGTGGTAGATCAAAAAATGACTGAATACAAATAATGTTGGACATTTTAATGGATTCAATAAATTACTTTCATTTTCATTCTCATTCATAATAAAACCCATTAATATTAGGCACAATAAGGTTATATTGATTATGACTTACACTACTCATTACCTTCAGGAATTGACATATACGTGAGATGAATACCTAGGTTGCGTTTGTTGACGATGTTAGGTTTGAAAAGTGCACCTACTTTTAGGTCATGCGCTAAGTAAGTGACGAAGTATTCGTGCGCGACAAATACACACATTTTAGACAGATAAACACTACTATATCGATATAATAACAAAAAACGAAAACACTTGCCTCGGGATCGAAATTCTTTTAAATTCTTGTACGATGAAGTGACTACAATTCTGCTCATAATAAGTGCAGAATCGTTCAGATAAAGTTACACCGGCGTGCGAAGAGACCTTTTTTCAGCCTTTTTTCTTCAAACCTACTTGTATAGAAACGGTGCTAGCATGAATAAACGATTATAACGGTCTTCTAAAAGAATACTTGTGTAACCAATACCTTAATTTACATATTTGAGATTATGCCGGCCTGATTGTATTTTCATATAAGTACGTAGAATCCCTTAACTTGACAAAACAAACGTGTACGTAAGTCGATATCCGGGCATTAAGGTAGAGTTTTATATGCACTCTCAATATATTTTGTAAACTATTCTGTATCAGTCTGTATCTGTATCAGCCCATATACGTCCTACTGCAGGGCACGGACTTCCTCTGCAATTAACAGTTCGATTGAAAGGGGTTAGGCTATACGTAAATTATTGCTTTTAAGTTTTGTTTATTTAAACAACTCCGAAGAATACGGAATTCTTGCCTATTTTGCCTATGGCTTAATTTTTTTTGGGTGGACAGTGGACACTATGATAAGTTAATGAAACAGCCAATTTGCCAAAAAAAGACATTGATCGTTGTGCGCCATTGATCGCGGCGTCCCGTGCTCGGGCGTGGAGCCGCCAATTAGCGCGGTAATGTGCACGCGGCGGGCGGCGGGCGGCACGCGCGCGCTGCTCACTTCGACACGTGGCCGCGCTGGGACATACACACCGATCATGCAATATGTATGGGTAGAGAGGACAGTGGAGACGAAAGTATGCCTGCCTATTTTTTGTTTCTTTTTTTTTTATTGCAATGAATGGCGAGACGAGCATGCCATTCGCCTGATGGTAAGCGATACGACCGCTCATGGATAGTAGGAAAACCAAACAACACCATGAATTACAAGGCAATGCTTGGCATTCCACTGCGCTCGCCATCCTGAGACATAAGATGTTAAGTCTCAATAATATGTCCAGTAGTTAATCTAGCTACAATGTCCTTCAAACCGGAACACAACAGTGCATTTACACTGCTGTTTGGCGGGAGAAATGGACATTGCGGTGGTACCTACCCAGGCGGCCTCTCACATATGAGAGACCTACCACCAGTATCCTGCCTATATCTGTCTTTGGGTAAATTGAAGTCAAAGAAAATTATAAACCTTCTCGTGATACTCAATTTAATTCCAAAAGGCATTGAATGCTGTGTGGATGTATAATTTTAATATTTGCTCAGTAGTAATTAAATTGAATGGTAATTAATAAGAAATAGGGGCAAGAGTAAGTAAGAAATAATGGAAATAATGTTATTGACCATGAATGATAGAAAAAGAAGAGTATTATAGAAAAAGGAGAAACGAAAATAAATATATATTTTACGTAAAACGATTAACATTTCTTTCAAAATGATATTAATGTTATAGTATATCGACGAATTTAAGCCTACTACTGAGGGCGGTCTTCATGTGCAATCAAAAGTCCGAAAGAAAAGACTTCGGTCATTTTCGACCACGCTGGCCTATAGCAGGTTGGAAATTCTTGTAAAGCATTGTATGCCGGTTTTCTCATGATGTCATTATTCACCGTTAAAATATGTTTTAATTAAAGTTCATTGCAGTGTCCTCTCCTTGAAACCTTTTTATATTTACTCTGTGGCGCAGGCCTCCGCGTCCGCACGCGTCACTCCCGATTTATGATTTAATTTACTCTCGCGCATGATCTACACAAATCACTGCAACACACACACACACATCGAGGAGGGAAGGGGAGGGGGAGGTTTATTAAGTCGTCAACCGGCTAATTGTTGCACACACATAACAGCAGGGGACTTATTAAAAGTGTGCTTTTCAACGTAATTGCACTCAATTGCCAGTTTAAGTGCAATTTTCACAATTTAAATCCAATTACTCGAGGCAATTTAGTTAATTCGCGTAAAAATGTACGAAAATTGCTGGGACTTTTTTCTTTTATTAATCTTTGTACTTTATGTGATATTGAATAATAGACCTTATTGGTGTACTATTAAGTTAAATCGTTCATATTTAATAATTGATAACATGACTACTTCAGACGATCTTTTATAATAACGAAACAAAAGGAAGAAACCTATTAAATAGTTTTCGTCAATAAGCTATTAATTTTTCCACGACATTTCGAAGTAAAAATAAATTAATAACGTTAAATAAAGACGCAGCAATGTTTAATGTGTTAACTAGGGTGTGTTACACTAGCGATTCCTGTTAAAAAAATCTTTTAGATGAAAGTATGCGTCTCCACCAATAGTATTTCAACCTTTAACATATTTTTGAATTGAGTGCACCGATTTTTTATTATTGCCAGTAAAGTAATTGATATTTTAGTGAAACCTTGAATTCCGTAAAACTCATCAATAACGATGAGAGAAAATCACGTGTCCGCTCAATTACATGGGCTGATTTTGTATTATTCTTATTATCAGCCTCAGAATTTTCCATTTTATCATCATTATATAGACAGATTTTATACATATAATTACTGAAATAATTTCTTATTGAAATGACACTTATAAAATACTTTCCTATTATATCGTGAGAATAAATATAAGCCCACTATACAGCATATCGCGATAACATCTCATTATGAGCAATTTGCTAAATGATCAGCTGATGGTAATCCGACCACAATAATGAATCACTTTTCTGGTTTCGCGTCACTGAATCAAATCGCCATCAAAAGGACAATATTCTGCAATCATACGGATCTGATGCCTACAGTAATAACTCGCGATACACCACCCTTCAACGCACACTCCACGCACCGAAAACCAAAAACAAACCTTAATATTGCCAGTATAAAATTCAAAATGCATCGGTAGAGTCAGCAGTGCACTTCCATATCTCTATCAAGGGAAATTGAATTTTATCTGAGTGTATTTAAAATCAAAATTGCATTATAATAAATTGCGAGTTACGACCTAAAGTGACGGAAGGTACATTTTCGGATGCATGCAGTAGATTAAATTTTTTTGCCCAATACAAACGGCAATTAGGGGCGATGTATGTCCCTATTTAAAATGATTATTTTGGCTTAACGATGCGCTCCGTACCAGATTACTGAGCGTTTAATAGTTGATTTTTATTGCGTAAACCTTGTGAAGGGGGCTTTGGAGGGAAATATTAAAAAAGGATTTGTCGGGGTTCTGGTTTTAGTGTCTATGGAGATAGTTGTTTTGTGTTTATTGAAGTGAAACTTCTTTATCGGGGTTGGAAAAAATTTTTCGTTACGCGTCACATTCTTCCGTTACGCGCCACCTTTTTTTATTTAGTAAATTAGTACCCACTTCAGTAAGCCACACCCCCAACCGTTTCCAAGCCCCACCCAAAATTTTAAGTCCCACCCATTTTTTTGTAATTTGATCCTTACCCACCCTCTGGCCTTCCCCCACCCTAAATCCAAAACAGTGCCCAATAGCCTCCCCACGAAACCTCCCCCCCCCGCTTACCCCCACCCTAAAAATTTTACCTCACCCCCCCCTACTCATATCTCCGGCATTATCCATCGTAGACCCACCGACCTTGGGTCCATTGGAACCAGCTCGGTGAGGGCTACAATCCTGCCCCAACAGAATTCCCGAATTCCCCCTCCACAACTTTCCCCACCCAAAAATATTTTAAGGTGCCCAATAGCCTCCCCACGAAACCTAACCCCCCCCCCCGCCCCTACCCCCACCTAAAATTTTTACCTCACCCCCCCTATTCCTATCTCCGCCAATATCCATCGTAGACCCATCGACCCTGGGTTCATTAGAACCGGCTCGGTGAGGCCTACAATCCTGCCCCAACGGAATTCCCGAATTCCCCCTCCACAACTTTCCCCACCCAAAAATATTTTAAGGTGCCCAATAGCCCCCCCACGAAACCTAACCCCCCCCCACCCCTACCCCCACCTAAAATTTTTACCTCACCCCCCCTAAACCTATCTCGGCCAATAAAGGTCGTGGACCCACCGAGCTTGGTATCCTCGGAACCGTCTCGGTGAGGGCTACAAATTGGCCCCGATAGAAATCCCAAATTCCCTCAAAAATTTCCCCCCTCCTAAACTTAAACTTTATTTAATTTAGCTTTATTTTAACAGTTCTGTAAATTTGTAAATAGTAGATCATTTTTCGAAAAATGATGTCATAAAGAAGTTTCACTTCTTACGTGTGTACACTAATACACACACACATTTTTTATTGAGGTTAAATTAATTACTATAAATAAAATAAATATTTGTAGGTACATATTTTTTTATTCTTTAGTTGTTTTGTTGAGATCAGTGAAACACAGTGCATAAAATTGCAAATTAACGCTCGTTTTTATAGATATTTGAAAAAAAAGTAATTTCTTCTTTCTGTCATTTAATAAATAAATACACCCATCAGTCTAAGATCGAGTCTTGTGTCGTGGGTATCAGAAACTACGAGAGACTTTTCGGTCTCACAAACACCCAGACCCGAAACAAATACCTGTGGATCACACACACATTTGTCTCGGTGCGGGGATCGAACCCGCAGTCTCCCATTTCACATCCGGCGTCTTACCACCTGCGCCACGAGGCTGTCATTGCACTGTAATTGTCTATTTAGAAAAATATCTCCAGCGTATAGTACCTATTCTTGTACTACAATAATGTGAAATGGACCCAAATAATTTCCATATTGCAAAAAGAAGAAAATAAATAACAATTATATGAGTAAATAATGATAATTCAATACATTAGTGATGTTACAGTAAGCAACAGATGCGCCGCCCCGTTGGTATCTGTGATGTGTCGAATCGAGCAGACACTGGGTGTGGCCACACATATAGCGGGGTAGTTAAATATTTCATGATTTTGTTGGAAGCTGTCAATAATCTTCATTGTCGTCATCATCTTTAGTCCCTTGCATAGTAATCTGTGTGAATTGGCCTGCATCTAGCACCTCCTTGCGGTTTATATGAAATAGGTTGTCCACCTTGTAGATTGAGGTTTGGCGCTACGCTTGCCGGCTCATAGCAAATTATAATTGTAATACAAGTACATTTTACCGGTAATATGGCCTTTAATTTTAGTTTTTATTTTGTATTAGATACATAATGAATTTTCTGAAATTGTTTGTCTCAGCACTGAATACGAATGGTTTACAGTGAAGTTCGCGGGTCGATATATAATTTAATTGTTGCATTTATTTTTAAATACGAAGCATGACTTGGATAATAATTAGTTGACAAGGTTAAGACGGCACGTGGCATCTCGTGAAATCATAATTAAGATTATACAACTTTCTGCATATATTTTTTAATGCATATCTATGTCCAGAAACCGAGCAAGCAGGTCACCTGATAGTTATTGATCACTGCCTCCCATGAACGTCTACAACTCTGGATCATGGATGTGTTGCCGGCCTATCAAATTGGAAGGAGAGCAGGATGGGAAAAGGATGAAAAGATTAAAGGGGTATTGGGCATCCGGCAACCTCACCCACCGAACGAAACGCGACAGCAAAGCTGTCGCTTCACGTCGATTTCCTGTGAGACAGTGGTACCACCCCGGACGAGCCTGCCCATTCATGCTAAGTCATGACTGATAACAGCGTGGCTCTATCAATTAAAACTGTTTTTAACAGACATTTTATTTTCTTTTTTATCTGGCGTGGCAAAAGGACTGCCATGCATGTAATAGGGAGTGCACTGCTGTCTAGATAGAATATCTATTGGCAACGATTATCCCTACCAATTATTGAACTACTTCCTCTCCTTCCGCTTAAAGAATCCAAAATTCATAAGACAACCAATTTTCCACTTAATTATGTGGTACTTAATAAAGGCTCGTTTATCTGTATATCAACACGCTCCCGCTCCCTCCCCGCTACTCGCTGTACACGTGGCCATACGCGTCGGGTCTCGGCAGTGAACTTGCGTCACTATAAATAAGAGCCGTCGCGCGGCGCCGCTGAATACTCCCACACACACTATCATACTGTTATATGTACATGCTGTATAATAATTACACTCATTATGTTAAAATCCTTACTCCTTAGTAACTGTCTGTCTGTCTGTTACGCTTTCACGCCTAAACCACTGATGCAATTTTATTGAAATTTGGTACAGAGTTAGCTGGGAGGGGAGCGAGAAGGGAAAATAATAGGAATATCACTCACCGAACGCAATGTGACAGCCAAACTGTCGCTTCATGACATCCATCTCCCGTAAGACAGTGGTACCACCGCGGTCGAACCGACCCACTCGTACTGCAGTCCTGGTTGCAGTGTGGCTGTACCACTTGCTGACCTAATTTTTAACTATAACCTATAAGGCTTATAAGGCTCTGAAATGACAAGGTACTTGTCCGCTTGCTGAAATAACCGGTAGTAGCAAGGGGCTGTACATTATCCGGGAATGTTGCGGATTACATTTTACAGGAAAAGCGACTCAGAAGACGTTAATGGCGGTCGAGTTATCTATGTATCATATACTTGTTCCCCCCTTATTGTGTCCATTCATTCATACCGTTCTCAAAATTTTATAATAAAACAATAAAATAGCATAAGCAACGACATTTTGACAGTACAGACTTTGTATAAAAATGTGTACTGTGCAAACTCTACTTAATCTTGTGGATATTACTCTAAGAAGTATTGAACAAATGTTACTCGTATAAGATAAACGTTTCTTTTGTCTGCTAGTTGCCCTTAAATTGCAAGCGCGAATCATGTTGATTAACGTTTATAACGAATATATTGTTGAAATAAAACTATATTTTACGGAATTTATCGCGATTTGGTTTAATTTTTAAATTTTTTTACTTCCCGACGTTTCGATTACTTTACAGCTTTCGTGGTCACGGGGCGGACACTCCGCTTAAAAGTCCGCGGAAGTTAAAAAAGTAAAAATTAAACCAAATCGCGATAAAATCTGTAAAATATAGTTTTATTTCAATGTGTAATATTCGCGTAAATCTAAGAAACCATTATGCAATATATTGTTTATTTTACACTTGCCTCGGTGGCGCAGTGGTACTACAGTATGATTGCAAAGCTGAGGTCTCGGTTTCGAGTCCCGGGTCGGGCAAAGTGATATTGGATTTTTCTATTCATTAGCAGTCCGGAGTTAGGAATTTGTGCCCGATATGGCGATAGGCTTGCCCCCTATCACATTGTGGGACGGAAAACGCAAGCCAATACGTGGGTGTCCTAGTTGCATCTCTGCCTACCCTTTCTGGGAATAGGCGTGAGTATGTATTGTTTATTTTAGACTCAAAAGTCTGCACTCTTGAGTCTTGCTACACTATAAAGCTGCGAAGCAGTTTGTCAACTCACCTGTTCCTTCCTTATTTTAATAACATGACATTGTTTTAAGAAGAAGATAGTTCGTGTTGCTGAGGGAGTTTTCGCGCCGTTTCTTCTTCACAGCTACAACACGTTCCGAAGCGGTGGTAGCAGAAATTGACGATTCAAAAGATCTTGTTTAAAAGACTATTTGAATAAAGAATATTTTGATTTAATTTAATAAGGAGGGAACACGTGAGTGATTCAATTAAGTAGGCCATCATAGTTGTATCAACCTACCTACCTACCTATATAGCATTGGAAGATGTGCCCGCTATGACGATAAGCTCACTACATATCATCCTTGAGACGGATATTAGATAAGCCAAGTATGACGGGAACCTATATCGCCTGCTTACCCTTTCGGAGTTACCAGCGTGAGCTTATATACTTACGTATGGTACAATATAGATGTATATTATACACCTTTATGTACGATGCTATCTAAGCGGACACGGATATCCTGCCACCAACAACTTTACAACTGAATTCAGTACAAACCGCGTGGAATTTCACACTCCCTGCCCACCCTGCCTCGTCCACAGTGTTGTTATTTACGCTCGGAGCATCGCCACCTGTGCACCACAAATAGACAAGTTCGTTGCACTCGCCTGCACTTGCAGACGACTCCTCTACAACTCACAACGACAGTTTGTCCAAACACACTGTACATTGCTGCTTTATTGCTTGGGGTAAGTTCAAGGACGGAGCGCTGAGGGCAATGGTTACAAAATTCATGAAATTATTGTATGTTACGTAATTGAATTGCATTATTGCTGTTTTGTGTGAAGAATGTTGATTGAAAGTGTGACAGAATGTTAAGATATGAAGATATAAATGACATTTAATAAACTAGTAAAGACCTATTTATATCATTATTTGTTATATGATCAAATATAAAAGGAAATTTACAACTTTGATTGACTAAAACACCGTTTAACTTTGCGTTTCTGAAAATATCATACCACACAAGGCATTTCAAAAAGACATCAGTTATTAAACGAAGTATGTCTTAAAAAATATCTTAAATAACACTATATACCGCAAATAGCCCACTACTAAAAAAAAAATACCCGAAATAAAAATAAGAAATGATTAACGCAACCATTTAAGGGCTCGTGATAATATTTCTATTAATAAATAAACAGCTTGTTGAGACATCTCGTAGTGAACGATGAGGGATGCCAAAACAGACGTCATGATAGCATCAAGCGATAGCAATTACGTTGTGAATCATATAAATAAACGAAGGGAATAAATCTTGAACAAAACATTTGGCACATACATATACCTGCATAATATAGCAATTTGTAATCATCAAAACGAAATTGAAAATTATTAAAATTCAAAAGTTTTTAATAATTATTTGTTACCTTTTCCTATTAAATAAAAACATCGATCAAATATTTAATATATTTTAAATTTCGAAATATAACAAAAACAATTTGCCCTAGTTCTTATATGTTACTTAAATAGAATTATCAGGAATTATAATAATTTAACTTTAATGTGAATATACAATTATTATTCATTTATTAGGTTTAGAAACACATGCTCGGAACTTGTCTATTCTATATTAAGAAATCTAGGCGAGTAGTCAATGGGAGACGTCACATTTTTGGCATTCAATACTGGTTGATATACATTGCTTTGTAAACACTGACACGTGATAATTATTTCGAAAGAAGCGTAGAGATGTATTGAGACGTGAAATTTGTCATCGCATTATTTATAGACAATGTTACTCGGACTGATGTATTGCCCTTTAATTGATGTGAATTATTTTGAAGTGCATTTTTCTTTCAATGTTTATTTCTGTACAGGAAGTATTTAATACTAAATCACTACTAACAAAACCTTCAATGTATATTGTTTATTAAGACGATATCAAACCAATAGATCACAATGCATTACACAATACAGGTATTTAATTGATAGAGATTAGCTGCGTTTGAAAATAGCATTTGCGTTTCATTGCTCGCCCAGTATTTAAACATTATAAGCTCATCCCTATTAAGACAGCAATAGATATAAAATTAATAGAAAATCCTGATTAAATAGATGAGATAATTCGAGTATTGGCATGCAATCGAAAGCAATCAATGGAACGCGATAGTAGGCGCTATTTATAGCGGGTTTGTTGTGCTGCGGTTAAATTAAACTTGACTAATGAACTTCTGGCTTGTTTATCTGCCAAACTATATCATCTTCTTTATATAGCTTGTAGGAAAACTTTAATATACTTGTACTATATAAAATAAACGCAATAACGTATTTATAGTTTGGAATGCATAGTTATTGCGTAAGTAAAAATATACTGAGGAGTAAGTTCTTGGTTACGCCGACGATAAAATGAACGTTAAATAATGTCAGTACATGTGTAATTAGGAACGTTTCTTACAGAATGAGATACTCGTAAGGATGCGGTGTGTGTAAAAAATCGACGGACATATTTTTAAAATATTGTGTCAAAGGTATTTTTCTGCGAGATAAACAATAAAAAAAAACCCACAATTATTTCATATTGATATATCGGAAGATTATGATATTTAATTGTTAAGAAATAAAAAATCATGAAGTATTTTTTCTATATTGTGTATTTTTGTTGTTAACTGTGTACAATAAAGATTTAAATAATAAATAATAATAATATTTATTTCCATTTTGAAACGTTAGTTTGGTAGAGCTCAAACCTCTACCAATTTCCATTAACTCTAATTTCAACTGCACCGGTAGAGTATGAGCGGTGTTTACATTTGAGTCATGTATGACGTAGCGCTCTCAGCTGAGCTCTACTGCGACTCTACCGGAGGGCGCGGGCCATATTTAGACAGTTACACCTACACTCTACCTGCGAACTCTACCAATAATAGAATCTTGGAATCGAGGAATATTTACCTTGATTTTTTCGTTAAATGTAGGTGATTGTGATCAATCTGGATCACGGAAAGTCCACTGCTGAATTAAGTTTCCCTATTAGAATCATCGGTTTTTATCCAGCGAAATAAGAAATAAAAAGAAAAAGAAATATAGAACACAATATATATTGTATATGTCACACGAGACAACTAAAACGCTAGCATTTTTTAAAAATTATATCATGCAATGTTATTATGTCTGTCCTTCTGAATAATAATGTAGAGACAATATATTTAAATTATCGTATTCCTAGTAAAACTATAATTAGTGACGCTTCGTAGTGAGCATGGCGTCTCGCCGGCTGAGAAACGAATGGTCGCCGATTGATATACCGGGGTTAATGTTGGGGAATAATATTTTTTTTAGTTTTATAGTACAATATTTTTTGTATTTTCCCAAAACTAAGGTACTAGGAATCAATTAAGGACACAAAGTATAAAAGTATTTTTCCTAGAATAAACGGCCTCATTGATAATTTAAAACTGTAAAGAGTAGAACGTGAATATAAAGAGGTTTATATTACAAGCTTCAACTGAACCTTATAGAACCGTATAGATGCAGTAAATATTCACAATAGTAGCAAAAAAAGCCTGAGAAAATACGGTACGAGTTTTCTTGCGGGGTAAAGTAATTAATTTATTAACCCCTGTTTCTCAAAGAAGAACCTTCCTTTATTTGTTTATTTTATCTGCTTTCGGGTAATTGCCACATACCAAAAACGTCTACAACACTCATATTCTCATTGATATGGATTGTTGACGGACTCTTAAAATGTAAGGCATGAAAGGAGAAAAGTGCTATTGCAACCACGATTATTAAATATTTCCTGTTCCATAAGAGGTTTTATATCGTACCTATATTATATATATTAGACCTATACTTTTAATTATGTTAGTGATCTTGAATAATAAGACAACATAGGATTTCTGTGGTTTGCTCCAGCTAATATGTTTAAATTAGTTGTGTATATATTTCAAGAAATTACGGTATTTAGGTACGTCATTTACGATTGGGTGTTCAATTAAATATTTTATAGAAAGGATGATTGATTTTCTTTGATGTTGTACGACCAAAATCTATCGTAGTCTCTGATACTGACGACGCAATACTTGTAGTTTTTTTTTATTGCGTTGAATGGCGAGACGAGCTTGCCATTCATCTGGTGGTAAGCGATACGACCACTCATGGACAGAAGAAAACAAAAAAAAAGTATGAATCACAAAGCATTGCTAGGCACTCCACTGCGCTCGCCATCCTGAGACATAAGATTTTAAGTCTGATTATGTCCATACATTACTCTGGCTGCAATGTCCTTCAAACCGCAACACAACAGTGCATTTATACTGCTGTTTGGCGGGAGAAATAGTCATTGCAGTGGTACCTACCTAGGCGTCCTCTCACATATGAGAGACCAAACACCATGAATTTTTTGAAATAAAGTTTAATACGAGGTCGGGAAGACGTACATGACTATTGGGTGTATTAAGAGACAGTTATAATACTAATTATGCTTAAATGAGTTAGCATAGATGGTGTAAGTATTAATTAGATTAAGCTACATATTTTGGATACGCTGTAAGCGCGAGCTAAATTTCCATATGATCAAATCACGTATGATTTTTTAAATCAAAATATACAAAGTGAAGTGTGTGAACCAGAAATTGTGCTTAGAACCTTATTTGTCACAATATTACACAACTACAAGATCAAGATATTGTTCCGTATATTCATTAAATAATAAGTATGAACTGTGTAACGTAATTTTATCTGCCAATAAAATTGAACAAACATTATTTGTTAATATTTATCATTCGCGTAATCGCATTCCGCGTTTATTGGTATTTAATTTATAGCATAAACAAATTTACTTTATGTAATAAATTCAGGAACATTAATTAACATATAAGTGTGAGTATTCAACATGGACGGTTTATTTTAAATAATTTGATTTGATAAATTGAAGCCAAAAGTATTTGTAAATATAATTCAATCGGGCGATATTTTGCATTACAGCGAGCGTAAAGTTGGACGTGATTTGCGAGACTACAGGTTCGATTCCCGCACGAGAACAACTTTTTATTTCATATATAGATTCTTCAAGTTCAGGATAATAATGTATGAAACATGTATAATAGATATTAGGAACTAAGACGCAACAACAACGCACGTATCTAAGATGTTGCGACCAATTTATGTGTGTTTTGGTTGTATTCAATAATTATATTTCGTAAATATTGTGTTCTACCTGCCATTACGGCACACTTCTGGAGACTGTTCCCCCTTCACACCCACCACTGCAACTCCTGTGAGCCAGGATCAACAGCACGCATTGTAATGACACCAAGCATTGGAGCTCAGCGAATCTCCGGGAATATCTAACTTGTCTTAAACCCGCAACGAAATCAATCATAAAGTTGAATTAATAGGTGGAATTGAAAAATATATATTTTTTAATTCCACACATACATATAATATGATATTCGTGTTGCGGAATGAATTAGTCTATGCTTTCGAGGTAAAAAAACTCCTTCAATTATTTGCACAAATAGGAAATCGGACAGACTTTAAATTAAACGATGAAAATATTTAATACGTAATTGACAGTTTCAATTTAAATTACTTTAGAGGCATTGTTATGCATTTCTGTATTTCTATTGCATAATTCTAGAGTTTCTTGTCCGTTCTTCTCTAATGAAAACCGCTTTTTGAATCGGGCGTTAGATCAAAAATTTACTAAATCTAAACAATGTTGAAAATTTTAATGGATTCAATAATTTATTTTTATTTTATTTCAATAATGTCATAGAGATGTGCAGATCCTTGGTAAGGCCTATGTTCATTAGTGAACTTCCTGTCGCTGAATAGATGGATATATTAATTATTTCATACATTTTACTATCTGTAACTGAATATACATAAACCATAACACAAGCATTTTGTTTTGAGCGCATTTTAGCTGTCTGTTATAAAATATAAAAAAGACATTTGCCTTAATAGCTTAGTTATCAACTAAACTAATATTTGGTATGAAAACCCAGGTTTGATCCCAGGGTACACACCTTTGACCTGTAGTTATAGGTATGCACACATCATTATTAATACTTCACATCTACAGTGAGTAAAAGATTATGAATTATTTTTCAACAGTGTGTAAAAATAATTAAAATAACCTTTACCAGATGGACTTAGGCCTAATTTTTTTTACCATAAAAAAGGTTCTAAAATCAAAGAGGTAATTTAATTATAAATTTCCTATTAACATAACTGATAGTGAGCCTCTTAATAGAATATTCAATTATTGTGAAATGATTTTTTTGTAAGTTAGGATGAAATTAAAATACCATCAACATGTTTTCTTATTTAGTGGACAAAGACGAATTATTTCCATAACCATATTATAGGGGTCTACCAAAACGACATGTCTATGTTAAAGCAACCCCAAGCAACAAAACAGTCGGTACCAGGACTTCACGTTTCCTATTTAGACCGCCATTACCTACGAGGACTGAACTATATTTATATATAGGTATTATATATATTATTTTATGATCAATTTTATTACTGTTCTACCGGGCCAGTAATTAAAAAGTAAGTTTTATGAATGAGATGTTTGATTCACTATCGAGTGCTGTCGCGGCAAAATGTTAGTGTGACTGACTTTATTTGATACTTTTGTCCGTTTTTTTTCTTTCAAAATATGATGTCAATAGTTCAATTCTGAACTGAAAATTGCTTCACAGCTAAATGTATAATTAGTATTTTTTTTCTATTTCCAGCACCAAAGTCAACATTATTTTTTCAGCATTTTTTCTGCATGTAACTTTAAGGGTGGATGAAGGGTTGTAAAACATTTTTTTGAGTTGAATATTTCGAACAACGGCACCGGCCGTCGAGCGGGCGATGCCTGAAAACGGACAACGCACGCGCCGACTCTCGCGCGCCTCTTACGGACTCGCGGCTTGTTTCTATTAAAATACCTAGTCCGAGGGGTCGTTGGAGGGTTGGGGGATGGACTAGGTCACTAAGGGATGGTATACAGGTGGTAGTTTAGTGATCAGGTCCGGTACAGCGGCGTGGCGGCCGGCGCGGGCGGCGAGCGCGGGGGCGAGCGCGTCGCCTTGTATGGCGCGCGAGGCGGGCCGCGCCGCCTGTATAAAAGCTGGGAGCGCGCCAGTTCGCCGCACTCGCAGTCTCGCTGCCGTAGAGTCAATATCCACCGCGTCCCAACACACAAAAACACAGCAAAATGTGCGACGACGATGTTGCTGCGCTTGTAGTCGACAATGGCTCCGGCATGTGCAAGGCCGGTTTCGCCGGCGACGACGCGCCCCGCGCCGTGTTCCCCTCGATCGTCGGCCGCCCGCGCCACCAGGGTGTGATGGTCGGTATGGGCCAGAAAGACTCCTACGTTGGTGACGAGGCCCAGAGCAAGAGAGGTATCCTCACCCTGAAGTACCCCATCGAGCACGGCATCATCACCAACTGGGATGACATGGAGAAGATCTGGCACCACACCTTCTACAACGAGCTGCGTGTCGCCCCCGAGGAGCACCCCGTTCTGCTCACCGAGGCTCCCCTTAACCCCAAGGCTAACAGGGAAAAGATGACCCAGATCATGTTTGAGACCTTCAACTCGCCCGCTATGTACGTCGCCATCCAGGCCGTGCTCTCCCTGTACGCTTCCGGTCGTACCACCGGTATCGTGCTGGACTCCGGTGACGGTGTCTCCCACACCGTGCCCATCTACGAAGGTTACGCTCTGCCCCACGCCATCCTCCGTCTGGACTTGGCTGGCCGTGACTTGACCGACTACCTCATGAAGATCCTCACCGAGAGGGGCTACTCTTTCACCACCACCGCTGAGAGGGAAATCGTGCGCGACATCAAGGAGAAGCTGTGCTATGTCGCCCTCGACTTCGAGCAGGAGATGGCCACCGCCGCCGCCTCCACCTCCCTGGAGAAGTCCTACGAGCTTCCCGACGGTCAGGTGATCACCATCGGCAACGAGAGGTTCCGTTGCCCTGAGGCCCTCTTCCAGCCTTCCTTCCTGGGTATGGAATCTTGCGGCATCCACGAGACCGTGTACAACTCCATCATGAAGTGCGACGTCGACATCCGTAAGGACCTGTACGCCAACACTGTCATGTCTGGTGGTACCACCATGTACCCCGGTATCGCCGACAGGATGCAGAAGGAGATCACCGCGCTGGCTCCCTCCACCATCAAGATCAAGATCATCGCTCCCCCCGAGAGGAAGTACTCCGTATGGATCGGTGGATCCATCCTGGCTTCCCTGTCCACCTTCCAGCAGATGTGGATCTCCAAGGAGGAGTACGACGAGTCCGGCCCCGGCATCGTCCACCGCAAGTGCTTCTAAGCGCCCCGCGCCCGCCGCGTGACGCGCCCCGCGAGCATTTGTACCTTACGTTGTACGTAGTGATACCTGAACTGAGAACATCTAAACGTAACGCCATCTATCCTAATGTAATTTATTGTAAAATTTATATAAATTTAATTTTCTTTTTTATTTTTATTATATACACGGGATCGTTGTGGATCTCAGCGCCAAATGTAATTAATAAATAAACGGTTAATTTATTTATTTTAATTACATTATTTCTTTTTATACACTCTATGACTTTGGATTTTTATGAGTGACACCTTCCCCCCCTCACCCCTCCCTGCTCCCTCCTCTGGCTCTGTAGTGATGTGGATTGTTGATATGTAGTGTAGTATTACACGAGAGTGCAAGTGAGCATCACACGCGACGCCGCACCTGTCCACAAGTGGGTCAGGCGCGCTGCCAACGCCATGAGCATCAGTCGTCGCCGTCAATGATGATCGCGAGCACGCGACCGACAACCACCCCCCTCCCCCCAACCTCCACTCCCACACCCCGCACACACCCTGCTCTGAACCGCGCAACGGAATTAGAAGCAGAGGTTACCCCACACGCGGTGAAATTAGCCGCCGCCGTCACTACCATACATAGTAAAGAGTCGGTCGGGGCCAAAAGCTTTTTCTAAATTTATCGGAAGAGCGCGGCGGCCGGCGGAGTTTCCGTAAATACTCCAGTACCGCGGCGGCTATTAATACGCATCTCCCGGAGCGCGGCTAGCTTGCCGAGTGACGTCTTTACCCATCCGACGCTTAATTTTAGTGATTCAGGGCGGCATCCCTAACGTGTGCGCGTTAGCTTGCGGTTGTGGCTTGGCGCGGCGCTCCACCGGCCGCTACATATGTGGCCATGTACGGGCGACATTTCCATTCATGCGAGCACTAGGTCTCCGAATATTAGCTGACACAGATGTACGTTGCGTCACCGAGTTTCCCTCCGCGTCGGCTCTTGATGCTAAATATACTCGCAGATAGTCGCGATCGGTCGGTTTTTGTATTAGGTTTTGAATATTGGTGGAAGTATGTCAGTGATACACGAGTTTTTGAAATTCCATCGCGTTTAAAATATTACCAGTAGTTACGAATTGTTTACCAACATATTATGAGATTACTTTTGATTCAAAATTGTGCCGGCATCTCATTTTTTTCAAGTATTAACACTTCCAATTAATTGCATTAGTTATTTAGTTTCCGAGAGTTCATTCCAGTGAGCTGATGTAACTTGAGGCTTGTCTTTACTAGTCTTTTAATCATGTTATAAATAACTTCTTATTTTTTTTAGCTGCGTATATAAATTATACAGTGGGAGTGTCTCGTTTTCGGAGTTGAATCGGCGAATGAACGGTTACTCCCACGACGCATTAGTGATATCATATTTAACTACGTGTATAAATGATATAATATTTTACAAATTGTTTTTGTATGTGCCTGTAATTTATTAAAACATACTCGTATTAACAATTGACTTATAACTAATATGCGACTCACCATATAAATACGTACATTTTTTTGTGTCATACTTTAGTCAACTACGTCGGCATAATGCGATTTATATCTTAGAAATTATTACACAGAACTGTTTTGTGTGCGTTCCTTCAATATTCAGCGATGTGATCGTTAGTTAATTGTCCCAGAAGTAAAGATATTAATAACAGTGATGTGGAATTTTGGGCGGTGATACTCATGAGGAAGATATTATGTAATGGAAATCAATTTTGATAGTATCGTAATATAATCCAATGATCCGATTATTAATTCTATCAAATATTTTAATACTGGGCTAGGTGTCAAATCATTCAGACAATTACATAGTAAAGCTTTTTATAACTTTCAGAAATCAAAATTGACTTAATTCTCTTAAAATATCATACGTTTTGTTGATGATATCATAGACAATGGATCCATTATCTCTGTTTATTACCCAACTGCGTGTTAATTAAATTATTTATATCATAGTACAGCGTGGTCGAGTATAATTACATTTTTCCTGAACAACAGAGCGCTCGCGTTTCCACGCGTGTTTCTGTTACGGCTAATAATAGTCGCGAGTTCAGCTGATCGGAGGCCACGGAAACTAACGCTATTTTACATCAACATCGAATCTTAGTAGTCCGGTAATTAATTGCGTAGGGTTCGATTTCCTGGTAAGAATGTATCTAAAAGTACTGGCATGGTAATTGCCTATGTATGAGTTCAAATGGAGTATTACTTGATGTTAGATATTTGACAGCCTCTGTGGCGCAGTTGATAAGACGCCCACTGTAAAACGAGAGGCCGCGGGTTCGATCGGGTTAAAAAGAAAAACTACACTATAAGAATAATTCATATTTTGTGATTCATAAATATACTTAGCAGTCACACACATAGCCCAGACTCCATATTAGGATACAAGTATTTTGCTAGTATACCACGCGGTCTTCACCAACCAGGACCGAGCACGATGGAGGAACATCACATGTGGTTGCTATCCTCAGCATTCGAAAGTCTCTGGTAGTTTCTAATACAGGACACTCAATCATCTTGTTAGGGGGTCATGGCTGTGCATTTAACTGTTGGTGTATTTATTTAATTATACACTACATAGACTATTCACTCCAGTTGGTTCCAAAGGTTGGAAAAATTCACTGATAGCGATAAGACTGCCACACGTACTGTCCATATAAGTAAACGAGTTTTCTTGTTAATTTTTTCTTCCCTATAATACATATGCAATAATGAAATAAAAAAATATAGATAAATTAAACCAACTTCAAAATTGTAATTAAAAAGAGAGATTAAATTAATCTTTTAAAACTCTTAAATACCTAAATATGCCAACATTTTTTTTGTGGTCCCGCGGTTTTACTATTTTAAAACTATTACTATTGTAAAATTTCTATTGTAGTAATTAAAATTATTTTTTTAACATATTTTTTGTTAATATATTTATCTACATGTTTTCCTAGTAAATGAAACAAACTTTACTCTTTATCTCACGTTGTCCTAAACTGTGCCTCCTGGTGCACCGCGCCGTAAAAATTAAAGGAGGGCGCTTGTGCTTACTTACCTAACTAGTATTATTGTACGTTTCAACCGGCTAGATAGATTAGGGTGCCGAGACAAAATAGTAAACATGTGTGTGCGCCGCTGACTGGAAAAGATTGTGGATCCCTGCTCTATCTCAAAAACTACAAAATCGATTTTAATGAAACTTACACAGCTCCCAAGTCGAACTATACCTAATCCAACTAAAAATACTTTTTGATATCCGACTTATACTTTTTGAGATATGCGTGGACAAACGTACGAACATACAAAGATACAAACATACACACGTTTATGAAATTTAGCACACGTGTTCAGAAGCTTGTATAGACCAACATATCCAAAAATCGTGCAATTCTGAAAAAATTACATACACATCGAATTGATAATCTTATTTTATTGAAGTGATTAATAAAAAGTTGGTTCACTGGTGGTAGGTCTCTCATATGTGAGAGGCCGCCTGGGCAGGTACCACCGCAGTGTCTATTTCTCCCGCCAAAGTAAAGCATAAATGAACTGTTGTGTTCGGTTTGAAGGACATTGTAGCCAGAGTAACTACTGGACATAATGAGACTCAACATCTTATGTCTCAGAATGGTGAGCGCAGTGGAATGCCAAGCATTGATTTGTAATTCACGATGTTGCTTGGTTTTGCTATTGTCCATTAGAGGTCGTATCGCTTACAATCAGGCACATGGCATGCTCGTCTCGCCATTCATAGCAATAAAAAAGAACAAAATAGTCATACATGTCAGTAGTGTGACAATACCCCTCTACCGAGCCGCTATCAATGCTATTAGCTGCTGATTCACAGCGCAGTCTCGGCGCGTGCCAACACTCGTCACTGATAACACGCGAAAACTTCACGCCGGGCCTTGTTTGGCGAGGCACTGGAGTTTTGTTATTTATTAGACTATTTTTATTTTTAAAAGATTTATGCGCAATACTATTGATGGATATTGGTGACAATTTTAGTGTTTTAAGTACCTAAGTAGACAATAATACTCACACGTTTTCATCGCAATTTCTATCGTAAAATACATGTTTTTTGTATTGCATATATTCGGCAAACAACCACGTAGCTCACCCGATGCGAAGCAATCGCCGCCGCCCATGAACATCTGCAACACTGTATGGTAGGTGAGCTGCCCAACTCTCAAAACAGGTGAGAAAAGATAAGGAAAAGCGACGTAGAGAGGAAAACCGTAACCGGCGCTATGGGTCGTTTTTCTTTTACAAAGTAAATCCAAATCGGTCAAGCCATTTCTACACTGTACAAAGTGATTACAGTATGGCTCTACCATTTTGAAAATATAATTATTAGAAACATGTAGGACATGAAGCCAATTCCGAGCTAATATTTTTCAAACATAAGAAAATTTAGTTCTCCCAAAACGACACCACTATACCATAAGTAACCATTCTGAAAGCAATTCCTTTAAAAGATTCTGTTTTTATATCCCAAAAAACCTAGAAATTCATCTACAGTATATCTTCAGAAAATATTCCAAGTATGTCGTAGCATGAGACATGGTGCTTTTATTTAATATATTCATAAAAATATACCTTAAATTAAAATATT
Organism: Deilephila elpenor; assembly: GCA_949752805.1. NCBI lineage: Eukaryota > Metazoa > Arthropoda > Insecta > Lepidoptera > Sphingidae > Deilephila > Deilephila elpenor. Next base: position 155,808 of record OX457118.1, read on the forward strand.
TACAAAACAATTAAATGAAATAGCAATTAAAAGTAATAAACTTAAGCGAAACATCTGAAAGTTGACAATAAAGCAGCTTACAGCGCCGTCATTTAATTATATCACCTCGAACAACAATACGAGCGCTCACAAAGGTTGATTTGCAGCAATAAAGTCGCTTTGAGAGCGTCGACAATGCGCGGAGCGTCGGCAGTAACAGATCAATTGGACGATCAATCGTTGGAAGAGTTCGGGCAACTGTGAATCTATTGTTGCAAACATTGTGACGTGTCACTGCGGCGGGTGACCATATTTGAGGAAAGTTGGTGGATATTCCGAATAAAAATGGAGGTTGAATGAGCAGACCTAATATAATGCTCATAGACAAGATATTTGTATTGTTATTTATTTATTTATTTTATTGCATACGTTCGGCAAACGAGCAAACAGGTCACCTGCTGATAAGTGATCACTGCCGCCCATGAACATCCACAAAGATTACATCATAGAGCTGGACCATTAAATCGGGAGGGGAGCGGGAAGAAAAAAGACGGGATGAGGAAATAGGTATTGGGCATCCGGCGATCACACTCACCGAACGAAACGCCACAGCAAAGCTGTTGCTTCACGTCGATTTTCTGAGAGACAGTGGTACCACCTCGGACAAACCTGTCCATTCTGCTGAGTCGTGGCTGACAACAGTATGTCTCTACCACTTCCAAAATAAGGACACATACTTCTTGGTTGATCATGCTGGCCTAGCTATACCTATGCACAAAAAGAATTGTAGAACTAAACCTTTCTGGCTCTTTAATATTTCTCTTGTAATTACCTCGTGCTTTATGTGGCTTCACACGCATGATTCTAGATATAATTCTACAATATAACAAGTCCTTGAGGGTATGTTTACTTTTGAGTTGAGAGTTGAAAAACGGAATATGTAATTCCACGGGACAGCATTGGACGAAATGCAATAGGACGGGACATGAGTTGGGATAGTACGGGATCTTCTGGCGTAACAAGATACCAATTGTATCCAGGTAAAAACGTAGCAGATAGCAGTATAGGTACATAAAATTCCCAGGATTATACACGACTATGCAACATCATACTCACCCTATATAACATTCAAATCGAATATGAGAAGGTTATTAAGGGCGCTGAATAAAAAGCTGCCGCGCGCGCCTGAGCGGCTTACAATGAGCAACATCACTCGCGCCGATAACAGACGACAGGGGGCGTCGCACTCGCTGCGATACTTTATATAAGAATAAAAGTAATCTCATTGAAATATTATTCCAAATAAAATATGTTGGAGAACGTTACATATTAAAGAAATTCTTGCAGAGATCTTTATAGTATGCAGATTTCCCGAACAAGTTGTTACAAGCAATACACAAAAGGCTCCAAAAATGTTCAGTGGTGGCATGGGATTTGAAACCGCGACCACTCTTTCAAAGCCATTGTCTTAGCCAATTATGTATTCGGTGCTCTATGATTAATATCAGTCAAATTAAGTCAAAATTAAATAACTGCTACAGTTATTTTCCGGTTCAAAGAGGTCTGTCTAAAACATCTAAACTCAAAATAAACAAATACTAACAAATAAAAGAAGAACTCGCAGCCTCCGTGGCGCAGTTGGTTAGACGCCGGCTGTGAAATGAGAGGCCGCGGGTTCGATCCCCGCACCGAGACAAATGGTCGTATGAATCACAATCTTTGTTTTGGGTCTGAGTGTTTGTGAGACCGAAAAGCCTCTCGTGGTTTCCTTATATCCATGTCACAAGACTCGATCTAAGTGTGGGGTCAGGACTATGTATGTGATTGTTGGGTGTATTTATTTATTTGTTTATTTTTACACATATTCAACTTTCTAGACAACAACAAACATCGCCTAATAATCCCATATCTTTCTGTGCGACATCGCTCCTATCGATGCTCAAATCAATTAAATTCGTCCACACTTTGACGGATACCAGCAGATTCCAACAATGCGTCCCTCCCCGGCCTCCCCTCACCCGGCGCCTCCTCGGGGAAGGGTGTGGGGGTGAAGGCAGGTTAATAATGATTATATTAATATAGTTTAGCAGTCGTTAGCTGTAAACGAAGCGGTCGCGGCAACTTGTCTAATATCGCGCCGTGCAAATAGTGGCGGTCTGCGTACACCGGGAGCCTGAGACGATTTTTGAGCTGGTTATTTATTGTATTCGTGCAGAGTATTATCAGTACATTACTTATAATATAATGTGTAAGAATCTAAGTATATAGACAAATTCTTATAATGGTCAAGTTGGGGAAATATTGGAAGTATCAACGTGTTTTTTATACCCAATTAAATAATATTAATATATCAATTGTTATAGTGGTTTGTTAGTATATGAGTTAATTTTTGATTCCGTTAGATTTTACAGGATTAATTGAAACAATAAGGTTAATAGGTATTAACTTTACCATGTTTCAAAATTTTAGAAAAGCTTTTGCGCAACAATATAGTTTATATATTTCATTATATAAAATAAGTATAACTAATTCATAAGGTTTAATATTGTTGGTTACATGGTTGTTAAATAGATTTTTAATTTAATGCTGTTTATATGAGATGGTGCTAGGCTCGCACGCGCATCATATGACCGGAACACAGAAGGCGAAACGTGGGTGTACTGGTACGTCCTCTGCCTACCCCTTCTGGGAAAAAGGCGTGAGTATGTTTATATGAGTTAGTATTTATTGTCGCCGGCTCCCGCGCTACTTTTTCACAGTTTCATCTAAACGTTAATGTCGAATATGAAGCGCGTTTTGCAGAAATTCCAATTATGTCGGCAGCGCGCTCATTGTGCCACTTTATTGGAAACCTTTATCAACTTAATATCGCGCACTCACTTCATAACTAGCGTAGTTTGCAAGATAATAAGCTCATTCATTTCTTTATTTTAACAACATTTATTCAATTTATTTAATTAATGTATTAAACCATTTTCCCTTTTTAGTAAGTGCTATCTCACGCGATAAATCGATGAGTAATTAAAGTAATTAGATTAGTTCATCGGATTTGATAAAATGCAACCTATTTTATCAAAAGGGTAGGCAGCGATGCCACTAGTGTGACCTTAAATTTCTGTCAAATGTGTTCAAGTTCAGAGATAATACTGGCACAATTTTTAGTCCCAAACCATACTTATAAGATTTTCCAAAGGGAAATAATGATGAAATTAATTATCCAATCTGGGCATCAAACTCAAGATCTTGCGATTCACAGACCGCACAGAGCTACAAGACCAATGAGCAATGAAGTAATTTGTTAAGAGACAATTTATCTAATTCGATGGTTATTTGTTTATACATTCTAAGTTCGGCAAAAAATTTAGTTGTTTTGCTCAATTCTCACGATAATCAAATGATCCAAGGTCATGTGGTAAATATTCAACTTCATTTTAGTAACGAGGTCAAGGTCAATGCGGGGAAGAAAATAAATAAATTATTTGGCGTCTGGAAATATCATGGCTCAAAAGACATTTTAAATAACTATAGGATGATCTGGTTATTTCGGCAGGCTTGAACACATCGATCATCTCATGGACCCTCGTTTTTTTTTAAAGAAAGCTGTCATAGGTTTTTGTTTATGAATATTACTCGTTAAATTAAGCAGAGTAGTTGGTTGCAGGTCGTCTACAAAGGTCTTAATGGAAGCCTACACTTACCAGTGGACCTGTTGTAACTGAAGACAAAAAATAAGCGATATTTAACTATAAACAAATAACTATCTTCGTAAATTAATATCGCACCTAATTTATATTATATTGACCTTTGTCCATTTAATGCTAAATTCCTCAATATTTTCCATGCTTGTATGTACATACTTTTACTAGAAGTCTATTAGTTTATCCACGATGTCAACTATATTAAATCCAAACACTAAGTCTGATAAAACGTTACAATGTGTCTCAGGAATAGACACACACTCAAATATATTATAATTTACGAGTACTATTAAATTATGTAAAATCCATTACCCAATTAATTGCAATAACATCACCAATAATTACAACAACAACAGCAATGAACAACAAACACACAGAATGATTCGCGATCGTGGCGGGAGTTAAATGTTAATTGCATTCCGTCGGCCCGGCCCGGCGCTCCCACACCGGGAATATTCACATGTGATAGTATTTGTGGACTAGTTGCTGTAACTTTATGTAATCAATGTTAATAATATCAATTGTCACACACATAGTTCCATTATAAGATAGGTGTGTCGTGTCGCGGATATAAGAGACTACAATATGAAAGTCTAATAAATAATATTGTTAAGGCCTTTTAAAACCTTCATAACTTTAACGGCATCAGCATGTTTTTAAGATTATTGACACGCCAGTAAAATATCCACCGTCGGGAGAAGGTTTGTTTAGTCTCAACTCTAAATAAAGCCACAGGATAAGGTAATCCAGTAACATGGGTAACATAGGTATATTGCCAACATATAATACTTGAGGCCCAATACTATAGACAAAGCTAAGAAGTCAATTAAACCCCTGAAATTATCAGAGAAGAAATGAGAGTATTAGAACGAAGGACCCCGAAAGTTGGTTAAGGCGGAGGAGATTGATAAGAAACGTATGGTCCGGTTAACGGTTGAACAAAGGTCAGGCCAATTTTTCCTGCTCGTGTTACACCTTGTTCTGTAACAGTCAAGGCATTTGGACTTGCACAAGAAGTGACGCCCTGCGCTGGCCAGTCCGCTTGTGAAACTTGGCGTGTATTAAAAAACTCCCCAATGTGATATTAAAAACTCTTAGAGGAGACCTATGTTCAGCAGTGGACTTCTTGTGCCTGAAGGTTATGATAATGAAACTTTTTTTTGTGGGATAGTTCCAATAAACTGGGGGATTATATCACCTTTTTGATAAACAAGATGTCCATTCCCACCCCTAAGATTGCCACAAAAGGCCTTTTTTAATCGGTTTAAACCAGTGCCATCTCCGAAATTCAAGAAATAATATTTGAAAAGAACATATAGCAACTGATTATAATATCAAGCCTTTATCAAACCAAATCCTTAAATCAAAAAATAAACACTCAATATCAAAACATAAACCCTTTGCAATATCGCGCACAGAACCAGAATAAACGAAAGAACCTCAATGAAGCGGTCCGTAGGTATTCCAACTTAGCTCGAATAAAATCTGTCTTAAGCAAACACATAATGTAATTGAAACGACGCTGGCGCGGCGCGGGCGGGCGTGGGGCAGGGGGAGGGGGGAGACGGAGGGGGAGGTACCGTTGCAGAATTTAATATTGGCAGCGCGCGCGGGTTAAGGCGACGTGCAAATAAAACTCTACGAGACCGCACCCCCGAGCTGTTAAGGGGTAGGAAGGTCGGATTGATAGTTTTTAATTCATTCAACTTTCAAGACATATTGGTTATGTTAGTGAAAAGATCAAGAATTGGCTCGTGTATGTGAGTTAGCGTATCAGTGGGAGAGGCCTATGTCCAGCAGTGGACTGCAACGGGCTGATGATGATGTTGGTTGTAGTCGGGACAAATAAATAAATAAATACACCCAACAGTCACATACATAGTCCTGACCCCTCACTAAGATCGAGTCTTGTGTCGTGGGTATCAGAAACTACGAGAGACTTTTCGGTCTCACAAACACCCAGACCCGAAACAAATACTTGTGGTTCACACAAATATTTGTCTCGGTGCGGGGATCGAACCCGCGGCCTCTTGTTTCACAGGCGGCGTCTAACCAGCTGCGCCACGGAGGCTGTCAAAATAGAGAAACGTATCACATGATGCGATTAAGATAAAACGTTGCCGCTGCACACGAATATATTCTAATCTACTTGGATCTACGGCAGTCACATTCACTGAAAAAAAAATACGAATTGAATTCATTGCTTTTGTCTTTGTGTGACCACGGGACTGTCTCCGTTATGTCGGTGTATATCTACCTCTACCATTAAAATGTAGTCTCCTAGTAGAAAGTGATCACATCAGGAACGAATCTTAAGACCACACACCACTAAACTTGGAAAAATCTTAAGATGATCATAATTAAAAAACTTCGTCGAAAATCCCCACTTAGTCCAGACCACTCAATGACACGTGAGTTCCACGATTCACTTTTTATCTATATACTCTTGTACGAAGGCTTATTATCATTAAAAATCCTTCATCATGTACCCAAACTTCTTCATAAAATACTAGAATTAATAATCACAGACGAGTTTAGTATTTTTTGAGTTTAGATGAGAATTACTTTAATGTGTTTACTCTTCTTGATACAGAGAATCTTAATGTAGGTATATCTACTATTCCTATACTTGACTGTTGGATATGTCATAATCCTTATGTGTATCAGAAAAGCACGATTTTCCACCTAAAATAAATACGAAACTTAAATTCCCTGAGAGCCTCGCCTTAACAGTGTGTCTGCGGATATTTTTACAAACGTTATTACTGGGGAGCGCTCCGTGTGCGCGCCGCTTTAGCTTACTTTATTAAATTGGCGTTTAGGGGGTCGCCGCATTAGCCACGCGGCGTTAGGCCGGCCGCACACCGGGCGGGCCCGCCGATATTAACCGCTCGTGTTTGCGCGCCCGCTTCATATTTGAAGTGTCATGTGCTTTATGAGCGATTAATTCGACGGCTCGTGTTATGCTATCTGTTGGAACTTTTAACTACGGATATGTGTAGTATATTTTGTTGATTTAGTATGGTAGTGTAAAGTCATTTGTGTAGGTATTTCACTGGTGGTAGGTGTCTCATATGTGAGCGGCCGCCTGGGTATGTACCACCGAAATGTCTATTTCTCCCGCCAAACAGCAGTGTAAATGCACTGTTGTGTTCGAGTTTCAAGGACATTGTAGCCAGAGTAACTACTGGAAATAATGAGGCTAACACCTTATGTCTCAGGATGGAGAGCGCAGTGGAATGCCAAGCACTGCCTTGTAATTCATGGTGTTGTTTGGTTTTGCCACTGTCCATGAGCGGTCGTATCGCTTACCATCAGGCGAATGGTCTGCTCGTCTCGCCATTCATCGTAATAAAAAGAAACGTATCCAGTTTCAGTAGGCTAGAAGCGGATGGTGAAACTGTTGTTGCGGGTTCTATTTTGTTTGGCAATTATTTTACTGCTTTCTGCAAATATTTTTCTGCTTTGAGTAAATGTAAAGAGTGACCTAAGGCTGAAGGCGGTTAAAGTGGTGGCTGGACACTTAATTTTGTCAATTATTTTACTGCTATCTACAAATATTTGTTTCTAATTAAGGTAAACGAAAAGTGTTTGGGATACTCTTTTATATTGGTTTGATAAAGTGATTGTATTTGATAGTAAGTGAAGAACCATCCCGATAATACCAGGTATATTCAGATTGCGACCGAAACCGGAGCCAGGTGGCAATTTTAGTCATTACAGATACAATGCAAAAAAACATTACGCAACCTAGTTTGGGGACCCCTGATAATTTTGAAATGTTTAACATAGATATGCCAAATATTGTTAATTCAAATATTTGTATTTTTGCAATTTATATCTTTTCCTTTGTGCAATAAATAAAACTTTTTATTATTTTATTATTATTATTAAAAAGCTACGGTTGTTTTTGCAAATTTATAAATATCATCGTGTTTGGGTGCTAAATACCTAGTTTTTGATTAAATAAATAATAATGTAAGCCCTCGCGTACCATTGCGTCTTTAAACATAAAATGGTTTATATTATAATTTTAGGAAAACTATGTATTTACCACCCAAATAAGACGATAAGTATAAATTACAAAAAAAAATTGCCTTATTTTCGCAATATTTAGTTGTATTGTGTTTGTAACCACTAAAACTACCACCCGGCTTCGTTTTCGGTCGCAGTCTTGATATACCCTGTATTTGTTTCAGTGCCGGGATCTAACCTGCAACCTCGCGTTTCACATCCGGCGTCTAACCAACTGCGCCACGGAACCTGTTATTATTTTCTCTATATACGAACGAGGGTTCAGCTGGGTGTGTACCGGACTGCAAATGTGGAAGTCGCTGATTCAAATCTAGAGCGCTGAGGAGAGACTTTTACGCAGTTTAGTGTGTAGTATGTAGTCTAAGTTACTTTCTTATTATCAATTGCTTTAACTATGAAGGAATTGTCGTCACAAAAACCAAGTTTTTGTACTCTAGAGTTTAAATACTCTCGGTTGTGTAAGAATTCTCCACAGTAGGTAATTTCGAAGATTGATTTGATTTCTGCTATTCGCATTAGGCTAGATGAAAGTGTCGATCTGGCAAATCGTAGAGACAAAAGTTAAATATTTTCTTCAAAGTTACAATAAAAGGACTAATACTACACGCTACTCATCAGTCATTTAAACTTCATTTGAAAAAATTATAGAATTTCGAAACCGGATAATGTTTTCTGTTACTTTCAAAAGCATTATTATCTACCAATAAAATGTTATACCTAATGTATGTAGGTACTGATGATTCCGTCTATAACGTAACTTCGGGTTCTACCTGTTCTTAAAAAAATGTTTTACTCAGAATTCTACACGAGTTGCAAAATAATATAACTTTTTGCAAATCAAAAACCCATAGAAATTAAATTGTTAAATCAATCAAGAATCAATATTATTTGCTTATTAACGTTAAAACTCATAGTACTTAACTATACAATTCAAAATCAAATCTAAAATATGTTAAATCTCAAACTCTTTAACCCAACATACGACAGCAAATTTTCTCCCCGTCTTAATCAAAACGGAAGAATCTCTTTGCAAACAAATTGTCCTAAACGATTATACGAATAAATTGCGGGCCGCGCGCCTCCGAGCTGAGCCGAGCCGCCGATGTCGACGCAAACACCGCATGTATACGCAATAATGAACCAACTTCGTAATTAAAAATGTTCCTGGACACTTCGTTCGAACAAATACTCATTTGTTAACTTTTAGCTATTAACGCCATCTTGCGACCAAAGAGGTAATCTATATATTTGAACAGATTTTAAAATAATTTTTCTTTACGTGTAATGGGAAGGATGGGATGGGATATATTAATTTTAGTATTCGTGTTATTTTTTGTTTACACAATATGTAGATTTTTATTTACATGATAAATTATTTAACAATAGTTAAAATTAGCAAATTGAGAGACATCTAGTAATACATATGGTATACAAATGTTTTACTACTCACCGCTAGATGGCGCTTACCACAAATTTGTTACAGAAAACATTACAATATTCGTCACAAGATGTCAGTCTCAGCCACAAAGTTCAAGAAAGGTGTAACAATATGTTTTAGGTAGTGGAATACTAGATGGTGGATGTATTACTAACGTAATGTTTCCAGATCAATAGTCAAGAGGATCATGGTGGCTAAGAGACCACCTTCCCGTTAAAAACATCTCGGTAATAGTCCTGACTCCCCATTAATTCATCATGTCGGAGATACCAAAAATTAAGAGAGACCTTTATGGTGGCACAACTCAAGCTAAACACGGAGCAAATATTTGCATGTCTCTCAAACATTCGTCACGGTCCAGGGATCGAATTCAAAACTTGCGTCTTTTTCATGTATGCCAGACAGGCTATCATAAGATGGTTGAATAAGTCAAAAGAGTAGTGGAAACATATGAGTCCGCATTGCAAAGACCTAAAGTTGTAGCGTAAAAAGGAGGAGAAATAACATATATACCTGCTTAAAGACTAGGTTGATTTTGCTGATATTAAAAAAACGTCATTCTTAATTATTTAATGAAAGGATACATTATATACAAGAATGTGAAATGACGTTTAGATGTTAGCTATATTATTACGATTGCCTTTGAGGCACAATATACCTAAACTAAGAAAGCGGCTATGAAATTAGAGATCATGGGTTTAACTCCACTTGTCGTCTGTAGGATTGCAAAATGTATAGTACTAGCTGACACTACGTTATTTATTTGTAGGTTCATCACGTGACTTTCGCGTAACCGCCCGGCGCAGAACCATCCCCGGTCCCCCCATTGTGGGGGCCTGAATGCCCATCACTTACCACTGTTGACACGTACCAAAAATTATAATAAACTATAGCATATTTCAACATGTTTACATGGTGGTGGTGGGATCAAATCTCAGAGCACGGCTCTGACTTTTCGGATTCATGTGTGCATCGATATAGTCAATCACCACGCACTATAACGGTGAAGGTAAACATCGTGAGGAAACCTGCTTACCGTAACGAAACGGAAGAATTTCTATGGTGTGTAAAAGCCTGTCAATCCGCACTATTCCAGGTGTGGTGGACGTACTCTCGATTGTAGAAAAGGCCAGTGCCCTGCAGTGGGACGTATATGGGATGATATAGATAGAATATTTATTATTTGTCCTGCACGCAAAGCTCGTCAAACCGCTACAGCAATATAAATTACACTCACCAAATATAAAAACCAAAATAAATTTGTTTTAAAGCTTGCGTTTGTTTACATATCTGCAGTCTGGTCGAGCGGGCCCGTGTGTACACACGCGGGGTAGACAGAGACTCATCGTGTACACTCGCATATTCGAAATAGTATTTCTGTTGATAAGGATTATGGCCATTTCATTTCTAAAACATTTAATTTATTAAATTTTAAAATTACTTTCAAACTGTGTGTGGTATTTTTTCTGGAGATTCTTTGGACTCGTAAAATATTACTAAATGCTAATAGTAGCGTAGTCTATTTCTCCCGTTAGAGTAATATTAAGATATTTTCTAAGCGCTATGATCTGCAATTTCTGTATCAAACTGGTTGGAAAATAATCCAATTATTATTGATTTTACAGTAAATGATATCGACAGTATAGCTTGTGTTAAAGTACACAAATAATATATTTTATTTTACAATAATAATAAATTCGATAAAGTTTTATTATTATAGTAGCTTCTGCCCGCCAACTTCGTCTGCGTGATTAATTTTATTTGAAATTAACTTCATTTTGAATTTCCCATCCCGTCTCGTCCCGTTATATCCCAATCAGCCCGTCTCATTCTCACTCAAGGCATGTAATCCAGTCCCATCCTATCCCTTTGAGTGTAAAAAAGTAACAAGTATATCGGAATTCCTTCCTCATCCCACGAGAACACATTTTTATTTCGGGATAAAAAGTAGACTAAATGTTAATCCAGGGTATCAGCTACCTCCATACCAAACATCGAAACCCGTTAAGTCATTTCTGAGTTCATCGCACACAACAGCACAGACAAAGAGAGAAAAATTCTAACAGTGATTGTTTTGGGTTCCATTACGTTATTACAGACCCCCCATATTAGTTTTTCTCATTTATCTTCCATGTACAGACATCGATCGGTACAAATGTATTATATGTATAGATCAGTTGACTATGTGCCATTCAATGGGAACGGGACCCCATATTTCACATGGGACGGATACTAGAGCCATCACGATATCACACCTACGCTGGCTCAACATGGGTTTTTGGGCACAAAACCGCTGCAGCCAGTACTTTTGACAAATTGTTAATTGATGCATCTTACCATTATCATATTTGAATGGTATCTTAGAATCATTGGTGATTACTCTTTGATACATGCCTACAACTGAAAATGACATTGTACTTAACAATTTAAAGTGCAAATCTACAATATTATACAGAAGCCAACCCTTCCTTTCAACCACTCAATTTTCAAATAAACACAGAAAGAAGCCAACGTAATATCTGAACATTTATTAAAACAAATCGGCGGAGTCTCGAACAGCGCGAGTATAAACCGACGCTGCAACGCTCTAATGAGGTGGTTACATAAAATTCGCTCCGTAAAGAGCCAATGAGCCAATCCAATAAAGCTGCGGGGCGGAGGCGAGGGGGTGAGGGTACGGGCGGGGGAGGGGCGGGGAGCGGGCGCCTCAATAAACCCTCATATCTCGAGCAATTACGACAAAACAAATGAGAGCTAACGAAATTCACCTCCGAGAGAGATCAGTGAGTGGAACAGTGGAGGTGTGGAGTCGAATTGTTCTTCATTTTATTGGACTGTATCAACCCATAATCGTCCATAATCGAGAGTTCAATCTTTTGGGGTCAGGCCAGAGTCAACCACGCAGGTATATTGCAAGTAAGTTGATTTCACATACCAGAAATTTTTGCAAGGATCTCTGTGGAATGCTGGTTTCCTCGCGATGTTTCCTTATAGAGATACATATATACATAAACTTACGCCTTTATCCCAGAAGGCGTAGGCAGAGGCGCCACCAGGACACCCACATATCGCCTTGTATGTTCCGTCCCACGATGTGATAGGGGGCGAGCCTATCGCCATATCGGGCACAAATTCCTGACTCCGGGCTGATAATGAATAGAAAAACCCAATATCACTTTGCCCGACCCGGGATTCGAACCCGAGACCTCAGCTTTGTAGTCGTACCGTAGTACAACTACGCCACCGAGGCAGTCTCCTTGAAGAGACAACAGGAAACATATTTTGAGAGTTGTTAAATGATGCGTTACTAGTCTGAACAGTAAGTCAATTCGCAGTAATTTACGTTGCTTTGCTCTTTGAACGGCTGCCAAGACAACACTATTCTTATTTCCCGTTTGATAAAAACACATGTTGTGTTATAGCAATGTGCATATTGAACGTGGAAACATAAAAATACTATTAATGAAATTCTTTGTATTATATTTAACTGGTTTCGTTGCGCAGTACGTTTGAATTTCACATATTTGTTGAATGTTTCATCACGTTGTTTTCTGTTTAGTAGATATTATATACATATGCACATAAATGAAATCTTCAAAATAACAAATATTGTGTTGCGACAGTTTTGAAAATAAATATTATTTTCTAACAAATTAAAATATGAGAGAAAAAACTGTCTGACTACCTCGGTGGCGTAGTTGTACTATGGTACGTCTACAAAGGTGAGGTCTCGGGTTCGAATCCCGGTCGGGCAAAGTTATATTGGATTTTTGTATTCATTATAAGCCCGGAGTCAGGAATGTATGCCCGAAATGGCGATAGGCTCGCCCCCTGTCACATCATGGGATGGAACATACAAGGTGAAATGTGGGTGTCCTGGTAGCACCTCTGCCTAAAATTGCATACACGCAGCCACTTCCTGCAACCTTAACCAGGTCGTCGTTCCATTCCATAATAATTGATCGAAAGAAAAATAAATAAGGATTTTATTTGTATAAATATCATGTTTCAAACCGATATGTTAAATACAAAAAATATGACATAGCTATTTTTAACTTCACTTAAAATAAAAAATAATTAAAGGCTACTCCACGGCCCTGGTTGTTCGACAGCGAGTGCCAAAGGGCTGTGTGTCGGGTGTTTTAGGGTTTTTTCAGCGGCTTTGACTTGCAAATTGTGACGCCGCGCCGCACCGCGCGCCACCGCCCGGGGGAACAGCGCGTAATTAAAAATCAGGCGCGACACTGGCGCCGCGGCGACGAGTAGCTGAACTATTTGCAGTGCCGAATGCACCGCGATTCGAAAAAGACGAATTAAATGTTTAGGTGTTATTTCATATGACATATTTACATATTTTTTTAAATGTTTAGTAATGTTGTAATAACTGAAGATTTATTAAGATCAGCATAATGAATGCGAATAAATAGCAAAATACGCAAAAAAAATTATTTAACTTGATATTATCCTAGTATAGGGTTGTATTGCGGTCCTGTTTTGGGTCAGTTTTGTAGTAATAGTATAAAAGTACAATAAGTGTAAAAAATAACATCACATTAACCATCATACAGTATGGGTATTTAGTCGCGCATAAGATATCCCACTAATATTAAAAACTTTTGTAACTGTAATGTAAAACCTTTTGTAGACGGATGTGTGGATTTTGGCTAATCTTCCACGCAAATTTAAAGGACATTTTAAAGTATTATTATACATTAAATACGATACAACAACACAAAGGATATTATTTATTTCATTTAATTAAATCGAGAAATAACATTATAAAAAGCAATAAAACGAAGTCGGTTAGTTAAGTAAGAGTTGTAATAAATAATGTTGCGGCTCATAAACAGGACTAACTCGACTGCGGCGCAATTAGCTTCCGAGCTCGTCAGCGCCGGCCCGCACCGCGACATGCAATTAATTCTTTTATTTTAATATCTTAAACTACTGACAAATAAAGGAAAATCATTGACTTATATTCTACCGATAGACGAGACACGTCAAAGAAATAAAGTGCCCCCGTATTTTAAAAGCACACTGCAATATTACATTACTTACCTGGTATTTTATTAAAATATTGTAACTTCAGGCGATTTGCTTTCGGTTTGACGGCGAAACATTCATTTAATACTTTTAAACGTAGGCGATAAGGCGTACTGCACTGTCACTGTCACGAAGCAAACTGATTCATGTGTGGTGCATGCACCGCAAGTAGGTAGGTGGGACACATTTTTTGTACTGAATGTCTTATCTAGTATGACATTGATATCGATAAGGAAAATACTGTTTGCTTCCGCAGTCTCCGGCGCTGCGGGAAGAGCAGCCCCTTCGCCCTTGCGTAACAAAGGATAGGCACCCATGCTCACCTCCGCAGCTTCGGCTTTTTATATACACTCTAGCGGTGGTACCCAAAAGACTACGCGAAGTCAGGGTTCTAAGTCGGTTTTGGGACAAAGTCGACCTATTTTATTTACCCACTAAGTTGGTGCACTAACTCGTACAAATTTTTTACGTTTTTGTTTCACCTTTTTTCATAGGTATTTGTTCCGGGTCTGGGTGTTTGTGAGACCGATAAGTCTCTCGTAGTTTCTGATACTCACGACACAAGACTCGATCTTAGTGTGGGGTCAGGAGTATGTATGTGACTGTGTGGTGTATTTATTTATTAATTTTTTCAAACCACAGACTATATATTTGACATATTATTATCGATTTGTTTGTCAGTCGCCCATAATAACGTTTCGTTTTACCTAAAGTGTGATTTGAGGTTAGAAACTATATTGTGCCGATGTAGAAAGGATTATACGACAGCCTTCGTGGTGCAGCTAATACGGCGGCAGCTGTAAACCGAGAGGCCACAGGTTCGATTCCACACCGAGACAAATGCTTGTATGAACGTAATTATTTGTTATACTGAAAAGTCTCTTGTAGTTAGTTATACCCATAACACTTGCTTCTTAGTGTGCGGTCCGCATGAACTAACAGGTATTTGGAGCATAGTTTATTTATGAATTCAAACGAAATAATAAACAGCAGTTAATACAAGATATAAACAACGTAATGTTTCGATTTGCGCAGTGCGAGCTAATGTGCAACAAACAGCGCCGGTACATCCTACAGTTATCATTAGCGCTTGATTCGTTCCTACTAGCGGCGCAGGACAACTTAGAGGCAGAGACTTATGGAAAATATCCGAGTTTGAGCTCGTATGGAGTTTGAGACTGTGATACCGAAACACACGTAGGATTGTCCTATTATAACTGTTCAATGGAGTTTTGTAAAGATATTTGTCTAATATTCAGCTTCAACAATAGTACCTTGGGGTCCGAATGGTGTTGGTTGGAGTCCCTTTTCACCAATTCAAATAATTCTCGCCCTTCAACCAATGGAACTGGTGAATGTAGATCCTCTAGTTCCATAGCGATTTTTGGATGTAACCTGCGTACTATTTCCATTGAAATGCGTTTTAAACCCTATAAATGGTTTTATACTGTTCTAGATACTACTTATTTGATCACTTACTCGTAATTGACATCATCAGTCGTTTGCATCAATGATTATATTTATGAATAAGCAACACTAAGGATCCATCTTTAGAGAATTCTCTGTGAGGTCCACTGCTCTGAGCATTCTTTCTCATTATCAGAGAGAGTTGTTTTATACCGACATCGTCGAGTTAGCTCACAATTTCCCATTTACTTCGTCTCATCACGCATTAACACACCAAAACGGGTCTTATTCCCAACACTTTAGCGTCTATTTTTGCTAATTTCGACATTCAGAGGAAATTATCACACCGAGCTAATTGAAAATGTGATCTAAAGGTGTATAAGTAAGGTTTAAATTGCCTCGTTGTTTGTAAATGTGCAAGTCGGGAACTCTCCAGCCGGCCGATTGCTCTGAATTAAGGAAATAAGCAGTTTTAATTGGCGAACGATTATTCAGGAGCGATTTGGCTTTTCGTGTTGTCATTCCGTTTCGAAACTGTTTTGTTGTGTCTGCGAGATCGCGCTGATTTGTTGACTACTGTTGAAAATGATGTGAGGACCTATGGATGATTTGAAGCCTTTCCGACTTTATTAGTTTCTTGTCTGTTAAATAAAATAGTTATAATACGCTGGTGGTTGGTCTCTCATATGTGAGAGGCCGCCTGGGTAGGCACCATCGCAATGTCTAGTCCACGACAAACAGCAGTGTAAATGCACTGTTGTATTCCGCTTTGAAGGAAATTGTAGCCAGAGTAACTACTGGATATATTGAAACTTAACATCTTATGTCTTAGGATGGCGAGCGCAGTGGAGTGCCAAGCAATTCTTTGTAATTCAAGGTGTTGTGTGGTGTTCTACTTTCCATGAGCAGTCGTATCGCTTACCATCTGGCGAATGGCATGCTGGTCTCGCCATTCAATGCAATCAAAATAAAATTAAAACACTCGGCGAACTTCAGTGTGCGGCGTCAATTCTCTAGGTATTGACAATTCTGGATCATAGAAATTGCAGTAATGGATGAGTGGAAGGGATAGGTTCTGTAAGAATTACTTAATACAAATAATAATTTATATCAATCACTATGCGTTCCATTCTTTAGCACGCCTCTTCTTTAATAAGGGTTTCTGCATTAGTAAAACACACTGTCCTTGTGGTGTAGTCATTATACTTTTGTAAATTATTGTAAAGATTTCTCCGGTGCACTGTTTTCCCCACAATATTTTCTTTTACTGTAAAACTCTGCTATCTACAAGACTATCGCTCACTTTCTGAATTAAATATTTAAACTTTAACAAACGCTGTTCAAGTTGCAAACTCATTAGTTTGTATAGATTGGCTTATATTAATATTTATAAAGAAGAGTGTCTCAGTATTCAGACAAACCTGTAAATTATTTTGCGGTACTTTAGTATTTGTACTAATAATTAAATTTAAAACGAACAAATAAAAAAATATATTTTTACTCCTAATTTTGTTCTGATAAAATTGATAATCTGCAATGAATACGTAGTAACACATTTTTATTAATATCCGTTTTTTAAGCTTAGTTGGCGAAAAACTTATCCTTTCTTACAAATATATTTTTTAATCTCACCTCGTCGTCATCCAAAAACTTATTAAAGTAGGATTTTAATCTTCACCAACACATCTCCATAGGACATCTCGAGTGTGCTCCAAAAAAACGGAATCCTCTTAAATATCGGCACCTTTGCGTCTCAAACAACTAAATCCTTACATTGCACAAAACTACTTGAAACACAAAAAAATATGGCGTGAAAACTAACGCCTTGTCACAATAGGAAGTATTACAAACTTAATTTTACAACTCCAAAGCATAAAATACTCACAATTTTCTTGAGAAGTGTCTATAAGAACCGCAAATATAACTTTGTCATATTATTTTGGCGGTTACGTTACAAACGGATTAAATATTTGGCAGCTTACAAGTGCTGGTAATATCACCTTTATGGCTTTGAAATAAAGGTCATTATTTGTGATAAAGAATTTGCACAATGGTGTTAAGGACCCTTGAAGATAGGCGCGTGTTTTGTGTCATTAATAATAGGAAATAGATATAGTGTAAACATGCAAAAAATATTTAATGTCGCCGACATTCAGCTTGGTAGAGGGTGGCTAGAGAGGTTCACGGAATTCTTGAGAATTGCGTCAGTTATTGTGGTTTTTATTCCAAAAATTATAATACCTGCTCATGGAAGTGGCATTGCTAGCATGAGACCCTTCTTCGAGAGTATGGGTAAGGTTAATTGACCATGCTGACCTAGGAATTCTAGACTTCACAAACCAACCTGCTTGCTTGTGCTGCTTGTGTGGACTGGTCTGTCCGATTTGCTTACTTTGTAATTGATAAATAGATTACTTCACGCTTTTATAATTATTTATTGCGTTGGCAAAACAGAGTATACTGATTCTTCGTTATGGGTTACTTCGTTTCGTTTCTCTCAGCCATATTAAATATAAAGTAAACTTATTCGTATTCAAATATATCCTACTTGCAAATCATAAGTTATTAATGAACTGCTCTGATTTAAACCAACTTGTAATTTTTGTAATAATCATACATTGTAAACTGGTTTTGAAAAGAGCAACACTAGAGTTTCTTGCCCGTTCTTCTCTAGTGAAAACCGCTTTCCGAACCGGGTGGTAGTTCAAAAAATGACTGAGTCTAAACAATGTTGAACATTTTAATGGATTCAATAAATTATTTTCATTTCATTTTCATTTCATTTCATAGAAATTAACTCTGTGTTGTGATGCAAAAATCAAGCTGTGAAAAACTAGAGAATATCGCAAGATATGATCGTCTGGCGCCATATCCGACAACTCATAAGACATTTTTCAAACCGAAATAAACACAGTGTGTATTGTTCGACCTAGGATACGACTGGATGCGTAAAGCAGCAGACTGGGCTGTGTGGCGTACCTTGACAGAGACCTATGTCCAGTGGACTGCAACGGGCTGATGATGGTGTGATGATGACCTAGGATACGAACCCACGACAGCACGTTTCGCAAGTCGCATGGTAATATGTTGTGGTTCACATACACACAGTCTCTGGACAAAATTAAATGAGGCGACTAAATTAAATGTCTATATCCGAATATGCAATGTCTCAAAAACTCAAGTCTCAAGCTTAAAATTGTTAGATCTATTTATTTATCATTTCACCACCTGAATGTTTTTGTATCAGCCCAATTTGAACCCGTGACCGCCGTGAACATGCAGGCAGCCACGTCTGGTCCGTTACCAACAAGCCACACGCATTTACAAAAAACAATGTAATAAAAATAAAGCCACAAATGACGAACGCAAGAGAATCAGCGTGCATAAGCGAGTATTACCGGCTCCGAGGACTACTGTCGATGGAAATGCATAATTCTAAAGCTAATTAACGAAACGAAATGGAAAGGAACTGCAGGCAGGCGACGGCGGGGGAGGGCTCGGGGGAGGTGTTGCAGGGAGGGGAGGGGAGGAGGCGCTGCACTGCTGGAAATGGGAAACCTAAACTGATTAGCGATCTTCATTCATTGTGCTGGAGTGTGGGCGAGGTGTGAGGTTGTAGCGGATTAGAAGCGGATGGTGTTAGAACAAACTACCAAATTCATAGGCTACACACAGACTGGCTTAATCCGATAGTTATGGCCGGCAGGTAGAGCTGCTAATGTATGTCTTGCATTCTTTTTTATTACTTAAGAATGATACCAACGCCGGCGTAAAGTCGACAGAATATGCAGAAGCCTAAATTTTGTAAAGCTTAGCACTACTTCTTAGTATTTCTATGTCCCCTTTCAAAGGTTAAAATACAATAGCGTGCTGTGTCTAGCACCTCGGTTTAGTGGTTCAGTTCAGCTGGTTATATTGTTTGTTGAACCTATATTATAATGAAACTATTAGAGAATTTAAGAAAACGAAGAAGGTATCATTTAGATGCATTGTTTAGATAATTGAAAGATTATTTTCAAAAGTTTACTTCAGTAGAATTTTCTGGTAGCTTTCAGTTTTACTTATGTTTTTCCGTATGAAAATCTTGAACGCTTTTCTCTCGTAACTCAGACCGCTTTATAAATGAAAGGAACACATTCTTGTAATTTCCTTGAAAAATAACTAGTCGCGAGCAAATCATACGATTTCTGATCACATTACACAAATAACTCGCGAACTGCCGGATATGACGGTATTTAACCATTTGTTCCGTAACATATGACATCTCAGCGCCATCTTGCGGCACTATGGCCGCAACTCTCCGAAGCGATCAATGTTAATGTCAATGTTATTAAATATTTATTATCTGTACATTTTTTCTCTCTGGTACTGGCCTCATGGAGGCAAAACACGCATTTTACACGCATTGTAAATTTAAATTACACAAATTAAAAGTAAAGCAGTAACTTTATTTGGCGATATCCTGCTTCCTGCCCCAACATATGGACCTTCGAGCCCGGATCTCAGAAGCAAGAAAACCGGCTGCAATCAGCATTGTCAATCGTCAATACGAGCGAACGGTCAGGATATCCCGTCTAATTCCTGTCATATTTGCCTTGATTTGTGTTAAAAAGCGTTCTGTTTTGCATAATTCCAGTGCGTGCTCTGTGTTGCCCGACCAGCAGCGAGAGGAAGGCTTGCATGTGAGTACTTTGACCTTCACCTGACAGCCATGACCGACCCTAACCAACTTTCGGTTCGATCAGTGTCCCCATCTCAAAAAAAGTGTAATGAGGAACGTCTTAACAACCTTAGGAAACAAAGGGGTCAACTTAAAGGCAGATTAACTCAATTTAAAAATTATGTTGACTCATTTGAAGGCGCCACTTTAACTAAATTACAAGCGAAAGAAATTAAAAGCAGATCAAATGCTGCATCCGAGTACTTTAAAAAATTTGATGTTATTGAAACCGAAATTGAGTTAAATTGCCCCGAGATAGAACTACCCACTCATTTGGAATATTTTAGTTCCGTGGAATCAATGTACTATAGTGCTACTTCATTGGCTAACTGTTTGATTGAGAGTTTTGAGACTAGTGAAATTAAAATTAGTTGTGATCAGAATAATTTAGATAAATGTCATAAAATAAATCGAAGGTTACCTGTAATTAGGTTACCAAATTTTGATGGCTCATTCGATCAATGGTTAGAATTCAAACATTCCTATGTCACCATGATTCACGAATGTTCTGATTTAGATGAAATTGACAAATTTCACTATTTGAAGTCTTCGCTTAATGGTAGTGCATTGAAAGTTATTAGTGCATTGGAGTTTACACCATACAATTATGCTCATGCATGGGACTTATTACAAAATAGATTTAATAATCCTAGGCTATTAGTGGATAATCATATTAAGTCACTGTTTACTCTTCAGTTAATTAGACAGGAGTCATCCTTGCATATTAGGGAAACAATTGATACAGTCTTAAGAAATTTACGTTCACTTAAATCACTAGATGAGCCTACTGAGTCATGGGACACATTAATTATTTTTCTAGTTGTTTCCAAATTAGATCAGAAAACACAAGACAAGTGGGAGGATCATAAAGGAACAGTGTTGTCAAGTTCAAAGAAAATCATATTAGAAGACCTTCTTACATTTCTTAGGAACAGAGCTGATACATTAGATTCTCGATCAAACAACTTAAATCATACCAAGCTACAGTGCACAAGTAAACATAGTTCAAATAAAAATACTCAGCATAGTACTCGTAATACACATAGTTATGTGTTAGCAAAAGATAATGCAACTTATAGCAAGCCAACTAAACTGATGCGCAAACGTGAGTGTATTTTGTGCAACCAAAATCATTTTCTATATGCATGTACAACATTTCTAAACATGTCTGTATATGACAGAATAAAATATGTCAATGAACATAAGATATGTCAAAATTGTTTGCGCATAGGTCATTTGGTTAGTGACTGTAAATATGACTTGTGTAAAATATGCAAGAAAAATCATAATAGTTTACTTCATTCGGATAATGATTTGAACTATACTAGTAGTGTGTGTACTAGGAATGTGTGCGTAGAACGTATACCTACGTATACACCTACAACAGTGGCTTTGCAAGCGTCACCTGATCGTTCCGATGTTCACTGCATTAGTGACGCGGACCAATCGCATTTAAAATTACAAGTATTACTGTCAACTGCATTAATAGAAATAGCCGATGTGAATAACAAGTTTCACACCGCGCGTGCTCTTCTTGATAACGGCAGTCAACTTAGTTTTATAACAGAAAAACTATCATTACGTTTAAAGATACCGCAAATACAGTCCACTGCGCATGTATCGGGTGTAGGGCATAGCGTTGTACATTCAAAACGATCGTGCAATATTTTCATGCGTTCAAAAACAAGTTCGTATAATACGCAAATAACTTGTTTTGTTTTACCTCAAATAACTTCAAGCTTACCTGCAGACAGTTTGCAATTAGAATATGTGCGTATACCAGATCATATTCAGTTAGCAGATCCCACATTTCACATTTCAAATGATATTGATATTTTGATTGGTGCAGATAAATTTTGGGAACTTTTGTGCGATCACATTATACGTATACCGAATGGACCATTCTTGCAGAATTCAAAACTGGGCTGGTTGATGTCCGGACCGATTTATTATAAAAGTGTAGTCGAAAACAAAGACAATCATATTCTTTGTAACTTCACTCAATCTTTAGATATGCAACTTCGTAAGTTTTGGGAGTTGGAAAATATATCTTCACCAAGTAATGTCCTTACAGAAGAGGAAAAAAAATGTGAGACACTCTTCGTTAATACTACGAAACGCGAGAAAGATGGTAGGTTTTCGGTTCGTATTCCACTGCAAGAATCTGCTACAGTTCTCGGCGATTCTTATGAGTTAGCGTATAAGCGTTTTTTATCATTGGAACGTAAACTACAACGTTTTCCATTATTTAAACAAATGTATTGTGACTTCATGGCAGAATACGAAAATTTAGGTCATATGACTCAAATAGACAGCTATAGTAAACCTTTCTGTTTCTTACCCCATCACGGTGTTTACAGAGAAGATAGTCTTACCACAAAACTCCGAGTAGTGTTTGATGGTAGTGCTAAAACAACGTCCCAAAAGTCCTTAAACGATATTCAATTGCCAGGTACGCCGCTTCAGAATGATATATTATCAATTTTACTCAGATTTAGACAATACAGATATGTAGCTTGTGCGGATGTTGAAAAGCTATTTCGACAAGTATTAATTCAGTCAGATCAACGTTCTTTACAGTTAATTTTATGGCGCGCAAACCCTACCGAAGCTCTAGGCATTTACCAACTTAATACCGTCACTTATGGTACCGCATCAGCACCATATCTTAGTATGCGATGTTTAAGGCAACTAGCAATCGATTGCAAGGATGATGTAATATCTCGCATCATAGAAGAGGACTTGTTTGTAGATGATCTAATAACCGGTCTGGATGATCGCGAAGAATTATTAAATATTTGTAAAGAAATATCTCAGGTTTTATATTTAGGTTGTTTTCCATTGCGAAAATGGACTTTTAACTTTGACCCTACTAGGGATTATAAAGAACGATTTAATGATGGTCTTACACAAAATAAGACCCTCGGACTGGGTTGGTTTAATGATTCTGATGAATTACATTTTACCACAACAATTAATAAGGAATTCTATAACAATTTAACGAAACGTTCTATGTTATCGATTATTTCTCATATATATGACCCTTTGGGTCTACTAGCGCCAGCCGTTATAATATCAAAAATACTATTACAACAATTATGGCTATGCAAAACTGACTGGGATACCCCTGTATCAACGCAAATAGCTGACAAGTGGAATAACTTTCTTAAAACTTTACACTGTTTAGGTGAACTAAAGGTCCCTCGCCAAGTCAGGGGTCCGTACATAAAGTTTACAGAACTTCATATATTTTCAGACGCATCTCAGAATGCTTATGGCGCTTGCGCTTACATACGTACCTATGACGAAGATACTGACATAACAGTCAATTTATTATGTGCTAAAAGTAAAGTCGCACCTTTAAAAACAGTCAGCATACCACGTCTCGAACTTTGTGGTGCCTTGATAGGTGCTCGAATGTATAAGAAAATAGTAAATTCACTTAGGCTTACATTTACCAAAGTTTATTTTTGGACAGATTCCACAATAGTCATGGGATGGATACGAACGTCTCCTCACCAGTTAAAAACTTTTGTCCAAAACCGAGTAACAGAACTCAATGAATTAACAGGTGATTCATTATGGCTACATGTAAATAGTAAAGACAATCCTGCAGATTTATTATCACGCGGTACTTATCTCGATTCATTAATAAACTGCCAGCTATGGTGGCACGGCCCATCTTTTTTATTATCTAGAAATTTTACTTGGGCACATAAAAATAATAATGATATAATTATTTCCGATGATTTACCCGAGTTACGCAACAATTTAGTTTCCCACGCATGTTATACAAGTAACGACTTATTTCCTTTCGAACGATATTCATCATTTAGTAAGTTAAAAAGGATTTATGCATACGTACTTCGCTTCATTTGTAATATACGAAGTAAATGCAACAAATCACAAGAACGCAAAACCGGTCCATTATCAACGGACGAATTGAATGAGTCACAAATTACATTAGCGAGATTCACTCAAATGCAATCATTCCCAGATGTTTATGGTTGTTTGCGTAATAAGTTACCTTTGAAAGGTGTGCTATGCAAACGTGTATCGAGTCTTAACGTGTTTCTGGACAAAAACAATATAATTAGAGTTGGAGGTAGATTGGGTAACTCGTCGAGTTACGATTACAATAAAAAATATCCAATTTTACTGTGTGCTAAACATCATTTTACCATCTTGTTGTTTCGCCATGAACACCAAAGACTGTTGCATGGAAGCCCGCTACTTCTTCTCGCTAATATACGTGAATTATGGTGGTCGTTGGGAGCAAGGAACCTAGCAAAGAAAGTGGTTAGAGAATGTGTAAGGTGTACTAGAATTAAAGGTAAAACATTAACTCCTATAATGGGTAATTTACCAAGTGAACGAATAGAGCCTGGTTTTCCTTTTATTAGTACAGGTGTAGACTATGCAGGACCTGTGCAAATATTAAATCGTAAAGGACGTGGATCCAACCTAATTAAAGGTTACATTTGCCTTTTTATTTGTTTCACAACGCGTGCCATACATTTAGAATTGGTCACAAGTCTTACAACTAACGATTATCTTTTAGCATTAAAGCGGTTTATAAGCCGTCGTGGCAAACCTCAGATTATCTTTTCTGACAATGGAAAAACATTCGTCGGGGCTGAAAAGGTCCTTCCGCTATTTTTATCAAAAAATTATAAGCAAATAAGTGAATCTTTGTCTAACGATAGCATACAATTTAAATTCATTCCCCCATATTCTCCTCATTTCGGCGGTCTATGGGAAGGTGGAGTGCGCTCATGCAAGTACCATCTCAGACGTGTTGTCGGTAACGCTCGTCTAACGTACGAGGAATTCACGACGGTTTTAACACAGATTGAAGCTGTCCTGAATTCCCGTCCTCTTTCACCTATGTCTACAGATCCAAATGACTTAACTCCGCTAACACCTGGGCACTTCCTGATTGGGCGATCATTGACGGCTCCGGCGTGCGATGACATCACTGCAAAAATGACTTCGCGGTTGAGTCGCTACGACAGAATTGAACAAATGAGACAACACTTTTGGAAGCGTTGGTCACAAGAGTACATTGTGGAACTGCAGCAGCGGACCAAATGGAAGTCGCACCAAGATGACATAACTTTGGATAGTCTCGTGCTCATCAAGGAGGACGGTCTGCCTCCCCTCAAATGGAGGCTTGGCCGTGTTGCTGGTGTGTTTCCAGGAAGAGACGGCGTATCTCGAGTTGCTGAATTGCGTACAGCAAATGGTGTCATCCGACGTTCATTTTCCAAGATCTGCCCGCTGCCGCTGTAACCAAGGTGTTTCGATCCTGCTCAAGATATTGGAAGCTGGCACTTCCAAGGCCGGCGGTATGTTCCGTAACATATGACATCTCAGCGCCATCTTGCGGCACTATGGCCGCAACTCTCCGAAGCGATCAATGTTAATGTCAATGTTATTAAATATTTATTATCTGTACATTTTTTCTCTCTGGTACTGGCCTCATGGAGGCAAAACACGCATTTTACACGCATTGTAAATTTAAATTACACAAATTAAAAGTAAAGCAGTAACTTTATTTGGCGATATCCTGCTTCCTGCCCCAACACCATTCGATGATTAATATCGTGTTTTTATCCTAAAAACTATTGATGAAATATGCATTTCATTGGGGTCTAATATTCTATTAGCTAATTTATTTTATTGTACACATTTTATGTTTTCATAAAATTATTTTTATTTAATGTGATTATTTAATATGATTTATTTTTATGACGGTATCAGTGGTACAGTTAATTATGAAGCTACTTACAGGAAGAGGCTACGGTAATGTTCCTAATACATTAAACATAAACTCATCCCGTATCACTCCAGGGGTAGGCAGAAAAATGTGAACTTTTTAAAAACCTGAATGAATTCCAAAGCGGATCCTAGAAATTCAGTTCTGCAAATTGAAGTCTAGACGTAAGCCATTTTTAAAATATAATAAAAACCAGTTATTTAATAGAAACGTATGCCATAATCCCGAGCATACGTTGAGCCCAAAATCCGTATAATTTCATTGAGTGCTGAGACCGCCCGCTGGCAGACTCGGGATTACAGCACATTATACTTGTTATGGAGATTATAACACCGGGACATAATGGGAACTTTTTGCTTAATGTTAGTGTGAAAAAATGTTGAGTAGACTATTTCTCTTTAAAGTTCCTATTTGGCTGTTGAAACATAATTATTTATTGATTTATTTTAATGTGTAACATTCGCGTAAATATAAGAAAACAATTATTTTTCTATGTTTTTTCTAATGTGGTCTATATATTGAGACCATGTTTGTGTGTCTTATAGTATATTAGTTTCCGTTCTGGGTTTTGTAACACTAAAAATCTTTCGTATTTCATCACAAGACTTAGTATTTTAATTAGAACTTAGTATTTAATATTACTGTATTTTTATAACAATTTTATGGGGTAGGTCTAATAGTGTCATCCTCAACGACAGGAAATCCGTTACCGTGCAAAGGCCTTCTTCATCGACCTGTTGGAAACTATTTGCAATATTGATTTTGTTGTCTACCTTGTGTGGAAACGGTATTAATAATGGCGCTTAAGATGTTTGTCAATTACTACTTAAGCCAAAACATTCCTCAATCCGGAAGTGATAACTTAACATATTGTGTACACATTTTTTATCAACCCAATATTTTGTCGTATTGATGATAATCCCATCGGCCATTATGTTTCCACCGGGGTACAGTTTAAGGGCGCGATAATGAGTGTTTGCGGCATAATGCGGCTCATTACGCGCTGGCGACGCGAACGCCGCGGTCACACGCCCCGACGCGCCGCAATGTGAAGCGAATCTCGGAGAGTACAGGGTGTTTGAAGTTATGAGATGAAATTAGGTTGTCATATTTTGTGCGCATTTTTTGTTGGCACGAAAAAGTGATAGCGTAGGAAGTGCGTGGTGGCACGTTGGTAAACGGACCAGATGCGGCTGCTAATATATTTACCGTGGTCGCGGGTTTAAATCCCAGGGCACCAGTGGCGAAGGGTGACATTTTTTAAAAGGGAAGCCGAAGCTCAAGTCACAAAATATGTTTATTTTCTTTATCCTGTTACTAGCTTCTGCCCGCAAACTTCGTCTGCGTGGTTAATTTTATTTGAAATCTACCATCCCGTCCCGTCCCATCCCGTTATATCCCGCCCGCCCCGTCTCATTCTCACTAATGGAATGTAATCCGGTCCCATCCCATCTTTTTGAGTACTTATGAAAAAGTAGCAAATATATCGGAATTCCTTCTTCATCCCACGGAAACACTAAACTTTTCGGGATAAAAAGTAGCCTATGTTACTTCTTATACCTCCAAGAATATGTCTACAAAGTTTCATGATGATCGGTTGAGTGGTTTTGCGTTAAAGCGTAACAAACAAACTTACATTCACATTTATAATATTAGTAGGGTTAAGGGATTACGAAATGACTACAATGCGACTGATAGTAAGCGTAGTGCAGTCCGAATAGAGATCAAATTTACTGTGTGATGTTTCACAGAATGAACGCAAAACGCGACACATTTATGCACGTGTGTCCTTATATTCGGACCTTTGCAAATATCCTCCCACCAGCAAATTATTGCTCCGAGAATCTTACTCACCAAACCAAATTATTGGGTTTCATTTGGTAAGTGATATTGTGGCATCTGCCTATTGCGGCCGTCAATTAAATTTTAATATTTTCGTTACCTATGTACTTATACAATATTTACAATGTCCATGAAATAAAAACTAAACCATGCTTACATAATGAGAAAAATAAAAAAGTATATTTCTAAACCGCACGTGAATATAAGATTAATATAAAAGAAATAAAAACCTAGACTCAATGTTAACAAGTACGGTAGCCCCGCATTAATCAGTTGTAACAATAGTAAGACAATGTATTAATCAGGCGAGGGTCGAGCACGTCCTAAAATCTAAACACTAACTTTATTTGTAAAATCGACAATCTAAACATATTAGTACGCTCCTAACGATTAGTAATTTCAATTAAAACAATAATATTAATATTACACAGTTTGTAATTAAAAACATTTAAAACTAATTGCATGAACCATGAATATATTGTAAAAATGTAAATACAACACTTATAAATACATTAGACTCCGCATTTCGCTATTATAATAAGTAATATCTATACGTAAGTACACACGAAATGCCGGAGAAGCTCCGGCTTATTTCTTGCTTTTTTAACGTAAATTGAACCTTAAATCATTATAAATTTAAGGTACAATTTTGCGTGGTTTGTTGCATACTATACAATGCGTAAGGGGCGGCGCGGCGGCGGCGCGGTGGCGGCGGGGCGGCGCGGGCGGCGGCGCACGGGCCGCGCTAGTGTTATTGAATAAGCCGAACAATTTTACAGGAATTCGCCAGAGGTCGCAGCGCGTCGCAATGTAAAAAGGGCTTACTGTGCCGCTTCCTAGTAATATTTACGTATCTGGCCGACAGATGTCGTTGAATGTAAAAAATAATAATTGAGTTTTGATATTAAATAAATAAGTTTGAATATATTGCTTGTTTATAGTGTAATGATAAATTACAAAAGGGAACCCGGCGGGAATTGGCTTCCATGGAGCCTTCGCCACTACAGGGTACAGAGGTGTGCATGAGAAAGTCATGAGTGCATTGATAGTCAATCACCAGGCACTATATCAGAGAAGGAATACATCGTGAGGAAATTTGCATACCATAGTGATTTGCAATAATTTCTGTGGTATGTAAAGTCTGGCAACCCGCACTAGGCCAGCGTGGTAGACTATATGGCCTAACCCCTCTCAATCGTACTATCGATTGAAGGCGAGGCCCGTGCCCTGCAGTAGGACGTATATGGGCTGATACAGTACAGTACAGTAGGAAGTGCAGTGTAGATCACATTTCTGTTCGAGATGTCGGTTTTCTGTATGAGAGCACCCTTATTGTGTCGAACTTTTGAGCAATAATAGCCTTAATGATCTAGAACGAGAATATACGAGTACCAATCACAAACTTACAATTTTAATTCTGCGGGTATTGACAATATTAATACGCGCAGTGTTTAGATCCATGACATTGCTGTGGTAATAAAATACCTCATTTAATTATATTTCTATTATACAATACAACGTTCTTAACACAATTCAATATTGATAATACTAACTACACTTATTTAAAATCAACATTTATTTTTACAACACGCTGTATACGGATGTGCGACGGTGCCCCCGCCGGGAACGAACTATTATCCGCCGCATTACCACCTATTTGTAACGTAATCCCCGGGAACCTCACATGTGCCTCTAATAGCCATTGTGATACTGTAAATAAAAATAATATAAAATTGAACTAATTAGGTATTTAGTACTGAAGTTTTTCATTTAAATAATTTTGATTAAATATTTAATGCAAGTAAAAGAATTGAAAAAATCTAATTACATATTATATTCCGAAGTTTGTCGTTTATTTAATTATGTTATTAGTGTGTAGAAAGTACTATGCTTGAAGAGGCGTAATTTATTTAAAAAATCAAGTTTATATTTTTTTAATGTAATTTATAGGTTAAAAAGTGCGTGGTGGCCTGTTGGTAACGGACCAGACGCGGCTGCCTACATGTTCACGGTGGTCGCGGGTTCAAATCCCAGGGCACACCTCTGACTTTTCGGAGTTATGTGTGTATTGATAGTCAATCACCACGCACTTTAACGGTGAAGGAAAACATCGTGAGGAAACCTGCATACCGTAGCGATTTTAAAGAATTTCTACGGTATGTAAGTCCGCCAACCCGCACTAGGCCAGCGTGGTGGACTATATGGCCTAACCACTCTCAATCGATTCTCTCGATTGTAGAGTAGGCCCGTGCCCTGCAGTGGGACGTATATGGGCTGATATAGATATAGAATTTATAGGTTCCAATAATTTCCAGCTTTTTAATCGTACCGTAGTAAAACTACGCCCCGGCACAGTTAACTTGGCAGCATATAGGTATTTGAGAATTTACATCAGTAAAAACATGAAAAGGTTTTCCATAGTGTTCATATGAAAATGCTGACTCTTTTAAACTAAAATTGGTATTATGATATGGATCGCGACTATAATTTGTGGAATTGTTGTTCGCTTATGCCAGAAACAAAGTAGATGGCACATGTAGAATCTCTGCTTACTCTTTGATGATACAGTCGTGAGTTTATACGTATAAAAAACAATTATTTCACCTCCAAAATCCCATTAACCCCGGTTCATTTTTAGAACTCAGTTTAATCAGTTTTGTTGGAAACCTTTCAGGAAGCGATTACTGAAGAGTTATTTGTCGCTGCGTGCAAATTGTTTGATCACTTTTTGCGAAGGTTTTTCGGTAAGGGTTGGGGAGTTAAATTGATTTCGCACAGTTCATTACAAAGGGTTTAAGCTACTTTTGTTTTTTAAAATCTGACCTAGTGGCATATTACAGTCTGAGGTCTGTTTATAGCTAGGTGCCTGGCGGCAGCCATAAATTCATACATATGTTTATGTCAACTCACGCCTTTTTCCCAGAAGTGGTAGGCATAGGCGCAACCAGGAAAACTACGTTTCGCCTTGTATTTTTCGTCCTACGATCTGTTAGGCGTGAGCCTATCGCCATATCGGGCACAGATTCTTGACTCCGGCCTGATAATTAATAGAATATTCCAATATCACTATGCTCGACCCGGGATTCGAACTTGAGACCTCAGCTTTGCAGTCATACCGTAGTATAACTACGCCACCGAGGCAGTCAGCGTCAGCAGTCGAAAGGCAGGGTTAATTCTGATATATTAAAGGCTCGGTGCTGTTCTTAGATAAAACAATTTATATAGGAGTTAATATTAAACCATTAGTATAATTGACGATAGTTTTTGACTCCATTCCACATAAGAAACGTATAAAAACGAATAAATCCCCATTATTGCAATAATTTACATTGAAGCTTCGCTCCTATTGATCATAGCGTGATTTGCTCGATAAACGGGATGTCCCACAAGATTTTTTTAACTGGACCTAAGGTTAGCGCGTACTAAAAAAATCTTTGTGTTTAAATAAAAAAAAAAAAAAAATACAGAATTTTATCGCGGATTTGGTTATATTATTGTTTAATGTTTCAACTTTCGGTCACGGGGCGGCCTTAAAAATCTAAGAAACTCTTTAGTTTTTTACATTAGTATTGACATGTTATGAATTTCAACTCAATACTGAAGTCCTTTTAAGATATACGGCCTTAGTCATAGACAAATTAAAACCTTATTATAGATATCGAATGTTATGTGTCGGAATTCTAGAGGCGTTTGAAAGGGACCGAACATCCGATAACTAAAATAAGTTTTAAATGTCTATGAATACAGCCGATAATATACATATAATAACCCCTAAAGCTCCGAAAAAGCAGGAAAACGCTGGTAATGTAATAAAACATGCTTGTTGGTATAATGGTGAGAAAAATTGTGTCGCATAATAAGGAAGTGTTGCTGGAA
The DNA here is from genome assembly GCA_949752805.1 of Deilephila elpenor. Lineage (NCBI taxonomy): Eukaryota > Metazoa > Arthropoda > Insecta > Lepidoptera > Sphingidae > Deilephila > Deilephila elpenor. The sequence continues at coordinate 187,625 of OX457118.1, forward strand.
GGTGTCCGCAATCGAATTTGGTCGGTTAATAACACGAAACGATCGCCTCATACATCCGTGTCTCTCGAGAAATACTTTAATGTTTAAACTTTAGGGATGTTGATATCTATTATCGATAGTTTTGTCGAATATTAAACGTTCATTTTTAACTCTAGCGTGGTTTTATGGAATCGATAATGATAACTGCGAGGGGATTTTCGTAATTAATTTTGATTTGGGTCATGGGTTTTATTTAATAAATATTCGTCAGATAATTTATTATTACCTTCTTTATAACTTTTTACACTTTATCTGGTCCATTGGATGATAAAAGGAAACCAGAGTCGCAATATCGACGCACATGTTTGTATACAACATTTTTTTGTTCTGGGTCTTTCGGAAAATCTTTGTGGTTTGTAAACTATATCTTACATACTTCTTCGTGCGGTCAGGACTATATGTGTCACTTTTGATTATTTTATTTTCATGCTGTGAACTGTTTAACCCATAGGCATATCAAACAAAAATTATATTATATTGTGCACATTTACAAAAGTCAAAAGATAGTCGATTGCTTGACCTGAAATTTGAATTCAAAGCTTAGTAATATCAAAATACGTAGTTGTTGGCAAAATGTTAGAAAACATTGTGTGTTTTTATCGACACTTTCGGAAACAAATAACAATACACCACTAGAGTGCGCGGGCGAGAGCGCGAAATTGGAGGAAAACTTTCGTAAGGGGAAATGAAATGGGATTGATAAAAATTGGAACCAAGCCGCCTGCACAGGCCCGCACTCAGCGATGCGGTTATTATTTTAATATTACCTAATTATACCTATAAGACACTTGTAAGTTGGTAAGTGTAGTATACTTTTGTATTGCCATTGCGTTGATACATAGCTTTAAATTTGGGACGAAGGAAGATCGGATTTGGCGGCTCAAATATCAAGATTCTACGTGTTGTCATTAATTATAATGTATAATAATCGATACGATCATTTTTGCGACGTCAAATTGGATGACCCTCTCTCAGACGTGTTCTCGCTTCAGTGTTTGTGGTTGCAGGTGTTCAAATAATTCCATATTGGGATATATTACAGTTATAAATAAGAAGTAATAAATAAGAAAGTTCGGAGAAGAGTATTATTGAGGCGACAGCCTTATTATTTGATTACACTTTGAACATACTGGACAGAATATTAACACTAGAGGTCGATCGATAAAATTAAGGCTCTTTGCCGAGCCGCGAAGAAATGTTGGGTAAGATAGATTTTAACAATTTTCATTATTTATTTCCTTTTTTTCGTAATTGTGCACTTTATATAGGTCCTTTCTGTATTTTATTACCTCAATAGAAGTCATTTTCCTTACATTTTTAGATACGATTATATCTAATGTAATAGATTTACTTTAGTATCTACCCCTGTTATTTTTGAATGTGCTTGTATACCTGGACTCTATAAAATAATCGACACAAACAATGAACGAAACACAATGAAAACAAAAATTGCCAATAACCAAATCCGCGCCTGAACTTTCCGAGGGCTCGAAATTCACTTAGCTTCGTTTGTCGAAGCTTTTCGCCTCTTGAAACTTTTCAATAGCCCGGAATCGAATTCAGGCACCTCCCCTCTCACCCCGCGCAACGCGTACCCCTCCCCTCCCCATCCCCTTGTGGAGCACCTGCCAGTACATGTGGAGCACATAAGATACAGACTGTACTGGTTCCGTCGGATGAAGGTTTTGATTTTCTGAACCAAAATGTGTGGTTGATTTTGATTACGGCATATTTTGTGCAATTATATAGATTAAGAGCAGAATTTTTATTTTGTCAAAAGCTGAGATCTCGAGTTCGAATCCCAGGTCGGGCAAAGTGATCTTGGATTTTTCTATTCTTTATCAGCCCGAAGTCAGGAATTTGTGCCCGATATGGCGATAGGCTTGCCCCCTATCACATCGTGGGACGGAACATACAAGGCGAAATGTTGGTGTCCAGATGGCGCCTCTGCCTACCCCTTCTGGGATAGGCAGACTCCAACAGTTCAACAGTTACCCTGGCTAGAATGTCCTTTAAGCCGGAACACAACAGTGCATTTACACTGCTGTTTGGCGGGAGAAATATACATTGCAGTCGTACCTATCCAGGCGACCTCTCACATATGAGCGACCAGTGAATTTATTATAATTTATTTCTGTCAATAAAAGGATATTAAGACATTTGATGGATATACTATTTCTCCAGTGTCCCATATTATCCTGATTGCTTATCAACAGCTGACCAGCTGTACCTCTGCCACAATTCTATTGATCCAAGTAATTCTTACAAAGGCTGTGGTTTGGTTGCGTCGGTGCTTTGAAACTCTATACGAAGGTGATCTGCGATTACATCCATTCTTTGTCGACGCTTGTAGGCAGTATTGTGCGACACCGATATTTAGTTGTAGAATGTGGTTGAATAACATGTTAATTTAAAAAAAAAATATGATTTGGTAAAATGGGGTATATATAGGTATAATATGTTAAAAGTTATAGAACCAATTTTTTAAATTGCTAGTGTTTCTTCATTCATTCTCTAGATTATTATCTAAGTAATAAACTAGAGATGTACTAGTCCCTACTCGTATAAAGTATGAGTATAACGTAGTATTTTGCATTTGTATATCTCCCTGTAGTGCAAAAAAGAATTAAATAAATAATAAATAAACGTAGTCTGTTTTTATAATCAAATAATTGCAGCCTTTCAAGTGTCGATAAATTTTGGAAGTGCTTTTAGGAAAACCTCTGAAAATCGTAAAACAGAAAGGAAATTCAAAAAAAGAAAACCCGATATATTCGGTATAAATTCTAGAAGGCAAAAAGCTTAGTTTGTAAATACCAACTGACTGTTGCATATTCTGTTTTTATTGTAAGAAACAGTTAACTCATAAGTTCTTATTGTTGGGTTTCATTAATTTGCTTGTACACATATTTCTGTAAACTTTTTCAATCACAAATTACCTAAACCTTCACAATTCAAAAACCCAAAGACCCATTACACACCTTCAAAGCAAGTTTTTCTGAATAATATTTCAATGCTTTTTTCACACAAACCGTCAACAGTATACTTATCAAAGCAATTGAAATAACGCCTCCAAACAAGCCTCGTGTGTCACTGAAGTGCCGACTTCCAAGAAACCTGGTCAATGACCACAGCTTAAGTTACCGTCAGCGGTTACAAAAGTGACCATTGAGGATTAAACACGAGATTCTGCTATTGTTGTGTTTCTGCTTTTTTTACAAATGTATTGAGTTTTGAGTGCGTGGATCAATAGCTACTTTGGCCCAATTATTAGATTTTTTTTCGTAGTTGGTAGCATGTAATAATAATAAAATAAACCCACTCCAAAGCACGGGTCTTCTTTATATATAATAGTGCTTAAGATAAAGGCCACAATTATGTTAATATGTGTTGTAGAAATATAAAATCGTCAATCCAGTGTGTGTCTTTCTAATGATTATGTTTAGAAGTGAACTTTTTTTTCATAGTATATAATTATTTTTTGATGAGTTTGTTTCGCCGGGTCTTCTCAGCCAGGGCCGCGTTAAATCCGGTGGTAACATTAAACCGCTACGCACCGTATTAATAATACTCATGGTCAACTTAGACACCGATTAACGTAAATAATGTATTTCCTTAGAAATAATAAACATAAAATACTATAGGTCTCCAACTATCTAGAGAGCCGGGGCATGAAGTGGGGGGAGGTGTGCAGTGACAGCTATCATGCAAAGATCAAGTGAGATAGAGAATTTACGAATAACATGTAATTATAACGCTTGGTGTTGCACGACTAAAACCATTACCCAATTTTAGGGGCGATCTCGAAGTAATATTAAAAAAAAAGCGCTTATTGTTTACTAGGTAGATTTGGTGGCGGTTCCGCCCACGTACTTGAAACTGATAGCTCGGTAAAAGTGTCTTCCTAAATATGAGATTTTCGTCGAAGATACTTCAACACCTCCCTATTAATATTCAATGATATTGTATTGTATATTTAGTAAAAAAAACAAGGCAATAATAATACTCGATACTTTATTGTCCAATAAATATAAGATATATTTTTGAATTGAATATTCCTAGTTAATCCTGATTATAAAATTATGTTTTATTAAATTTTTGGTGGAGGTAGAGGTAGAGGTTAGTGGAGAGAGCTACTTTTATTATATTTTTGATAACCAGTGTAGAGCTCTTTTTACTTTAAGAGCATTCTCATATATTACGAACAGATGTAATTATCCATTTCGTGCAGTGTCTCCTTATTATGGAAGCTGTAAAAATACATAATATAACAATCACGTGTTTTTTATTGTATTGTTTATACAAAAAACTATTCAATTCATACATACATACATAAACTCACGCCTTTATCCCCGAAGGGGTAGGCAGAGGCGCCACCAGGACACCCACATTTCGCCTTGTACGTTCCGTCCCATGATGTGATAGGGGGCGAGCCTATCGCCATATCGGGCACAAATTCCTGACTCCGGGCTGATAATGAATAGAAAAATCCAATACCACTTTGCCCGACCCGGGACTCGAACCCGAGACCTCAGCTTCGTAGCCGTACCGTAATACAACTACGCCACCGAGGCAGTCAATTCATATTTATGGGAACATTAGCTGTTTACTGTTGGCAATATTAATAATACGTAAATATATTATATTTATTGCTGGATTTTTTTATATTGCATTTATCATGAATACCACGGGTTGGAATTGGGCCGATACAAACGAAAATCCCAATTGAATTCTTTCTTTAAGTAAAATGAATCAAAATACTCGTTAATTTGAATGAAAAGGAAGTTCTGTGTTATTTTGCAGGCTGATGCTTTTATAATAATTTAATCCCTAATATTGTTGCTAATATAAATACATATTGACATTATACACTTCACTTGATATTATTATATCTTTAAATACTTAAAACATGCGAAAATAAAATAATTCATTTACGAAGATGTGCCAAACGTCATGTTTGTTTACAATGTGTTTGCAATGACATCGCACTGACACCACACGAACACGAAGGATGGACATAGCGATATTTATAACATAAAGAGATACTCTCTGTCTCTTTTCCACTGCGTTGATTCATATATCTGCTTGTGGAAACAAAACATTCACCGGGCTATTGACAGTTCCCCAGCACGGCGCACACCTGGAATGTAAGGCCCTCTAGATAGTTGGAGGGCTATAATAGATAATATAATACTTAATATAAATATTATAACAAATATTTTGTACATAGAAAATAAGTATTATGTGTATTGACTTGTCATAAGAGCTATTTAATTGGCCACGTGACCAACAAACGAATTTCATTTAATTTCATATGATGATTTTGATGAAACTGTCTATAAAACGAAAGTCCACGGGTTTGATCCCTGCTTCGAGACAAATGTTTGTATGACTCAACCATCGATCTATTGTTTCAAAGCCGGATTTCAACGGCAATATAGAATTTTTTTTTAAATTTATTAATAAAACCAATAAGTTTCGTACATCAATGGTAATTGTTTCTTCACAAATGCTATTAAACCAATATCAAACTTGATAAGTAATCCGACGCCCGAGATTCAATTCCTGACAAATGTATCTCGTTAGCGAATAATTCGGTTGTCGTCCGTCACCCCACAAAAAGTGCAATTAAAAATAGAAAAATAACAATTTCATTTGACGTATACAACATATTGGGTGCACGCCTCACACAAATGTCATGTTTGATGGACCTGGCCAAACTAATTTGCCTTTTAACGCGCGAATTTCGACTCTAATTTAAGGTAATAAGGGTGTAGAGGGTGTTTTAGTAACATGGCCAAACGTCTATATGTATACTTTTTATGCTATTTTCAGTTTTATTGTATTACAACGTTTATTCTTCGCTAACGAGTCTGCGGGGAGCCTGTGCAAGCGGGAAGGGTAGCGTTAGAGCAGGACAGCAGTATGTAATACGATTTGTTTCGTTGCATTGTGGTTCGCCGGCGGACGCTGATTGTCAAACTTTTGTCCGGCTTTTTGCCGCCGCCGCTCCGCTGACGCTTTTAATGTTTTTATCTTTTTGTGCGCTCGCGACAATTTTAGCGGCCTGCCTGTGGCTGATTGCGTTTGTTTCAATTCAAAAAATTTGTGTGACAAATTGATAGAAATTGCAGTTATAGTTGTGGTTGCAATCTCTTTTCAATTTATCTATATATTTCTTCTTTCGTTCTATATGCTGTAGTCTTAGCCAGTGCTAAGGTGCTACATATCAGCGTATCTTTAGCGTCCTCAAATATAAACCATTTACTTTAATATTATCTACTTTCTTTATAATATTAAGTAAGATTTTTATTCATTAAGGTTCTGTTGCATCAACTAACTTTGACGATTTTGACTTAAACATTTGATAAAACAAATATAATATGGTATATACACCGCGCCGTAGCCGTACTTGTAACATGGCAAATAATATTGATGTAATTAAAGTAAATTGATGCTAATGCAATGCTTGGCATTCCACTGCGCTCGCCATCCTGAGACATAACATGTTAAGTCTCATTATATCCAGTAGTTACTCTGGCCACAATTCAAACATTATATTTATACTGCTGTTTGGTGGAAGAAATAAACATTGCCATAGTACCTACCCAGGCCGCCTCTCACATATGGGAGACCTACCAACAGTAAAAAACATTTTTTTTGTTGTTTTTCAATTATACGATTTCTCTATACCACCTCCAGTACCCCAACAGAATAATAAAAAATAAAAAAATCTCTATCTCAAATATCAACTTGTAGCTAATGATAAAGTATTGCTTGCGCACAACGTGTCATTATGCACGGAACACGCAGTTAGCTCCGCGGGATGTCGCCCGCCTTGCGATGTAAGCTTCAGGGGGACCGGGGTAGGTTATGTGAGATATTTCGTATATTTACACTTATGCTACAAAATATGTGCAATCTTGCTCGTATAGAAACAAGAAGCCTTGAGTACGATTTAAACTTTGCGAAAAAAAAATTAGCCCCCAAATAATTTTTTTTTATAGCGTTGGTCTGGAAAACGAACGAACTCATCTGATAGTAATTGTTTACCGCCCTTGAATATTTTCAATATTTAAATAATTAAATAAATTTACACCCAACACTCACATACATAGTCCTGACCCCACATTAAGATCAATTAAGTCTTGTGTCGCAGGTATCCGAACTACGAGAGACTTTTCGGTCTCACAAACACCCAGACCTGAAAGAAATATTTGTGGGCCGCACAAACATTTCTCTTGGTGCGGGGATCGAACCCGCGGCCTCATGTTTACAGTCGGCGTCTAACCAACTGCGCCACGGAAGCTGTCAATATTTATGTTATAGGTGCATTGGTGAACTTTCGTAATAGAAGGTAAAGAAAAAGGGAAAATCCCTAAAGCAGGATAGGATTATAGGGTCTCCGGGAATCTCACGCACGAAACGAAACACAGTTGTATCCACAAATGATTATGGCGCCACTAGCTTGTTAGATAAGCCAGTCCATTTGTTATACTATTTAACAAGTTTCTATCACATAGAATATCCGCTACAAGGATTCCTTCAAATTAATTACTTTTAAGCACATTTATTTAATTTTCGCACAACTGATTTTTGCAATTTAGCGCGGGACCCTCAAAGCAAACAGCAGGTTACAATTGCAGTATCGCGGCGCCGGCGGGTGGCGGTTCGACGCCGGGTGGGGACCTGCCCCGGGCGCGGCGATGCTATCAACTTAATGTTACGAACTTTTGAATTAGTTACGCTGAATTAGATCTTGTCGATTGGCTTGTTCGGATAACATTACATTTTAAATTACAAATTGTGATGTAATTAAAAAAAAATTGTACTGCCTCGGTGGCGTATTTGTACTACAGTATACAGTACGATTACAAAGCTGAGGTCTCGGGTTCGAATCCCGGTCGGGCAAAATTATATTGAAATTTTATATTCATAATGATAGGCTCGCCCCCTATCTTATGGGATGGAACACTAAAGGCGAAGCGTAGGTGTCCTGGTAGCATCTCTACCTACCCTTCTGGGGAAAGGCATGAGTTTATGTAAGTGAAATCTGTAATCAAAGATTGTACAGTTTCATTCACCCCCTAAAGCCGTAGCAGCTGGTGCGGTAATTCTTAATGTAGCGACTACGGGGAGTGGTAGATGCTATCTTTGAAGCGATTATATTATCAAAGGAATGCTTTGTGGCGTATAATTGCTTGTTGTATTAGAGATTGATGTTGTGTTTTAATATTAATTGTATTTCGTTCTTACTCGACTTGTAGTGCAGTGTTGGTTAATAAATAAATACACCCATCAGTCACGTACATAGTCCTGACCTCACACTAAGATCGAGTCTTGTGTCATGTATCAGAAACTACGAGATAATTTCAGTCTAATAAGTCAGAAAAAGAAACTGTGGACCAAACAAATATTTGTTACGGTGCGGGGATTGAACCCGTGGCCTCCCGTTTCACAGCCTGAGTTGAACCACCTGTGCCACGGAGGCTGTCGGTGATAAGTTACTTATTATTTTACATAATAGTGGTTTAGAATATTTTCTGGAGAGATATAATGTACTTGTTCTTAATCCAAGAACAAAATCAATTATTGTGGAATATTACAAAATGTTATACCAGTTTCTAAACAAAAGTCGCAATACGAGAATAACCGACTATTTTACCATCCGCAATATTTATCTGCTGGAAATTGTGCATAAATCTTGAAATGCAATATTTTTGTCTACACCATTAATTACTGAAATCATACTACTACTTAGTTTTTCCTATTTGTGAATTAATTTTACCTTTACTTTGCTACTACAAAATCGCTTTAATGAAAAGCCTTCAAACATACTGTAGCGCCTATCTATATTGATTCCAAGCAACGCCGGGAGCGGAGCTACAACGAGCGTGGAACAAAAATATCGTCCGCGCCAAATCACCGGCGTTTTTTAATAATTGTTTTATGCTCTAACAAATGAGTTTGAAATTGGATCGGGCTCGAAGCGCTTACAAAAATGGGTGCTTAATGTGATTAGAGGGAAAGAGACGGCTGTATCGCGGTAGAGAGAGACGGGGATGTAGACTAGGGCTGCCATTGTGTTGAGTGCCGGACTTTCGGATTGATTTTGGCGAAAGCTCTTTTCGTGATAGAAACTTGAATTCAAGTTGTAGATTTTGTTGTACTAAATAATATTTTATGATTAAGTTTAAATAATGCATTGTTTTATTGTTGTCTAGTGTATAAATGTCGTAGTCATGTTATGAAGTCGATTCCTAGGTTGCAACAACCTTTTTTTGAGAGATTATTAATTTAACTTTATCTTAGCTTTTGCTTTTTATGAATATATTTATAACCGGCTATAGAAACGGGCCTGCTTACGAAATAGCGTAGCACGAATTAACGAATGAGTCTAGTTTCAAGAATATTTTTGAAATGTGCAGGTACATATTATGTAATTAAATCGATATCAAAATTGTTGAATTATTTCAAAAGACATCTGATTTGGACTTAATAAATAATATAAATGCATTTAATATTCATATATATTTTTTAAAACATCCTTTAAACAATACTTTTAACTGATCCGGCTATTCCGCAACAAAAATTCTGATCCGGCCAAACCGAAACCGCGCCAGCCCTACGCGCAGTGTTTGAAAGGTTTTTGTTCCCTTTGATGACATTTTGATATTATTTAGATGCATTATTCAATTTCGTGCTGTTACGATTCAATTTAACGTCCATTTTGTTTGGTAAACTATAAAAACAGCGTGAGCTTGCGTTTGAATATAATCAACACTACTCGGCGTACACTGAACAATCGGACTTGCTTTATTTACTAATGACTTTGAGTGTAATATATTATTGAAAATATGTTGCCTTGTTGATGTTGAGGACTTCTAAAAACCATAAAGCTAAGAAAATTTGCATATGTAGGACACGTGCATAGACATGACAAGTTCAAGCTCCTTCAACATACAGGGTATATCAAGACTGCGACCGAAAACGAAGCCAGGTGGTAGTATTAGTGACTTTAGACACAATGCAACCAAAAATTTCGAAAAAAAAATCGTCAACTTTTTTTTGGTAATTTTTACTTATCGTCATATTTGGGTGATAAATACCTACATATATTGCCTAAAATAATTATGTAGACCTTTTTATTTTTTAAGACGCAATGATACGTTAGGGTTTACATTACTATTTTCGCAATAACTAGGTACACACAACGATTTTTAAAAAATTGCAAAAAAAAAATCCGTCGCTTATTTTGCGAAATTTTTATTTGCATTGTATCTGTAACCACTAAAACTACCACCCGGCTCCGTTTTCGGTCGCAGTCTTGATATATCCTGTATAATGATGGGAAAGAATAAATTGAGTTTTTTTTAAAACAGAGAAATATTTCGCCTCGCACTAGACAAGGGATGATATGCTGATCTGACTGCTATCCTTCCCTAGTTGGAGAGGCACTACACGAAGACGTTAATGTACAGGGTGACAAGGGAGGTCCTAAGTTAGGGTTTAAGATTGCAAGAGGCACCTTCACTAAAGTTTTACGATGTAAAATAGACTGAAACAATTCTATTTAATTCTTTTTGCACTAATCAAGAGAATATTTTGCAAAGTATGGGAGTGGGTTATAGGAAAAATATGTTACTTTTGGTAAAAACTAATTTATATTAAGTATAAACGGGGACAAATAAAGGACGCGTTAACCCTTAAAAATAATTTGCATTTCATATCAGAGCGATGAAAATAAAGGCTTTCCTTTTTTATAACATCTGTATAAATGCATTTGTTGTGTTCCGGTTTGAAGAACATTGTAGCCAGAGTAACTATTGGACATAATGACACTTAACATCTTATGTCTCGGAATAGCGAGCTTAGTCGAATGTCAAACATTGCTTTGTAATTAATGGTGTTGTTTGGTTTTGCTACTGTTCATGAGCGGTCGTATCCCTTGCCATCAGGCGAATGGTATGCTCGTCACGCCATTTACACAATAAAAAAAAAACTGTATCGTAAGCCAAATAACGCCCGGTATGTGGAGCGTCACGCGCATTTACATTATGTCTATGATCAGAAAGACTATGATTACACCGTTTACATTATTATTAACACACACAATTATTCTTAGAGGTCATGATTCGCGTGAAGTACTCATAAAACTCATAGTTACATAATCCGTCACGAATAGCAATTACTATGCCGGTTCAATTGAATCTCAACTCACCAGTTAAACACCCATACAAGAGCTAATTTAAAACATTATAAGACTATAAATCTAAACAGCACAAAATCCTCGCTTATTCCATCATTTAACAACAAAAACGCTCAATTAGGAGTAATCTATGAGAAATTTAAAAGCTAGGTACCATTATAATGCGATTGCCGCCTCGTAACTGCCGGCCGGGTCTCAAGGCGCGAGTAATTATCCTCCCCCCTACCCCCTACCCTTCACGACCTCCCCCTCCCCCCGAAACCTCCTCTTGGCGGCCTCCCTCGCCGGACAAGGGCGGCGGGACGCGAGATTATATTGTTCCAACTTAATAGGCTTTTTATTGTTTTATATTGTTCTCGGAGTGGACGGGGTTGGTCCAATACGGACTGGGCTGTGTTGGGACCTAGTTTATTTTGGTGTGATTTTTTACAAGTAACAACGGTTTTGCATTTCGTTATCTATAACTTTTTTATTGAATGTAACTTGTCAGTTGTTTCGTGGATGCTGGTTGTTTAATAAATAGTACTTATAATAAAATATTTTTGTAATGAATAGATTTTTTTCAAATTTGAGCCGTGATATTGAATTTAGTACATCGTCTCACTGCTAAGTATAGGCCTCCTATACGATCGGAAACGATTTTAAACTACAGTCCACTTCGCTGACCTAGTGCGAGTTAGTGGACTTGACATATTTTTGCATTCATTATGGAGTTCCTTCGGATATGCAGGTTTTCTTACGATGTATTCCGTCACCGTTTTACTTAACGGTAATAAAAATAACAACGAACACACACGTAATCAAAAAAAATCAAAGATGCCTTGCAACCGAATCCCCGTCTTTTGATTTCTTATTCAAGTCCACTATCAACTAATAACTAGTCTCTTACTAATATATAATTAACTCAATTGAAGTATCCCAAACGATAAGTCACCGTAATGGAACACTTCTCGCTTAAACTAAGCGTTTGTGTACAAATTAGTAGGTGCTCTCAAAATATTACGCCGAGATGTCGCCTCGGCGCCGTCGAGTCTCCTTGTAGTCACAGCAATAATATTACACCGGCTTTATACTATCTTATCTCTCGACAGCTTCCATGGCATCTGGTTGGTCGCCGGCTGGGAAACGCGCAGTCGCAAGTTCGATCCCCGCGTCGAGACAAATGTTTGTGTATTGTGTTGGCCCATATACGTCCCACTGCATTGAACCCCTAGCCTCGTCCCTCGCCTAGTGCGGGCTGAATGTTTGTGTGAACCACAGATATGAATTCCGAATCTGGTTGTTAGTGACACCGAAATGTCTCTCGAAGTGTATGATGTCCATCTTACAAGACTCGTATCTTTGTGTCAGATTTATGTATGCGACTGACAGGTGTGTATTGTATTGTATCAGGCCATATACGTCCCACTGCTGGGCATCCTCCTCTATAATCGAGAAAACGATTGAGAGTGGTTAGGCCGTAAGTATAGACTGTAAGGTGTACTTGTAAAGCGACTGCTGGTAATTGCTATACCGTCAAGAACGAGTGCTGATGGTAAAAGAATACTTCTTGCTAATTGAAACAATTATGTCGGCTCTCAACTGTTTCTTGGCGGTAGGGTGAAAAGACCGACTATAGGAGGAGGGAACTGTAAGCTGGCAAATTGTTTCTTGATAGGCTTTTTATTTATTGGCTTGTTAATCTTCACTACTTAGGTAGCGTAATTAAAAGGTACCTAGACCTGTAGGTTTTATTATTTGCCTATTAATTGTGTACATTTAAGTATACTAGAGATAAGTGTAAGATTGTATCAACACGACTTTTGTTAACACGCTCCAAAGAAACCGAAAGTTGAAGTAACTTTGCTGTTGTGTTCGGCTAAGGAATGTTTTCGAGTTACCAATATCATTCGCTCTTCTCATTTTTCTTAAAGCTACAGTAATACAATTACACTTAGTTAAAAAAATAAGCTTCTATACTTATCATGAGCCCGTAACGTGTCACTGCTGGGCCAAAGTCTCTCACGTCCCGTTTTCCATGCATCTAAAGGCTCCATAGAACCAATCTTTCAAATAGATCGAATTCCATTAACTGTATTTACAAATACACTGATCTGACATTTAGGAATTACAAATAAATATACGATATACCCACACTGTCATTTGAAGTTCATTTATTACAAATACTCTATTATCAAAATATACAAGCATATTCATTCATACTTTCAATTCAATCTTTGAGAACGGTAATCCTTTCGTCGAAGTCGCTAATCGCTGCTCTTTTGTCGGCCGCAAGTATTGTTGGAGGTGTTTGTATACATATATTGCTATTATGCAAGAATAGGTTTATTATGAAATTATGTCCATTGATGACTACAAAATATGTTCACCGATCAAACACGTTGAATACTAACCTACTCACTGTGAAATATTACTGAGAACAGGTCTCCTCTTCAACCGAGAATTACATTACAGGAGCTTTGAACGTAGTTCACCAATAAAATGCATAGTACCTACTAATAAATAATATTTAAACATACTGAGAAATTTCTCATTAAAAGAAAAGAGCCCAATATTTCTTTTTACCCTATTTTGATGCATGATTGAATTGTCCTGAAATCAAAAACCCCCTCTATTTTACACAGCCTATGCGTACAGCCTACATACGGCCTATACGTACAGCCTATGCATACATAACACCAGCCTATCTTATTTCACAACTAAATCGATTCGCCGTAAAATTGTTTTAATTTCTTGTTAATTTAATACTTTGCCGCACGTCAAATGCTGCTGTAAAGTAACGGATAAATAAGTATATTGAATAAAAAATGATTATATTTACAGTAAATGTTATAATTGTTATACATAATTTACTAGGAATGTTAAAATTAGCCTAGTTATCCTATTTATTGAAATGCCTTTTGTTGAACCAATCATTTTTTACACTCGTGATAATACTCGGATACGCTCCCACTTCAGACTGTAATTTTTATCTTTATATGCGTGAAGTCACTGTATTATAAAAAGTATCTATAAAATTATTATTAAACCATCTAACGCCAGCCCGCACTAGGCCAGCGTGGTGGACAATATGGCCTAACCACTCTCAAATATTCTCTCGATTGTAGAGTAGGCCCGTGCCCAGCAGGGGGATGTATATGGGAGTACAATACAATAAACCATCTAAACATTTCTTTCTTATTTTCTTAGAAGTATGAGGTTATCTAAATCCATGCAGATGAAAATGTTTATAAATAATCGAAATTGAATCGTTACATAAAAAAATACTCATAACTCGTTTTGGATTCATCCAGTTTCGTGTTGTATTATTATGTCATTGAAGAGAATTTAATCTTTCGTTGAATTATATTTTAATTGTACTACCTCACCATTAGGTTGTCGTACTCGAAGGATTACGATTTGATATAAAAACGCATGCCTAGCGAAATATGAAGGATTTTGCAAACATTTAAAATTCTTGTGAAGGTTTCTTTATGAGGTTTTGAAAAAATCCCCACATTTTATAAAAAATTTAGGAATTAATGGTTGATATAAGAAAACACAGCCATACATTTAAATATGGAAACGATTCAGAAAAAAAACTTAAAACCGGCAGTTTGTACGTAAATATATCGATGGCTCTAAAAGCACTCTAAATGCCATTCGACTTTTTTCACTAAACTGCCTAAAAATTAACATCGCTAATAAGCCCTTGTTAGAATCAACCAGTGTAGGAAGAACTCTCATACTTTGCGAAGTTAAATAACAAGAGCTCAAGTTAAAATGAATGTATTTTTTTGATTCTATTTTTGAATGGGCAGGTATTAATTTGTGAGAGTTATTATGATCAGCCGTGATGGATTGGATGAGTCAGCAAATATTTGGTGTTGGCTGTTTTTATTGGGCCAGGGTTTGGGCAAATGTTGGATGTTTTTCCGAACCATTTGGGGCATTTGAAGTGTTCATTGCGTAAGACTTGATTGTTCCATCATATTAATGCTGTTTGTGTCCTAAAAGTGCAAGTGTTTGTTTTTGTTGATGGAATGTGCTTAGGATTACTGCAAGTTGTTATAAGAAAATTTATTTGTTTAATAATTGCATTATCTCAGTACTTTTATTGGCTCCAGCCTCCAAGTAATTAGTCACAATAAAATAGATATTAGATTTAATAAAATATTAGATTTACCTTTAATTGTGTAAAATGTCTTCATTTATTAAATAGTCAAATCCTGTCTCAAGATACACGGAAACTGTTTTTTAATAAAATAACCTATAATAAAATTATTTCGATCTAGGATATATCCTAAATCGAAACCTCGACTTAACGCTTCAAGGCGCATACAAGCTTTCATTATATCTCTATGTAGCGATGTGTATGTATAGGTAGAGTTGTTGGTATATAATCCTTAACCTCTGGCGTAATAAACCATTAACTATTGCGACTATCGGTCGTCGAGTCCAAAATTATTAATCAGTCCATATACATCCCAGTGCAGGGCACGGGCCTCCTCTACAATCGAGAGTATGTTTGAGATGGCTTAGGCTGTATAGCCCAGCACGGTGGATCTTAGTGCGGAGACTGGCGGAAAAAATTAAAAATGGTCAATACTATACCTGTTTTAGAATGCGAGATATTTATCTGCGATTAGTTGTAATTAGCTCGCCCTAAGTCATCTTGTAAAAACACCGCACGAGCGAGATTTTTTGTTAACAACATTAACTTTACACGTTTTCACATTTAATGTTTTACTTTGTGGTAGAAAAAAGGCGGAATCGTTAGATGTTAAGATAAGCTAAGGTAGGTTAGATAGATGAGCTGATGAAAGGTGCAATAATTGGCTAGATGTAGTCACTTGCAAGATGGGCGGAGGACCTGGTAAAGGTTGCAAGAAGCCGGTGGATGACGCTCCCAACAGGTCGATGTGGAAATCCTTGAGGGAGGCCTGCTCAGCAGTGGACTTCCTGTGACTGAAGAGAGAGAGAGAGAGCTTTGCAACTGATCACTGTGAATTGGCAAAGGCCTATGTTGAGTAATAAATTTTCTAAAAACTGTGATGTTCATTATAAATCTTCAATATTGTGAGAATCGAAGACGCGTTACTGCCTTTTGCTAATCTTTTGTCAATCTCACGAAAAGTCTCAAACTGTGGCTTTATATTTTAATTGTGTTGTGATTGTACAGTGAAATTATTCTTAAGCGAACTTTTTGATATACAGACATTTAACATGCTAGTAACCGTCCAAAAGAAAGCAAAATACGCAATCAAGAAACGTTTGTGAGTTCTAACTGCCTCGGTGGCGTAGTTGTATTACGGTACGGTTACAGAGCTGAGGTCTCGGGTTCGAGTCCCGGGTCGGGCAAAGTGATATTGTATTGTTCTGTTCATTATCAGCCCGGAGTCAGGAATTTGTGCCTGATATGGCGATGGGCTCGCCCCCTATCACATCGTGGGAAGGAGCATACAAAGTGAGGTGTGGGTGTCCTGGTGGCGCCTCTGCCTACCCCTTCGGGGATAAAGGCGTGAGTTTATGTATGCAGGTATGTTTTTGAGTTCTTGCGCTTAGAAATTTTAGGAAAAGAAGGGAAAAGAGGGTTAAGGTATTATTTATTGCAAATCCGAAAAAAAATCACTCCTCCAATATAAGACGCCAGCAACATTATTACTTGGCCTTATTTTATAACTTTGTGTCACCGCCCTGATCCCATCAGACCATACTTTATACTAAACTGACCACAGCGAACCAAATGAATATATCCCAGGTCGGCATAAGCGTGTTCAACGGACCCAATCGCGCGGCACACAAACTAGTAACTGCATTGACGCGGCGCGGCCACTATGGCTCATCTGGAGCTCGCAATCGAGTTACACAGTCGCGCGCGCCCCTACAACTACGAGCAGAGCACGATGCATCAGACACTTCACGGTAGCATTTAGATATTATATCTCATGTGTTAATTAGTTATGTATGTGTATAATGAGCTCAATCCGAGAACAAAGGAGTTATATGAACAAGCGTATTCCCATTAAAAGTCACATCTCCGTGCACTATGGTGTTGCAGATGTTCATGGGCGGCGGTGATCATTTACCATCAGGTGAAACGTTTGCTCGATTGCACCATACAATAAAAAAAACAACAACGCAATCTTTCATACTGGAATGACTGTCGGTTAAAAGTGGTTACGATGTACCTGATGACAAGAAAAGTCCAGTTAAAGCAAATAAATAATACATAATTATGCAGCCCTGTTCCTAGATTGAAATACACTGGAGACGAAACGCGAGTCTCTTGCTTGCGTCACTGTGACGCGTCTTTTAGCATGTTGTATGGTTACCGTTACTTGGTCAATATCAAACTATTAGCATTCATGTCACCGGCAATTTTACTTATTAAAGGAATGCTTAAGAACGCGGCAGGGATAAAGCTTCTTGTACACTACTTTATTTTAACTCTCCTACATTGGGTCTGGGTGTTTGTGAGACCGAAAAGTGTCTTTTAGTTTCTGATACACGACATAAGACTCGATCTTAGTGTGGGGTG
This sequence comes from Deilephila elpenor, assembly GCA_949752805.1. Classification (NCBI taxonomy): domain Eukaryota; kingdom Metazoa; phylum Arthropoda; class Insecta; order Lepidoptera; family Sphingidae; genus Deilephila; species Deilephila elpenor. The sequence continues at coordinate 205,393 of OX457118.1, forward strand.
AAGAATATGAGGATTGTTGGGTGTATTTATTTACTTATTTTACTGTCCTGTGGTTACATCCATTAATGCTCGAACGCTATTTAATAAAACCGAGCATTGAAGCTTAGCGAGCCTCAAGGAATTTTATTTTTAACTCGAAACGAAATTAATCTTTAAGTTAAATAATAGAACGAGTTGAAAATACTTTTGTCCTCTAACCTTGGTCAAAGCGATTGACAAAATGATGATAAAGTTAATAGTTGATTTAGTTAGCAAAACTTTAATAAAAACGTTAAAAGCAATATCTTGTCTCGAATTGTGCAGCATCTGTCGCACTTCCTACTCTGCATCCTTGCACGTAATCACAAGACGTTGCACAAGGGGCTAGTAAGTGAGTTAGCAGTGCAATCCGGACACCCGGACACCGCTCACCGCCGGACGGCCGGACACCGCGCCACGTGCCTCGCTACTCGTTACCATCGTAATTGGATTGCTGCTTGTATTGCAGTTTAGGTGTTTCAATTACATTGCTGTTTGGATGCGAGGTGATGCAATCTGCGCCCGCAACAGATGGACATTGGTATTGTAAGTAAATTATGATGAATGTTTCAGTTATTGGTAGGTGAGAGGATGTCTGTGTGTTTCTGCTAAGAGCGTATAATCAGCACATAAGCGCTATTATGTTCTGGTTTGAAAGACATTGTAGCTAATTTACTGGGAAATTTAAGTCTTCGTGCATTAAAATGACAGGTATAGAGTGCTATGCAGGGCGGTGTTATTAATAACAATAATAATAAATACATCCAAGTCCTGACTTCATATTAATAAGTTTACGAACTACGAGAGACTTTTAGGGTTTCACAAATACCCAGACCCGGAATATATATTTGTGATCCGCACAACCATTTGTCTCTGTGCGGGGATCGGACCCGCGGCCTCTCGTTTCACAGCCCGCGTCTAACCAACTGCGCCATGGAGGCTGTTAAAATTATGATTTCTGTTTATTATTAAAGTATGATTTCTAAGTAGGCCCGTGCCCTGCAGTGGGACGTATATGGGCTGATATAGATATAAATAGATTTCTAAGTGATTTTGCTCGTGTTTATCGACAAGGGTGATGCTTGCCATCACACTAGAGACGATATTTTCTTGGAATAATATAAAATATTAAGACAGACTCCGTCACGCAGTTGGTTAAGATACCGGGGACAAATATTACCATCTTTTTGTCGGGTCTTAGTAATAAAGTTTCTGACCCACGCTACAAGACTTGTAATATGGTGTGGAGCTCGAATTATTGAATTCACATCGTTAGTACATAGTATAATAACATAAAAACAATAAAAGAGGACAAATCCTTACACAATAAATTCGTATCCTCAACCGCGCTACGAACAATCATCGAATCAGTTCCAGGCAAACCAGTTAATTAGTGTCCAATGTCCATGAATGCCGGTACAATTTGTTACCTCTGCCTCCTCTTACCTCCACCGACAGTGCTCTGCTCGGGACCTGCAGATAAATGCGGATCAAAGAGTGACATCGCCAGATGCAGTAGGGAGAGTAAACGTTGGGAAAATGAGGGATAATTCTCGTAACTTTTTAACAGAGGTTGTATTGGCGTGGTGGTCTATTGTAACGACTTTGACGCGATTGGCTTGGAGGGTGGTTAAAACAAAATCTCAAAACGTACCTCTGACTTTTTGAACTCAAGTGCTCAACATAAACTTTTAGGATGTTTTGTCTTAGATATTTTTTTCAAAACACACTGGTCGTCGCACGACGATAATATATTCATTCGGTGATATTTTCAAGTGAGCAGTAAATACCTGGATGCAGGCCGCTTCCAACAGGCCTATGTGGAGGAGGCCTATGTCCAGCAGTGGACTTCCTCTGGCTGAAGAGAGAGAGAGAGAGAGATAAATACCTAACTATAACTACAAACTCTGGTATGTTTCTTGAGATATACTCGTATGTGGAAAAGATTTTCTACACATATATTGGCTGAACTAAGTTCTTCTTTTTAAAATTATTTTCAATCGCCTAAATATTAAAAACAACAACTGTAATTTTCCATACAAGCTGGGGTACATGGTCACCCTCACCTCGACCGCCCGTCGTGTCCCCATTATCCTGCCGTGGGGCCACCGAGCTATTAATTAACTCATCACCACGCATCCTTTACCATCGCGACTCACCACTCGCTACCACTACTTGCACTGGTGTCCTACCTACATCGCTATTATTCCTACTTGCATGGCACCGACCATACTTGCGTCGTTACCATTTGTACCTGCATCGCTACCATTTCGACTTGCAAGTCTACCTTCTGTCGGCAGATGAACGGACTAACCACTGCTTGTTGCATACATAAACATCACGCCTTGTTCCCAGAAGTGGTAGGCAGAGTTGCAACCAGGATACCCACGTTTCGCCTTGTGTGTTCCGTCCCACGATGTGATAGGGGCCGAGCCTGTCGCCATATCGGGCACAAATTTCTGACTCCGGGCTGATAATGAACAGAAAAAATCCAATATCAATGCCCGACTCAGGATTTGAACCCGAGAGCTTTGTAATCGTACGCACAACTACGCCACCGAGGTAGTCACTGCTTGTTGCAATGGATAAGAAATTATTTCAAACTTTTTAATTACATATCTCTTTTGATAGTTTTGAGTTTTGAGGCCTGCATGTTACTCGTGTTATTCATCTGAGTGATTGTTATAATTTGTGACTGGAAACTTATCTGGGATAAATCATGACTTTCTAAAATAATTTCAACCGTTTTTTTTAATAACAAATTATAAGTTTGACAATTTTGACACACATGTTACTTGGCTAAAGTTATTTAATCATAAAAACGCATGCATTTTTTTTATTTTTATGCATTAGTGCTTATGTCAGACGATTTATCTCGTGGATACAGCTGCTGTACTTAGATCTCTCGCAAGGATTTCCATAACAGCCTATTAGAAACCACCTGAACCCTGCTCGTTTCTTACATTTATTTATTGAATAACAATCTACTCTAAAGTCCAAAATAAGAAAATAATAACTGAATACAAACAACTGCAGATAATCTTATTTGAAAGTCCCGACCATATTCGTTCCTAATCCGAACGCATTGCCAAAACAATCCGATGTTTCACCGTGTAGCCCTTTAGATTAGCGCAGGACCGCAGGGCGCGGGGTGAAGGGGTGTAGCGGCGGGGGAGGGGGAGGGTTGTTCAAAACCAATCAATGTTTGTTAATTGCCGCTTTAATGCTGCCTCATTCAACAATTACAGCGGCCGTCAGATGCCAGAGTAGCGCGGGGAGAAGTCGATATTTGTCTATGAGATAAATAAATACACCCAACAGTCTCATACATTCTGACTCCGAAATGAGAAGTAGGAAGAAGGAATTTGAATCGTATGAGAAAGTACGAGAAGCTTTTTAGTCTCACAAACACACAGGCCTGCAACAAATATCTATGACAAACTATCACACGAATTTTCTATTTTTTGTGGTGCATTTGTCATCCCGCGACGCTCTGGGTGCCACATCCTTCTTTCAAGCATTGTATGGTATTGTATCAGCCCAAATACGTCCCACTGCAGGGCACGGATCTACGCTACAATTGAGGTTACGATTGAGAGTGGTCAGGCCATATACCACTCTCCCAAATTAATAAAAATATAGGTATTCAGACTTTCAATATCTTGGCCTATTGTAGGAACGAGCCGGTTTGAACGAGTTGTACTACTTTTCCAAATCGACGTGAAGTGTTGGTTTTGTTTTTCGGTATTAGGTTCGGCGCGTGAGTGGATAATGTCTAATTTTTATTTTATATAAACCAAATATTTATTTAATAGCAAACTGAATAGGAGCAGTTGGATAATATTGTGTACGTCTCTCCGTTAAAGTGTGAAACACAAAATGATGAACTATTATATTATTCATAAGCCTATACACCTCAAGAGGTAGGCGTCAATAGTACACTCCAGTTTACTGAGCTTATAATATATCCATTTATGGTCCGCATTTATCTTCATTATATAACATTCATAATTCTCAAGACGACTGACTGATTGACCATCTGACTATTTCAAAAGACGACCCGGCAGACCTAGGCGTAGGTGGAGAGATGAAATACACAGGTTTCTTCAGGGTTGGCCCTAAGTCGTGCAAGACCGCAAGTTCTGGTAGGAAAGGAAGGAAGCCCTTGCCTAGCAGTGGGATACTGATGGCTGAAAATAAATATAAATAAAATTCACATGAACTAAGTAAAAATGTCACACATATTGAAAATTGAACCTAGGACATTACTAATCTGTTCTCATTCCGTTCACTGCTGCTGCTAACAGAATGAGTCCTCCTTGATTAACAAGAGAGCTCAAACCTCTGATAAGTCCTTTACAGCTGGACACACCAGCAGATAAATAATCGACACATCCCATCCCTACTGGCAAATTGTATGGTCGCGGTAGATTAGTGACTGCCTCCCCCTCGTCCCCCCCTCCCACGCCCCAATCAATCTCCAACGCAAACTCGCTTAATTTAACGATGAATTCGCAATTAACAAGCCTTTATTACATCGGAGCTCGTTATTGTATCACGGAGCGCTGCGTTTGATGGCCCGCTCTTTGTGTATTCATAAATTATTATCGTTCACGTGTTTGCTTATGTGGGTTTGTGTGACATCGGTCTGGTGTTAGGAATGGGAGTAGAAAATGGTCGTGTGTGCGGATCTTGGGTGTGGATTTTATGGGGCCAAGATATGTCGGTCTTAGACTCTGATACTTACTGCTTTACTCAGACACATTTAATGTCAATTAAATCTTTACTTATGTAGAAAATCGATACTAAGGAACAATTTAATTGACATTAAACGTTTCTGAGTGCCTCCGTCAGAGAATTAGACTAAATTCTAAGTCAGTTCAGATAATTTTGATGGCTAAAAACGAGAGGCCGCGAGTTCGATCTCCGCACCGAAACAAATATTTGTGTAATGCAGAGTTATTTGTTTGGGGTCTGGGTGTTTGTGAGACAGAAAAGTCTCTCGTTGTTCCTGATTCCCACGACACAAGACTCGATCTTAGTGTGGGATCAAGACTATATACGTGACTGATGTTTATTTATTTATAATATAGAAAGTGTCGATTAGTAGGATCTATAGGGGTTGAACTACATAAATAGTAAGTTCAAATTCTACGATTCTGATAAGAGGAAATTTTGCATTTAATCATAACGAGTTAATTTATCGCTCGTTTTAGATATTACTCAAAAATACGCCATGACGAAACCTAAGAATTCTCCATAATAATTCACAAGGTGTATAAAGTCTATGGAAGACAGAAATGAAGAACTGAAGCTGATCAGTTCAAAAATCGAATAGATACGTTTATACTACGATCATGATAAACAGGGTATATCAGGACCGCGACCGAAAACGAAGCCAGATGGTAGTATTAGTGAATTCAGACAAAATGAAAGTAAAAATTTCATTTTTTACTTATCATCGTATTTGGGTGATAAATACATAATTTTCCTAAAATAAAGATGTACACCTCTTTATTTTTAAACACGCAACGGTACGTAAGGGTTTTAATTAGTATTTTCGCAAAAACTAGGCAGTTACCCCCCAAACACGACGATTTTTAAAAAATTCTAGAATAATATCTGTCACTGTTATGGTGAAATTTTTAATTGCATCGTGCTTGTAACCGCTGAAACTACCACCTGTTTTCGGTCGCAGTCTTGATATACCCGGTATATTGTCTACTAGGCAGAGACCTTCAACCTTAATTATTCCCAAGAATATAGAATTTCCCACACCAATACCCTTAACAAATAACTCCTTCATCATCCTATCCTTCTACTTTCTCCATCCTTATTTCATGAGCCGGTAACACATCTATGACCCAAGCGTTGTGGATGTTCATGTGCATCATTTACCATCCGGTGACCAGTTTGCTCATTTGCAGGACCTGAGCAATAAAAAAAAAACCAGCAGCCCTAATGTATTGTCTATACGAAATCAATTTGAATGATGTAACTGCAAGTTAATTAAGGCGTTATCGGCACATCGCTCGCTGACATTGCGCCGCAAAAACTGCCGATTGAATTTTATCGGCGGCAAATGTATTACTTTGGAAATTAAAAAATGAACCATTATTGGCTCGCGTGTGATGGGCGAAGCTAGTGGTTTTGTGTGGGTTTGTTTAGGTTTTACAACAAATACACTAACACGTTATTTTGACCCAACATAAAGATCAATTAAGTCTTTGAGTTTACTAAGTTTTTTTAGTTTCACAGCTTCCTAATATAAAAATATGCGTAAAAACATGACTACGGTGCCTTTTTTAGCAACTACGTCACTATCAGTGAGTATTTTTTAATGAGAAAAAAAATGACAAAACAAACGTGTTCTTGTTAAAAAAAGCAATATTAAAATCCAAGTTTTAACCTCACAGCCGAAATGGACAAACAGTGGATCCCCGCACTGACATAAATGTTTGCGCAAACTACAAGTATTCATTTCGGATGTACTAAGTCCCGGCCGGCTCGTTTCACGTGGGTGTCCTGGTGGCGCCTCTGCTTACCCCTTCTGGGAAAAAGGCGTGAGTTTATATATGTAGTCCACATATTACATTAAGTCTACACGAATAAAATAAAAATGTATACAGACAGACACATACATTCCTACATATAAGTACGTGTGTCACGCTCGTGTTAATAATTGAACAGATTACTGCAATGCATTCGGCTTCATTACTTTAAGTTGTTTTCAATTGTTTTTATTTCATTACAAAGCGGTGTAAATGAATTAAAATGCAAATACCGAAAACATGTTTTGTACAATATTTTGTAACATGCAATTACATATTAATTTATCCATTTCAGTGAGTAATTATTATACAATTATTGTACTTCACTCACCAATCACTAGAATGTGTAGTACATATAATGCTCTGAACAATAAAACATTAGATCTTGACATATTTAGTACTCCAATATCTAAATTCAAAAAACAAGCACTGACCCTATTGCTCAAAAATTAACGAAATTACACAATCTGTTATTTATCTTTTCTTATTTTTTTACCTAGATGTTATATTATTTTGATTAGAATTACAGTTAATTTTTTATGTTTTACCACTATCGTGTAATACCCTCGCTTTGTGAATGTTGTACACACCTCTAATAGGCATGTGCATCAGAATTTTATTTTGTAAGTGTTTTTGTATATTTTAATGCATATGTTGTTGGTGTCTTTTTTAAATAAATAAATAAAATAAAATAAATACTTGTGAAGATTTTTTTTGTGTTGCCGATACCTCTATCCTCTTCCTATACTTTTTCCTTCGCGCTCCCCTCCTGATGCGGTGGGCCGGCAACACATTTAAGATCCAAACGTTGTGGATGTTACCATCAGGCGAACTGTTTGCTCGTTTGCCGGACTTTAAAATAATAATAATAAAGTTGAAAATTGCATAACATGTGTCCATAGATGCAAGAATTATTTTGAAATGCGAAGTCTGCGACTCGCAACAGGCCAGCGTTGTGGACTATGAAACGTTGTCAATGGTAGAGACGGCCGTACATTGTAGCGTGACGTATTGAGGCTGATTTTTTGAGTAAATTGACAGCGTCCGTGGCGCGGTTAACCAACTTCTAAGCAGATGGTGTGAAATGAGAGGTCGTGGGTTCGATCTCCGCGCCGAGACCAATGCTTGTGTGAACCAGTATTTTTACGGGTCTGGGTGTCTGTGAGGCCAAAGTCTTTCGTAGTTTTTGGTATCCGGTACGCCCGAAACAAGACTTTTATATAAATGCGGGGTTAGGACTATGTATGTGACTGTTGGGTGTATTTATTATTATTAAAACATACTCCATAATATCAACTCAGTTTTAATCTCAAGGTAGAGTGATAAGAAAGCTGTTGATATTAAAAAAAAAAAGCAATAATAATTAGGTTTTCTGGTAGGTACTAACCACCACTTAACTAGAGAAAATCGCTTCGGGCCACAGCGTTGATTTTCACTGGCAACTAAGTTAAATCATGAGTTCCGGACTCAAATGAAAAAGTCAAATGATAGTAGGAATTATCAGTTAAGTTTTTTTTTTCTAATTGAACCAAATTGTATCTTCTATTGTAGTGGAGAGGAAAATAACAAGATGAGATAAAAACGTTCTTATTTTTATGTAACTTATTTAACTTAAAAAATCGAAAATAAAAATTAAATTGTTAAAATTATTTTACTCGAATTTTTTTTAAATAATATTTTTCTGTTTGTAGCTGTATTTTTTAAATAATAAATACTATATGTATAATTCTCATAAGCATTCCGTGTTTAAATAAAATAACACTTAATTAACAATTTTAAAAAATACAAAATTTTCATCCAGCAGAAATCGAACCCATACCATCAAAATCCTTGATAGCTACAGGGCACCACATCCCGTTATCAAAAGAATAAAACCTCCAAATTTATACAGCCTTAAAACAGCCATACATAAAAAAGCCTAATAAAGTAATCAAGTTATCCCAAAGTGGCAGTTGGCAAGTTAACCCTCGCGCCGCGCCGCGCAATCTGAGCGCCACAAAAGAAGTCACACGACAATACAAGACGCGGGTACAAAGAAAAAAACTAAACACGCGCCGTGATTGGTCCGCGCGGCCGTGACGTCACCACTCGCCCCGCCCCCTAGCAACCGTCGCTACACCTGAGATGAGAGCGAGTGAGATCTGCGTCTGTGTGAGGAAGACAATAATACATTGACGAGGTGCCTTTCCGACCCGTACGGACTTATGTGCTTGATTAATTGCAAGGGAATTTTAACTCTGTATCAATATAAATAGGGTTTAGTTTTGAGCGATGTGAATAAGATTTTACGGCATCAAATAATCGCGAAAGTGGTCAGTTGGAAAAGCTGTTATTGTTTGGTTATAGGTTAACCGATTTGGTTAAATTTGTGTGTTAACAGGCAGATGTCCGGTCGTGTTGCGTCTCTGTCTGGCGCGGTGCGTGCGAGCGGGACGGGGCGCATCTGATTGGCTGCGTATTGATTAGTGTGATTAATTCCAATTGAGTTTATTAGCGTTGGCTTAATTGGAAGTTAGTGCGGGACCGCGCCGAGCTCTCACGCGAGCTTTATTGGGAGCTTTACGCTAAATGAGCTTTTTAAAATTTATGATTAGATTTGTTTTCAATTATTATTTTAATTAGATTAAAAACGATACAAAATTATCACTATTTTTATAATATTTGTATTTAAATAGAATGTTAACTTACAAATCCGAGTCTTATACTCATATTGAAATACTCACAATACAATAGTTTGTTTAGTAACTCGACACAATGATGCAAACAGCGGGCCCTAAACAATGTAACGAGCTCCCTCCACGTCGGAGCACGCCGCGCCGCGCCGCGTCACGCCGCACAAACGACCCAATCAAACAGAAAAAAACCGTTCATCTCAATAGCGTTCAAAGAAACGCGGGGAAAATGCTAATAGGACGCTTCTTGCAAACAAAATCACTTCGCGACCCCAAATTTCGCACTTTCAATGGGCAATTTCGCCCCCCCACATAAGCCCCGCCCTACGCCCCCCTAGCGGGCGCCCGCAGCGAACGCGCCAGTGTACAGCGCGCTGCGAGACGACATGGACGCTCAAGACGAGCGGTTCTTCGCTAATCGGACGCCCGACCGCTCCGAGACCAACAGTCCGCGCTCGCACATGAGCAGCCCCAACTCAAATTCCTCGATAAATGTTACAGACCAGTCGATAACCTTATCTCAGCACCAACAGAACCTCGAGACCCTGAACAGAATGGGCATGTTCTTCCACGCCCAGCAGATGCATTTGAACCAGTCGTTTGATGCTGTGAAGAGGCTGGGTCTGACACAAGTGCCTAGTGTGAGCCAGGGTCCGCGGCATACCATAGACGCCATCCTGGGGCTCAATGCGCAGAGGCAAGTGAGTAGAGTGAGTGAGTTCGAGCAGAGAAGAGAAGAGAGGGAGTGTGAGCCGGTGCCGGTGTCTCCAGGGGCAGTGGAGAGCGCTGGTAAGTGGAGAATGTTCTAGAAGCTTAACAAGTGTATAAGTCTAAATTCTGTAAACTGTGATGCAGGATGTAAGGCAATTATGGGTGTTGGCGTAATTTTACGTGTGGTTAAAAAGTTTGAATGAGAGAAGATTTTGTAATTGGTGCGTATGAAGTATTTTAGCTTTCGCAAAGTTCGGCAAAGTGATACAGTTTTTAAGTATATAAAATAAAATAAATTATGTACAGACTGTCGGTGAATAGTGTTCAAATATGTTTAGGTTAGAATATAAATAAATAAATAATAGTAAAATTCATCTCGAAATACAATAATTTTAAACAAATTTTATGCAACACAGCTTCTATATTAATAAATTTAATAAATCCTGGATAGCAGATTGATCATAATATATTATTATGATGAGAATAGCTGTATTTTATGATGATACTATTTTTTCATTATACAACCTAAACTGTCATTTCTCTCTCCTTTCTTTTATGTCCATCCGAAGGTTGCCTGAAAGAAATTGCCTTGTGCAATAAGCCCGCTGATTGTACTTATTTTAAATTTGGTTATAATCTCTGTTTCTTCCTGGTGTACAATAGAGAATATGTAAATAAATGAATAAGATAAATTATTTATTTATCTCTTTATAATCCCTTAAAAAATAAACATTTACCTATGAGAGAGTTATAAACTTTGGTTTAAAATTTTCCGCGACGGTCGGTCAGCTTATATACCTATCGAGATTTATCACAATGTCGGCGACGTCCCAGCCTTATAGGTTTGGTTTTCAGTCCTCCAGGCTAAAAATATGCAGTAGCCTTTAAACATTTCATAAACTCATGCCTATGTCCATTAGGGTAGGCAGAGACTAAAGTACCAGTGCTTCGGTACATACATGCCTCTTTCGCTTCAACTGTCGTTAATCTCTTCATTTTCTCGTCAGTTTCGAGGATTTAATATTCTTTATTATATTAGTAGTGGAAAATATTTGTACCTAAAAACAGTAGAAATTACTGCATAATAATTGTAAATCGGCCGACGGCGTTACGTGATTTATGAAAAAAATAGGTACTTGTTTCAGTTTAAATTCAGTTTACTTAATTAAGAATTAATTGAAATGGTAATATACAAATAACATATAATATTTTTTGTTTAATATAAAATGTATTATTAGGAGTGGATCGGTATGCCAAAACAAAACTGGGCTTAAACGATTTAAGTATTCTTAAGCAGTAATTTCATTTAATAACTGCTTGATTCAAATGGTAAAAAGAGTGAAAAAATTATTGCAACCTAATTCTGTGGAACCAAAATATAGAAGATTATTTTTAATTATTTATAAATAGCTTTTTATTTATGGAAATTGAAGTATTAATAAAGTACCTCGAATATACCGAATTGAAATTTATTGTGGCCAAAATGCCGAAACCTGAAGAAACAAAAGTTATGTATTTTGACCATAGCTTTGGGTGCCGTAAAAGCTTTGCCGCGCGACATTGGTCTGAGCTTATATAAATACATTGTATGTGTTATATAGAACATTTATTATTACTTTGTTTATTATATTAATAGCAATTAGAATAAATATATTTTTAATACCTTTAATGTTAAGAAGCTTAGCCGTTAGTCTATCATGATTATCCAAAGCAAGTATAATGCCAAATTATATTATTGCCAATGGTGAGTTCAGAGTTTATTATTTGATATTATAACAACTTAGCTTTATTGCTATTGCTATTTTTAATTATAAACAAAAAATATTCTATCAATAAATTACATATCGGGTCTGGGTGTTTGTGAGACGGAAAATTATCTTTGAAAATAATCAAGGTGAAAGAATACCAGGTAATTAAATCAAATTTAGAATCCAAATATTTTTATGTTATTTAAAATTTAATGATTAGTCCAAATTGTTATTCGAGAACGATAAATTTAAAATTGTCAATTAAAGGAAATAAAAGTTTTTTTTTTTTCAATCAATAATATTTATCCATTATTTTTAAGTTCAGAAATAGGCCTTAAATAATATATATATTATCAATTCCCCTTCTGGTGAAGTTATTAACATTGAACATTGTTTAAAGTTTAAGGGATAGAAAATTATATTAGCTTAAGTCATCAACATTGGATCAACGTAAGGTGATTTCTAGTTTATATTTTTAATTTGGCCTATTCATCCTAAACGAAAATGTATTAGTTACCCATTCTAGGTATTGAACCTCAGACTTTGTGTTTAGGCGTATACCGTGTCTACCACATTACTTGTACAATTAATTCGAAGAGAAAAAAAATAAAAAAAATATAACTATTAAAAAATAAAAAATAAAAACCACGCGTAAGCCTAGTAAAACACTCTACACAATTTAATTGAAACAATCACAATAAATAATGTCGATTACGAGTTGATTACACAAGCGGATGCTGTTCGTATTATGGACAGTATCGGACGATCTCGGAGTAATGCGTTAATTCAACGGTTGCACAACTCGGCTACTGGTGTGACCTTTGGCTTAGATTAAAAAAAATATCGATCGAAAAAGGTTTTATACATATTTGTAGGTTGGAGCATAGAGGTTTTATAATGAAATTGGGATTGACAATTTGAATTTGGAATTATGTAACATTCAGTTAGTAGAAAAGTTTTTATTTGAACACGGAGGAATTTAAAGTGTATAAAATTATACTTGAAAATTACTAGAAATATGTCTAAATACGTTTTAGGTACTGTAATTTTATTTGGAAAATAATTGATATTTAAAACCCGGCGGCATTGACGCTTTCATTAATAACTGCAAGGCTATAAAAAACTTCTTAGAAATAAGATTTAAGTGCTGACGGTTTTAATTTTAAAAACACAACGATTTAAAAGAGTATGCATAATAAAGCCATCATGAGACTTTAAGTCAATGTCATCTTTTGTAATTGTCGGAGACCCCAGAAGTGTTAGGAGAATATTCGTCACCGTCCGAATAGCGACAATTTTGCACGGCGTGGAAAATCCGTAATATTAAATGTTTTGGATTTACTTGAACATCTACTGGTGGTAGGTCTCTCATATGTGCTAGCTGTCTGGTTTGGTACCACCGCAATGTCTATTTCTCCCGCCAAACACCAGTGTAAATGCACTGTCGTCTTCCGGTTTGAAGGATTGCAGGCAGAGTAACTACTGGACTTAATGAGACTTAACATCTTATGTCTCAGGATAGAATGTCAAGCACTGCTTTGTAATTCATGATGTTGTTTGGTTTTTCTACTGTCCATGAGCAGTCGTTTTGCCTACCATCATAATCGCATGCTCGTCTCGCCATTCATCGCAAAAAATACCCTGATTATTAATATTTTATGTTAAAAACTAACTTCATTATAGCTCTTTCACCCATAGGCTATAAGTATATAGACAAGTAATAACTGACTCGCGAGTGTATTCAGCTGTTTGTTTTATTTGCGCGGAACGAGCTGTCGCTATCGGTTCGAATCTGTTTGCCGCTAATGGACCGAGATGAACAAGTTGATACAGGGTGTTACTACATTAACATTTTAGAAAATATACATAAATAATTATTTGCACATTCTTTCTTATTTGGAAATTTATAAATGGAAAAAATAATATTTACCTACTTGCATGGTTATTGAGAATTTCCTGAAATTCTGATGATACTACAACCGGTCTTTAGTTAGTCCTAAAAATATGTCTTTTTAGTAGTTTAGTAGTGTAAACTTCATGTAATTTTAGTTATTAATATCTTGATGACCATTCGTGTAAATGTTTTTTAATAAGCGCCAAACTTACTAAAATAAAATGAATTGAATTTATTCAATAATATAGTTAATCTACAGAAATAGGCATGACTGAACTGACTGACGGAATGACGCATCAATTAAAAAGCTCTCGTAATGATTTCACAATACGCACCACCCTGTATACAGTATGAAAGTCGGTTTGCAGTAATGTATTTATTGCGAGATTATCTCGATAGCGACTACCGTGCTACTTATGTACTAAATAGGAACATGTTAGTCTATGTATGTAATTATCGATTAATTTGTATTGGTACATAATATGCGTAGACAGTAGCCAGTAGAAAAAAAGAATATTGGTTCTTGGCAATCAACAATAATTTTAAATAAATTAATGTGGAAATTTCGTCATGTGACGCATTTTGTCGCGTTTCAAACACAGCATGTGTATATCTTGTTTCGAACGTGAGAGATTTGCTGAATGCCTGGACTATTCCTGTTCCCCCCCCCCCCCCCCCCGATTCGATAGGCTGGCAACACATCAATGATCCAAGCGTTGTGGATGTTCTTAGGCAGCAGTGACTCAACATCAGGTGAATTGTCTGCTCGTTTGCCGGACCTGAAAATAAAAAAGTATGTCTTGCCGTTGCTGCTATAAAATTTGTATTGGCCTGTTCTTACAAGTATAACTTAGTCAGTTAAGTATAATGGTCGCTGTACAGGCTGATGAAAACCTTCTTTCACCAGCAAGTTACAGTATAATAATTTTCCCGTACCATAACAAAAACACTAGAAAAGTATTTTATAATATTTTTATACAATCCGATAATTCGAAACAATAATTCCACTAGTTAAAATTAGTAGAAATCATAGCATTAATTACAAAAACCCTTGAAATACAAATACATTTTATTATAGTATCATAAAACGGGCATAACACGTTTAATATTCGTAATTAAACTTGTATTGCTAATGAAAAATACTGCTATCGCCGTATTCCGATCTACAGTGGAAATCATAGTTAACTTTATCGCTTTCTGCTAATAAAATGACGCGCACGCGACTAAAATAATTATGTTTTTATTATTAATTGATTATCTTGGTACATTGTTTCTTAATTAGCCTTCAAGAGTGGAGCGTGTAGTCTGGGGTTTGATTCTGAATTGTATTTGAGAATAAGATATATTTTGGCTTTGCAAATGGCGTATCTTCGTCACCTTATGTCTGATTTTATTATGTTGTTTAATTACATTTGTGTTTTGCATAAAATATTCATAATTTTGATACTAAGTGGAAAAATATTTACTTAAAGTATTGCTCCCAAGTATTAAAAGTGTTTTATCAAAATCCTTTAAGTATTTTTCATTCACGATACTCTACGAATTTACATCTAACAAATAAGGTGTACTTTGACCGTTCTCTTTTTTGCTCGTAAACATTATCAACCTCCTTTTTCAAAAACAGGTTTAATGCAAAGACAATTAGTTTCACTCCTCAGAACTGGCCACAAAAGCCAAGTCAATAAAAAATGCTACAGAATTAATCTATACATATAATAAAAATGTAAATGGTCGATGTCTGTACATGGAAGGTATTTAAGAAATTTCAACGCGGGGGGTCTTTATAACAGCAACAGAATCCAAAACAATTTTTTTTAGAATTTTTGTCTGTCTGTCTGTCTGTCTGTCTGTCTGTCTGTATGTTTGCTTGCGCATCACGCAAAAACTACTGCACCAAATGAGATGCGGTTTTCACAGTTGTATTGCTGCAGGTTCAACTTAAAAACTGGTATATGTGGCATTTGCATACAGGGTGTTTCTTTTTGTTTGCTTGCACATTACTCATAAACTACCTCACCAAATGAGATGCGGTTTTCACAGTTATATTGCTGCAGGTTCAACTTAAAAACTGGTATATGTTGCATTGACATACAGGGTGTTTCTTTTTGTTTGCTTGCACATAACTCATCAACTACCGCACCAAATGAGATGCAGTTTTCATAATTACAATGGTGCAGGTCCAACTTAAAAACTGGTATATATTTCATTTACATACAGGATGTTTCTTTTTGTTTGCTTGCACATTACTCAAAAACTACCATACGAAATGAGATGCAGTTTTCACAGTAATAATGGTGCACGTCCAATTTGAAAACTGGTATACATTTTATTTATAGACAGGGTGTTTTTTTTTATTTACTTGCGCATAACGCAAAAACTACAAGGCAAAATGAGATGCGGTTTCACAGTTATATAGGTACAAGTCCAACTTAAAAACTGGTAAATGTCTTATTTACATACAGGGTGTTTCTTTGTATTATGGAAGATAAATGAGAAAAACTAATATTCCCCATATTAACACTGGATTAACACTTAGGCTACATTTTATCCAGATAAATTAAGTGTTCCCGTGGGATGAGGACGGAAATCCGATATATTTGTTACTTTTTATACTTAAAGGGATGCGATGGGTGTGGATTACATACCTTGAGTGAGAATGAGATAGGACGGGCGGGATATAACGGGACGGGACGGGACAGGATGAGAAATACCATATAATCTATACATGTATATTTTTTTAAACAAAGTTAATCACGCAGACGAAGTTAGCGGGCAGAAGCTAGTTAAAGAATAAATAACCGAGCGAACGGGGTCACTTATAATTTGTGTAAAATTGTTAATTAGCTAATCCATTTATGGTATCGCGATCTGGATGCGTGCGTCCTTCCAACGTTGGAAAAATGGAATAATTTCTTCAAGAATTTGAGGGTTATACGTCATAAAAAATTACGAGGTTTCAATGCTTGGGCTTTAATGTTATATTAGCTCAATTACTTCGTTGTACTTGATCGTCAGTGCTTTGGTGTCTACACAGTGCAAAGGCGAGACAAGAGTGTCTCAATTTGATTACAATAATAAAACCCTATTTACATATCTCAATTCCAGATTTAGACAAATTTCCGTGGTTAATTATTTTGAATTTTACACATTTTTATATTTCTATCTACTCAAAAGTTACGGTTTCAAGGAGACTGTCCCGCCCTCACACCCGCCACTGCAACTCCTGTAAGCCAGGATCAACAGTGGCACGCATTTTAATGACACTGAGCATTGAAGCTCAGCGAGTCTCCGGGAATGTGTAACTTGTCTTTAACCCGCAACGAAATCAATCAAAAAGTTAAATTAATAGGAGGAGTTGGAAATAAATTATTGTCCACTTCCCTCTCTAATAAAGCAGGTGACAAAACAATGAACTAAAGAGGTAAATAACCTCGCATAAAGACATTTACAGCCAGAGAAGCCAGCTGTAAAGCACCACGGATAAGTCATTATTACATTTAAATGGGACCTATTATGTAAGCTGTTATACTTGATTCCAATGATAGGTATTCCAATAAAAGTTACAGTTTAAAACTTATATTTTGCTGTGATGCATGTAACGCGATTGACAGCCTCCGTAGTGTAATTGGTTAGACGCCGGCTGGGAAACGAGAGGCAGCGGGAACGATCCCACACTGTGCTAAATATTTGCGTGATCCATAAGTATTTTTATTAGTGTTTGTAAAAACTAATAATATCTCGTAGTTTCTGATAATCACGACACAAATTTTATATTTCGGTATGAGTGTTGAGTGTATTTATCATTTATGTAGGTATATCGCTATTTTATATTTTCTATGGTACATAAAGTCCGCCAACACGCACTAGGCCAGCGTGGTGGATTTTATGGCCTAACCCCTCTCAACTGTACTCTTGATTGTAGTGGAGTGCCGTATCCTGCAGTGGGACGCATATATATGGTAATTACATGTACATGCAGTTACAGAATTTTACAGCCGACCGCTTAACACTTTCAGTATAATTTTTATTGCTGTAAATGGCGAGACGAGCATGTCATTCGCCTGATGGTAAGCGGTACGACCGCTCATCGACAGAAGCAAAACCAAACAACACTTGCTTGACATTCCACAAAGTTTTAGTTAGTAATTTAGGCACGGTGAATACAAAATAATGAAAGAGGAACAAAATATGGCCGCGTCGCGATGTTCATTCATTCCGTTCATTCGACTCGTTTTTAGCAATATACATATTTAATATATTTCTTTAAATAAAATAAAACTATCAGTTATTATTATATTTTACATCACTGTTATAAATTTTATCAAGATTTGTTTATAAATAATACAGTTACAGTTACTAGAATTTCTTTGGTTACTTAATGATTATTCTCAAAAGAGAAAATTTTACGAAAACGTGTTTTGGACACAATAGTCCACTCATTATTATGATCAAGATTAAGGCACATTTTTTCGCTGCTCTAAAATGTACACTTTTGACTAC
The DNA here is from genome assembly GCA_949752805.1 of Deilephila elpenor. Taxonomy (NCBI): domain Eukaryota; kingdom Metazoa; phylum Arthropoda; class Insecta; order Lepidoptera; family Sphingidae; genus Deilephila; species Deilephila elpenor. The sequence goes on from OX457118.1 coordinate 223,487, forward strand.
TAAACTGTTATTAAAAAGTCTATTTTGACATCAATTTCCAGGCACATTGAGATTTCATATTCGCACTGGATGTATTGCTAAATATAGAAATAATACCTATTACCTAGGCGCTAACAATTTAGTTAATTATATTGACTTTTGACTAATGATAGAGTAACTAAAGTAAATATGATAAAAGGTCACTGATTTGCTTTTAGTGTTAGACAAATTCAACTAGAGATTAAATCTTGATGTTTATCTAACTATATGTTTACCTGTTGAAATATTAATTGAATTGAAGAAAATGAGTAGTAGTTTTTGAAGTGTGTGTTTGATTCTCAAATTGGGCAATATGCTTTAATATGCTTTACAGTACCAAGATGAGTAGATTTTTAAGGTTTGAAAATATTTTTGTGTCATAAGATTAGTTACTTACAATCGCTTAATGAGATACTTCTTGTCTCACAATATGTGTGTTGCAATGCAATTAAAATATCAATATCAATTAATTTTAATTATCATAAATTCTTACATATACTTACTTACTTATTCTTCTTACTGGTGGTAGGTCTGTCATATGTGAGAGGCCGCCTGGGTAGGTACCACCGCAATGTCTATTTCTCCCGCCAAACAGCAGTGTAAATGCGCTGTTGTGTTCCGGTTTGAAGGACATTGTAGCCAGAGTAACTACTGGACATATTGAGACTTAACATCTTATGTCTCAGGATGGCGAGCGCAGTGGAATGCCAAGCATTGCCTTGTAATTCATGGTGTTGTTTGGTTTTGCTACTGTCCATGAGCGGTCGTATCGCTTACCATCAGGCGAATGGCATGCTCGTCTCGCCATTCATTGCAATAAAAAAAAAAAAAAAAAAAAAAAAAATATACACATACAATGAATTCAACTTTTAGGCTCATCATTCAGATAGTTTTAATATTTGTGTTCAAAGTTGTAATGATTGGTAATAATAGCACATACATACATAGATCAGGCTCCACTTTCCCACTACAAGGCAAAGGCTTTTCTACCCTCTTTCCACTCTCACTTCACTGCTCGATCCTGCCAGTCTTTGTCCCTCCTGTCCAACTCATCTCGCCATCTTTTGCTATGACGCGACGTTTCAGTCTTAAATGGTTTCTATTGTGTTGTTGTTTTCGCCCACAGTTCATCGGGCATGCGGCATGTATTGCCTCTATGAATGGGGTATAAGAAACTGCTGCCAGTAATGAACTAGAGTATTTTATGTAATATGTAATAGTGTGTGATTTTATTGTCGTATCGGGCACAAATCCAGTTCTGGGTGATTTAAGATTTTAAAACTTTTCCGTGCTCGAAAAATGAACCCAGTTCAGCCTCCATGGCGCAGTTGGTTAGACGCTGGCTGTGAAACTAGAGGCTAGTGGCTAGTGGAAACTAGTGGGTTCGGTCCCCGCACCGAAACAAATATTTGTGTGATCCACAGGTATTTGTTTCGGGTCTGGGTGTTTGTGAGACTGAAAAAGTCCCTCGTAGTTTCTGATACCCACGACACGAGCTTCGATCTTAGTGTGGGGTTCGGTCTATGTATGTGACTGTTGGGTGTATTAATTATGTATATTTGTTAACGCAAAAACCAATATACATGCCCACTAGTCTCATGATGTAAAGTAATTACCACGGTAATTAAAAAAACAATAGTGTACCGTGGATTAACCGTAACCGATACAAAGGAGCAATTATATTATTTTAATGATGGAACAATGTTGATACTATCAGTTTTCGTGCGACCTCTAAATTCCGCCTCGAAGTTATTTCTCCAGACTTCGAGTAAATTAAGCTTAGCTCATTTAGCTCATATGACGTGAGACTATTTAGAACAAAACCATTTAGCTTAGGCACGTGTGCTTAAAAGCCTTAATTGCGTATGCCTAGCTGCTCCGACTCACGCATACATACCGGGCTATTACTAAAATAAATTATAATATTTGCGGTATTTTATTTTATTATACTACTCATAGTACAGCCCGGCAACTCGCACGAGGGCAGCGTGGTGGACTATACCGCCTAACCCCATTCGTATTCCGGATTGTAGACGAGGCTGTTGCCATGCAGTGGGAATTGGATGTTGATGTGTGTAGTTGATGCCGTGTCGTTGATACACATACGGTATAGTTCGCCCTAGAACCGCCCGAGTGCACATTGTCTTTTCCCCAACACCACGATTTCTTATTTTATGTCAATAAGTGTACCCCGTAACATTTCAGCGTATTGTCACATAATTTGATTCTTTTAGTACTTTAATACGGTAAAATTCCAATTCAGTGCAATAAAAATAATACGTATATGTATACGTTGATTTCATATAAATTCCTCTTGAATCCCTATCTATTGATGTGAACTTTATTAAAATGCTTTGCGTAGTTTATAAGTTATACACAGCATAGTAAACAGCAGTATAAATGCACTGTTGTGTTCCGGTTTGAAGTACAATGTAGCCAGAGTAGCTACTGGACATAAGAAGACTTAACATCTTATGTCTCAGGATGGCGAGCGCAGGGCAATGTCAAGCATTGCTTTCTAATTCATGGTGTTGTTAGGCTTTGCTACTGTCCATGAGCGGTCATGTCGTTTACAATCAATGGGCTGTTCAGCTCGCCATTCATTAAAAACAAAGTTTTCATAGGGTCAGCGACTTACTTTACATACATACATACATTAACTCACGCCTTTTTCCCAGAATGTGTAGGCAGAGGAACCACCAGGACACCCACATTTCGCCTTGTATGTTCCGTCCCATGATGTGCTAGGGGGCGAGCCTATCGCCATATCGGGCAAAAATTCCTCACTCCGGGCTGATAATGAATAGAAAAATCCAATATCACTTTGCCCGACCCGGGATTCGAATCCGGGACCTCAGCTTAGCAATCATACCGTAGTACAACTAAACCACCGTGGCATCAACTTAATTTTATATTAACTCATCAAATCAAAGCTGTGTATAGATTTTCTAGTGGGACATTTGTATTACCTTGTAAGACTAGTACAAGTGCATCGCGTTCAATCAATTACTATGCGTAATTGTGTTGACGCCAAGACGTAATAATTAGCCAATCGATTGTCCATTAAATTGGGAGGCCTATGTTTAACAGCGGACTTCCTGAGGTTGAATATGATACCCTATTGAGACGGTATTGCAGTGACCATTTTGTTGTTAGTGAATTAAAACATCATATTAATACAGACATTTTGTCGATCCAATATAAAAACGATAATGTTATGATGAACTGCCTCACTAGCGTAGTTGCACTGTGGTATGATTGCAAAGCTGCGGTCTTGGGTTCGAATCCCGGGTTGAATTGATATTGGATTTATCTAGTAATTATCAGACCAGTCAGGAATTTGTGAGAAATAAATTTGACTGACATGATATTTTTACGGGTACCTGAGGTTATTTTACAACCATTTATAAAATATCCGGAAATTTTCACTCAATGAACGTAACGCATAAGCAAAGACAAAAGACAATACCATCGTGGTCGAGCTAACTCGTTTGCACTATAGCATTAACGACCTAAGTCTTAAAGCATGGCTCTTCCACTTGGCAAACTTGGTTGACTACTGACAAACAGCCTATTTTACAATCATAATGAAATGTTTTCTACAATACTAAAGCACCGATTCCTAAAACTTTATATTACTACAACTTTAAAAAACTACCCTTAAACAATTCAATACTGTTTCTACCACCACCGATGATCAATTCCGTACAATTCATTCTGGCCTTTAATCCGCGCATCACTGCGAGCAATCGGTGCTGATGCGATCTCCGGCGTGGTCAGCGGCGCTGGGCACCCGCGGGGGAGGGGGGAGGGGGGAGGATTGGGAGCAGGGGGAGGGTGCAGGGGGGGGACAGTAATCTAATCTCCGCCTAATGACGTTCGGGAATGGATTGTCGACGCGCAATGGAGTTGTAGCGGTCGCGAGGTGATTACTGTGGACATGTAAAGTTTGGACTCGATCGAAATTTGAGACAAATATACATGTTTGCAATGTCGGATGTGACTTTGTATGAAATACGTCAGCTTTGCACTCCTGATCGAAACGACACTGCTGTGTAAGATATGGGCTTGTATGAACGTAAAGAAAGTATAGCGACCACTGTTAATTTTAAATGAAATACAGAGTCTCACTTGTAACCTGAGTAACTACTAGACACAATGAGACTTAACATCTTATGTCTCAGGATGGCAAGCGCAGAGGAATGCCGAACATTGTTTTGTAATTCATGGTGTTGTTTGGTTTTGCTACTGTCCATTAGAGTTCGCATCGCTTACCATCAGGCGAATTGCTTGTCTCGCCATTCATTGCAATATATAAAAAATACATAGGTACTTCTAATATATAAATCTTGTGTCTTGTGTATCGGAAACTACAAGGGACTTTTCGGTTTCACAAACACCTAGATGCTAAATACTTTCGAATCACATAATCATTTATTCCGTTGCGAGGATAGACAACTCAGCCTCTTGTTTCACAGCGTCCACCAACGCACTACCGAGATTGTCAAAGTTGCATCTGGATTCCGTATATATGTTTTAATACGTCATAACTAGGTCATAACCGATCAAATGCTTTCCAGATAATCTGCGAGATGATTAAATCTGTAAATAAAGGAAAATGGGCGTTTTAGTTCCCATGTCCAATCAAAAGGAATTTACCATCGTTAGATAGGTCTTTTCAAAAATAAAAATACATTTTTATTTTAAGAAATCTTTGTATTTACCACCCAAATATGACGATAAATAAAAATATACAAAAAAAAAAATGACGCTTTATTTTGCAAAATTTTAAGTCACATTGGGTCTGAAGTCTCTAATATTTCCACCTTCCTTCCCAGTCTGAACATTCCAAGTATGTACGTCCCACCTTCTAATTTCTATAATAAACTTCTATATGGAGTCTGTCAATATCAAGTTATATTATAATGTTGTAAACTAAACGAGCACTTTCTATAGTTTTTACACGTTGTCTGTCAGTGTGACGAAGCATTTAACGCGAGTCATTAGCGCTCGACACTGCAGTTAGCGATACCCGTAACAACGCACGTACTACATCAATACCAATTAAATACAAGTGGGAGGAAATGCACGTGCTGGAGACGAGTTCCGTATGATAAAGAAATAATTGTTCTGTTTATTTCATTTATTGTTATTTTTTATTTTTACATACATGGAATGGGTTGATGGGTGATGAGGCTGAAGGCCCGAGCCACCAGTGGTTTGAACCGAGTGGTATTCGGCTTGTAATTTTTATAAATTTTTTGCTATTAATATTTTTATCTACTGATTTACTGGGAAATAAATGATTATTTATTTTCAACTCATTTTAATATTTATTTAAATCCGTTGCGAGCTAACAAGAGATTAAATATCCTCAAACATTCACGAAGCTACAAAACTTGTCATTAAAATGCGTGATATCGAACCTGGCATAGAATCATAGTTTGATATAGTCATAAACACACATTTTTTTGTAATTATTGTAGTTTTTTTTATTCCATTGAATGGCGAGACGAGTATGCTATTCGCCTGATGGTAAGCAATAGGATCGCTCATGAACAGAAGCAAACAACACCTTGAATAACAAAACAATTCTTGGCATTCAACTGCGCTCACCATCCTGAGACATTTAAGATGTTAAGTCTCATTATGTCCAGTAGTTACTCTGGCTATAATGTCCTTCAAACCGGAACACAACAGTGCACTTACACTGCTGTTTGGAGGGAGAAATAGACATTGCGATAGTACCTACTCAGGCGGCCTCTCACATATGAAAAACCTACCACCAGTACTTGTATTAAGATTTCTCTTGCATCATAAATGCGTACGTAAACACATATTGGTCATGCATATGGTAAGTGCAGTGTTGTCCAGATATTATCATCTGAAGACGTTAATTATTACATTCAATTTGACATAATCGAGTTAGCTTAATCAAAAATAGATGTACTTGCGACAAATTAGCGTAGGTGACTATGACAATCGCTACCCCGATAGAACCAACAACCTTTCTCAAGAAGAACAGTTTCTTGGTACTAAGCTTTGTGGTTTAATCATTAAGATAACTGATATAAAGCATCATCTTGCTGTCTGTAGAATTAGTCTTGTCATGTTTTATTAAACGTTGATCTCAGAATCCATCAGCTAAACAGAGGAGCAATAAAATGAAAATCAACCGACGCGAACACTTCCAAGAAGCAACGATACGCAACCGAGCGACGTAACCCCAAAATAATATAATTCAATAATGAAATCCATTTTGTAAAATCATTAATGGCACGAAGAGTTTTAATACGCGGCATCACGACAAATCTGACACGTGATTAGGGTTGCCAGTGAAAAAACAACGAGACGCGCCATTATGGCCGAGTGTTGCCAGATTGTCGATAATTATTACAAAAAATTGGAGAAAACAAAAAAAAGAAACACCGATCGTATCGTATAAAACATCTTAATGCGTTGCTCATAATGTTTTTATGTTGGCTACGCGTAATCTGCTTCTTTAATCTTAATGCGTGCTTTCTCTCTTTCTTGCATGGTTTGTACACGTGTGAGGGAAAGGGACGGCTGTTGTTTTGACTTTTGATCGCTCAATCGACCAGATTTGTTGGCATTTGTGTTGGAATCGTTTGTCGCGGTTGACAGATGATAGTTGTGTTTTATTTCTACTTGCATGTGTTTTGGAGCTTCTCTATGAAAACTGGCGCTCTCTCACTGAAGATATGATCCGTATCTGTCCTTATTAGCGTTTTGATGTATTTTGACATCGATAAAGTGTCTTTCGTTCGATGTTCTGAGTATGTTGTAAGGTATTTGTTACAATTTTGAGAGGACGAAAATGATTCGTCGCATCTTATTTCCATAATTGCCAAACTAAACGTACCAATTAGTATTAAAGAAACAGTTCTTATATCAAATGTAATGACTAATCAATTTCTGCCTCATTGATTCAACCCTTTATTTACTACTCAGCCACTCATAATTAAAATTAAAAATTTTAATAAATGGTCGCACGAAACTATTCAAATCTTTATTTTGTTCTGATCTTATTCTTTATTCATCCAATGATACATTTATTTATTTAAATTTCCATCGACACGAAGGAGCTCGCGTTTGCCAGTACATCATAACGCGCCCCTTGCTGACAAAATAATGGCATTGATAAATTCGGTGTTTCCGGTGCAATTACCTGCTTCCCTCCGCCTCGGCTCGATCCTGCTCGTGTAAACAACACGGCCGATGCTAATGTCCGTACTTTATGAGTTATATAACGGTTGAAATTATTTTTTATTGAACGAAGTGACTTATCGCGCGTTGCGAAAGGGGGCTAGACGGAAAAAATTAAGACCTAAAGTTGTACCGACACTTTGATTCCACGTTTGAGTTTCACATTCTAAATTTAAACATTTAGGAACTTATTTTTGTTTTTAATTATTTGCTTATTTTTTTTATATTTTTAACCGACTTCAAAAGAGGTTATCAATTCGTATATGAAAGACCTCTAGTGATTAAAAAATTATTAACACCTATCTAACACACTGAGTATATTTCAACACTAAACATTCTTCCTGCAACTAGTTAAACCATGAAATACTCCATACAAAATTAACAATCATACAAATCCAAAACCCTAAGTCCACAAGCCGCATCCACACACAAGCGTTGTACGCTAGTGTGGACGTGCCATTACCAGGTAATTGCTACAATCCGGCCGAGTAATAAATACCCGCAGTAGTGGTACCATACATCATCAGCTATCTGCGGATCTGTAAACAAGCTGGGTAGATCCAACTTGTCTAGTTGGAAGGGCGAATGTGGAGGCGAAATTGTGGATACGTTTACGCAATATTCATATATTTTCCTTCATTACTGCCTGCCTTAGAGGCCTTCTCGTACTACGGTACGGTCACAAAGCTGAGGTCTCGGGTTCGGATCCCGGTTCGGGCAAAATGATATTGAACTTTTTATTATCAATCCGGAGTCAGGAATTTGTGCCCGATATGGCGATAGGCTCGCCCCCTATGGGGCGGAAAATACAAGGTGAAATGTGGATGTCCTGGTAGCACCTCTATCTACCCCTTCTGGGATGAAGGCGTGAGTTTATGTATGTATGTTTCCTTTATTATGTTGGCTCTATGAAGTCTGATGATTAAGTTCTATTACACTATCTATAAAGAGATGGCTGTCTCTGGCTGTTTGCACAATTAATGAAAGTGAGACGTGTCCCATTCATGTGGGTCGTTGTTGTGGGTCCTTAACAGTAGTCCTTTGCTGTGTTGATAGAAATACCCGAGTACCAGCTTTGTGTTGTATCAGCCTATATACGTCCCACTGCAGGGCACGAGCCTCCTCTACAATCGATAGTACGATTGAGAGGGGTTAGGCCATATAGTCCACCACGCTGGCCTAGTGCGGGTTGGAGGACTTTACCATAGATTTTTTTTCAAATCGATATGGCATGCAGGTTTCCTCACGATGTTTTCCTTCACCGTTATTGTGCGTGTTGTTTGACTATCGGTACACACATGACTCCGAAAAGTTAGAGGTGTGCCCTAGGATTTGAACCCGCGACCACCGTGCACATGGTCCGCTTACCAACAGGCTACCACGCACTAGACTCATATGTACATTCTTTACTGCAAGTAAATAAATAAGTAAATAAATACCTAGGCACGCGAAAATGATTCTCCTGTATCGATTTGACCCAACGTAATCTTTATGGAATTGTAGCTAACTATGGTAGAGCTACACCATACTAACTTAGGAACACTATAGAAATTCTCCAACTTCTTAGTGGTACCAATATTAGCAGAAAAAGTCCCAAAGCCCAGAAAAGTCTTTATAAAAGTGAAAAATAAAATAAAAATGGTCGCTTTGGAAACGAATTTACTATGTACAAATGAAATGTACCAACGCACAGACACCACTCATAAACAATTGCGTGTTCATGTATGGTAATATAGATTGCTGTGCATGCGTTCAAATTTTCTATGAAGATAACCCGCTATAGACGATAATTGTATGTCGTTGTCTTGGAGAGTTTATACACATCGAATCCAAGTGACTTATATAAATAGTGAGACTGTTATAAAGAGCTGTAATTGGATAATAAGACAAACTTTAATACAAAAAATACGTGAATTTTACTGTATGGGGGGCAATTATTAGTTTGCAATTTCTCCTATTTATTACGCTGTCAGCCACTGTTCAGCAACTTCATATACAATAGAAATTATTGTAAATATATCTATGATATGACGATTTCCTTCCGATGTTTCCCTTCACTGTTAAAGTGCCTGGTGAAATAGTTATTCTTTGTTGTAGACTCTAATTTCAATTAAGTTTCAAGTACCTCATCTTATGCTATTAACACTTTTTTCTTAATCTAAAAAAGAATATAAATAAAATGTTTTTAGATACACCTTTGATATCGTCTTATATGTTAAAAACAGATATTCGCAACCACTTATCAAAATGAATATTTCCTCTCCCCAGGCGAAGGCTCGTGTAACAGCAACGATGGCTACAGCCAGCGGACTGACGACAAGTCCCCGGCCAACAGTGACGACGACGCGCCTCGCCCAGGGTCGGACAACAAGAAGAAGCACCGCCGCAACCGCACCACCTTCACCACCTACCAGCTGCACGAGCTGGAGCGCGCTTTCGAGAAGAGTCACTACCCTGACGTGTACTCCAGGGAGGAGCTCGCCATGAAGGTCAACCTGCCTGAGGTCAGGGTGCAGGTATGTGTACTTGTGATTTTTTATATTTTGTACCATATTTTTCCACGTAAATTGATTATTTTTATTAACTACCCGGTATAGTACTTCATTAAGTGACTAAATCTTAATTAATCACTTAACCATGAAGATATACATCTTTTACTCGGTTTTAAAGAAAAGTAGAAAATAAATTGAATAATTCGTATTAAAAGTTCGCCATTTGTGTTTGCGTTCACAAGTTGATGGACACTATTGGCAATAACGTTTTTTGTAACTTCCAAAATTGTTCGGAGCGGGGCCAGCCGAGTGAGACGGGTGCGCTCTCAGCAAACATTCACTGAAGGGCCCTTCCGAGTGAAAGGGGCAATAATGAACCCAAGGGGCTTACTTCAATCCCCTTTGGCTTCCCGAGACGAACATATGTCAAGCGTATTTCAACTTGTCCACCGTAAAAATGCCCCCGACATCACCCTCCATTCAATAAAAAACGCTCCATGGACCAACAGATGCACGCCTTTCCGCGGGTCTCCTTATAATGGTCGGATCTTAATTGCTTTCTTATTGCTCTCACAGCGGTGTTTGTCGCCAAACAATTATGGTTGTTATGCCGTTGTAATAAGTGTCAATTGGTGGCAGAGTTAAGTTTGTGTTTGTTATTTGCTAAGCGGCGAGGCGCGATAATCCGATAGTCCACAATAAGTATTAGTCGATTATTGGCGAAGTTTATTGAAAATGTGTCACTAACGTGTAATTAGGTGATTTAATTACCTTTAGAAAGTTGTTTAAAGGAATTGTCGGGAACGAAATATGCATTGAAGTGAGCCTTATAGACTATGTTATTTGATTGAGGACAGCTTCAACGACTTAAAATTATTATTTTATTTCTGTGGATAATATTTTCATTTTATATTACGTTGGTATAAAATTGTATAGTCAAAGTGGACACGAATAGTTTATGTAAACAAAACGAAACCATTAAGGCTAACGATACGACAAGCAGCGTGGTAACTTGTAACAATCTAACATTTATTCCGTCGAAGCATTTTTGTAATGGAGCTTTTTACGTAGTTTTTACACAATGAAAAGTTTTTGAAAATTTATTTCCCGCAGGAGTAAAATTGGGTCCAAGGCGACGGGAAGTCATCATAAGTTAGATAATTTATATGAATGTTGGTTCTTTGACTCTTAACTTTTTATTACCTGTTGTAATTCTCGATGTGGACAAGGTTAACATTTAACTTTTTTAGAAAAATATTTACGCAGCCTTTCACTTTCTCAGGAAAGTGTTTCTAGTTGAATATTAATTTACATACACACACACATAAAATCACGCCTCTTCCCCAGAAGGGGTAGACAGAGGTGCAAACAGGACACCCACGTTTCGCCTTGTATTTTCCGTCCCTCGATGTGATAGAGGATTATACATTGGTATAATCAGCACTGTAAACATCTCTAAACTGAATTGACTGAACCAAACCGCATCCAACAAAAATGAATCATTGACACCAATGCACTGTTGTTAAAGTGCCTCCACCTTTTACTGTTACACTACACATTACTCCTTTAACACAGCTATATTTATAAATAGCTAACAATACTCTATCAAAATATACCCCCATACATCCATTCACATCACAACACTTGTATAAAACGGCCAAAAATCCATTAGAAGTAACTCTTACACAATACCAGCCTAATCTGATCTTTACTCCTTAGCTTTACAAACTCACTCACTCATAAACTGGCATTGTCACATGCCATTAAACACTGACCTCTTGAACCATATGATTAGTTGCGAAATACAGTTCTTTTGTATCTGGCCATTTAAGTTCAAATTAAATTGATCCCTCTAAACAAGATTGCATTGTTAATATCCAATATAAGTTGATCTATGCTGTGTAGGGTAATGGTTGTATTTGAGCGGTCTGTTGAGTCTGGTCGTTACACAATGCTTTGAAGTGCATTAAGCGACAAATAGACAACAATGACTTGGAGATGGCGATCGAATTCGCAACGTTTTGAACAATTTGTAGGGTGACGATAGTTTAGATTATTTTTGAAACTGTTTTACAGAAAGATTTTGTTATCTCCATCTTCGCTATGCTTTAAATAAAACCTATTTTTTTTAAATATGCAAAGTAAAAAATATGATTTAAGAAGAATAAAAGTTAAGAGAAATAAATTCAATATTGCCAAATTAGAATTGAAACTCATAAAACTGTCTAATCATATCACTGTCTAACTTTAACTCAGGCTAAAACTGATTTAAAATAAAAAAATATACTCAACAATTAAAAAGTAATCTCTTAAAAATAGAAATATACTCAGCTAGAATATTGTCAGCCTTTAAATAATTTCATCACTGAGTTTTTCAATATAATAAAAATATGTTACAATTCGACCAACATTTTTTTCAAGCTTGTCAACGGGTACTATCATAAATTTTTGGGTTATATACGTTATTTTTCCGAGCTCTTGGTCACCCTAGGGGTCTCGATAGCTCGTCACTTATCGCCCGTGCGCTCCATTGCCACGCAAACGTGCTAATAAACGTTTTAACGGTCCTAACCCTCCATACAACACTTCAACACAAATACCAACTCTATATATAGTACAGTAGAGTTTAGTTTACCTTGTAGAGGTAAGGTGGGTAGCATAATGTTTATTTATTGTACGTTTTTAGTGATACAAATACATGTTTTTGATAGATTTTAAAGATATTTGAAGTATTTTGTGCTAGATATTATTTACTGTAATTGGGATGGTGCTGCAGTGAAAGTTCCTTCGTCATAATTTCGACACATTCCAAAGCAGATTTGGTTTTCCTTAACGATTCGAAAATGTTTATAAATAAAGCATAATTTTAATTTTATATGACCCGTTCGAGACGAGAATAGATGAAAAGCTTGCTTACCATCACATTTTGCGATTGAAATGCGTTTACGAATAATCTTCGTTGCGTATTTGGATGAGCCGGCCGTGAAAAGAGAGATTATAGTTTCAATCTCCACGCCAAGATAAATGTATATGGCTCACAGATATATTATGTTTCGGGGTTGGTTGTTTTGAGACTTAATAATTATCTGGTACTTTTTGATACCCACAACAAATAATTATAACTTACTGTGTGATCAGAACTATTTTTATGATTATTAGGTATTTTTTCGTTCAAGGAACTCTATCTTCCTTCGCACCATCTCAATTCCACAATTTCAAGAAGTAATTACAACAACTCGGGGCGCTAACGAACCGAATGACGCTGCAAAAACAACGCATGAACCCTTTCTTCCCCGCTAATTACAGACCAGCTGTGAAATTACACGTTTTATTGACCAGAGAGAGTATTAGCTGTTGATTACCCTGGAGTAATTACAAACATTTTGAGGTGTATGCTGACACCACCGTCTATACAGGGTATATCAAGACCGCGACCGAAAACGAAGCCAGGTGGTAGTACTAGTGACTTCAGACACAATGCAACTTAAAATTTCGCAAAAAAATTCGACAACTCTTTTTTGAAATTTTTTACTTATCGTCGTCTTTGGGTGATACATACATGGTTTTCCCAAAATAATAATGTAGACCTCTTTATTTTTAAACATGCAATGGTACGTAACGGTTTAAATTAGTATTTAGCAAAAACTAGGTATTTACCACCCAAAAAATATGATTTTTAAAAAATTCTAAAAAATATCTATCACTCTTTTGGCGAAATTTTTATTGGCATCGTGTTTGTAACCACTAAAACGACCACCTGGCTTCGTTTTCGGTCGCAGTCTTGAGATACCCGGTATGGTGACTTTTGGGAATATTTTTATATCATCAGCCCGTTACAGTCCACTGCTGGACTTATATTTATATGGCTGGGATATACTATTATGTATACTTACATTTAACATTTATATATGGCTGAGACTGAAACAATGGCTGGGAGCTTGGTCATTGATATTACGATTATTATATTGAACAATAGTTGTGAAAGAATCGGTGGGCATAATAATGCCTATAGGTGGTGTATGAATAATCTACCGCTAGCTTTCGATCTTCGAAAATCGAAGCTGTTACTACAAATCTGTTTTTTTTTTTTTTTTTTTTTTATTTGTAAGGGACAAAAAACGGTAGTATGCTAAAACATTAAAATAAAAATATAAACTTAATAATGAAATTAAATAAACATACAGCCCACACCATTGTCCACATATTGACAGATAGAATTAATGAACAGGAAAGTCATATTAAACGCAGAATACTCGCTATTTAGGAATTTATTTGGTTATTTCAATAATGGACATTTTCTGTGAGATAAAGACACCCTACGTTAAGAATACTATTTATAAGGCCATAATTTTGCTAGGCTTTGAACCCACTCCACAATACCTACGTCCCCCACCCATTTACTCGTCATTTACGCGCACAATATAGCTAATGCGGAGATGAATCCGCGACCAATCGCGAGAGGGGCCGCCCCTCACACAACCACACGTGCAACGTGAGTGCTGATTACACGGACAATCGTGTTTATTATAGTTATTGTATGGACATTATATTAAATTAATGTGGAACATATTTCAAACAAAATGTTTTATTATCACAATTAATAAAGTATACAGCGCCACAGTCGCTTAATGTTGGACTCGGATTTTAGAATTCTACCAATTCAATACATAAGGTTTTCAGGTTACAGTCCACCTCGGTGAATTAGTGCGGGATGTTGATAAAGTACAACGTAGTAGGAATTGAAGTTGACACAAGAGAGCAATAACGAAATTGTTGTTTGACAGCCTCCGTGGCGCAGTTGGTTAGGCGCCGGCTGTGAAATGAGAGACCGCGGATTCGATCCTCGCACCGAGACAAATCTTTGTCTCGGGTCTGGGTGTTAGTGAGACCGAAAAGTCTCCCATATTTCCTGGTACCACGACACAAGACGTAATTGATCTTAATGTGGGGTCAGAACTATTTATGTGATTTTTGGGTATATTTGTTTATTTGTTGTGGCCAGAACGATAACACAGCGCTAGCTTTCAGTGTGTATTGCATCTCGGATTTAGTGTGTGTATATTCGAGTTTAAGCATGCCAGCATTATTGTATAAGTAGGTTATGTTCCCCGGAAGATAATCTCTTTTATAATTTTGGATTAGTTTATCATCAATTTATTGAGGTAATATAAAAAATGCTTCTCATAGTTTTTGATAAACACGGCACTTTTATCGTAGCGTCAAGACTGCGTATCACTCTTATTTTTTTAATGAACATTTGTAAATAGTTATGTAATAATAAAGCGCTGGCTTGATGGTGTCAAGAAAGATTTAAGAGTCAATGAACTCATCAGGACGCCCAAGATCGGACGAATTGGAGGAGACTCAGCCGTAACGCGAACGTGGAAGTGTAGTGTATACCCCGATATCAGGACAGTGTGTAAGAAACCTTAAAAACCCTCCATACAGCTTCTACTACACACAAAATATACCCAAGTCCCCACTCCCACCCACACACATATTTATATACAGGGTTTATCAAGACTGCGACCGAAAACGAAGCCAGGTGGTAGTATTAGTGACTTCAGATACAATACAAGTAAAAATTTCGCAAAAAAAAAATCGACTACTTTTTTTTTGTAATTTTTTACGTATCGTCGTATTTGAGTAATAAATACATAGTTTACCTAAAATAATTATTCAAACCTCTTTATTTTTCAACACTCAATGGTACGTAAGGGTATAAATTATTATTTTCGCAAAAACTAGGTTTTTACCACCCAAACAAGATGATTTTTAAAAAATTCTAAAAAAATATCTGTAGCAGTTTTGGTGAAATTTTTGTTTGCATTGTGTCAGTAACCACTAAAACTACCACCTGGCTTCGTTTTCGGTCGCAGTCTTGATATACCCTGTATAGATATAGTACAATGAGTAGGTAAGCGCTCTCGTTACCGAGTTAGCGGGCGTCGCGCGCCGACTATCGAGTCACTCGACAATTAATAACACCTATTATAACTAAATACTGCCACACTACAGCAGACACACTGGATGAGACATACTGAACCGATTTAAGATATTAGAAGCTAAATCGAACATGAACTTATGTACATTGTTTTTTATTAATAGACCATTTTATGGTGATCTCTCTCTATCTCTCCCTCTCTCTTTTCAGCTACAGGAAGTCCACATATTTCCACATTGATCTGTTGAGAGATCTCTTGAGATAGTGACCAGCTTTCTTTAAACTAATACCAAATAACAATGTTATGTGACGACTGCCTCGGTTGCGTAGTTGTACTACGGTACAATTACAAAAGCTGAATTGAACTACATTCTAAACTCCGGTTCAGACTGCGATGTTGCTCACCAAGCTGTGGTTTCTTACGCTGGTAGGCAAGTCCTACTGAGATAACGAGGGTTGATAACATTTCACTTTGAGTAAAAATCACGTTCTAATTTTCTAATATCGTATCCAGCATCCTGGTGTCTCCGCGTGGTCTGCGCTTGCTAATCGAGTTAGCTGGTGACTATCCCCCCTCTTTACCCCCTCCCCTTCCCCCTCGCCTCGCAGGCTAATGTCCCGCACGCGCGCTAATTACTTCTCCGCGACCTGTTACCGGCGACGCTTAACATACTCCAATTATGGATTAAAAACTCGCTTGTTTACGTGATTTGGGGTAACTTTGACCCAAGGTCAAGTTGGAAGCGTGAATTTACTTTAAGAAGAAAAGCTACTGGCTCTCTTCCGACCCTCGCAAAAATTAGAAAGATAAGGCAGTAAATTCTATCGACACTTAAAGTTAAATTTATCGTTCATTTTTGGACTTAGGTGTTAAGAGTGTATGAGGCCGACTAACTCAGGACTACGTCTTACAAATTTGGGTGCCTTCATTTATATTAAGTACTAATATTTGTGCTCACAATTACCATCCACAAACGGGACACAATTTTTCCAACACTTGTTTCCAACACGTTACTTCGGCCCGTGGGAACTTCGCGGTGTCGGCAATTTGCGCGATTCTACCGGGAAATTGCTTTTATTGCGATCACATCATTTGCGCGGAGTTTCTTTTCGACTCACCCCCCCCCCCTCTCTTCTCACATCCCCTCTCGTTCCCCTCCCCGCGTTCGTCTTTGCCCTCTAAGTAGTTCCCCTCAGCTTTCCGCTCGATTCGATCTAATGTTGTTTCGCGTTTTGTGGCGTTTTTATATTCGATATTTCCTTGTGAATATATATTATTGTGGAGTTATGAAAATGTTGAATAAGTCGAACTTTGTTGGAAATTTATTCGGGAGTCAAAACATTAGACTAAAACATACGAATAAAGATAGTAATTTACTCAACAGAAATATTTCTAAGGCGAACTTTTGGAAGTGGCTTGGACCTAGCGACTTCTTTTCGCCTAAGTCAAGTCATCTATATACCTTGTAGGTGGACGTCTTTCCGTCTTTAGGCCCCATTAGTTCTCTGCCGTCAGTTCTCTGCCCCTGGACACATTCAATTCAAATATTTTATTTATAGTGAAAAAAGCCCGTTTTATTTGCGTTTAATTAGCCATCTAAATCCTTCGAAGACACACAGGAGCCGGCGAAAACTCAAAACTCGGTCAAACGCACCAGGACCGAACAAAAACGTGTTTCTATTATAAGTTTTTTATCGCAAATGAGCCGTCTCGATTTCCATCGGCTCCTTTGCAGAGGCCGCGCTACAAACGGCGGCGCAGAGGCTCAGGTTACCATTCAATGCTACGTAGAATGAGACAGATGTTGGGCGTCTCTTTCTAATTACTAGGGGCTTGTGTTACTTGTTATCCTTATAATTTATATTACAAGGTAAGAAGTCTTAATTTGGATTTGTGTAATGAGGCCAATATTTTTACGTCTTTTTGATGTGCCTGACAAAAAAATGATAATGCATGTTAGAATGAGAATTCGATCTGTGATTTTAACTATTGTGGAATTTTCGGTAACTTTTACAGGAATTAAGGAAATTACGGTTAAATTAACTTAATTGGGCTAAATTACAATTAAAGCCATATAATCACGCATCAGAACTTAAATATTGTATTGCAGTGTTAAACCAGCAAACGTCGTGATATCTAAAAATACTATAAAATGTTCTACATACATAAACTCACGCATTTTTCCCAGAAGGGGTAGGCAGAGGTGCTATCTCGACTACGTTTCGCCTTGTATGTTCCGTTCTCCGAAGTGGTAATTGACGAGCTTATCGCAATATCGGGCAAAAATTCCTGACTACGGGTTGATAATAAATAGAAATATTCAATATCACTTTGCCCGACCCGGGATTCGAACTTGAGACCTCAGCTTTGTAGTCGTACCGTAGTACAACTACGCCACCGAGGCAGTCTACCATTTGGGGACCTATAATGTATAATTACTTCTTAATTAGCTGTACCTAAGAATGATGAAAATTATTTTAATTTGCTAAATCAAATATTGTTGAGCCAATCGTCAAAGTGCGTGTACCTTTACATGTCAATTCCCATCAGCCTTCATCAATAACCATAATAAGGACCCATTAATACATTATTCTCTGACGCTCGCACAATAGCACGACCCGGTTCAAAACTAATATTGAACGCTAATCATAACTCCGGGCCTTTGTTGAATAATTTGATTAAAATTTGACGGCCCCATCCTGTATGAAAAAACGGGAAGTTTATGAGGTAATTGAATAATCACCATTTTATGAAGAGCTGTAGTATGGATTCTGGTTTATGGGTATTTTTCTGTTGAGGGGTCTAGTTATACTGGTGTTTAACAAAGCAGGTACAGTAATTGTGCGACTCGCGGGTTCCTTACATATCATGACGGTGTGGATTACGCGCGCGGCCGGCGGAACTACAAACTTGATATTTCCGCTTCGGGTTTTGTCGAGAAATGTCTGGAATTGCATTTATTACACAGAACAAATGCATTCAGATCGCAAATTAGGCTTTTTGGTTTTTTCATCATGATGGGAGACATAAGAAATTCACATGGAAACTATAAATCATGCACTTAATTAATTACATTACGTAGTCTTAAACATATCTTAATTCAATCTTATCTTTAATTTTCTAAATTCTTATTTATGTGGTAATTATTTTAAACTTAATACATACATAAACTCACGCCTCTATCCCCGAAGGGGGTAGGCAGAGGCGCAGCCAGGACACCCACATTTCGCCTTGTATGTTCCGTCCCATGATGTGATAGGGGGCGAGCCTATCGCCATATCGGGCACAAATTCCTGACTCCGGGTTGATAATGAATAGAAAAATCCAATATCACTTTGCCCGACCCGGGAATCGAACCCGAGACCTCAGCTTTGTAACCGTACCGTAATACAACTACGCCACCGATAGCTAAATAGCGGCAGCTTTTATTCTTTCTGCAGCAAAAGTTTTAAATTTATAAAACGGCTTTCCGAAAGCTAACCTATCAAATCACGGCTTTACGATATGATTTTTTTACAAACACCTAAATTATATGATTTAGCCATAGATGAAGCCATTTCGTTTCTACAAGCAAGATCATAAACTAAGCCATACCCAACAGACCATCGACTATGACTCTACCTAACTTTTTCTTTCTATAAAGCTTGATTTCCCCTTAATATAATTTACCACTTCAACAAACTCCTTGAATTTGATCGCAAAGTGTCCACCGCGCGTCACCGACGCCATTCTGTGAACAAAGCTTGTGCAAGCGCCGGCCATACAAACCATTCATACAATACTCCATACAATTCGGCGTCGAGTGGCGGCCTCTTAACAACTTAATCCAAAACTAATATACCTACAATGTAAACTGTACTTTAGCAACTTAAATATAGGGTCTGAAATGTATTTATGTTATAAAATTAGTATGACAAACAAAATAAGACTCTAAGTTCATACACGTCGAGTTCAAAATGCTCTACATGTCCAAATTGTACAATGTTTAGGATTAGTCCAGATGATTTGTCTTTGAGACACTTTTACTATTGTTGTCGTGTGATTATAGGAGAAATGATCCGTGCTGGTACGGCGGCTGTTGTGTAATGTTCTACGAAGGTTTTTGTGTCGCTACAAGGGCTTTATTGGGCGGAATACTATTTGATATATTTTTTGCATAACAGTGGAAAAAATAGCGGCCCATTTGATGGATATTGAGACGCAATATTAAGACTGCTTTGGAATGGTAGCTATACCAACCTTTGAATCTGGTAGGTATGGGTTAAGGACTAGAAGTGTTACTTATTGTTTTTTCACCTTGTAAAGTTAACTTATTAATGTTTCATTGAGCCAACTATATTGTAGAATAATTTAAAAAATCTCCAAGCAATTAAAAAAACATAAAAGTTGTCATATTTAAAGTGCTTGCATACTTTACAAATTGTATCATTGAAATAAAAGGAAAAAAAAACCATTTTGTTTCTTATAAAAAAATCTGACTGATATTTAACGTCGAGCCGCCGAACGTCGTCTTTAACCACGTATATTTCCAATATTTATTTTATTTTTAAGAAAGTTTCACGCCACATACTTATCCCATTACAGCATCCGCTGTCCGCGCCTCCGAAATCACTTAATTACACTAATTACAGACTCAAAACTAATTACACTCTCCAACGCAAATTAATTCACTCAAGATTCTGTGAAACGTCTCTATATTTTCTGCACTCTATACTGCAAAATCAAATTTAATACGTAGTATTAAGGTTGAATTCGCGTTGGATGTCCTTTACGTCGTTACGGCAGTGTGGCAAGTGACAAATGCTGTATGAAGCATTAAGCTAGGTTAGCGTGGCGGCGGCGTCTGTGCGAAATTTAATTAAACACTTTGCACTTTGTTGATATTTGCGGAGCCGGACTCGGTTTAATGTTGGCGAATTTAGTTTGATTGTTAAGGCTAGTGTACATGTTGCTGTACACTGTGTATATATGTACACAGTTAGGGTTGTATATATATATAAAAAAAATTATATAAGGATAAGAATAAAACATTTAAAACACTAATAAAACGTGCGTATTCCCTCCTTAAAGGCCGGCAACGCATCTCCGTGCCCTATGGTTGCTGATGTTCATGGGCGGCGGTGATTATTTCCCATCAGGTGAACCGTTTGCTAGTTAGCAAAAAGGCAGATTGACAATGTATAAAAATAGCTTAGTGAATTAGTTCTAATTTAAGTCCAAAATCGATATTATTACCTAAAAATATTCTATTTACATGTTACCTATAAAATTTAGACGAAAATTGAGTATTACTATTACTCTAATTTTCGACTAGCCTGCACTGATTTTTAATATATAGGTTGCTTTACTTGTAACATTATGGATAGTAAAGTATTAATAAGCATCAACAATTCAGCAGTATTTAAAAGCCGCCTCCTACAATAGCAGTCGGAGTCTGGCCAGCAAAGTAATTAGCCGAGTGCCGCCAGAATTCGTGTATTTACTTATGTATTGTATTGTATCAGCCCATATACGTCCCACTGCTGGGTACGGTCCTACTCTGAAATCGAGAGAATCAATTGAGAGTGGTTAAGCCATATAGTCCACCATGCTGGCCTAGTGCGGGTTGGCGGACTTACATACCGCAGAAATTCTTTAAAATCGCTACGGTATGCAGGTTTCCTCACGATATTTTCCTTCACCGTTGAAGTCCGTGGTGATTGACACACAAATTGATAATAATTTATATTGTACTGTACTTATCAGCCCATATACATTCCACTGCAGAGCACAAGCTTTCTCTACAATCGAGAGTATGATTGGGAGAGGTTAGGCCATATAGCCCTCTAACTGTTGGTTGACTCTGTTGATAATAATACCGCCCTGATACGAATACATACTGGCTGATCTCGTAACGGGGCTGAAAAAATAACTATGTCTCGCTCTCCGCTTCGATTTGAATATTCAACTACAATCTATCCACTAAAAGGAATTAAATTATTGGTAGAGTCTAATCTAAAACGAAAAACTATTACTTTCACACACAGCTTAACATTATATTAAATAAAACATTACAAACGTAACTCGATACGTCAGAGCGGTTGTGCAAATTGGCCTGGTGGTAGAGTCGGTAGTTGGTAGAGTCGATAGAGTCGGTAGAGCGGGGGCTGTAATTAGGTAGAGACACGCGCCGGCACGCGGCCCTCACGCGCCGTCGTTGATACTTTGTTTGCCAAACTGAGATTAAGAGGTCGAAGTAGTGATTTGCTTGCTCTTTGTAGTGGAGTGACACAAAAGTTTCGGGTGGGACGCCTTTATAAAAAGTAATGGACTTTAGCATTTTTAGTTTTTTATAATATTCTTGGGCAGAAGTGACATCGAATGAAAAGATAATATCAGCTGAAATTACTGCAATGCTAGTTCTTCGCCACCAGAGTTTTAAAGTGTAGTTGTAAATGTAGGTAATAACACAAATCAATGTAACAAATCAACTGGAATAACAAAATTATCCAGTGTCAGCCGAAAGGATATCTTGATATAAAAGTAAATATTACATTTATTTCCTTCTATTGATTTTTAGGACAAATAAATAATTCAATTTCAGCTACAGTAGAGCTCTACCACTTTGAACCGATCATTATAAGTAACCTAATAAAATGATTTCAAAAAGCCTTAATCACTAACCCCTTAAAAGTCCAAAAAAACGATTTTACCAAAGCTAACAAGCCCAAATTATTAGCTAAACACCCAACATTCGTTTCACACCGAGGGTAGTTAGTAATTGCGACACGACAATGGATTCCATTGTAGACCGGTCGCGCCGCACAATGCCGATTGTACCCGTGTTGTTACTCGCAGATTAGTATTACATTTTAATTTGATGTTTTGAGGTTTGCTAGGGGTGGTGGCGGGTAGGATTTAGTAAGGGATGAATATTTGAATGTAGTAATAGTCTTTTACGAAAATTTAAGGCTGATTGAAAACTAAAAATGTTAATAATAGCAATGTTTTATATGGTTTTGTATTACTGTCGCTATAAACCGACTTTAGCAATTTAGCTGCAGCACTTAATTTGTAAAGATTTGGATTCCGGAAAGCTAACGGGCTTATACTTTCCCATTGCTTCTCTCTCTTTAATAATGCTCCAAAAACTAGCCTCATGCATTGTTTTATTAGTAATGGACATTTTTGAGTAGCTCTAATCATTTATCAAACATAAGTCGCTAACTCATTTTATGAACTAATCATGTTGATGTTGCAATTATCTTCAGCAACCAGTCCACTTTATACTCCACACTAGGCTCATCGAACGACTCTATAAAATATCTGTTCGATCCCAATAAACAGACTCCATCACAGTAATTCAAGTGGCGATAGTGCGGTGCAATCATTATTCCTGCTGAGTAAACCTGATTCGATTGCGCGCGCTCGTTTATGTTCCCGCTGGAAACAATGTTGCAAACGAATTCATTTTCACGCGTTCACCCGGGGTGAAGGCGATGTGCACGAATTTTAGAGGGGTTTTTATAGGAATTTGTGGTGAGGTACGGGCAAGACAACTGTCGGACGCCTACAAGGTGGACTAGTGCCTGACCTGGCTGAGGTCGATTTGGAAGTCCTTGAGAAAGACGTACAAGTTCAGCAGTCGACTTCCTTTGGCTGAAGAGAGAGAGAGAAAGAAAGAAAGGAAGTTATATTGGAGTTCGTTTAGGTAACAACTAATTTATATTTAAGCCTGTGTGGGTAAAATACAGGCGACAATTGTACTAAAGCTTGTTTCATTTATTCAGAACCAATTATCTACTTCTATTTTAGCTATATGTTGATGAGAGCAGTGAGGAATTTCCGCTAGAAGAGCCGTTTCGAGTTAAATAGTTAGCTAATGCACTATCTTTCAATCTATACATACTTACCTTAAAAACTGCCTTCAACTTCGCTCTACTACATCAAATAAAACAATTATTCGCAATAACAGCCCCTTATCCTTTTATAAAAATGTAAAACAGCCATAAATAATGCAATACCTGTGCGCGGAGCGTGCGGTGCCGTAAGTAATTTGTTTTCGATTGATTCGCCCTTTTTATTGAAAACTCTTTATTATGGGCGCTGTCTGCGGTGGGCTGGCGCTGACAACCGCTCACAACTCTATTAGTCAAGCTCTACCTTTAATTACATTGCGTTATTCAATTTGTCTGTCATTTTTGGGAAATTAGCTTTCGAGTCAATGTAATGTAAAGTGATTATGATGTTGCGTTTTTGATATGTTATGATTAAATTGATAGTTTCAATTTGATGATGTTTTTTTGTCATAAATCTGTTTTTTTGTCAATCGCAAAATCATATAATTTATGGTTTACTCTTCAATTGAGTGACCAATAAAATTTCTAAGACTAATAACAATTTGGAACTAAAATTGTATAAATATTGTCAATTTAGAATTAATATTTTAATGGGTAACTTCAAAAACACTTGAGATAATTTAAAATAGTGTTCTGCCTATCCATGTCATTATGCAGCATGCTATATGTAATTTGATCAGTATTTGAATAAAACTAATTCGTTGATGTTTAATGATATTTGCGCGTGCAATATATGCGCACAAACTGAATGAGAGTACAAACAATTGCCAAACGTTTATTGCACAACGCGCAGGACATTTGTTCTCAAACTTGGGTACAGAAAATGGAAAAAAAATATTTCTTTTACGCGTTAAAAAAACCTTAGACCTTAATCTCAGAAATCGAAAACGGACCGTGATCATATTATATAATGAAGATCCAGCCTTAGAGTATCAAAAAAAATATAGGAGCCAATGAACGTAAAGTCAAAGAAGCTAAAGACTTGGTAAGATGATGAACGTTGAGCAGTTTTCAAAGTGTTGGAACCACGCTGTTGTCAATCATGATTCAGCATGGATCGGCAGGCTCGTTCGGGGTGGTACCACTGTCTCGAAGGAGATCTTTTACCATGAAATGACCTGTTTGCCGAACCAATTGTATAAAAAAATGGAAAGTGCAAATTGCAAAAGATCTGTCTTATTTTATGATAACTAGCCCCCTTTTTAAACTCTTCAATTTCTATTATACGCCTCTGCGGGCCAAAGGCCTAACCTATTTTCCACCTCTTCTAAACCCTTCTATTTTATCAACAAAAATTAGTACAACAAAATTCACCACACTCTTGCCTACGCAATTTTCAGTATTAAACTTTGAACACCACTGTCCCCCAAAGTGAGTTTGGCCCGGAGTCCCGGAGAGTGCGAGGGTGCTGCCCTCTGTTTGTCCCGCGGGTGCTCCTCAATGTCGACTTGTACCCTCGTTGCGTGCTAATACGAGAACTATTAACTGGCGCACACGACTCTGTTTGTACGGGACACTGTGCACTTATCTGTGAATTTTAATTTTGATTTGTTTTGTATCGTCTTTTTTGTTAGATGTCTTTGGACCAAAAACCAGCCTTTTGGACTATTTTTCCCTTCTTCCCGGAATGAGATGTAATTCCGAATATAGTAGTAGGTTTTGAATCTCGTGGGCAAATATTGTTATCTGTGTGAACACGGCTATCTTATCAGTTTAATAGATTGATAAAAAAAAAACTATTTTTGTTTACATCAAATTCGTGTTGACAATACCTTACTCCGATTAAGGTGTTATTGTTATCTTAAAGGCTATCTTGTCGATTACCCACAAAAAATAAGCTTTGTCTTAAAACACGATTTTATGCGCTGTATACAAATAAAATGACTGTAATTCAGTTTAAATTAATGTTGTAACACGAAATGTGTGACACGTAAATAATTCACCAACAACACAACAGACAAATAAGTTGTCGAGAAATAATCCTTTCGGCATTTGTGTTGTTCACATAACAACACAACACACCACAACACAAAAGGCACAAAACATTAAAAATCGCTTAAAAGAAAAGCTTATTTACGCCCAACAGCTCTTAAATGTGCCTCTAATGAATGAAATAAAAACTCAGCCCGAGCTGCGGCCGCAACACAACCCCGGGCAATCCACAACCAATTTACCACCTTATTACTCATTATTAAAGTTCATCTTCCCGCAGCCAGTCGTTTAAGTCTTTTTCCAATAGAATAAAGACTAAATGATGCGAGGACAGAACGAGTTTGAGAGATAAATTCACTGTGACATTGGATTTTCAAACTTATTACCGCGCGCCAAGTTTCAAATTGGATTCGCTGCCAATTTGCGAGCACAAACGAAACGTTACCTTATTGTGTGAGCATTAGGGTCGGTAATTGGGCGCGGCGGTTTTGTTAAGGGGGAGCCAGTTTGCGGAGAGTTAATTTAGTTGCGGATTAAGTCAGTTTGAGTGATTGATGTTTAGGGTGGCGGGATGCGTCCCGCGAATGTTCTGACGGGCGCCGCTCGATGCGATTTTAGTTATCTGAACAATATGTAACATTTAATTGCGGTCTCTCGGGATTTGGACGTATTATGGTGGGTTTGTGGGACAGTTTACAAGGTGTTCCGTTTCTGGAGTGTTCTCAAATTACTATGGGAAGTGTTTGATATTGTGTACATTAGTAATTAAATATTATGTCGTATAATGAAATATTTAGTACAATAATTATACAATAATTCAGTTCATATTATAAATGAAGTTCTTCAGTGAAACTTAAGATCTGAGAGATTCTCAAACAGAAAAAAACAATATTTGTAATTTTTAACAATGTAATATTACAAAATATCTTCATTTTGGTTGTTTATTTAATGAGTATTTCTATAACAACATACCAAAAAATATTACAGCGGCCGAAATTAAAATATTTCTATGATCCATTCATAATAATTTCAGGTCATGTAAATATAGCGTTATAAAAGCACTCCAATAATATTAATTGCAGGGCATCCATTTTTATGTATTCAAAAACTAAAGGAATGCAATAGCGTGGTTTCGAAAAAAATCACTAGCAATGAGTATAACTTTATTTTCATTTTATCATATATCATTACATTATCTAAGTAATAAAACAACCGAGTCATTACCAACTCCATTCCCTAACATTACTATCCATTTAAAATTACATGTTCCGAACATCCTTTAAAGCAAAAGCTATAAATTTCCATCTCATTACAACCGAACAACAATCACAGCGAGTACAATAGAGCGTTCCCTAACGAACCTCAAAAACAGCTCCACGCAACAATTTCAACTTAACTAATAGCCCTTATTATATTAA
This sequence comes from Deilephila elpenor, assembly GCA_949752805.1. Classification (NCBI taxonomy): domain Eukaryota; kingdom Metazoa; phylum Arthropoda; class Insecta; order Lepidoptera; family Sphingidae; genus Deilephila; species Deilephila elpenor. The sequence continues at coordinate 250,357 of OX457118.1, forward strand.
GACTTCACAAACAGACAGTCACAATGCCCCCATCACGAACACACAACCATTATTCCTTCGGAGTCCTCCCCTTAACCTAACCTTTGACAAACGTTATTAATTTCACCACCCAAATCACCGAGTGATTTTACACCCTAACACACACACAATAAGATTCAATTTCGCTAAGCCGATGCTGTTTGCGTAGGCCCTTTCGGGTCTTTGAGCAGGTTATTGGCTAAGTTCTGGTCCACGGCTGCATCTAAGATGGCGATGTCTTGCGTCCTTTTCTCGCGTGCAGTGAGTGGGTGCGGCTGTCTCTTTCGTTTTCTTAATAGAAAGAAATGGTTTTTGCCGGGTGTTTACATTGCGCAAGAGGAGGAGGGGGATGAAGGAGAGGAGAGGGGGGAGTGAGGGCGTTGTTTTGTAAATAAAGAGGTATCGACGCGATCGATAGAGTCAGATTTGAGGGAGATGTGAGGTGCGCTTTCTTTGAACTGCAGTTAGTGAACACCCTCTTTTAAGAGGCATAATAGTTATTGTAACTGGCAGGTATATAATATGGGTCGTGGGGCAATTTTTGTATATGTTAGGATTGTATTACGAACGAATTAAAATTGTATGAACGAAAATTAGTTTTAAAATTTAATAATTTAACATTACTCATGAAAAAGCTTAGTTTTTAATATTTCATTTGTTTTTAATATTTATTTAAAGATTCTAGTACAAAGGGCATTAAGTTTTATTCGCTATATTAACTTTAATCGAGTGCAGTGAAAATATTATTACCTATTAGGACCAAAAAAAAATTTGACCCAATAATATTAATAAATACGATAAACTAATACACATGATGAGTTTTAAAAGTACTAAAAAATAATCCTCAACGCTGAGTCATACATGCTTACGTCGTTACACAAACCGATGTTTGTCAGTAGAATAATATTGATTATAAATTCGTATTGATAAATGTGAATGTAGACATTTTCAATTTTTACAATATTTTTAAAATTCAAACATACTTATCAAATCAGTCAATCAAATTATTCTTTATTCAAATAGTCTTTTACGAGTACAAGATCTTATGAATCGTTAATTACTGCTACCACCGCTTCGGAACGTGTTGTAACTGTGAAGTTAAAACGGCGCTAGAAACTCCCTCAGCAACACGAATTGTCTTCTTTTGTTTTGCTTCTTTCAACAATAAAATCACTACCATGTAAAAATAGACACCCCTTATAGCCAGCATTACTTTTTTCTCCTAACAACCTATACGTCACAGATCGTCTGACCGCACTCCGAAACCTGTCCTCGTCTGAAACCTGCCGAATATGAAGCTGGCCCGCGCCCAAACCTCGTGTCACTCGCACTACAAAACGAGACGAGACGCACGACAACCTGAGGGAAAACTTTCTTTTTAATTTTATTGGAGAGAGTGGTAGACAAACTTTTTGTTCCTCGTAGAAACATATTTTTTACGTGTGTGGCGACTGCCCAAAAAATAGTGTTTTGTTTTACCTTTTCATTGAGAGTATAATATCGAGGTTCGTATCATATTTATAGATGTAGAAAGTTGCAAGAAAATTCGAATGGTTGAGATTATTAAATTTTTAAATTATTTATAAGAAAAAATAAAAAAGAGCTAATTGAAAATGACAATTTTGTCGATATAATTGTATCAATTTTCTCAATAATAAGTCAGGTTTTGATTATTTGTTGATTAAAAAATTATAATATCGTCAGCCTTCGTTGTGCTGCCGGCCATCAAACGAAAGTCGAAAAAGTAAGAAAATTTATTCCATTTAGAAGTATTACCATATAAGTTATTAAGAGTCCATAAATTATAGGCAACTGGCAATGAAACATAATATACGTAATAATATGTACTTTTATTTTAAAATGTATTTTTTCTCATATCAAACGGACATTAATTATTAATAATTATATTAGCAAAACAATTGCTTAAATACCTAGAAATAATCAAATTACAGTTACTCTTGATACTTCATCAGTTTGATCATGATTACAATTTTCCTTCAGATAAATTAAAATTTATGATATTTTTTCAACATCACTCCATAATTTATTTATTTTATTAAACTTCATACAACAAAGTTGTATAGGCGAACTTAATGCCAACGGCATTTTCTAGCAGCCAACCTTTGGGAGATGCTTACTGCAATTTACATTTAAGATAAAAAAGAAAAATTTACACCCTAATTAAACTTAAATTCTACTAACTTTAATAAATAAATTCTGGAGTAATAGGAAAATTGTAATCATGATCAAACTGATAAAGTATGAAGAGTAACTGTAATTTGATTATTTCTAGGTATTTAAGTAAAACAAGAATGAATGTCCGTTGAAATAAGAAAAAAGAGATTTTAATATAAAAGTACATAATTATTATTGTAACTCGTTATTGTATCTAACTCAGTTCTCACTTAGCAAGTAATAGCCAGTCACAGTTTAATTCCTAAATAAATTCCGCGCTCGAAATACATTTTTGCACGACGACGCGACGCCGGGCGCAGGTGATAGCTCGTTACCTGGCGGAAGTGTCAGTGACAACCTCCCTCCGCCCCTGTCACCCCCTGTCATCCCCACCCCGCCCCCTCCCTCACCACCTCCGCGGCGTGCACGCTCGATCCGGGACATCCGATCTAATAAGACAGACGTTGGCGTCAATGATCTTGTGACGTGGTGTGCGATTGATTAGCTTCGGTTTGATAGTGTTCAATCATGTAAGGAGGCTGGTATGGAATAATTGCTACTATACTGTTTATAGAAGGTGTTGTTTGTGATGCGAGCAAATTATCGTAAAATTGGTCACTGCTGAGCTCGAAACTCCTCTACAACAGACAGCTTTACGACATAAAAAAACTTTATATTTTATTTCAAATTAATTGTTGTGTAAACTTAAATCAAAATCACTAAATGTGTATTAAATTTAATGTAAGATTAAGAGGGCATATTAAAGTCCATTTTGGTTGGACTTCACAAAGTTTAAAATGTGAAAATTAACTATCAATACATACAAGAGCCCGAAGACTCATTGCTGTGCTTTAGGATTTAAACCCGCGACCGCCGAAGTCACATACATAGTCCTGACCCCACACTAAGATCAAATAAGTCTTGTGTCGTGGGTATCAGATACTACAAGAGACTTTTCGGTCTTACATACACCCAAACCCGAGACGAATTTCTGTAGTTCTTACAAACATTTGTTTCGGTGCGAGGATCGAACCCGCGGCCTCTCGTTTCACAGCCGTCGTCTAACTAACTGCGTCACGGAGGTTGTCATGTGTGAAGTTTTTAAACGTCTCGGAGGTGCAATATATAATCCGTGAGCAGTTTTAATCCCAGGAGAATGCGCTGCCGCGGCACGACGTGTTTCAAATGTTGGAGCTTATGAAAAATATAGTATTTGTTTAACCTAGATTCACAATGTAGCTTCATATACTTTGAGTCCTTACAAAGATCGTGAAGGAGCAATGAAGCATTACTTTTTAGTGGCATTAATGAGCAGGCCTTTTGCCATCGTTACAATGTTACACTAGATAAGACAATCAGTACACAAAATATGTCCCACCTAGTTGCGGTGCATGCACCACACACGAAGCAGTCTGCTTCGGGACAGTGACAGTGCAGTACGCCTTATTGGATACGTTTTTAAGTAATTTATTTTGACTTTTCGCCGTCAAACCAAAAGCAAATTGTCTGAAGTTACATTTTTGTAATAGTACCTACCAGTCAATGAACTTATTGTCGGTAGAGTGCTTTTAAAAATACGGGGGCACTTTGTTTCTATGACGTGTCTCGTCTATCGGTAGAATATGTCAATGCCTTTTGCTTAAAGGTAAATACCACGTGTGATAAAAAACAACAGCAACACTACACATTTGTTAATTCACTGTTGTACTGGTGGCAGGTCTCTCATATGTATGGGGCCGCCTGGGTAGGTACCACCGCAATGTCTATATCTCCTGCCAAACATCAGTGTAAATGCACTGTTGTGTTCCGATTCGAAGGACATTGTAGTCAGGGTAACTAACGGACATATTGAGGCTTACCATCTTATGTATCAGGATAGCGAGCGCAGTGGAGTGGAAAGCATTGCTTTGTAATTCATAGTATTGTTTGGTTTCCTATTGTCCACTCTCCTCACGATTTGATGGGCCGGCAACACATTAATGATCCAATCGTTGTGGATGTTCATGGACGGCAGTGATTACTTACCAGCAAGTGACCTGTTTGTTCGTTTGTCTGACATATTATATAATAAAAAATAATTTTAAAAGTTTTAAATGAATTAAAAAGATACATAACTCTATGGCGGTGTAATAAAACAGTTGAACGTGTCGTGTTGGGAATTGTCGCACTAATTGCTCCCGGGACGCGCTCCTCGGGGACGCGTGTGTTTCACGCTTATTTAACTTTATTAATATGCAACATAACTAATGTGTGCCCCACATCTTTAAAAGTACTTTATTTCTATTTAACACATTTTTTTAATTCATAATTTTTACACACAGACTTAAAAAGAATTCGGAGATTACAATTACATATTAAAAAATAAATACAAATTATCCTACTCAATTTCTTTCAGACAACTTTGAAATAGATTTAAATATTGTAAAAGAAAAGAAGAGAGATGTTACTTATTTGTCATTTTTACAAAGCAAATTTTAACTGCAATTATAACACATGTTACAATTAGTGTTCGTATTAAATCCCCTACCTCTCAAATTGTAATTTTATCATGCACATTACAAACAGCGGGAAATGACGCGGGACGCTACTTGTCAAAATGCATTTAAATCGTCGACTGATTTAATTAGTATTGCTGTATTTCAAACTAGCTTCTGCCCGCTAACTTCGTCTGCGTGATTAACTTTGTTTAAAAAAATGTACATGTATAGATTATTTGGTATTTCTCATCCCGTCCCGTCCCGTTATATCCCGCCCGTCCTATCTCATTCTTACTAAAGGTATGTAATCCACGCCCATCGCATCCCTTTGAGTATAAAAAGTAACAAATATATCGGATTTCCGTCCTCATCCCACGGGAACACTTAATTTATCTGGATAAAATGTAGCCTAAGTGTTAATCCAGTGTTAATATGGGGAATATTAGTTTTTCTCATTTATCTTCCATAATACAAAGAAACATCCTGTATGTAAATAAGACATTTGCCAGTTTTCAAATTGGACGTGCACCAATATTACTGTGAAAACTGCATCTCATTTCGTATGGTAGTCTTTGAGTAATGTGCAAGCAAACAAAAAGAAACATACTGTATGTAAATGAAATATATACCAGTTTTTGAGTTGGACCTGCACCAATGTAATTGTGAAAACTGCATCTCATTTGGTGCGGTAGTTTATGAGTAATGTGCAAGCAAACAAAAAGAAACACCCTGTATGCAAATGCAACATATACCAGTTTTTAAGTTGAACCTGCAGCAATATAACTGTGAAAACCGCATCTCATTTGGTGCGGTAGTTTATGAGTAATGTGCAAGCAAACAAAAAGAAACACCCTGTATTGCAATGCAACATATACCAGTTTTTAAGTTGAACCTGCAGCAATACAACTGTGAAAACCGCATCTCATTTGGTGCAGTAGTTTTTGTGTGATGCGCAAGCAAACATACAGACAGACAGACAGACAGACAGACAAAAATTCTAAAAAAAAATGTTTTGGATTCTGTTGCTGTTATAAAGACCCCCCGCGTTGAAATTTCTTAAATATCTTCCATGTACAGACATCGACCATTTACATTTTTATTATATGTATAGATAGATAGAAGATATGTATTGGTTTAGTAAATTTTTTCTTCTGAAAAATCTTTTGTGGTATCATATAAATATTTCAAGTTAATAATTATAGCTATATTGGTTCAGTGGTGGTATGTGTATTGTGTGGCTGCTGTTCACATAAATTAGATGATTTCTCTAAATGAAACATTTGTCATAATTATCAATAATTAAATTATTCAAATTACTAAATGACACACCAACTGTTAATGGACAAAACATGCATAATATTTATACGTACACAATTCAAGGACCAGACCACTCACCAATTACAGATGTGAAACAACATTAATATTAAAATTAAATCAACTAATCAATTATATAATAAAGTTATCTAACATAATAAACATAAGATTAAAAATCAAATACCTGCAGAATATAATAATATACTATTAATTTAACTTCAAATACTTATTGATCACACAATTGTCACAGTGCAGGGATCGAACTCACAGCTTTTCGTTTCAGAGCCGGCAGTGCACCGCGGAGTCTGGCAATAAAAAAAGGCGTGGCATAAATCTGGCAACTGTGTCGTGTCTGGCAGATGGCATTGGTTATTGTTGTTTTACGCCAGTTGTTCGGGCGTCGCTCCCGTTGTTGAGTGCGTTGTTAGTACTCTTGATTCGCGAATGATTTCATTATGCGTTTTATTGACGTAATTGAAATGTGATTTGGTGTTTCACTTTTGTGATTACTTTTGTTGTGTTAAAGACATAATTATTATGAATATAGATAGCGTACCAGTCGGCAAATTTGTTTATTGGTAACATATTGCATGGACTGTAGACGGCGAGGTTCTAGGTTCGAATCACTGGTGGGGTAATCTACTTTGTGAGAGCTATACCTATATGAATACAAATAAATATTTAATGTTCAAATTGTTACAGACTTACATAGCTGCATAAAAATGCATTCTCATGTTAAGGAAATGAACAAGTGAAATTAACGCATCAGTTGACTAAATTGTATAAATTATCCATCAAACTATGTGTATTTAATATTAACATACTCGCTATGAACCACAAAGCGAAAAAATTTACCACAACCAATAAAAATCAAAACCCACGACGCGTACAAATCAAACCAACAAAGTACACACAAAAATCACGCAAAAATCCAAGCAATTTCTATAATTAACAACGAAATACCAAAATAATTAATGGCTGATTTAATTCCACGAACAATTGAAACTACGAGCGACACACAATAACAGTTTACAGTTGAAATACAGGCGCAGTTAATGCCACGATTATTAGCCGCGGGGGAGGCCGGGGAGGTGGGGGAAGTCGGGGGAGGTGAGGTCACGGGGAGGGGGAGGCACGCGGGATTTGCTTACATTGCGTGCGTGACGCAAGAGTGCTGTTGGGAGCTTGCGAGGCGATGGAATGCGAAACTATTCAAGTTTAGTAGCTGTGAAAGCTATGACGTCATAACTTAGTTTATAAGACATTCCATCAGGTAGGTATCTCGCTGATTGTTAACAAAGATGAAGAAAAGCCCTATGAACAATATTAGCCGCTAAAAATCGGTCAGTGATGCCCATAATATGTACGGGTTTGGTTCAGCTATTGTATATCCGGTTTCAACCGGTTTCGGCGAGATATGACCATCGCTTACCGATGAATCGCAAACTTCACTTGGATCGAATCGAACTTTATCTCATTTAAAATGTTATCATTGTGTTGTGTTAATATTAAAAACCAACTCCGTAGCAGTAGAAGAAGTCTAATCTCTTCAGTGGCATCTTCATAAGATGTTGTTGTAATTATAAAATATTACAGCGCTGTCTTGTGGGACACAAACCGCCCGCAGCGGTAGAGAAGTGATCGTATCGCCAATTAACAAACGCAACTACATTCAGCGACATAAAATGAGTAATTCCGGCTCATTTGTGCGAGTTGGGTCACGCGAGCCTGGCCGATACCACCGGCTGTACTGGCGCGGTACAACACAGCTGTTCGCTAGCCAAGGGGAGTTGATTTATCCGAGGAAATGTTTTGGATAAACGCTGTCAACTTATGTTGGCAGTCGCGTTTGGACTCTGGTCCCTTTTTCCAAATCCCTCTCAATCGTAACCTCGATTGTAGAGGAGGCTCGTGCCCTGCAGTGGGACGTTTATCAGTCGGGATGTAAATCATATTATGTATCAGCCCATGCTGATACAAATACAGATACAGCTGTCAAAATATGTCTCAGGAAACTCATAAATTAAATCAGGCCTTTCTTAAAAAGATCCACAGCGAGCTGTTGGAAGTGGGAAGCTCTTGGGATTTCTATCTACACTCTTGGCAATATAGACATGAGTTTATGTAAGTGTAAGATCTCTCCTTGCTCGATGTTATTAATTTTCCAGGCTGCCAAAGACTTTAAAATTACAAAAGAAAATAAAGACAATACTGAGGTGGCATCTTGTTGTTACGATAGCGATGTATTTTATGTTTTTCTTTTTAGCTTTAACTTTCTTTCTTTTTTCTTTATTTTTATGTTGCTCAATATTATTTTTAATAAAATATTTTATTTAATAATTTGCCATACATGACCGAGTACACCATGTTCTCGTGGTGTGTCATAGACAGATGTGTGTCGTGTGATGTCGTGGTGTGTCGTGTCGTGTCGCTGGCACAGGCCGACACCATAGCTCATCGCGCGACACCGACGCCCCCAGTTTATACCCTTAATGTCTCGTACTAACTTCACTAGTGCCGATAACATTCAACTCAATTTTAACTTTAACTAGATACGAGTGTTTTGACGGTGTGAAATTTTGCTACGGTTCGTCGTAATATTTGAAGGAGTTGATAGAACATTTAAAATAAAATAAGTAGGCCTGGTGTAAGAGCAATTTGTAAGCGCGATGATGACATTTTAAGAAGTAGGTATTATTATTTATTTACATATTTTTTTTACTGTGTAAAGTTACTACAATGGCAAATCATTGCAGTAACGCACTTGATAGTAAGTTGAGTGCAATTCAAATAGAGTTATTTATCTTATAGCTTCCAATAGGTAGATGTGGAATTCCTTAGGGGAGGCCTATGTACAGCAGTGGACTTCCTGGAGTGGAGTGGAGTGGCTGAACAGAGAGATAGATGGATAGTTACCTTACATCCATAAACACAGTTATGTTGGCGTCGTGAAAACCGTATAACCTGAATCTAAGGCGTGACACTTGAGTAGGACATTATATTGTGCTATGGAGTTTCCATTATCATGTACAGACATCAAAGCGAACGCACGAATGTTATATTTCGCATAAAAAACTTCTATTTTAATTGCACTGAAATTATCAATAAATGTATTTAATTTTATCGTGCTAGACTAAACAAATACAACCAATAGTCGAGGCTGTCACAAACTACAAAAACATTTCGGTCCCACATACACCCAGAACCGAAACGAATACTCATGGATGTGACGCGTCTCCCAAGTCAACGTTCACATGTTTAAAGTCCGCCAACCCGTACTACGCTAGCTTGGTGGACTCTATAGCCTTCTTAGCAGTTGGTTAGACCGCCGTGACGTCTGTGAAACGAGATGACGTGGGTTTGATTCCCGCACCGAGACAAATGTTTGTGTGAACCACAGGTATTTGTTTCGAGTCTAGGTATTTGTGGTACCTAAAAGACTTTCGTAGTTTCCGATACCCATGACAAGACTCAGCCGCGTGGGGTCAGGACTACGTAAGTGACTGTTGTGTGTATTTACCTGTGCTCAGCAGGCAATTGTGTTCTCATACATTCCCACATCAAGAGACATCACGTGACGTGCGACAAATTGAGTACATTTGACAGTCGGCGATGAGAAGGCATGGCGTGACGCTCCAATACGCCTCGACACGCGACCTCGTGCCTTGCCTCGCCTCGATATATCATATGACACTACAATCTGACACCACATTCGTGAATGCGCCCAATGTAAACTTTGTTTTTATGATCGGATTTTACCGGCGATGGATCGGCGCGGTGTAGGAGCTTGGGGTTTTTAATTAAATTTTATGTAATTAATAGATATACTATATGTCGATGACAATGACATAATCAGAAATTATAGGCATAGCTATTCTTATACATCATCATCATTATCAGCTAAAAGGAATCCACTATTAAATTATAGCCGCGTCCAAATAATTTTACAGTTACCTGTTGAAAACTGCCTGGATGTAGCAAATTCTGCGATATTTAATAGCCAAGCTCAAATTATACAGCTCTCATTTTAGACTTCACTTTAGAAATAGTAGAGCCATATTATAGTTACCTTGGACTATAATAAATTAAAAATATCTAATGTAGTCTGACTGGTATCGCTGTCTCAAAACAACCATGATGCAACGACTTTGCTTTCGTGTTTTTTTTTTTATTTCTTTGAATGGCGAGACGAGCTTGTTATCCGCCTGATAGTAAGCGATACGACCAGACATGGACAGTAGAACACCAAAGTACCCCAAGAATTATAAAGCATTGCTTGGCACTCCACTTTGCGTTCACTAGTGCGATTGCTAGAAGCTTTAACATCCTTTCTTCCTTCTATTAGGCAGCGGTAATAATGTACCTATGTCATGAAATTAACGTGAATCTTATATAACTACAATCATAAGATGTCCAGCTTCAAGCGCACAGTGATTGAGTTCGTGCGGCGTTCGCTACACACGCGCCAGACGAGCGTAGTTGTTGATTTATGTGGACGCTCGCGTGCGCCCGTGTGTATCGTACTCGCCACCTCGTCAGCGAACCAATGTCACGGGTACCGGCTGTTTTAGCGGTTAGTGATACTGGGAGAAAGTCGAAAGGTGAAAATATACTTTAAAGAATATAATATGTAACCTAAAATTGAGCATATGTGTTGAAATTTAGTTCGACATCATCTGCATTAAAAAAATTAATACTGAAAAGTACGAAAAGATAGTCGTCTTTATTTTCAAATGATAACGCAAGACTTATTTTATTATTGTGGTAGGCACCTAAGTTCCATTGTAATTTGTAATGCTCTGTTCGATCAACAGACACCATTACTATTTTTCACAATTTTACTGAGCAGAACAGACAAATCCACTCAGTGGTTTCACAGCTATGTCGCTTCATTTTATAACCTTCAAACATTATAAAATTATACTACAAATTCCTCTATTAAATTACATGTCCGATATTTGGCAACAACGCCAAGTAATACCTTAAACAATAATAATTTAAAAATCTATAATGGTTTCTTAGATTTACGCGATTGTTACACATTGAAACAAAACTAATTTTTACGGATTTTATCGCGATTTGGTTAAATTTTTAAATTTTTTGACTTCCCGACGTTTCGATTACTTTATAGCTTTCGTGGTCACGGGGCGGGTCAGTCAGTTAGTTTTATTAAAAAATCTAATTTCCAACGTCCCCTTTCCAGGTGTGGTTCCAGAACCGACGCGCGAAGTGGCGGCGGCAGGAGAAGATGGAGGCGGCGCGGCTCGGGCTGTCGGAGTACGGGTGCGGCGGCGGCATGCCGCGGCTGAGCGGGCTCGGCCTGCCCGTCGACCCGTGGCTCGCGCCGCCGCTCCTCACCGCACTGCCTGGTAAGAAATTGGGGTCGTTAACAGCGTGATTAACGAAAAGAACAGCCTTGATAAGCTTACTACTGAACAAAGAACAAAAAATTCCAGAAACGGCCTGATGGAGACGTAAACAAAAGCAAAATCATGAAAAAATATTTATCTTAATGCCCTGTAATTACATTGTGGCTTGAGTCCTCCAAAAAAAAAATCCTCTACCCTAGTCTTCACATCACTATAACTATAACGTCAGGACTAACTATACCCAATTTTTCTCCCCCAGGTTTCCTAAGCCACCCCCCATCAGGCTACCCGAGCTACCTGACGCCACCCGCGCCGGCGCCCGCTCCCCCCGCGCCCCCCGACCCGCGCTCCTCCTCCATCGCCGCGCTGCGTATGAAGGCCAAGGAGCACGTCGAGAACATCAGCAAGGGACTGCAGATGGTTTAGTAGACTCCAAAGCTATGCCACGCGACTTTGACCCTTCAAGATTGAAGAACAGCTATGCGACTTTGACCCTTCACGACTGTTCGATACTGACTTCTATCCGCTGTACACTGGACTAGATATCAGCCCATAATGGCCCGCTGGTGAACACAGGTTTCCTTTACAACCGAGAGTTGAATTGATAGTCCACCATTTGGCCTAGTGTGGGTTGGCAGCTGACTATTGAAATCGAACACTGAACTCTAATATTGGCTCCTCACGGTGACAGCAATTCCTCAATATAGGCAACGATCAGGTTGTTATAGACCCTAACAACCTGTTTACCTGCGCAGGTAATACATACTAATAATAATACACTGGGCCCTGGACTGAATAAGTACTGTATTGTATCGACATCGTAATCATGGGACTCTTTTATAATTGATAGTTATCTTCAGATAACTTAGGCCGTAGATAAATAAGCACAATTGTTGTTTTGATTTAAAAAGCCTCCACAAATGTCTCGAGAATTAGATTTGATATATTTAAAATATGTCTTATTATTTCATTAAACGTACCACTCAGTGCTGCCAGAACTAAAATTGCGATAATTGAATAGAATCATTAAGGTGACTTTTTTTCTAGTACAGCTGTCTAGTATACAAAGGTCAGTGAAGTCAAACGTCAAATCTTCAGTCTTGACGGACGAAAACATTACAGCTAAAAATATTTAACTGAAAGATCCGGTATGACAACACCGAAATCAAATGTATAAATTATAAATTAAGTTTGTGTAAGAATGTATTTACTTATATCTGTAATTTATCTATGTAAATTGTAGTTATAAAACGGAATTATCCGGCTTAGTAATTAAATCGTTTTTTACGACTGATTTTACTGACGGAGGAAGAATTTTAAGATACAACTCCTACCGAGAATCATATTCTGAAATGACGTTTTTATGCGTGGTATTCTGAGCATGACGGAATAAAACGTCATTCTAGAATATGTTTTGCGGTGGGATTGATTTAAGTCATATTGTAAATAATAGTATGTGTATATGTTTTAATGTAATTGTCGTTGTTTGGTACAAAACAAGCAATAATAATGTTAGTTAGCTCTTATATAAATAAATAAATACTTAATACAGACCAATAACAGTTATTTGGTTTTTCTTTCAAAATCTTTGATTCAAAATACTTATTTTAGTGCTTCTTATCCAGACATTTGATATGCATAAATGCATATTTTAATACTGAATTTTAACTCATTTTAATAAAGAGAGTTAATACGGTTTAATGTTTTTACAAAATAAATTATATTATACTTGAGGCATGAAAGTATTTTTAAGAATTTTCAATCATATTTTAGTTGCCTATTAAATTGTAAAATGTCTATGTATATACAGAGTTAAGCTCCTGAATAATCAATAAATGAAATATATAATAAATTAAATAGTAGTGTAAGTTTGTGAATTGTAAATATAAATGTAAACGTTAATGAATGTAGTGGATGAAGCAATTTGCGTGTAATATATGAATAGAAAAGGAACAAAGTTGAAATAAATAAATACAATTTTGTCGTATGCATAATAACATTTGTACCAAATTTATTTTAATTTGTGTTTTTTAGAATTTTGAAAGTAATTGCTCATAATTGATTATTAAAAAAAAAACAAGAGTAATACAAGTTTTACATTAGTACTAAGTTTCATTCATATTACAATGATTTTTGATACATGTTCAATTAAACACTTTTTATTTATTGAGTATCTCAAATACAATATTTTTAACAGTAAAGTTGCTAGATGAAGCATAATTAAATAGTAAATATGAAGATGACTATATTCAATAAAAAATCTTGAATATTATAATCATAACTTGCATTTTTATAAATTTTACTGGTCTTATTTGATATAGAGCCCATATTTTTAGTTTTCGTCTATTTAATTTTTGAGTCTATGCAAATATATTTGTTTTCCTAAATCCTACACATGGAAACTACTTGTTCTGTCATCACAAACAGGGTCAAAATTACTAAAATACATTTTGCTTCAAATAATTTTGGTATAATTTTGGTAAACTCTAAATAAATACATACAACATACAGTCACATACATAGTCCTGACCACACACTAAGATCGGGTCTTGGGTCGTGGGTATTAGGAGCTACGAGAGACTTTTCGGTCTCACAAACATCTGTGGATGTGATGAACCAACACTGTGGATCACACAAATATTTGTTTCGGTGCGGGGATCGAATCCACGGCCTATCGTTTCACTGGCGGCGTCTAACCAACTGCGCCAATGAGGCTTATTAAAAAGACATTGATTAAATTGTTTTGAAGGTTACGACATGACAAATCGACATCAAATGCAATCCCACTACACAGAATTTTCAGTGGGATTCAGGGCTATGTATTTATATTATGTTATAAGTTTATTTAAGTGCTAATATCCTACATTCCGATTGTTCTGTGATGTGTACATATAGGGTACTGTACATACTGCGTGGATAGATCTTAGCTAAGAGAAGTATACGTGAATGAGAGATTAATAAATGTGTTCTTATATTAATGACTTTTATTTATTTTCTTTTTTTAAATACCCAATGAGATTAAAGAGCACGATTTGTGGTAATGGTTTATTATCCTTATATTAATTTATACTAAGTATATCATCGTATCGTATCTTCATCAACATTTTGTTAATACAAGAATAACTATTTAACTACTATACTTTATTTCTCTGTCTATCTATATCAGCCCATATACGTCCCACTGCAGGGCACGGGCCTACTCTACAATCGAGAGAATCGATTGTAGAGTGGTTACTTTATTTCACTAACCATTTTTCATTCGTATATGCATCTACTTGTAATGTTACTGCTGGTACTACTAGCTAATACTTAACATTGAAATAAAACTATTTTTACGGATTTTATCGCGATTTGGTTTAAGTGTTATTTTTGTAACTTCCCGACGACTTTACATTTATTAGACTAATACCTCAATCCGCCCCGTGACTACGAAAGCTGAAATGCAATCGAGACGTCGGGAAGTTAAAAAATGACTCCAAACTAATTATCAAAATATAAATATTATTCTGTAGAAGATACACAATATGTGCAGGAGACCTATATTAGTTATTAATATGAATTACAAAACAACACGTTCATTAAAACACATTCCCTTCATTACTAACTCGTATAGATCATAACTCAAATCTGTTTCACATAAAGTTTAACAGTCACGCACGACGCTGCACACCCGGCGAGTAGACTTGGCAATTAGCCGACGCGATTAAATTATCGACACAATTAGAGACGCCGCGACCTGCGATGATTCCATTACCAACGAGAAATTAAAAAAATGATCGATTAACACTCGTTTTGTTGACTGTTTTTTTTATTTATTAGTGAAAACCAAATAAAAGGTTATAACAAAATTGTACACAAGATAAATGTGGTATCGAGAAAGTATCGTCTTCAAAGAAATTCTATAGTAATTTTAAAATTATGCGTTAATGGAGACTGACGACAGAAGTGAAAATAATTTATTAATTCGTAAATTAATGTACTAACGCATGTCTGATTTTAATATATTCATTTCCAGCATGTTAAGGCTACGTTTATGATATTCTTATCATACTGGAAATCCTTAATATTTTCCTCTAACTCTCTAAAAAATAGTCAATGTGCCTTAAAGAGATGACACTTAAAAAATCAAAGTAGTTACACATTGTGCATGTCAATTTATAAATAAAGTATCTTCATAACCATTATAATAAATATCTTAAGTACTATTAAAGATACAAACTACAAAAACGTACATTTTACTAAAGCGATAAAACCTATGTTGCTACGCCATAGCACAGTAGCAGCG
Source organism: Deilephila elpenor (assembly GCA_949752805.1). Taxonomy (NCBI): domain Eukaryota; kingdom Metazoa; phylum Arthropoda; class Insecta; order Lepidoptera; family Sphingidae; genus Deilephila; species Deilephila elpenor. The sequence goes on from OX457118.1 coordinate 265,995, forward strand.
TAGCATCGTAGCGGTGGATCGTAGCGGCTAGCATAATAGACCGAAGCGAGCTCAATTATTGTTTTTCTCGGCTCTCACCCTATTTGCTCGCATCAAATAATGGACGGCTTACATGGATTTTGCTTTCAAAATCTGTTATTTATTAGTTTTGTTTCAAAGAGTCGTCGACCCAGTAGTCAAGTCAACGTACGTAAACCATCAACCATCAAAATGGTACATACAAGCTATGAAATTGATTAAGAAACAAAATTATAATAGTTCATAAGTTCAAAATTTAACATAAATACATTGGTAAGTGAGTGCCTAATATGAATATTATACTTTAAAAGTGTACTTTCTAGAAAAGAAGTGAAGATAAATTTCGTTTTTATATAGTTAGAAACAATGTTATTTTCTTTAGATTTCTATCACATCTATACATATAATAAAGAAACCGATCAATGTCTGTACATGGAAGATAAATGAGATAAACAAATATGGGGGGGTCTGTTTTAATTTTCGTCTGTTTGTTTGTGCGGTTGTGCGCGATGAGCTCAGAAACGGCTTAACGGATTTGGATGAAATTTGATATGGAGGTAGTTGATACCCTGGATTAACACTTAGACTTCCTATTATTCCGAATAATTTTGTGTTCCCGTGGGATGAGAAAGGAATTCCGATATATTTAATACTTATTTATACTCAAAGGGATGAGATGGGACTGGATTATATTATGTCCAAGTAAGAATTAAACGGGACGGGTGGGATATAACGGAACGAGACGGGACGGGCCGGGATGGCAAATCCAAAATAAAGTTTATTTCAAATAAAGTTAATCACGCTGACGAAGTTTGCGGGCAAAAGCTAATACATAATATATAAACGAGGTATTGGCTTGTATTAACCATTCTACGTAATTTTTATGAAATATGTTTTTTGGATGAAGTTGATATAGTTGACTGTCTCGGTGGCGTAGTTGTACTACGGTGCGACTACAAGGCTGTGGTCTCGGGTTCGAATCCCAGGTCGGGCAAAGTGATATTGGGTTTTCTATTCATTATCAGTCCGGAGTCAGGAATTTGTGCCCGATATGGTGATAGGCTCGCCCCCTATCACATCATGGGACGGAACATACCAGGCGAAAAGTGGGTGTCCTGGTGGCGCTTCTGCCTACCTCTTCTGGGATAAAGCCGTGAGTTTATGATAAAAGTTGAAAACATAACACATTCTACAAACATGGAAACTTGTAACACAGACATGGTTCATGTAAGCCGGCTCTAATCAGTAACAAAACGAATAGCGCGACGCTGCGCTCGATTAGCCGCGCATTAACATGTTATTGCACCGATCTAACAATTTACAACCCCCCACCCCCACTCCCATCCCTAAACACTGCCCCAATGAGATTAGGCATGAGGGGCTGACGGTAATGCATTTAAAATATTGACTGATTTCTTAAATGATACGTTTAGGTTTCACTTTTTAAAATTCAATTAGAGGATTCTACCTAAACTATTATAAATTTACCTATAGTACGACATCTACCCACATGATATACTTCGACTATTATTTTGAAATAAAACATAGTCCAGACATGCTAAGACAACGGTATTGCGTCGTGGTGTCAAAACCAAAAATAACTCCTTTAGGCTGAAAACACAAACAAAAACAACTACCATTGTATTCCAAAAAATTATCATGATGTATCGAATCTACCTAGCCTTTTTTTCTAACTTTCACCATCTCCTAGCTTAAACTCGCTTAGACATACTCAAATAAAAAATCCCTATTTTCCTTCTGTAATAACCTTTCTCACTGAATGATAAATAATCTAATGAACAAACACGAAGTTAGTCACATAAAACAATAATTAGCACTGGTTGACGGGGAGGCAGGGGAGGAGGGGGGGGGGAGGGAGGGAAAGGGGAGTAGTGACTAATTGACGATATTAATCTCCGGCTTTTTTTGTAATGTTATTATTTTTAACTACTCTTTACGTTGGTTTCGATTATGATCGTCGTTAAGATGCTAATGGTCGTTGCGAGTTATGACGGCACTGCATTGGTATGACGTATGTATTTAATTCTTTAGCTAATTGTTTTAATGGAAAAATTCCCTTTTTTACTTCCATAGTGAGAGCGCTCATATTTATTAGTAAGTGCAATGGGATCGAAGTAAAGTATCGACAGGTGAGAAATCATAACTACGTACATCAGCCGATACAGCTGTGAAGCTCTAGGCAGAACTATTTTACACACAGGACGAAACCGGAATCTAACCTTGCCTTAGCCACTAAATCTGGTTTTCCACCACATAGTATCTATATTCTATACGGCCTAAACTCTCTCAGTCGCAGTCTTGGTTGTAGTGCAACATAAATGACCGTAGACACCAAAATCTATAATGGATAATAATCGTTATGCTAATTCTATAATGGAATGAAAAAAAGACAATCCGAAAGTAAAAACGATATACATACATAAACTCACGCCTTTATCCCAGTAGAAGTAGGCAGAGGCGTCATCGAGACACCAACATTTCGCCTTGTATGTTCCGTTCCATTATGTTACAGTGAGCGAGCCTATCGCCATATCGTACACAAATCCCTAACTCCGGGTTGATAATGAACAAAAAACCCAATATAAGTGCCCGACCCGGGATTCAAACCCGAGACCTCAGCTTTGTAATCGTACCATAATATTATCAACAGAAATAGTCGTGTTAGGTAAAATTAAAAAGCCTAAATTATTGTTATGATAAGTTGTACACAATGGTGTCGGTAACGAGCGCGTCTCGTGACGCACAGCGTTTGATGACGACTCGCGATTGGCACCAGCGACCGCCCACGACACTAATACGACGCAATTATCATCAGGTTGAATGTAAGAGGGGTACTGACACGCATGGGTTTAGGAGAGAGTGGCTCACTAACTACGGTAATCAAAATAATATATAAATTGGCACAACCTAGTAGCCACGATTATACATCGGTAAATTGCTCCTCGATATGGACTTGTGATTCTTAATTGCCATATTACCAGGGCGTTCCCCAGCCAGTTCTTGAAAATGGTCTGTTATCACAGACAGGCGTATTGTTACCAATGAGCCTGATAGTGTGATAATATATAGATTGACGCGCCGGGCGCTAACAACAGTTGGTTAGACGCAGGCTGTGAAACATTAGGCTGCGGGTTCGATCCCCGCACCGAAACAAATATTTGTGTGAACAAATACCTGAGGTACTTGTTTGGTGTCTGGGTGTTTGTGAGACCGAAAAGTCTTTCGTAGTTTCTTATACACACGACACATGACTCGATCTTAATGTGGGCTCGGGACCATGTATGTGTCTGGTGGGTTAGTTTCAGAATATGCATGAAAACAATGTCACATAAATCACAAATACGTCGCCACATTGTACAAGTTGTGAGATAAGATTAGTTGGCAAGTCGCGCAGTGATCATAAATAAGCGCGAAGTTTAGTGACGTCACTCGAGTTATGACGCGAAGATAACACGTAACTGATACAAGTTGGACGGCGCCGAGAAACGGTTCATATAGTAGAGAAACAAAACGTTCATGTGTGTTATTTTATTTGCAAAATATTGTTTTTATGTCAATTTAATAGTTAATAATAACATCATATTAATAATTTCCTCGTGCATCTAGATTTCACAATACAGCTACGGTTTTTCTAATTTTAATTAACCTTTATAGTGTATTATTTGTGGTTTTAAAATTAATCCAAGAAATCAAAACAAGAACCACTGGAGGGTTGTTTGTTGCTTGGGTTGGACTTTAGAATATTATGGCACGAGGAGAGGGGTGAAATCGATCAAAGGTATTAGGGATTGGATCCTTGATTATAACGTTATCACTCTTATTACAAGGTAATGCATAGTTTTCGAGAAATTAATCAAAATAGCTTCAAATCACACTTTAGGTAAAATCCCCACCCAAATTAATTGGCAAGAAACACATACAAATATATAAATAAATAAATAGCCCCGATTTCTTCTTCCGAAGCGAAGTCGGCGAAAGCACACCTAGACACTGACGATAAACACATACAACAAATATATACTTACAATAAATAAAATAAATAACGACTTACCGAACTCCTATCAATGTGAAGGCAGCAACGACAAAAATGATGGCTTCTTGAAGCATTTACCACTAACGGCCTTGTTCGCAGACAGATATAAAACCTATTTTAGTTGTCGAATGTCATGTCATCTTCGCTCAAAATGAATTCTAAAGTCTTTTAAAAAGGACATAACATTCTATAACTTAAATAAGCTTTAAATCTGTCTATAAATAAAACCGTTACACCAAATTGTCCTCAACACTACCGAAATTACATCACATCACATACGGGTACAAACATAAACTCACGCCTTTTTCACAGAAGGGAAAAAATTATTAAAATTTATAACGAAACACACGCGAACCGGTCAATAGTACACGCAATACCATAGATAATACACTATATAGGAAACGCAATACTGAAAACAAATTGTGATTGAGCAAGAAGACTAATAATATCCAACTACCCTCCGATATATTTCTTTTAATAGCGCAAATAATATAAAAATTTTACCTTCCAATAAAATTTGTATTATGTTTCCTGAGACGTCCGAAGTCCAATATGAGAGAGTACATCGATTTCCCGTCACGATTCGCCGCTAGATGTCGTTGTTTCATGGCTTCCGATCAGTGAATTTCAGTTTTACGGCAGAGGTGGCGCCATTCCTCGGCGATGTAAAATGCAAGGCGCCATTTTGAGCTCATTGTTCGGCTCATAATATGAAATAGGCCAGGAAGACCTGACCTGGACTTCGGACGTCTCAGGAAACATAATACAAATTTTATTGGAAGGTAAAATTTTTATATTATGTGTTCCGTTGGACGTCCGAAGTCCAATATGAGAGAAGTGTTTGTTATCTCCTGGCGACTTGCAGTATAAAGAAAAATGCAACAATGTGATAATTGTCTTTAATTTAACTGATAATGATAAATTAACGAGGCCACAAGCAATGTTAGCTGATCAACAATTAGTGTTAGCTGACTAAGACAAATCAAGAAATTAATTACATATTGAAAAATATTGAGATAATGATTTCTCAGTGAATTTGCTTACTGTCGTTTTGATCTGCCTTTGATAAAACTTTCTAAAAGTACTTTCGTGTTGCCAGTTAGCCTTGGCAAAAATTTCATTGATAGGATAGTTTTCTAACCAATTTAACGGATGCAACAGCAGACCTAAAACTTCCCGGGGTCGCCTGTAAACCTGAATCTAATAAGACCTTCTTGACCCCACCCCCAATAATCGTAGGGGAGGTCGGTTTAACGGGTGTTCTAGTAGTGATAAAAAAGGTTTGTAACTGGACCCCTTATGTCTTTTGTGACCTCGATTAGAGCTCTAAGCCAATACACCGGATTTATGTTTCTTTCCGCGGAAACTAATAAGGTCCAGCTACTCTGTTGATACGATGAAGTGTCCGTCTTAGAACCAAACTTTGGAATTAAAGTGATTAATTCACCCTTATCCATAAAATGATCGCAAAGTAAAAGGGTTAGGTCATGCACCCTTCGCCCAGAAGCTAAAAGCAGGATGGTAGTGGTGCGCCTAGCGATGTCATATAAGGTATTGTTTGGAATATTATTTTTTAAATAATTAATGACAACTCTTGCATCCCATATGGGCAACTTTTGGGGAATCGGCCTAGCTAAGGAAATTTTGCTTTTAAAATATGTTTCACAATATGACTTCTAGAGATTTTTGAGTCAGATAGTGTTTCTATTGCTATTGTAGACTTATGCACAAGGATTGTACGATATGCTAGATTATTATTCAAAAACAAATGTGCTAAATACCTAGCTACCTCAGACGGTTTTGGTAACTGAGGCGTAATCCCGTATTGCCGACACCAAATCGACCATTTGGACCATATCGGGGCGTATGTTTTTAATGTTGAGGATCTCCAGCAAGCTGAAAGGAGTTGTCTCTCTTCCAGGGACCATGTCTTTGTAAGTGTGTCCCACCCGAAATGAGCCAAGCTTCCAACTGAAGATTTTTGACATGTGCTGGTCGACCGGTCGCTGTGTCTACTAGGTTGGTCCGGAGGTTTCGGATCTTCATCGGTGGGGCCCGTGAGCGACACTTGACATCGGGTCGCCAAAATGGCTTCCTCCATTTGGGAGCAATCATTATGAAGTGGCCTGCAGCAGTGTTGAGGTGTTGAAGTACCCGTGGGATTAGACCCGGCGGGGGAAACAACCAAGCGAGGTCGTAACGCTAGCATCTGCTGAAAGCGTCGTGAAAGCAAGCGTTCGAGTCTGATAAGTCGAGCGTAACATAATTTGGAACAACAAACGCTGTTTTTGAGGCGAACAGGTCTATGGATGGTGTTCCCTATAGCTCGAATATGCTTGACGTAGCTTCGCTTAGTAAATGCCATTCGGAGCCGGCGCGATTGCGCGACAGATGATCGGCTTCCATGTTGTACACACCCAGAAGGTGATGTGCGATGAGTACAACATTGAGGCTGTCCACCAGAGCCAGCAGATCCTTGGTCAAATCTAGCAATAGTTGAGACTTTGTTCCGCCTTCGTTCTTGATATACGAGACCACAATCTTGTTGTCGCTCTGAAGCACCACTGTCGAGTTCTCGTGGATGGATGCTTCCTGTCTCAAGGCGGCAATTACTGCAAACATCTCCTTTGTATTGCAATGCCACCCCTCTTGCGACATGCTCCAGCATCCCTGTATCTTCTTGTTGTTTACAAGCGCTCGCCACTGCGCATCTGAGGCGTCGGTGATCATGAAATTTGTTTGCAGCCTTTTTTTGGTGAATAGAGGACGTCTGGTTGATATTCTGTTGCCACCATTCCAAATCTAATCTCACCTCTTCTGGATAGGGAGCTGGTTTTCGAGGAGAGTTGCGAAGTAATCTGCTCTAACGCTGCATAGAACGGCAATGCAACCTTCCCCGTGGGGTGATGAAGGTCGCGAAGTTGAAAAACCCTAAGAGGCATAGCGCCTGCTTGAGGGTCCAACTGCCGGCAGCGAGTCGAGATGATAGGCTCTGGCGGATCTTGACAACTTTGTCCTGTGCCAGGGACTTTGTGTTTTTCGTGTCCCAATTTTATGCCCAAATATTCCATGCTGGCTTGATGATTGATTTGTCGTAATTGATGCACCAGCCGAGACTGGTTAGGAAACTTACTGCATAATTTGTTTGAACTTCGAGACTCCTCCGATCGTGGTTGAAGGTTGTGGTGACCTTGGACGAACTTGATGTGAATAACTCTTTTGCTTTTCTAATTTTTCTATACCTCCTATCTTTTGAATTAATTCAGATAGAGTATTTGGATTAAACACATACTCAGCAGATGGAGGAATTTTCTCTATACCCTCACGCAGATATCTATCCTTTAAGGGTTTCAAGAGGGCCCGACGCCGGAGTTCCAGTATTTCGGCTCTTTTGCCGCATATTATTTGTAATATATCATGCGATACAGTTTTATAATCCGAATCATTGCCAAACAGTTCACAAAGTTTTTCGTATAGTGCCAATGGATTTAACTGTGCTTCTGATTTAGCCGACCAATCAATGAGACCCTGTAGCGCTGCATTCACGGCCTCATTTTGTGACATGAAAGCGTTTGATAACGCAGCTAAACTACGCTCTATCTGAGGCAGTCGGAAGGACTCCGAGTGACTGTCGAATCGTCGTAGTTCTTCGTTAATTTTTAGTTCAGAAAAGGCGGGAAAAGCAATATATTTCTTCTGACTATCTGTATAACGAACAGCATTCCAATCGGGAGAATCAAATCTGTGTAATTCAGCAATCTTCAAGACTCGCTCAGGAATAGCCCTATTCACAGTTGGTTCTTTAATTGCAACGCTTAGATTGGCAATTTTGTCGATTTTAGACAAAGGAGGTTGTAAAAATTGCTTATCTACTGCGGGTGTGCGGGTAGGTACGGGAGACGAGGATCCCGTAGCGATAGCCTGAGTAGCGGCGGGAGCAGCGAAATTACTACATAAAATATTGTTGAGCTGACTTACCAATTGCTGGGACAAAAATTCAAACCTTGCTTCCAAATCCAAATCCATGCGTTGCCGTTTACGTGACGGTGGCGACATAGCACCGTCACTGCCGCTGCCGCCGGTACTTTCATACGAAACCGACCGCGTGCGCGATCTTTTTCTTGAAGTATCTTCCATATTTAAATTTCACTGACTTCTTAACGGAAACCGATTCGATATCTAAATTTAATATCACTAGAAACTTTTCTAGGAGCTATTTTCTACTTAATTCTCGAAAATAAAATTTTTAACAACGACTTGACTTTTAAGGGCGATGTGCTCGGTCTAAAAAACGACGCAACAATGAGCTCAAAATGGCGCCTTGCATTTTACATCGCCGAGGAATGGCGCCACCTCTGCCGTAAAACTGAAATTCACTGATCGGAAGCCATGAAACAACGACATCTAGCGGCGAATTGTGGCGGGAAATCGATGTACTCTCTCATATTGGACTTCGGACGTCCAACGGAACACATAATATTGAAGAATTAGATCTACAAAATAACTAACAATTGTATTGAGACTAGAAGATTAATAATTCAATATAATTTTGCCTTTGGGCTACGAAAAAGTATTTTATATTACACCAAAGTAAAAATCAATGTTTGATTCCAAGATACCAAGATGCTAAAACTATGCATTATTGAGAAATTCGTGTATAGAATAAAACGCAAACTTATTTTCAAACAGTGTTTTAATATTATTTTACAAATACATATTTACATAAATTAGTTCCAATTAGCATAATTGTTGTTATTAAACAACTATAAACCTAAATTTGGTTGTGAAATTGCGTATAGCGCCATCTGTTATCAAGTAGCGAAATCAATATAACAATAATTATTGGTTCCCATACAACTGTTTCTGAAACTAAATTAAATTGGGTTAATCTATTTCATACCAAAAATACTTAGTAAGTCAACTTAATTAGAAAATTTAAAACTATAGCTACACCATAAAGCTGAACACAAATCGAAATATAATTTAAACTAAATTAGTTTACTTAATATACACACCTAAAACAATAAGCAACAGTCATAAAGTAATGATGCCTTTGTATCATATTACTCACACAATGGCGTAAATATTCATAAATAAACCAATAATTTAGCGAACAAAAAAATTATTTATTTCGGTGATCAGTGCCATCTATCGTCAAGTCAAAGAATTATACTCTTAATATAATATTATGTTTATTTATTTTGTACTTAAAGTTTAAAGTATACGAGTACACCATGTAAAAACTAAGTATAAAAGTACAAATATATGTTATGACCAATAAAAAAAATAATTTACAAAATACATCTAAATATCGGTCGCTGTTCGTTTCTGCAAGCTGTCGGCCTGTTCGTCTCTGATAAGGTCCGCTAGATGGCGCGCCGCTGTGCTCATGTCTTCGCGCTTTATTTTACTAAAGGTTAGTCTAATGTACGGGCAGGGGGCGCTGGCGTCGTACTGGAACGCCTGGCCCGGAACCAACATCAGGCCACGTTGGAACGCTTTGTGGAAAACCTGAAGTCAGAATAGTTATTGCCTACATTATTAAAGACAATAAATAATAATAATGCTACCTATATTCAGTCCCCTCCACACACACAAGGTCACAAGGCTCCTTTACGATTGACGGACTTAACATACCATACCAATTCTTGTTAAGATATCCATGGTTTATAAATTTCCTCACTATTCTTACCTGGGGGGTTACTCTATGAGCCGAAACGAAGTTTGAATGTTCAAACGTCGTACGTGAAATTGTACGAATGTGCCAAGGTACTCCATAAAATGTTCGGATCCTCAATATTTCGTATGATAAGTGTCATGGAAAGTATAAGGCATTGGTTTTTAGAAGTGGAAAACTTACAAATTACTTCGGACGTCGAACGTTCGAACATTCGAACTTCGTTTCGGATCATAGAATAACCCCGTGCATCGTGAAGTGCGATGGAACTAGTAATTAACCATAAATACACGCATGACTCCGAAATTTTCAATAATAATACCTTCTGCATGGGACGGACCTCTACAATCAATACTTCAATAAGGGCGCTAGACCACACTTTATTATTTATTAACAATTAATCCCACTCACCATATTATACACGTCGTCCACGTGTCGTATTCTCATCCACATGAACAGCCCACCGCTGGGCAGCGCCCAGTCCGCCAGCCCTTCCAGCGGCTGCAGCGCGTCTTGTAATGCGTCGCGACGCGCGCGGTAGAAAGAACGCGCTGATTGTAGGTGACAGGCCAGGAGGTGGCGCTGGGTTAGCAGCTTCAGAAGAATCGCCTGGTTGAAGGTTAATGTGGTGATTGGTACTAAACGTTAAAAAAGCCTTTGATACGCTGATGATTGACGGTGATGCTGTTGTAGAAGAATTAACTGTATTTATTTTGAAAATCGCAACCATAATCAGAAAAATACTATGGCTGAACATAGGTCCGTCTAATAATTTCCATATGAAACTGTTAGTAATGCGACGTAATACGAACTTTGCCATTTTGTATTTGAAGGTGCTTTGTTGCTCTCAATAAGAATATAATAACTACACAATTGACTACTACATAGGTGAGAAGCTGAGACCCAAGGCCAGGTGGTAAGGTAATCGCATTCTCCCGCAAAACGACCGCCTTACTCGATTCTGTAATTCCGTCGTCTCCAACGCTTTGTTAAGCTTCGGTTCAATCTGTCGCTATCTTTATAACCTACGAATATTCTCCACAAATAAGGTCTCCAGCGTTCTCAGCGCCGAAACATCAGTTGTCTGTGACAGTGTCGTCTACCTATACCCTCATCTGTCAACATCCAGCATACCTGCGACAGCGTGCAGCTGTGCAGCAGCTCGGCCTGCGAGTGCAGCTCCAGCTGGCGCAGCAGCGGCGCCGGCGCCGACACCCACGCGCCGCGCAGCCCCGCGCTCACCACCTTCGACACCGAGTCCAGCCGGATCACGCGCCCGCAGTAGTCCAGGGAGAGGAACGACGGGACGCGCTTCTGTGAAACACAACCAACACTCACTTGTAGAACCTTTATTGTAATACATATAATAACTATAATGGAATGAACATGGGGAACATCTTAACTCGACCTGTTGATACTAATCATCAGATGAATAAAAAAACATACTAGTCTTGTGACGTGTGTCAGAAACTGCATGACCTTATAGTCTTACACACATTTTGACTTCTAACAAATACTTTCGGATCAAACAAATTACATTTTTCGCAACGCAAAACGCTGAGTTATAAATGTGAGAGACACTTTCCTTAAAAGCAATGCAATATTTATATATATTTGTATCTGTATTGAACTAAAAAGTAATTTAATAATTATTATAATCTCTTAGCAACACTGGGCATATAACTCTCTTCAAATGTACATTATCACACTCAATCATCAGCATGTATGAACCTCATCGTCACAAAATTCCTTCTATCTATCTATCTATATCAGCCCATATACGTCCCACTGCAGGGCACGGGCCTACTCTACAATCGAGAGAATCGATTGAGAGTGGTTAGGCCATATAGTCCACCACGCTGGCCTAGTGCGGGTTGGCGGACTTACATACCGTAGAAATTATTTAAAATCGTTACGGTATGCAGATTTGCTCACGATGTTTTCCTTCACCGTTAAAGTGCGTAGTGATTGACTATCAATACACACATAACTCCGAAAAGTCAGAGGTGTGCCCTGGGATTTGAACCCGCGACCACCGTGAACATGTAGGCAGCCGCGTCTGGTCCGTTACCAACAGGCCACCACGCACTCAATTATCTTCTATTAATAGCGCATTGAAATGTTTGTATGCGACTTTCCTCTTTGCAATATTTCTTATGATAAAGATAAAAACAAAATAATTTGACCATGATGATTCTCAGCTGTGAAAAACCCATTCCTAGACACAGGCTACTTTTAAATTGTACACCAATGCACTCAATCATAGGCTTATCTTAGGATAAGATGAGATTAGTCTCATCCTAACCCAAACTTCTTACCTCATCATAATTCAAGAACATGTACGGATCGTCTTCAATAATTAAGAAGTCGTATCTGCAAGCCAAGTCGTAGATCTGCCGACGCCTCTCCTCCGGTATCACTGTACCAGTAGGATTACTGCCCGTGGGTATCACATACATCATCTTCGGCATCTTGAGACCGCGGGACAATCGGTCTGCTAGGACTGATTCAAGGGTTGCTGGTATAAGACCTTCTTCGTCTTCTGGTATGCCTAGGATTTCTGGACGGTAGGGTTTAAGCTGAAAAAGTATAGTGATAAATTAAATATCGTACTAGTCAGGGTGGTTATCATTCTTCGGCACAAATTCTAGCCTCGATTAACGAATATGAGGTTTTTGAATCAAAGCCAACTAACAAAATCATGTGTGTTTTCAGAGTAGACCACCTTTTCCTTTAACTAGAAACATAATTAAAATAACATACCCAAGAATTTGAAAGCTATGAGCAGTCTCACGCAAATTAAGCTAATATAGGAATATATTTTCAAGTGTCAAACAAGTAACCGATAGCAATATAATAAGATATTTTACATAACTAAAATATATTCTTTTGGGCCAAGTATAAAAAGCAAGGATTACTTCTGCTGATTCCAGTTTTTATGTAATAACAACAACTTACAGTACTGTGCAGCCCGGTGTAGGCGTACTCGGTGGTGATGAGCGGGTCCCCCGGCTCCAGCAGCAGCTCCACGCACTGGTAGATGCCGTGCTGGCCGCCGTTGATGACCATGATGTCACGCGGCAGGGGCGGGGGGCGATGCAGGTCCTCTTGGAACTGGCGCAGCTCAGTCAGTAGGGAGGGAAGGCTGGAGATTACAGAGTAATTTGTCAAGTCCAAGCTCTCGCATAACAGTAATTGCTAAGTTAAAATATGTGTAGCTCCATATATTTTGCGATTGTATCAGAAAATAATAGGCATTCAAGAGTAAAAAACATTTGAAATCAGTTTATTTTGTGATTCGATTCAATTGAACTACTTAATATAGGCAATGCCAAATATTTCCACAGTGACATGTATTAGAAGCAGCCTGCATCCAGCCATATCCTACTAGTTGCATAATACAAAACGCAAGGTTGGACAATTCTCGCAGTGACGTCCTCAAATATGAATTAGGTTACTCACCCTTGCGAAGGCACATACTGCAGCGCGGCGCCCAGATCTTTCCCTTCGAAGAGCATCTGCCCACCGCCCTTGATGTCCAGCTGCAGCCTGCTGAACGGGAACACATCCTCGTTGGGCATGCCCTCCGCCAGCGAGATCATGCGCTTGCCCACCTTGTACGACAGGGACGCTGGAACAGACATCATCGTTGGTAAGATAACCGCAAGTCAGGTTCGTATAATTTACAAGTATTTGTTTCGGGGTTGGGTGTTTGTGAGATCGAAAAGTCGTGGTTTCTGATAATCACGTTACAAAACTTGATCTTAATGTAGGGCTAGGACTACATATATGTGTCTGATGGGTCTATTTATTTTATAAAAAGTTTGGAGATCCATTGTAAGCCTACCCTTATAGGTACAGTTGGGCTAGTCTCGACAGTTTTAGTTTCATTTTATTTTTATAAACATGATTGCATTCAAAAGATCAAAATCACTGCTGTAGCGTTTTAAGACCGAAAATGACAAGTCTTCGATCCTAATCCTTATAAATTAATAAGTTTGAAAGTTACATTTTTTTACCAGATTTAAGAATAGGCCTTGTAGGAGAGACGTTATCTATTAAAATGAAGATTGGATTATTTCGTATAGATTTTTAAAACTCTATTATTTTATAGCAGAAGTTTGGGTAGATACTGCAGAGCACTGCTTTATAAGCTCTTAACGCAACAGATCCATCAATGTAGCTCTTTTATATCAAGGAACACATCAACTAATCATGAAATTAATGATGCTGCGATCGAATTGATCGTTTACAGTTCGCTATCGAAAACCACGATCGTTTTATAATTCTAGACCAAAAACTAGATTCTTCTCACGACATTATTTTTATCGAGCCCGAAATAGTATTAACCTTGGAAAGTATATTAACCTACACATAATATTATTATTCCTCTTAGCTTTGCTGCTATTAGCAGAAAACTAGATTTTTATTTTTAATTCATGTTTAATTACATAATTTAGTTTCGGTATGTGAGAATCGACGACGGGTAAAATCCTTGAACCGCTGTTTTGATTTCTAGGTAATTTATACATATTTTACGAGCTAATTCAACCCAAAAATTTGACAGTCCGTGGCGCAGTTGGTAAGACGCCGGCTGTGAAACGAGAGGTCGCGGGTTCGATCCCCGCACCAAGAGAAATATTTGTAATACCCAGAGATATTTATCTCGGATCTGGGTGTTTGTGAGACCGAAAAGTCTCTCGTAGTTTCTGATACCCACGACACAAGGCTCAATCTTAGTGTGGGGTCAGGACTATGTATGTGACTGTTGGGTGTATTTATTATTATTATGTTGGCAGCCGCGTCTGGTCAATAAATATTGAGGAAAGCGGAAATCCATAACTTCTAACCAACTCATGTCGAAATCACGTACAAAATTCCCTGAAAACTGTAATTTAACTTGACAATGAAATCAGTGAAAACATATCGATAATAATCGTTAATCGCGATACGCAATCGATTGTCATAATCAGTGCGTATCGAGGATTATCGCGAGTTAGTCGTCGTGTTTTCTTTTAGCTAATTACTGATTACATGGAGATTACCTTGAAACGTGTTATTTAATGAACGGTGACAATTATTGGGCCAATAAAAGTAAAAACATAAGCTATTTGACTGCCTCGGTGGCTCAGTTTAATTACGGTATCATTAAAACGCTGAGGTCTCAGGTTCGAATCTAAGGTCAGGCAAAGTGATATTGGATTTTTCTATTCATCAGTCCGGAGTCAGAAAATTGTGCCCGATATTGCGATAGGCTCGCCCCCTATCATATTGTGGGACGAAACACACAAGGCGAAACGTGGGTGTCCTGGTTGCTACCAGGGGAACCTCTACCTACCACTTCTGGAAAAAAGGCGTTAGATTATGTATGTTGGAAATGGCCTGCATCCAGCGACTTCCTGCAACCAGATCGTCCGTCCACCTTGTAGGCCTATAATCAAAGACGATCGTGAAATTTGAAGCTCTAAATGTTATAGAAGGTTCAACGTACATCAGACGGATGTCGATTAAATAATAACGCCAAAAATCTAATGATATTTTATATATTAAAATAACAATCATTTGGATATACCCATGCATATGTTGAAATAGTGAATAAATAAAGGAATTTGCACTTCCTGGATAAAAATTAATGTAAATAAAGAATTACGAAATTTACAGAAAGTTGTATATGTATAATCAAATAAATTATTTTTTAGTATATTGATAATATTCCGAAGATATTTTAGAAAATTAATTTTAATAAATTCAAGTTTATTAAAATTAATTTTCTTATTATTAAAGCGTATTTTTTTAGTTTTTTTAAACTATTATTTATTTTTCATTTTTTAGTCGAATGCGCCTGGTAGATTCCTTTATTGGTCTTGACGCAGACACTTCGGGTCTCAGGAAAACAAAAATCGCTAATCCTGATTATCCTAGTAAGGATAACGGGTCAAACTGTTTAGAATATTGAATTGCCATCGGTCCTTAATAAAAATGCTAAAATGAGAGTTAATCCGACGTTTTGAAGGGGGTCAAATTCATGTTCAAAGATTCCGTTACATACTAGAACATAAATACGTCTGAAGCTAATAAAAAGCGTAAAATATCGTGTTTTTCTGCGATGTTTTTTTTTTTGTTGCATTGTTTCTGAAGTCACTAATACAACCTGGCTTCGTTTTCGGTCGCAGTCTTGATATACCCTGTATAGTTAACGGCCTGAATTCAAAATGCTATTCGCGGAGATTGAATTAATGTCATAATTTTTGGGGGCGTATTTGTAACATAATCTCAAGATACACTATCTTTTGAAAATATTTATTTAATATTAGTTGTTATTTAATTATTATCTTTGTAATTAATTATCTTACGTTGTATCTATACACCGAAGGATTTTTATTTAAATACATTAACATAATTCGAAAATAAATTTGTCTTTATTATTACTTTTATGAGCTGCGTATATCCTTGTAAAAACGTAAATTAATTTATGATACCTAAAATTAGTTTATATTAAAACCAGTTAAATTTGAAATAATCTTATATAAACTCTTGGAAATTTTTTATCATAATAATTATTTATTTTTTAAACCGATTCGACCCATTGACTAAAATGCACCTAGTACAACTTGTACTCTCGAATCTCGATTGTAGAGGACGCCTGTGCCTTGCTGAGGGACATAATATATGGGCTGATACCGGTGTAAAAAGATTATACCCCAAACCCGACACACCTGGGTCTCTATGACATTAATATACGTTACGTTACGTTATAACACAACTTTAATTAATACATATCGCTTATTTCAAATTATAGCTCTTATTTATTTACTCACTGATTTGTCTAGTAAGCGCTGGCTCCCGCATTGCAGATCTTGAACTTATGAACCTACTGTAGTCCTCCTCTGTCAAGGGTTTGTAGTCTTTATTCTCACTGCCCGCCCCATCACTGTAGAACTTGAAGAATTGCTCCACGTCTACATTACTTGAATACGAGGCCTTGGTAACACATGATGGGACAAAGATCCTTTTGAGCACTCCCGATCTTGTGATTTGTACTAGCATTGTGGTTACGAACACTAAACTTACGTCACTAAAATTTGTTGCCTTACTTTTTGTTTTTTTTTTTTATATTTGTCACTATTTTTTTTGTTACGTCACTTTTTGTAAAACACTTTTTTATTTTTTGCAAGAGACGTTTATCATGCGTAACGTAATTAAATCACTGTTTAAATCAAGCTTACGATTGCCTCAAACTTATCAATAGATTACGCGATAAAATTATTCTATTATTTTTGTAATTGAATTTTTTTCGTTGATAAATTTATTTTAGTTACTACATCCAATAAAGAGGATTTATGCAATATTTTTATTGTATTTTCCACCAGAATTAAATATTATTTAAATAACACAACCGTCTCGTTGCAGAGCGTCATGTTACTAATGAAATCGTGCGTATTTATTTGCAATAAAATACATTTTTTATGTTTATTTTCCAATGGTCAGACGTAACCTTTACGAGTTAAGTAGTTGTAATTTACTACTGTCTTTTTTATAAACAATCATTTGTCTCTTCCTACCTCTTTGGGGTTAAAAGCCTGAGTTTACGAGTGTATTACAACATCCACATAATTACCTAAATTTCTAAAATATTCCTGTTTTTTGGGTATTGAAAACAACAACAGACTTTTTTATTTTCCGCTCTACAATACAACATCTGAAAAAATATATGCAATTTTTATAATTTTTCAGAGCAATCAAACACATGCCTTTACATTTTAAAACCAACTCTAGTTAACTTATTTTTTTGTACAAGACCTCGATTATAATACAATAATTATTCTATTATCGAAATATTTTTAAAGTTGAGTTCACAAACGTTTAGCATGTTCAAGTAAACCCGCACCACTACCGCTTCAACATTGTAGACGGAACGTCACACAAATTATGCGTAATACGTGAGTTAAATGGAACGTAACCGCAATTGAAAATGCGAAAATTAATGTATAGTGTCTACGGCAGTTGCTGTTTAAAAATCGATATAAGTCGTCTATCTTCTCTTGGCGTGTGGCGAAATTTGGAACTAAACATAAAATAAAAAAAATACCTTATTTACGGATTGTTTGAGATATTTGATATGTTTGAGACTGTATAATTTAAAAGCTGAGTTCCCGGGTTCGAATCCTGGGTCGGGCAAAGCGATATTGGATTTTTCTATTCATTATCAGCCCGGTGTAAGGAATTTGTGCCCGATATAGCGAAAGGCTCGCCCCCTATCACATCGTGGGAAGGAACATGAAAGGCGAAATGTGGATGTCCTAGTGGCGCCTCTGCCTACCTCCTCAGGGATAAAGGCGTGAATTTATGTATGTATGTATATTGTATGTATTCATGACGTAATAATAATTATTCAATTCTCGAGGAAAAACGAAAACAACTTGTAACTCGACGGAACGAGACACTTCTTCAAGATATTTTATTTCTTATTTACACAAATGTCCAAGAAAGGTGTTACGTTCAATTCGATTGCAAAAGTAAACGATATGTTTGCTTAATTTATGTAAATTTGTATGAGTATTACTTGCAGTTGTGTTTTTTTATGAGACACTGCAAGCTTTATTAACCAGAATTACGAACCGATCATCCTTCGTCTGGGGATGACTGTTACGCCTACACAGAAGCAGAAAGCACAGAATTAATTATTGTCCAGGACTGAACTATTTATTCACCATAAGGTATTAGGTATAGTCTCCCGATGCCCATAACACTAGCTTCAACACGGAACACAACAGTGCTTACACACTGCTGCTTGACAGAAATAGACAAAGTGGTGCCTAGTTTTTATAATGTTGGCGTTTTTCAAATCCCGTCTTCTTCAGTCTGCCCTTATTCTACATCAGATATAGGAAAAATATGATTCTATAGACGACAGCAACCATTGAAGACGACTCACGTAAGTTCGATTCACCGTGACAAATGTTTGCGTGATCCACGGGTATTTGATTCGGGCCTGGGTGTTTGTAACTTGACGTTGTTTTATAATATCAACAGTTCAGCATCTGAAGTTTTCAAATAGAAAGATTTTTAAATAACATCTATTCCCTCTATTATCTTCCATCGCGAGATCCTTCTATGAAGTCGGAGAAGATGCATGTCTGATACAATTCCATTTTGTTAATTATAGTCCTCTTGCCAGTCAATTTGATACCTATCTATCTATCTATTCAGCCGCAGGAAGTCCACTGCTGAACATAGGCCTTCCCAAAGGAATTCTACATCGACCTGTTGGAAGTGTCTTGCATCCGGCGACTTTCTGCAACCTTAACTAAGTCCTCCGTCCACCTTGTAGGCGGGCGTCCGACACTTCGCAGGCCAGTCCGTGGCCTCCACTCCAGAACCTATTGATTCAATTTGATAATCCGAATATATTTCAGAGTGAGAGAGCACCACTCAGAATTAATCCATATATCGGGTATATCAAGATTGCAACCGAAAACGAACCCATACCCTGTATAGAAGCAAATGGTGCCAATGAACCTTTCCGACCAGTCCACAACACAATAAATATAGCGCCGTGCTGACAACTGCTTATATTCTTTGAAATACTGGTTTGTGTAGTTTATTTTTCGCGGCATACGTTTATTTTATTTCTGCGTCAATAGCAACCAAACCCGGAACAATAATTAAAAATAAAGTTTAAAAAATGTAAATTAAATTAAAAAATACACTCACACATATAGTACTGAGTCTTGACCCTATATCATAATATGTTTTCACTTCTCTCTCTCTCTCTCTCTCTCTCTCTCTCTTTCTCTCTGTCTTTTTAGGTATGCGGAAAGCGAATAAATATTTCTGAGCCACCAAAATATGATGGTTATACAATCTAAAAAAATACGCGTAAAATTGTTTGTTGGATTTTTTAATGGGCCAATTTTATGTCTTTCCGGAATTTACAAAGCTGCTTTAGAAATACTTTAATACTGTTCAGTTTAAATAGCCAACTCGGTTTTCAATTCAAGAGTTTGTTAAATTCAGTGTCAACCATGTTCCGTAATCGAAAGCGCTCCTTTCGCAAATGGCCTGACAGGCGAAAAAAATCAATACCCTTTGCCCTGTCGAACAAAAAGTTTAAGCTTTCGACACATCTGCCACGAGGGGAGCTTTTAGTTCCTGACAGTTGCTACGAGATGTCGCTGCTCAGTTTATCCCGTTTTCTGAATCGCGGTGTCAAGATTCTCCGCGGCGAGTATATAAGCCCGGGCCGGCGGTCGAGAAAGCATACTTACCTGGCGTAGGGGACACCGTGATCACGAAGGCGGTTCCCCCAGGGCGAGGCCTGTCCATTGCACTGCGGACGGGTTGACCCTTGCGATTGCCCCTAATGCGGTTAACTCGGACGCGTAATTTTTGATAGTGGGGACTGCGTACGCGCCGTCCCCCTCGAAATACTAGAAAACTATCAAATCGTCTTCTAAAATCCCATCACAACTTTACTGATATGTGATAGCTCTAAGCTCAGATTGTTCATTCCGGTCAAAGATGAAAGTGAAGGCCTATGCACATCGGGATAGTATGGCAAGATATGTTGCCACCGACCAGCCGCTGAGGTACTTTAGAGTGTAGCAATCAGGCGGCTTACCAAGGCATCCCGCGACGCGAAGTATGCCTCATCCCGCGGCGTAAAAACAGGCACAGAAGTTCACGGCTGAACATAGGTCTTAACATGGCCTTAATCATCTTTACCATGTGAAATTAAATTCGACAGCCTCGGCGGGGTAATTGGTTAGTCAACGGCTGTGAAACGAGAGGCTACGGGTTCGATCCCCGCACCGAGACAAATATTTGTTTCGTGTTCGGGTGTTTGTGAGACAGCAAAGTATCTCTTAGTTCCTGATACCCACGACACAAGACTCGATCTTATTGTGAGATCAGAACTATGTGTATTTATTCTTATTAATTTGTTGAGATTGAGATTGGTTTAAAAGTAGCCTTGTGGAAATTGTACAAATCTAGATGGCCTGGGTATCTAGATGGCCTGGGTATCTAGATGGCCTGGGTAAATATTTGGAGTCACGTACTGTTCACTTACTACCAAGTGACAGCCTCAGTAGCGCAGTAGGTTGGTCAATGACGCAGACGTCGGCTGTAAAATGAGCAGCCGCAGGTTCAATCCCTGCACTGAGACAAATATTTGTGTGAGCCACAAGTATTTGTGTCCGGGTCTGGATGTTTGTGAGACAGAAAGTCTCTTGCAGTTTCTGATACCTATGACACAAGACTCGATCCGAATGTGAAGTCAGAACTATGTCATGTTAGTGACTGTTGGGTGTATTTATTTGTATTTACTTACATCATAACCTAAAGCTCCTGTCGTTCCTCGGAGTAGTCGCGTAACTGCCAGTGGGTGTGCCCACACTAGACCCGGGGAATAATCTGGAACGAGGCGTATTTGGTTTAAACCATGACTTATTACATAGCAAACTTTCATAAAGATGGACAATATAATGAATATCGCAGAATGTAAGTAGATTAAGGCTAAGTTCACCAGTTCACTTTGGAGACCGATGTTATGTAGTACTGCCTGTGAAGATAACGATGATAACAGGCAATAACAGAACGAACAGAATCATTAGGATTATTACTTCCTTGAAAACCACAATCCATCTTCAAGTCTGCATAGAACTAGTTTGGTAAAATAAAGCCCAAATCTTTTAGAGAGACTAGAGCCGAACAAAGATTTTTATCAAGACTCAAATACATAGAAATAAGTAAGATAAATTATTCTGCTTACTAAATACTACCCTTTCCTTTTCCTGCATCCCATCTGATAGGCCGGCAACACATCCATGATCCACGCTTTGTGGATGATCATGGGCAGTGGTGACCACTTACCATCAGATGACCTGTTCGCTTATTCCCCGGATCTATTGTATAACAAAATAAAATAAAATCGTTTAGTAGTCAAATGAGTACTCACTTCATGATCCGTCGGTACCGTTCCATCATTTCGTCTATATCCTGCATCGGTTCTGGTTCGTAGGTCCTCAGGCCCAGGTACGGAGCCCCCACACTCACTGCACTCACCATCTGAAACCACTTTCACTATATCGTCTTGTATGTAATCTCAGGAGCGATTTATTAGCCGGACAGTAGTATAACACTGGTAGGCCCACATATTTCCACAAAAGTCTAAAGGAACTACAGCGTAGCTTTACCATTGGCTCACAGAAAACGACATAAAGCAACGGATTTACCGTCGTTTTTCGGTCAAATATTTACAATTACCCAAAGCTTTCCTCCTCCCCCCTTTCATTTAGAGGCCACTTAAGCATATAGTGTTAATTTGTTGTAAAAGTTCATGAGTGGCAGTGATTTACCTTCAAGGGAGTTAATTTCCGAACCTAGGCAATAATAAATATTTCTGATCAGTTTGTTGGCGATACGGCAAACTATAAGACACTTACTGCTTGTTTATTTTCCTCTAATTCAGCCAACTTCTTATTGAGATCGTGTTTCAGTCCTTGCATCAATACGAAGTCTTTCTCCAGTATGCCTTGCAATCCTGCAACGAAGTCAATCACAAGATATAAGAATTAGAAAGAGCTATTTTATAACCATTTTTACCATAAAAAAAACTTGAAATGGTACCACAGTTAGATAAAAGCAAATTCAAATTAAGCATCTATAACACTTTTACTGAGGCTTTTGGGGGTAAAGGTAATTTATGCTTCTGGCCATATTTTCCTATTATCTTTTTATATAACGTACTTATTGTTTCTACATCAATAGATTTATCATCATTTCAGCCAAATGAAGTCAGTGGGATTTCTGTGGTTATCGGTTTAGCAGTAGTTTAACACAATCAGCCCGTATAGATTTTCAAAGCAACCTGTTACATACAGTCTAATTCCTGGGATCTCCATTGAATGTTGTCAGGTCATCTGCTCTCTCCGAATCATGATCTTTGCCTGGTAGAACAAACTCACGATACTATGGTATAACTGACCAGCATTCTCCAGCAGTGTATCCAGATCGTGTGCGGAATGTTCAGCGGCTGCGGGCTCCAGCATGCGGGGTGCGGGGGCGGGTGGAGGGCGGGGGGATGACTTGGTAGATGCCGGCTCTGGGGATGTACGGACAGGCGTTAATGTATTGCCATATTTAGGTTTACCACAAACACACAGATTAAATAGGTAGGTGCTATATTTTTATCGCTGTCGTAGAAATTCGAATCAGCGGTTAGCCTTATAGTTCTCTTGCTCTAAACCTAAGTAGATTTTGGAATGAGTTATGACATTGGAAATAAAAATCTACATGCAATTCGTTTCCAAAAGGAATCTTCAGCTTCTGGGTGGCAACAGACTTTTTATAATAAAAGTGACCTTGATTTGTATCATTATGTACGAAACATCTGCATCCAGCAACTTCCTGTAGTCTTTACTATGTCACGCTTTATGTTTTTGTACATTACCCAAAACAGTTTCTCCAGGAAGGTCCCAGAGTGAGGGTCGTCGCGGCCGCAGCGTGTCTCCCGGAGGGGGGAGGATCTCACCCTCCTTCTCCTTTAGCGTGATGGTGCACACGTAGTCACAGCAGGTGATGAGCAGCTGACTCCTATTGAACCGCTGGTACTCTCTGGAAAATTTAGTTTTTTTTGCCATGACAGGCAGATGAGCATGCAGCTCGCCTGATGGTAACCGATCACCGCCGTTCACGGAACTTCGCAGTGCCAGGAGTCCAGCACAACCAGGTCGCTGCCTATAGTAAAGTCGTTTGTTTATAGTTAAATAGTTCTATAGAACAGTTAATCAGTCTTAAGGAGTCCCCTGCTGGACTCAGGCCTCTGTATTTTAAAGCCAAAGCATGATTCTCAGTTTCTATAAACTTTAAATCTCCGTTAAGATCATAACGCTATAGGGCATGAAAATGTGCAATGTTAATTTTACCATGACCTAGTCTAAACTTCAGCTAGCTCTTGCAATTCTACATTTTATTTACTCACGGATCCTGTTCCAGACTTCTGCTCGGTCCCTGTTGGTCGTCATCCGGGAGTAACATGAGTCCTCCCGTCGATCCCTGATACACGCTCGATCCCCGTCTAGACACACTACATTGATCTGATGATTCAGAGCACATCTTCTTGCGTACTGGACCTTTAGGACGTTGTAGATTTGTTAACTTCGATATGTATTGTGGTTTAATATACAATCATCCAATTTGATACATTGCAAAACTATCTGTAGTACTGTTCTTGTCTGGTATCCTCGTTAGGGCCAACGCAACAGAATTATATTCTAAACTAATACAAGTTGGTAAAGTTTAGATACTTTAATAAAAAAAGAACTTGGTAAAATCGAAATAGTTAATCTATTAATGAACAAATTATACAAGTTTAGAAGCTTAAAGATAGTCCCTCTATCATGTTGGCTATTGCCCACAAATCCTTATTAATCTAATAATAAATAAATGATAAAATAATTTACCAGGGAATATGCAGTAATTCCCGAACTCAACCTTCTTGCCCAGAACTCCTAGGAAAGGAAATTTAATCTTGATGCTCTGCAGCAAACACTCTTCATACAAGTCCCATATATGCACCATCTGAAAAAAAAACAATTATTAATTTAACATACATACATACATACATAAATTCACGCTTTTATCCCAGAAAGGGTAGACAGAGGCGCCACCAGGATACCCACGTTTGTATGTTCCGTCCCACGAAGTGATAGGGGGCGAGCCTATCGCCATATCGGGCACAAATTTCAGACTCTGGGCTGATAATGAACAGAAACTAAGTTAAAAACATGAGGATCTTTTTGAACAATGACCCTTAAATGTTTTTATTCTACCCCCAATCTTGGTATGAGAATACTTATATTTTTACATTTGACTGTCTCGATAATAATAGGTTACCAATCCCATTGCCGTAAATGAAGATTATGAAATCCGAAAAGTCTCACAAACTGCTAAATCTTTAAGACTCTTCGCTATCTTATTTACTAGTACACCGATGATAATTGAGGTCATAGATAAAATACTTGTGTTTTGCAAATAACTTGTAGTAGATCACTATCTCCCATTTTGATTTGCTTCGATGATAACTACGAGTATTACACCTATTAAAGTATGATAAGAATCTTCTGAAGCTGATTCATCAGTTTATTTACATTATTTTTTTTTTATTATATAGAGTCGTATTACTTGCAATTAATATATTAATCCCCTATGAACGGAGAGGCCTATGTCCAATTGAAAATTGCTAAGACGGAGTATTACAATAAACACACGAGCTTAGAGCAAAATAATAGACGCCAGGGAATGAAAATTACCATGACACAAAACCCACAAAAACTACCATTTCAATAAAACTTTTGCTATTCAATATCATCGATTATGTTACCTCAATTCCAATTCAGTTTCCATTTTATGTTGGAATCTTACCTACGAAACAAGCAAAACTACACGAATAAAGATTACAGGCGTTGCTAAGATAGATTTTGGTTGGTTTTTCTTTACAGGTGTAATATAATTTAAATTGTTGAACAATTTAAAACATATTGTAAAATACTATTTTAACAAACAATACTTTGATTTGAATTAAATATACTCGTATTAAAATCATGACGCATTCACAAAATCACGAATTTATTAGATTAATAACGATATCCTGATATGAATGAAAATAAACTGGAACTTATCGTAACATGATAAAACAGTTCTACAGGCGACAGCGTTTGTGAAGGAATTAAAATCACATTATAACGTAAATTCATTAGCTATCTATCTAGGAACTTGATAGATTATTTTGAGATAATTTGAAGGTGTTGGATTAAACATAATATAATTTAATGTTTCGTATTGTGTTATTATGAAGATACTGAAAACCTTGGGGGAGACCTATGTACAGCAGTGAACTTCCAGTATGTATTATATTGTATTGTATCGGCCCATATACGTCCCACTGCAAGGTACGGGCCTCATACGAGAGTACGATTGAGAGAGTTTAGGCCATACAACTTGTAGAAGAAAAAACGAAGAGAGAAGAGAGAAATACTTAAGAAGTTGAACTTCCAGTGGCTTTTTAGAGTTACTAAGTTTGAATTAGGTAAAGCAAAATAATGATATAATATCTTTGCTGTATTTTAAACATTGAACATCTGTTGAAGTTGAAAAATCGAATCGTTGCTTGTAACTAACTAGCTTTGGTTGGTTTCGATGTACACAAGTGATAAAAACTCGACTGCCTCGGTGACGTAGTTGTATTACGGTACGGTTACAAAGCTGAGGTCTCGGGTTCGAGTCCCTGGCCGGGCAAAGTGATATTGGATTTTTCTATTCATTATCAGCCCGGAGTCAGGAATTTGTGCCCGTTATGGCGATAGGCTCGCCCCCTATCACATCGTGGGACGGAACATACAAGGCGAAATGTGGGTGTCCTGGTGGCGCCTCTGCCTACCCCTTCGGGGATAAAGGCGTGAGTTTATGTATGTATGTATGTAAGTGATAAAAAGGGAGTGCTGTTATGTTGTTTATGAAAATAATTATCGCTTTGCCCGGTTTGAGTGATTTATCAAAAGGATTTAAATGAGGTTGCTTATCTGAGGATTATCAGACAAATATTTCGATATCCGTAATTGTTACTACGTGTTGACTGTTGGGAATTATAAGGGCAGTGGAGTAATGAGATGTTCAATTTGCAATATAATAGATAGATACAACAGGAGGAATAATATAAATTTTTAATTCGATGAGCGTGTCCTAAAGAAAAATTTTACAAACGCGGAAGCTTCGTCATTTATTAAATCATCTGAAATGCTTACTAAATCAATGTTGTATAATGGCATAAGTTATAAAATTGTAGCTTCTGACCAAGATATTTAACTCTATTCATCCATTGGCTGCCAACCAATTAACGAAGACCGTGGCTTTAATTATATGTCCAGTTGAGTAATATCAAATAATATTTGGGGTCAAAGTCAGCACTACTAAAGCCTCATCCTTTTACCTTCAGTACCACTTTACCTGATACTAAAATATTGTGGCAATAAATAATATATGAGTTGATATCAGATATATTCAACATATCATCCTAACAATAATTGTGCCAATTTGGTAAGTGGTCACAAACAGTCACATACATAGTCCATAACAGTAAGATCGAGTCTTGTGTCGTGGATATCAACAACTACTAGAGACTTTTCCATCTCACAAACACTCGAGACAAATACATGTCTAATCATACAAATATACGTCTCGGTGTGGGGATCGAACATCCTAAAACACAAATAATAGAAAAGGTAACACTTACATAATTATACCACATATTAATAAACTTAAGATCTACTTACATAATTATCACAAAACGAGACGACCACCTCCCCACCGGCTACGGCGACGTCCAGCACGCGAGGCCCCGCGGGCACGGCCAGCGAGGCGTACGGCGCCGCCTGCGAGTCCTCCCACAGCCGCACCCAGCCCGCAGCGCCAGTCACCACCACGTGCAGGGCAGGAACCATGTGGAAGCACGAGATACCCTGGGTGGGAGGACCAGGGGACAACACTTTACAGCTAGTCGTCATACATACATAAACGCTTTTTTTCCAGAAGGGGTAGACAGAAGTGCAACCAGGACAACCAGGTTTCGCCTTGTATTTTCCGTTCCACGATGTGATAATGCTACAGTTTTCCTCCTTCCTATAATTCTCGTTCCTTTTATCGGAGCGGACTGAATGGGCCACATAGTTTCCTCGTTTTAAGATACAATCTTTTATTACGTAGTATTCTAGTCTATATAGACAGCACTTTCCTTACCATTGGATGCACTTCAATTCCTCTCAGACAGAGCAAAAAAACAAAGCACTCACCCTCTGAACCTTAAACACATAGTCCTCCATCTTCCCCGGCACATGTCGTATCCTCACGCTAACGCTGTTGTCATGGGAGCAGGAGATAAACAAGTCGCCACGTACGTAGCTCATGCGCCGGATTGTGCGAGAGTGGACCCGACGCCATGTTGATAGAGACACGTGGGAGCTGTGTGGGGGCGAGGATAGCTCCTAGAAATTGGGGGTATTAATGTTTTAAGTGAGTAGTGTATTGAGTAGTGCGTGGTGGCCTGTTGGTAACGGACCAGACGCGGCTGCCTACATGTTCACGGTGGTCGCGGGTTCAAATCCCAGGGCACACCTCTGACTTTTCGGAGTTATGTGTGTATTGATAGTCAATCACCACGCACTTTAACGGTGAAGGAAAACATCGTGAGGAAACCTGCATACCGTAGCGATTTTAAAGAATTTCTACGGTATGTAAGTCCGCCAACCCGCACTAGGCCAGCGTGGTGGACTATATGGCCTAACCACTCTCAATTGATTCTCTCGATTGTAGAGTAGGCCCGTGCCCTGCAGTGGGACGTATATGGGCTGATATAGATATATAGTGTATTGATTAAACAGTATTAGTATTAACTATACTTCTTGAGAAATTAAGTGTAATAAAATCCATTAGAAGGGTCAAACACGAGGAAAGTGACAATAGTTAGGGAATAGTTTCAATCGCAATATGAAATTGCATTCAATCTAAAGAAAATAGTTCTGGTGATGATAGAAGAACAGTGAAGCCTTTGTTTTAAACGAAAGAAGGCTAGATTATAAAATAGACTTTAGAAGCTTCACAGTTAAAATACTCAAAGATTTAGAATGGACCGCACATAGTCCACTGACTAGAAGGTAAAAACCTGAAAAATAAGTGAGATAGAAGAATACCGAAAAAACATTTCACATTAAAAGGCTTTATAAAAAATTATTGAAAGAGGACTCACCATCCAGAAGTAGTAGTTGATGGTGTCAGCAGCCTTGGTGTAGAGAAACTGCAGTCTAGGCTGTAGGAACAACATCCTGATGACGTCACCGCGCTCGGTGCCGATGCCGAGCTCTGAAGTGTCGCCCATGCGGGATGAGGGGGAGTAGGCGAGGCACTGTCATTATATTAGTACAGACATAAAATACCTTTAATAGTTAATTGCTAATAATATCTTCTATTGAAACCTGGTTATTAAAGTGTTTTATAATTTAAAGAGCTATCTGTCTAAGTTAGGCAGCTTTGCGCTTTTAATATTGTCTTTATATTTAAAAACAGCATTGATTCATTTGCCCAGTACAAACAAAAGGTATTAGATCGTGAAAGACAAGGTGAATATTTTTTGTTTTTATCATGTCAATTCTGACCTATGCCAACGAACTGTGAGAGTATAAATTAATGCCCTAAATAAAATAATATTTCCGCAGCTCATTTCATGATACATTTCAGTTAACCTAGATTCTAGAACACCACAAGAGTACCATCATGTAACCATTGAAAAGTATTAAAGTTATTTACTGTAGGAATATTGGGCAGTCCAGTGATGCAGTAGAGAGGCGAGTGCGCGAGCGTGGAGGCGTCGTAGATGGTGAGGCTTCGGTCTGAAGCGGACAGCATCAGGTACTGGACGTCCTGGAATAGGATATAAAGCTTGTAGTAGGAGAAGTCTAATAAGTGATATGAAATAATAGTCTAAATTGATAAAAATATTATACAAAAATATAGAAGCTTCTGTCTTCTAAACTAGGTAATGAAAACTTGTATGTCAGGAGTCAGCTGGTTTCTCCTGGTATCAGATATAGTGGAGTTGGACCAAATTGGCAAATAATGAGATAATGTCTCAAATTTTTCCGCGTTTTTAATAACATGGTGCGCTGTCAGTGATTACGATTAAAATAACAATTTCAATTTTCATACCTTATATTATGTCTTTTGAAGACAAGGTTTAGTGAAAATACCAAAATCAGACGATAATTATAAATGCCCTTGTCGCCTTTATCTACGAAACTAAATTACCCATTAGATGATGTATTAGCTAATTTACTTAAATTATTTGTGGGATGAGAAATAAATGTAGATAAACAAGTAACATACAGTGAGATACACAGCATCTGTTATCCAACAATTCTTCACGCGGCGACGCAAACCCGTTCGATGGTAAAACATCTGGAAACATTGAAACAAAACGTTAATTATATTACGTATTTTATCGCAGTATTTGTTTTATATTATTTTAATTCCAACGTAGAGTTTTAGCATAAACGCAATAATGTATATTACAGTTTTAACAATAAGTAATTTTTCAGCAGTTTCTTTTTTAATGACATAGCATTTTTTAATCATATTAAAAAATATAAAATTCTCATCAATGCGTAATACACACAAAATCTAGCGATTTATAGTTAAATTGCGAGACTGTGACCCTGGTGATAATTTTATTTTTGATCATTTGACCTTCTGATGGAATAGGGTCAATCTCCAAATCGGGCGTATTCGTGTGATCGCTCTGGTGCTTTTCAGTTATTGATATTTAATAGTATTTATGTATCTCATTAAAAATAATGATATTCAAATAACACATTTTTACTATTGGCCTTCAATTTACATATATAGTTATTGAAATATTTAAGTTCAAAAAAATTCGCGACCAGAGCAATCATAATTGGTGCCAGAGCAATAATAAATGGTGAAATCAGTGAAACAAAATATAAATATATTGATAAAATATTATTTATTTAGCCGTTTTATTTATTCAGTCTTACAAATAAAAAAACGAAATATTTTATATAAGATAATTGCTAAAATAACAAATTATCTTAAAATTAAAATATCAACTTTTGGCTTAGTTTCATTTATTTGGACTAAATTAAATCACTTCTAGGTTAATGAGACAAAATTAAAAACCTTTTGAAATCAACCTTTAATACCTACAGACTTTTATAGTTATAAAATGACTTAGACTCATTAAAATTTAATTTGAAGTATTAAATATTAGTTTTTATAAAGTAATTAAAGAAAACTAAGGTTTATAAAAAACAAAATAAAATTCTTAAAAATAAACATTTTATAAAATAAAATAACAGTCTTTTCAAGATTATTACTGATTTGTAATAATCATATTTTCCTTAACTATATATTTAGTGGAAACTAAAGAATTAAATAGAACAAAACAAAGTACAATGCAATTCAGAATATGATCAGATCAGATTGAAATATTGTTTGCAAATGATAATGATACAAATTTTAACACCAAGTAAATAAAATACAATTTCTATAAGGCTTAGTTGATCAACAAACTAAGAATATAAGGTTTATTGGAAGCTCAGAAAATTTAAAAGTCATCAGAGTCGGAGTCGGGTAAATCTTCTGCTGCAGCAACCTTTGTCAAGGTGTTATCGTTTTTCAACGAATATAAAACTACCTCGGAAATACTTGGAGTAATTAAATTTTCATAGTCAATAGATGTAACTGCATCCAAAAAACTGTCCGGCAGGTCCGAGTTGTGTAATGATTGTTGACTTTGATTTGCAGTTATAGTCTGTCTATTATTTAGCATTTGTGGGAGCTGAATTTGCTCCTCTTGATTGTAATCTTTTGAACGCTTAACCAGCGAAGGTGGGCTTGTCTTCCTTGGTGCCCGTGACATGTTTGTCTTTGAGGTGCTTTGGTTCGAATCGCTATTAAGTTGGTAAAAGCCTAAGTGTTTGCCGTGCGGACATTGTACAGCCTCTTGTGAGCAGTTGTCTAAATCACAGCTTAGTCGCCTCATAGCCAAAACGTTTTTAGTATTTGCTGAAAAATAGATTTATAACGTACAATTAATGCAAAATATCATCGCTCTGGTCTTTTTGGACAGAGCAATCACAGTCATAGCGATCAGAAAAAGTCACAAAATCATAAATATAGCCGAATTTAAAAGCAGTAGAAAGTTGTGATTACCTCTCATAAAAAACATCATAAAGATCACTCAATTCACATAAAAAAACACATTCACAAGCTTATTATTTAATTTAAAAAGCATGCCATAGCAATCATAAAGTTCGAGAACCAAATCCAGAGCAATCATAAACTTACCTTCGTAATGTTGGAGCGCGGGAACGTGGCACAAAAGTATACTCCTCGGCGGTTAGACCACTACTGGGGTTACCCCGCAGGAGGGGAATAGAGTGTCTATATCGCGTAACCAGGGATGAGCGCGATGTTATACCTCAGCGCAGAGCGATGAGATAAAATGCCCGGTCACGATTTTAAGTTCAAATTGTGGCTAAAGTATTGTTAATATAACTAAAAATATTTTATTACGATGAAGATTAACTATCTGTTATGTAATCTAAATACGTTGTTTCATATGAACCTTCTCATTAAAAAGTTAAAAAATCTTTTTTTAATTCAATCGGGAGTTCGGTCAACCCAGAGCGATCAGAATTTTAGGGTTTAAGATTTTTTTTTAGATATTTATAATAAACTTATTCATAATATTAGCGTTGTATCACGTAGATTAGGCACCGAACTATATATAAAAAAATATCTTAAAAACGTTTTTTTATTTTAAAAGGGGCTTATTCAGCCCGACACGAAAAAAAATGCCTTTGGAGATCGACCCAATACTGAAAACTCTGATATCGATTTTTATCTATTACCAAAGCTTGTGGCCAATTATATTATTGGTAAAATATTTGTATATGACCAGAATATCATAATACACAAATTGCGGAATCTGTCAGTGATCAAGACAAGTATGTCGCCTTCCAGGATATCTGTGCATATTTAGTTACCAGCAGGACAGCAAAATTATGTCGCCTAACAAGTTGTAGTCATTTCTTAAACCATTAAATCGATCATTATGCCGTGGTAATTTCTTAACTGCCTCGGTGGCGTAGTTGTACAACGTACGAATACAAAGCCGAGGTCTCGGGTTAGAATCCCGGGTTGGGCAAAGTGATATTGGGTTTTTCTATTCATTATCAGCCCGGACTCAAGAATTTGTGCCCGATATGGCGATAGGCTTGCCCCCTATAACATCATGGGACGGCATATACAAGGCGAAATGTGGGTGTGCTGGTGACGCCTCTGCCTACCCATTCTGGGATAAAAAGTTTTTGTAGGTATGAATGTAATTTCTTAACCGATTCAGTCACTATAATATAAAGTATAGTAAGTCTAGTGCAATCCAAATAATGTATGCATCACCGAGAATTGGTTATACACGAATGAAATAAATACCTCATATGAATTCAGCAGGTTCAGTTCCCCGTCATACACTCCGACACGCCCGCCTCGAGTGACTGCTGCGTGGCAGAACGAGTCTGGTTTCTCGATGTTCACCAGTTTCACTACATTCTCTCTCTGAAACAAAGTGTCTTTTGTCTTTAGAACCACAAACAATGTTATTTTAAAGTTTATTGCAGAAGGAATTCGCTGATAAATAATAAAAACTTTTGATGAAAGTAAAAATGAGAACATTACCAATATTTCGGGTAAAATCGGCAGGGCTACGCTTGCATCTCAACCTTTCAAATCGCTTGCAGATGTTACACCTACGCTGCTTCTCTAACTAATAACAATCTGCATGGCGCTTCTTATCCTTCTCTATACTATATTAGCACTTATAGACTAGTGTTTTTCTTTTACCTTACAATGCTCTATCCTCCTAACGGTGGGCTCGGCGATATTCACCCAGGCTTCAGCTCTCGATCTGGTCTTCCTGGCGCCCACCATCACCAGCCGCGCCAGCAGCTGGCGCCACCACACGCGGCCGCAACTGAACGGGTCCAGAAGGTTGAACAGCTTTTGCGCGTGAGGCGAGTATTTGTGATGACCTGGTGAGGATTTATTTATATATTTTCAGCTTTAATACTAATGGGATAAGGGATAAAGTAGGTCATGAAATATTTAGTAATTAATATAAAGAAATGTTTAAACTTGAGCTGGTTTGAAGTATTTCTGTATTTAAAATATTTAAGTTACTCTACTGTAAGATTCAGGAAATTGGGGGACACGAATAGTATAAAAAAGGAGACATTCAATTAAATGTTATGAAAAAGAAACTCCTTGACTGAAGTGATAAATGTTGAGTACACGACCTATGTAGTTTGTGTTTATGTTGCATTGCGTTCTTTTAACTAACATTTCTGCGAACACACTTCTTCCCAAATATCTAATGGCATCTTAAGAGATTGATATTTCCATAAATTTATTAATCCTTACCAAATATATGATTGATGGCGTTGACAAATGCAGTTTCTTCCAACCACAGTGAGTCGAGGGGCTCGGGCGCGGAGGGAGCGAACTCTATACCTTCCTCCGCCGCAGCTGCTCGCATCACCTCCTCAACGCGTCTAGAAACAGATTTGTGCATGGGCATAGAAACAAGACATGGAGTGAATAAGGAAATGGGAGTACGATCGTGGTAACTGAACTCCTGGTAATTTTATTGCCTGGAATAAGTATTGGCAAAGCTATTACATTACGCCTATTCTCTTTTTTAAAAGCTATTAATATTTTTCATATTTCGACCTTGGTTTGGCTTGTCCCGGCTGGTGCCAGAATTCACCTTCCGGCTGAGTCTCCTAAATTTCGCGCGGTCTTCGGCATCCTCAATAGTAAAGCCATTGATGACATCTAGCCAGTGCAGCGCTTCTTAGAGATTATTAGTAAGAGATTGAATTACTTTCGCTCATATCAAACTTTTACCTAAGCTAGTAGAATATCCATATCCGTTTGAATAGTGACCAATGAAAGTGTGTCGTGTTTCGGGCTCATCAACCAGTCTGGCTAATTTTCCCGACCGGCGAGAGGTTTACATCTCACACCGGTTGATTCTATATCTGGATTAAACAGGGAATTTCTACTCAATTCGTCGTGCCAGTATCGCAATTAACATATTATTAGAGACCTGTTAACGTCCTGGTCGCGAGTCCTCTCCTTGTTCTTTCTGAAGCACCGTCGCAGCTTGCTCAGCACTGCTGGACTCATCTTGTTCATCAGCTCTTTAGCTAGGGTTTCTTCTTCATCATCACTAAAAATTCCCTCAATATTTTAATATCTCTTATTTTTAATAACTAATCGTCAATGAGAAAAATAGTACTAGATTGATTTTAATTCTCCAGCTATATTTAACCAGTTCACATTTCCTAAACTAAAATTAACTAGAAGCTTGGCCCAGGGTTAGATCAACTTTTAAAATTTGACCAATACATTTTTAGTGCAATTATTTTTATCCAACAAGAATTGAATAGAATATCTACTCCATCCTCTAGGCCTCTGCGGAAGTCTGTGTAATTGTCACAAACTACTGGCGAAGAGAAAACAATACACACAAATAAAGTAACGTTCACATTTGCATTACTAGCGTGGGTAATCGTAAAACATGAAACCAAACAAAATCTTTTTACCCTGATATGCTTTCATCCGACGCACTTCGCACTGAATAACTCCTCTCCAATACCTCCGAACACTCATCGTTCAGTGACTTCTGTGATTTTATAGACATTTTGTAAGAAAATAGTTGTTGATATATCTTAATCTCAACATTACAACTTGAGTGTGTTTAATCGATGTATTTCAGTTGCCAAGAAAAAATAATTTCAGCGCCATCTATCGAAAAAAAATTGAACTAGGTATTAGACTAACTGACAATATCCATTTAGATTGAGGTTAACTTTTCCAACTAGTTCATGAGTGTTTTCATAGATGGCACTAAAACATTTTTTATTTTGGGATACGAATGAAATAAAAACAATAGCCTGGTAGATTAAGGTTGGTGTAATATATTAAATAGTATGTTGCATGTGGTCATCTAGTCGTCGAATTTCATGAATTACAACTAGTATATTTCAAAGACTGAGTTTTTTTATTCGAAAACCAAGTATGGCTGGGGATTAAGGTAGGATCGGTTGATAAATTATAAGCCCAATGTTTCTGCAACCGCTAAAGTATACATACATATAACATGTCGAGTATGTTAGCCTCAAAGTAAATATCCGCCTACGGATCATTGACATAAATACAACGGATGCTACGGAGAACTACTTTAAACTGACTGTATATAATTCTTCTATATCAGCCCATATACGTCCCACTGCAGGGCACGGGCCTTCTCTACAATCGAGAGAATCGATTGAGAGTGGTTAGGCCATATAGTCCACCACGCTGGCCTAGTGCGGGTTGGCGGTATATAATTACTATTTATAAATTTAATTTTGTGTAATTATTTTAAAAGAAATATGTAGAAATATGTACTGGACAATTAATGTTTGCAAATTAGGTGATATATTAAAATTGTTACTAATTGATATTCCATCTGGACAGTAAAAGTATGCACATACATACGTTAACTAACACTTTTTACCAAGAAAGTGTAGGAAAAATCCAACATTACTTTGCCCAACCCCGGATTCGAACCCGAGACCTCAGCGATGTAACCGTACCATGGTACAACTGCGCCACCGAGGCAGTCAAAATATGTTAAGGATAAAAAACGAGTATATTTTTAAGGAGTAAGGTTGAGACGACGGAGGACTTTTCTACATCACAATTCAAAAAATAAAACATCACATTGAACATTGTCTATTTATTGTATGTATATATAATAATACTTATACAACTAAAATAACATGCTAAGTGGGCCATATATATGTATACAGGGCGAGCGGCCTCGAACCTGGGACCGCGGCGACTTCACTCAGTCATTACGCTACATGTTACGACGAAACCAACGGCTTTGGTTTAAAATAACTGCTAACCGGCCCCTCGTAACGCAAATAACTTAAATAAACCAACGGACGGAAACACGAGATTACAAAATAAAATAAAAAAAAAACATACTCGGGGCCTCGAAATAATAGGAACTATCGACCACTCCCAACGTAATCTTTAAATTAATCATTTTTGCTCGCTTCATGTCAATAAACAAAACTTTTATGGGTCTATTCAATATCTGATTAACGAAATTTTTAATACTCTAAACCAGACATGTTCTAGATTCTAGACAAAAAGTCTAACATTATGTTTTGAACTGGCAAAAATACCATTTGTATTTGTTGACTACAACATTTTTTTACATGCATTTTTTTATCTCGACGCTAGAAATATGATATAATATTGAAGCTTACAATATTACGTAATTTCTACAAACATGCTGTTATTTTTAATGCTATCCATCCATAACAGATTTCATTATTATCATTATTTTTATTTATCAGTACTCAATAGAAAATACCGCAAACAAGAAAAGTGTTGCTAAAAGGGTTTGTTGTTTAGTTCGTGGTTCATATTGTAACAAGCTGCAAAACGATGGTAATATTTTATAATATTAAAATATTTTAAAGTATTGTCTGAACAAAAGGATGTTTTGATGGATTGAGCTGTAACGTAGGTATAATTTTCTTTGTCTTATCAACACGAAGCGAGTTAATAAAAAAATAATCGCAGTGGTAGAGTTTCCGAACGCATCAGCATCAACGAGTGACAATTGTTACAACCTATCTATACATACACACTTTACATACATATTATCGTATACTGCGCTGTGATCTCTCACACCACGCGTTTCATACTTTTATCGCATCGTGAGTAGGAAAAAGGTGTCTTAGAAGTAAAAAAAATAATATTGATGAGAAAGATGATAATAAATGAGAAAAAATATACATATAAAAATAGTTTTAAAAAAATATGCCACAGAGGCATTTTTGAAGTGAAACTTCTTTATCGGGGTTGGAAAAAAATTTAGTGTAACATTTTTTCGTTACGCGTCACATTCTTCCGTTACGCGCCATCTTTTTGAAGTGAAACTTCTTTATCGACGTATGGGAGAAATTTTATAGCAATGTCAAAAAATTTTAACGTTTTTGTGTTACGCGCCATCTTTATTTCTAAGTCACATTTTTCCGATACGTGCCATATTTATTTATTTAAAGCTTCATATTTGAAAGTATAACGATAACAATAATAGTAATAATTCTATTATAATTAATGAAAAGCTATCATAATCTAAGTAGCAATAAGGTGAAATAATTGTATTATTTGTATCCTTGTCTATGATAATAAAAGCCTTTTGCTTAAACTTTATTTAATTTAGCTTTATTTTACCAAATCTGTAAATTTGTAAATAGTAGATCATTTTTTGAAAAATGATGTCATAAATAAGTTTCACTTCTTACGTGTGTACACTAATACACACACACATTTTTATTTTATTATAACCTCGTAAACTAAACGTAAAAAATAGATCTTTGCAAAACAAAAGAAAAATGAACGCATATAAAGACAGCGCAGAGTCTGAAAATATTTTCCACCTTTTATAATAGCTTTTTGATATTTTTTTTTTTTAAATACTTGTTTTGTCATAGATATTAATACAGGGAAGCATAGTATTATATTTATAATCGATGCAATAAAAGTGTCAAACGCGTTCACATTACAACATTCACACTCCGTATACTTACAGTAATATTTTGGCTCGAGTCGGTACAACTTAGACAACTTTAAATGCGAAGATAAATCCAAATGTTGCTGCGGGCTCTGTGTTTCATTCAAACATTAATTATATACTGTACATCAGAAGCAAGGATGATCTTAATTAACATTACAAATTGCTTTTTTACAACGCAAAACGTTTTTAGTATGAAACCTACTAATCGTCACTGATTTGTTTGCTTCTAAAAGAAAATGCCTTGGTGACAAATGACACACTTAACTTTTGCAAGACAAACAAATTAAATGAAAAATAAATTTTAGTAATATACAAAATGCTATTATCTTTCTTTTTTAAATTTGTTAACATTAAAAAAGGAGCACTACAATTACACATTGATAGCTTAAAATATCTTGAAGCTAGCTAGCTTTGAAACGCAGAGCCCACAATACTACAGCATAATAACTACTACCTGCGGGATGTATCGACACAACTAGAGGTCTGCGGAACATCTTGTGCGAATATTTACACAGGCCCGGACACGAGACAACGTGCTGACGACCGTTATGAATGCTTTCATTGTGAGCTACTAAAAACAACTTGAATTAGTGACTGGGCTACTAACTACTAACATTTTCATTATGAGCTACTTTATTCACCCAAAATTTGTGCCTAAGCTACTGATTTGAGTTATGAGCTACTCTCATTATTTTGTCCCTTAGTAATATTTTTATGAGTAGAAAAATTGCCGTTGATCTTGCTTGGTATTTTAACTACCTGGTTGTGGAAAATTGGCTAAATCAGTTTAATAGTTTAGTTAAATAACAAAGAAACAAAGTGTTTCCAAGAATGCAATCATGATTAGCTTTATCGCTGAAAATTGTGAAAAATATTTCATATACAAAACATATTTGAACATTTTGTTACCTTGTCGACCGAAATTTATTAATGTACAGAGTAATATTAGCTTTAGAATTTACTAATATAATAATGAAAAATATTGAGACGCTAAAAAATAAGATGTATATTTCATCCACTAATCAAAGCTCAGTAGCACAAAATGAAGGCATTCTTAACAGTCGAACAGCACAAATACATCAATAGCTATAATACTTTATTAAATACCTTATATTAATACTATAATTTATTTATTGTACGAACGCGTATACATCGAGTACAGCTCACAATTTCATTGTAAAAAAATGTCTTTCAACGTTCCCGCGGGGGATGTCGGGTCATTGCTAAAGAACCTCACGAACAATATTTGTGCTCAAAATGTTGTTAGTTGAAAATACTTTACCTCATTTACCTATGAAATAACACCATTATAGTTTAAAGTCGAGTAGAGAATAAATAAGTATCATGTGCCCATCCTGTAGCTGCAACCGTATCATTGTACAATTTGTTGTATCATGCTCTTTATCTAGTTGTGACTAAGTTAATATAACTACATGTTTATGTCATAACATTAAAATCATGATTGAATAAGAATTGTATCTGTAATTGATTTTATGATCAGACGAACACTAACTGAGAGCGTGATATGACTTGTATCGCGCAACGTAACGGTGTATCAAGATCGCGAACTTGATTGCGAAACAATACGTCCATAATGGTTTCTTAGATTTACGCGAATGTTACACATTGAAATAAAACTATTTTATACGGATTTTATCGCGATTTGGTGACGGTCCGCCCCGTGACCACGAAAGCTGTAAAGTAATCGAAAAGTCGGGAAGTTAAAAAATGTAAAAATTAAACCAAATCGCGATAAAATCCGAATAAAATAGTTTTATTTCAATACGTCCATAATTTGCTTTATTGATACGGATACATTAACAGTATCGATAAATTATACATATTTATTCGTAAAATAATTAGTCGCTGCCAAAGTACATGATTTATTTACTTGGTTTTTGAATACCGTGATTTGACGGTGACCTACCACTATAGAAAAGTTACCGTAACTTCACCCATCCTTCACCTATCCGTATTATAATATTATGATTTACATTCATAATCATCAGCATCTCATAGAGGTAATCAGAGATTATGGAACTCCACTATCGCTTTGTCTGTCATATTTTTAATACATACATTTCAATTAGAGTATTCAATATTCACATCTGCCTGTCACAGACATGCTCAATACTTTAAAAAACTATCATAGGGATCATCATGCTCAATACTGTCATCATTATTGACTCTGTGATTTCCTAGTCGATTTCATTCATGGCAACTATTGACATTGTCAGCATTTTTTTACTGAAAGGCTTTAAGTATTTAGCCCTCATATCTCATCAGATCATTTCAGCATATTATGTCCTAATACATCAGTATATCGTTTTTGCTTCAAATGTCCAATCACTATGACCATGTATTACCGTGTAAGTACTTCGATCATCGATTTATAAACAAAACTTATTACTGAGCGGATCTACATTTATTGGTCTAATATGACTGTTAGATCCAGTTTTCCTCGAATCTGTAGCAATGATGAGCACTCATTGTTTAAGTCCTATTGACGAAGAAACAACGGCTTCGCTTCAACTGTGCAGTAACTATACGTGTTATTTGGTAGAGTATGAACAAACATTGGCACAAATACTGGTGGTGGTGGCTCACTGTCGGTGCTGGTGGTGCGGTCAGTAGACGGGGCTGTGCGCGTCGTAGTTGAGCTGCAGGTAGGGCGGGATGGCGGCGGACAGCTCGGAGGCGCGGCGACGCAGCGCCGCGATGCTGTGCCCGCGCCAGCCCTCGTCCTCGCCCTCGCCGCCGCCTGCCGACAGGGGTTAGCTCTTTATAGTATACTAGTAGAGGGGTCGCTGGTACTTCAGAAACCTTACTGGTGGTTGGTCTTAATGTAAGAGGAGGAATGCCAAGTATTGCTTTTTAATTCATCGTGTTGTTAGGTTTGGCTACTATCCATGAGCGGTCCTATTGCTTTACATCAGGCGAATGGCATGCCTGTCTCGCCATTCACTGCAGTAAAAAAAACTAAGTTAAAAATGGGGGTGCCATTTTCAATTAGTTCAATTTTCACTAAAATAGCAGTGCTACCAACGTTACGAACAAGTAAATATCGACGTTTTTGAACACGCAAAAGTATACAGCGTTGGCTTTTACCACCATTCACAGAAAAGTCCCCTTAGATCCTTGTTGCATTGCATAAAGATGGAAAGGCTAGTGGTGCTAGAATTAATGAAGTCTGCTGCTGCGAATCAATTTCTCGTACGTCACAGCTGTGCTATAAGCAGGGACAGTACCTGAGGCGGTGGGCGAGGCGTTATTGTTGCAGTGCATGTGCGGCGGCGTGGGCGAGCCCTCCAGCGCCCCCTGCTGGCCGCCCGCGATGTTGTTGCAATACGACATCATCGTGTCGCCTGCAACACGGACAACACCACATTCATTCAAAATACATTACATCACGCTACCAAAAGAAGAGGTAAAGGGATTGGTATCTAAACCAATTTCTTTTCACGTGGAATTAAAAAGTGTTTCGTATAATCTACGTCTCCTCTTTCTTTATTATTTTTTTTTAATTTTCCTAACTTCCAATTTCCTTCATGATATGGCGAGTTGGGAATTACCAAGTAAAATTGCAAGTTTTAACACGTTTAATACAGAATATATCCAGACTGGGACCGAAAACGAAGCCAGGTGGTAGTTTTAGTGACTATATATTTCGAAAATAGAAGTGGCGTTTTTTTTTTTTAATTAAGTATCTTCGTGTTTGGGTAGTAAATACATAGTTATTGCGAAAATAATATTTAAAACCTATTCCTACCTATGCATCTTTAAAAATAAACGGTGTACATTATTATTTTAGGAAAAACTACGTATCTACCAATCAAAAATGGTGATACCTTAATTTTTTTTAAATGGCGTCGCTTTTTTTTTACCTTTTAGTTACTGTTTGGGAGTGAGCGATCAATCGACTATGATCAAAGTAACAACAGGAAGCGGCCCAGCTCTACTTGGCGTCCTTCCGCCAAAACGTCATTGTAAATTGTAATCACACACAAGTTTTTCCAAAGAGAATATAAGTTATAACACTTCATTAGAGTTTTTCAATAACAAACAAGTAAGTTGCAACGACTACAGTATGTCTCAGAGACATAAAATTGGCGCCCGAACAGGGACATCAAAGTGAAACTGCAGGACACTCATCGGTGTGCTCATCGGACTACAAGCAAGCCGGCTAAAGCTAAGTGCCCAGTTTCCCTATTATCCTATTCTCCATATTCCATAACTATTACCTAGTTGTTGCAACTCTTAAGCAAATTGATACAAAATTAAGTTCTTGGAATTCTGCAAAACTTTTTTATCCACCCACAATCATAATGTCTACAGACAAAGTTGATGGGAAACAATCATTAAAAGACTTAATTACTAGACGTAGCTCAATTAAAGGTCAGATTACAAGATTCAAACATTACCTAGACAACCTATGCAATATAAAGTTACTTTCTGATATTGATTTGGCCGAGCTTTCTTTAAAAATTACAAAGTTTGAATGTCTGTCTACAAAATTTGATGAATTGCAAAGTCAGATAGAGGTCATGAATCATGATAAATTGGAGTTTGAACTCGATGAACGTGATGCCATTGAACAAGACTTAATTATTTCTCTCGCCAAAGCAAAAAACCTCTTAAAAGGGAATTCCATTGAGCAATCTCGTACTGTTGATCACACTGACATAGAAACTAGTGTTAAATTACCTTTAATTCGGATCTCAAAATTTGATGGCTCATTTCTTCGTTGGCTTGAGTTTCGTGATACTTTTCACAATCTTATACACAATAATTGCAAGATTTCTAACATTCAAAAGTTTCACTATTTAGAATCATATTTGGAAGGTGAAGCTGCACATATCATTTCTAACTTAGAAAAATCTTCAGACAATTACATAACAGCATGGAAGCTTCTTTGTGATCGCTTTGACAACAAACGCCTTTTGAAAAATAATCATTTGAAAGCGCTATTTAACTTGCCACAACTAAATCGGGAATCAGATAAATCATTTCGTTACATTGCAACTCATGTTACAAAAAATTTACGTGCCCTCTCAAGTTTAGGCCAACCTACTGAAAAATGGGATCAACTTATCATTTTCCTCATATCTACTAAACTAGACAATCACACTCATGCAAGGTGGGAAGAACACTGCAATAGTTCTGACCATGATCCTACTTTAGAACAATTCTTTCAATTTCTAAACAATCGGGCAGATGTCTTAGAATCTATAAATAACAATAAATTTAAACCTATTTCAAGCAGTGAACAACAATTAACTATTCCACATGTTAACAATAACACATTTAACAAGAAGTACAAATCAAATACACAAAATATAAAGTCCTTCCAAGCAACCAGTCAAAGTACATCCACATATAACTATACATGTGTGGTTTGCAACCAAGCTCACAAAATATATGATTGTCCCACCTTTAAATCCATGAGCATTTCAAAAAGGTGGAGGGCAGTTACATGTCACCAACTATGCAT
Source organism: Deilephila elpenor (assembly GCA_949752805.1). NCBI lineage: Eukaryota > Metazoa > Arthropoda > Insecta > Lepidoptera > Sphingidae > Deilephila > Deilephila elpenor. The sequence continues at coordinate 309,508 of OX457118.1, forward strand.
CAACTGCCTAAGGCATGGACATTCAGTAGAGTCTTGCAGGCTTGGAACATGTCGTGAATGCAAAAGAAAACACAATACATTACTCCACAACCCTATTGTAACTAACACTGACATTGTCAAGTCTGAACAGTCTGTAAATTTTAGTGAGCAAGGTGAGGTAGTTTTATTATCTACAGCTTTAATAAAAATAAAAAACCCTGATACAAATCAATTTAAAATTGCCCGTGCCTTGTTAGATTGTGGCAGTCAGTCATCATTTATTTGCCAATCATTAAAAGATAAATTATTATTGCCAACAAATCCCATTGATATTAAAGTTACAGGCATAGGTAATACTAATGTTAGTAAAGTGACTGAGACATGCTTAGTCAACATAAGTTCATTAAATTCTGACTATAATGTCACCCTTTCTTGCTTGGTGATGGATGAATTGACAGGTGAATTACCAAAAAGAGAATTTGATTTAAATATGTTAAACATACCAAAAAATATTAAACTAGCGGACCCCCATCTTAATAAACCAGCAAAAATTGAAATATTAATAGGGTCTGATATATTTTGGGACATACTACAACCCCAACAAAGGGATTTAGGACCAAAAAAACCTATACTAAGAAATTCAGAATTTGGTTGGTTGGTTGTAGGTCCAGTTATGGCTGAGATCAGTCATAGCATTAACTGTTATTATGCTTGTTCAAAAACCTGTCACTCAGATATTGATAACATGTTAACAAAATTTTGGCAGTTAGAAGAATTACCTCAATATAAACAGTTAAGCACACATGAAATAGCATGTGAAAACCATTTTTTACAAAATACACAACTGTCTAGTGAAGGCAGATTTGTTGTAAGATTACCATTGTTGGACTCTCCAGAGTGTCTTGGTGAATCCTATAATTTGGCAAAAAAACGTTTTTATAATTTAGAAAGGCGATTTTCCAAAAACCCATTGCTTAAACAGCAATACAGTATGTTTATTAAAGAATATGCTGAGCTGAATCACTTGTCACCAGTAACTCATAATAAACCAAATTCATATTATTTGTGCCACCATGCTGTGTTCAAGGAAGACAGTGAATCAACTAAACTGCGTGTGGTTTTCGATGGTTCAGCTCCTTCTTCCTCAGGCTTCTCCTTAAATGACATTATGATGGTAGGTCCAAATGTCCAAGATTCTTTATTTTCTATTTTATTGAGAGCTCGTCAGTACAAATATATATTGACTGGCGATATTGAAAAAATGTACCGCCAGGTGGAGGTTAATGAGGCTGATTGCAACCTCCAACAAATATTATGGAGGGAAGACACTTCTATGCCCCTTAAAACATTTCAATTAAATACTGTCACATATGGTACAGCTAGTGCCAGTTATTTAAGCACTAAATGTCTTTGGCAAGTTGGAGAGCAATGTAATGACTATTTCATAAAAACAATAATACAAAGGGATTTCTATGTTGATGATTTAATTACTGGAGCCAATGATGAGGCACAGTTACACTACATTCAAAGGTCTGTCACAGACGCATTAAATTTCTTTTGTTTTAAATTGAGAAAGTTTAAATCAAATTTGCCATCAATGTATGAAAGTTTAAAGGAGACTTCAGAAGATGATCTTACTTTTAGTGAATCATCCAACACACTTGGTTTGACATGGAATCCATCCAGTGACAATTTCATTTTTTCAATAAAGGAGATTCCTGTAGATGTTAACATAACCAAACGGTTAATTTTGTCAAATTCTTTTAAAATATTTGATCCTCTTGGTATTTTAAGTCCTATTATAATAATACCTAAAATAATAATTCAAGATTTATGGAAGGAAAAGCTTGATTGGGACCAAATTGTCCCACAAAGGTCAAAGGATGAATGGTTAACATTTTGCCACAATTTTCATAGTCTCAAAAAATTGCAAGTACCAAGAAGAGTAATTTGTGACTCACCTAAGATCATAGAAATGCATTCATTTTGTGATGCATCCCAAAGGGCCTATGGAGCTTGCATCTATATAAGATCAATAAATGCTAGCAACCAAGTTTTTGTTAATTTATTATGTTCTAAATCAAAGGTGTCACCACTAAAGGCTATGACAATGCCACGCCTTGAGTTATGTGCTGCTCTTATAGGTGCTAGGCTTTTCAATACAGTATTAGAGTCACTTCGATACAAACCTGATCGTATTATACACTGGTGTGATTCTAAAATAGTCCTTGCCTGGCTAAAGGCACATCCATCTCGACTAAAAACTTTTGTTGCTAATAGAGTAGGAGAAATTAATGAATTAACTTTACCTTCAAATTGGCGTTATGTACCCAGTCATTCTAATCCAGCTGATATCATATCCAGAGGTGAATATGCAAGTAAATTAAATACTTCAAACTTATGGTGGTCGGGGCCGGATTTCCTACTAAGAGATGAGAGTGAGTGGCCTACTACTGATTGCAATGTAGAATCGTTACCAGAAACTAAGTCAATGATGGCTGGGACTTATATGTCTGATTTCATTATTATACAAAATTATTCAAGTTTAACAAAATTGCAAAGAATACTAGCATTTGTCCAAAGATTTATTTTTAATTTAAGGCATCCTAACAATAAACATTCTGGTACATTATCTCTAGAAGAACTCAATAAATCTTTTAATGTACTTTGTTTAATTTCTCAAATTCAAAGTTTTCCTCAAGACTATGAAAAACTCTCAAATTATAAACCTTTGAGTTCTAAATCCAAAATAATAACATTATCTCCATTTATAGACGAAAATAAACTAATAAGGGTTGGTGGTCGCATAGACAATTCAGATTACACTTATGACAAAAAACATCCAATTCTTCTTGAGTCATCTCATCATTTGACCAAGTTGATTTTTGAACGTGAACACAAGCGCAGCTTGCATGCTGGTCCTCAATTATTGCTATCTATAGTACGAGAAACTGTATGGCCCATAAATGGTAGAAATCTTGCAAGAAACACAGTTAAAAGATGTGTCATTTGTAGGCGTTTGAATGGGAAAACACTTGCACCAAAAATGGGTAATTTACCATCACAGCGTATAAATACTGACTTTCCATTTATGTCAGTTGGTGTAGATTTTGCTGGTCCTTTTTTAACCCTTAATCGTAAAGGTCGCGGTGCAAAATTATTAAAATGCTATTTATGTCTCTTTATCTGCTTACGATTTAAATGCGTTCACTTAGAAGCGGTCAGTGAGCTATCAAAGGATGCATTTTTAATGAGTCTAAATAGATTTATATCACGTAGAGGCAGGCCCAGAGAGGTTTTTTGTGACAATGGTAGAAATTTTGTTGCTGCAGCCAAGGAAATTGGTAACTTCATTAAATTAAATTCTAATTCTTTGTCTGATTATGCAATTCAAGAGGGATTCAATTTTGTGTTCATGCCTCCATATGCTCCTCATTTTGGCGGTATATGGGAGGCTGGTGTAAAATCAGCCAAGTTCCATTTAAGACGCATCTTAGGCACCGCACACCTCACTTACGAAGAGCTTGCAACATTATTCACCCAAATTGAGGCTATTTTAAATAGCCGTCCTTTGTGTCCTTTGTCCTCCTCCCCAAATGATTTTCTTTCCTTGTCCCCTGGGCACTTCCTTATTGGCAGAAGGCTCACTTCACTGCCTGCACCTGCAATGGAACTTCGAAACGAAAATCAGCTTTCTCGCTATCATCGCATGGAAAGAGCACGCCAACATTTTTGGAAGAGGTGGCAAGTTGAATACATTGGAGAATTGCAACAACGTACAAAATGGACGAGCAACCATTCCAGTTTGAAGGTCGGTGACTTGGTACTGGTGCAAGATGACAATGTTCCACCCCTATGCTGGCGCCTCGGACGAGTTGCTAGATTATTCCATGGACCTGACGGAGTAGCAAGAGTTGCTGACATCAATACCACCCGCGGCTGCATACGGCGACCACTGGTGCGACTCTGCCCCTTACCGAATTCTGAAGATCATCAAGCTTGAAAGTTTGAAACTTTCAAGGGCCGGGAAGATGTTTGGGAGTGAGCGATCAATCGACTATGATCAAAGTAACAACAGGAAGCGGCCCAGCTCTACTTGGCGTCCTTCCGCCAAAACGTCATTGTAAATTGTAATCACACACAAGTTTTTCCAAAGAGAATATAAGTTATAATAATAATAATAATAATAATAATCTCTTTATTTCAGGATAATATACACCCATAGTGTTAGTAAATTACAATGCTTAAAAATTAATGTTAGTACAGGTACATATAAAATACAATAACAATAACACTTCATTAGAGTTTTTCAATAACAAACAAGTAAGTTGCAACGACTACAGTATGTCTCAGAGACAGTTACATTGCGTCTGAAGTCATTAAAACTACCACCTGGCTTCGTTTTCGGTCACAGTCTTCATATAACCGTTATAAATTACCAATAAAATATTTTCAAGCTCTTCAGGTTTTATACGAAATGCATCAATAAAAAATAATAAATCTTTTTGCAACTATCACAAAAACAGCAAAAATTTGCTATAGAATCAAACTATTGAATGCCGAAACCCGGGATTGAACCGGGGACCTCTAGATCTTCAGTCTAACGCTCTCCCAACTGAGCTATTTCGGCTTATACACAATTTATCAAAATACTTCGTGATACTCAAACTTTACAGGCCAAACCAAGCTACGGGTCTCTTCTTTCCTTCAATGTTTTAAGGAAAGTTCTTTCCTTGAAAATATATTGCCAGAGAGAGCCGATCTCACATTAAGGTGTCCACTGAAAATCAGTGTTGTGTCGTGGATTACACCAAATCACAATTTATGCCGAGTGGACACCTGCCGATCACAACCGCCACCAACCAATGTATTTTATTTTAAATTTCTTATTGCTTATTTTAACCATGTTTGTGTGTTGCGACTGTGACAAATAAATCTTTTCTTTCTTTATTCCCTTCTTTCTTTCTTTCTATTAAAATCAATTATGTTAGTCTTGTGCTTGGTTATCAGATACTACGACAGATTTTTCAGTGTCACAAAATCTAGAACAGAAACAAATATCTGTGGATCAGTTTGGGTGGCAAATACATAATTTTTGCTAAAATAATATTTAAAACCTATTCCTTTGCATCTTAAAAAATGAACGGTGTACAATATTATTTTAGGAAAAGCTACGTATCTACCAACCTAAGATGATAATACTTTTTTTTTTTAAATGTCGTCGCGTTTTTTTGAAACTTTTAGTTGCATTGCGTTTGAAGTCATTATAACTACCACCTGGCTTCGTTTTCGGTCGCAGTCTGGATATGCCCTGTATATTACCTTCGCCTGTATGTAACGGAATCTTTGAACTTGATTTTCGAGAACTTCCAAAATTCGGATTAATTTGAAATTTTTCACAATTATCAAAGATGACAATATAAACAACGAGAAACACTTCTGTGTCACAAACATCCAGAACCGAAACAAATATCACACAAATATTTGTCTCAGTGTGGGGATCGAACCCGCGGCCTCATGTTTCACAGCCGGCGGCGAACCAACTGCGGCACGGAGGGTGAAATTTCCCGCCTACTTCCTTCCTTGGATATGACCGTATTTACAAATACAATAAAAAAAAAAAACAAAAAAAAAAACTTAAATAAAACTACATTTAAACACACTTTAGTAAAAGACAACAATTATAATATATGTGTATTATCATCGGCAAAATGTAATGTTATTCAGTCCATTTCTAATCTTAAAATCGTTAACAATTATGTTTTACTTTTTAGTCGGGTTTTTTACGAAAGCGTGTTTTTTTAGTTTTTATACTGTTATTTTGTGCATACGTTAAGTTTATAGCTTTCATTTCTACAGGGTATATCTAGACAGAGGCCGAAAACGAAGCCAGGTGGTAGTATTAGTGACTTCAGACAAAATACAACTAAAAATCCTCATTTTTTTGCAATATTTTACTTATCGCCGTATTTTTTAGGTGATAAATACATAGTTTCCCTAAAATAATGATGTACACTTTTTTACTTTTAAAGACGCAATGGTACGTAAGGGCTTACATTACTTTTTTCGATAAAATTATGTATTTAGCACTCAAACACGATGAGTTTTAAAAAAATGCAAAAAAAATCTGTCGCTGTTTTCGCGGAATTTTCAGTTGCATTATGTTTGTAAACACTAATACTACCACCTGGCTTCGTTTTCGGTCACAGTCTTGATGTTACCGTTATAAACTACCAATAAAATATTTTAAAGATCTTTAGGTTTTATACGAAATGCATCAACAAAAATTAATAAATCTTTTTGCAACTATCACAAAAACAGCAAAAATTTGCGATAGAATCAAACTATTGAATGCCGAAACCCGGGATTGAACCGGGGACCTCTAGATCTTCAGTCTAAAAAAAAATACTTAAATAAAACTATTTAATCACACTTTAGTAAAAGACAACAATAATTATAACATATTATTATCATCGGCAAAATGTAATGTTATTCAGTCCATTTCTAATCTTAAACTCGTTAACAATTATGTTTTACTTTTTAGTCGGGTTTTTACGAAAGCGTGTTTTTTTTTAGTTTTTACACTGTTATTTTGTACGTTTAGATTATAGCTTTCATTTCTACAGGGTATATTCTACGAAAACGAAGCCAGGTGGTAGTATTAGTGACTTCAGACAAAATACAACTTAAAATGTTGCCTAAAAAATCCTCATATTTTTTGTAATATTTTACTTATGCCGTATTTTTCAGGTGTTAAATACATAGTTTCCCTTAAATAATGATGTACACTTTTTTACTTCTAAAGACGCAATGGTACGTAAGGGTTTACATTACTTTTATCAATAAATTATGTATTTAGCACTCAAACACGATGAAGTTTAAAAAAAATAAAAAAAAAACTGTCGCTTTTTTCGCGGAATTTTCAGTTGCATTATGTTTGTAAACACTAATACTACCACCTGGCTTCGTTTTCGGTCACAGTCTTGATGTTACCGTTATAAACTACCAATAAAATATTTTCAAGCTCTTCAGGTTTTATACGAAATGCATCAACAAAAATTAATAAATCTTTTTGCAACTATCACAAAAACAGCAAAAATTTGCGATAGAATCAAACTATTGAATGCCGAAACCCGGGATTGAACCGGGTACCTCTAGATCTTCAGTCTAACGCTCTCCCAACTGAGCTATTTCGGCTTATACACAATATGTCAAAATACTTCGTAATACTCAAACTTTACAGGCCAAACCAAGCTACGGGTCTCTTCTTTCCTTCAATGTTTTAAGGAAAGTTCTTTTCTTGAAAATATATTGCCAGAGAGAGCCGATCTCACATGAACGTGTCCACTGACAATCAGTGTTGTGTCGTGGATTACACCAAGTCACAATTTATGCCGAGTGGACACCTGCCGATCACAACCGCCACCAACCAATGTTTTTTATTTTAAATTTCTTAATGCTTATTTTAACCATGTTTGTGTGTTGCGACTGTGACAAATAAATCGTTTTTCTTTCTTTATTCCCTTCTTTCTTTCTTTCTATTAAAATCAATTATGTTAGTCTTGTACTTGGTTATCAGATACTACGACAAATTTTTCAGTGTCACAACATCCAGAACCGAAACAAATACCAAATTCAAAATATTTTATTGTGGTACATAGGTGAAAGAAAGCTTGTTCGTACAGCTATGACCCGCCATATTGGCATACAATAGTTCAGGATACATGTTTTTTTGTAATCCCTTTTAAAATTTACAACTAAATAATAAAAAATATCAAACATAACTACAAATTAAAAACAAAACTATAAATATAAAAATAAAACTAATATAATAAAACAAACAAAATTAACAATTTTTATCATTTAAATTGCTATTTAAATTGTAGTAACACTTATTAATTAAAAGCGGTCTTGGTGCGGGGATCGAACTCGCGGCCTTTCTTTTCACACCTGATGAAAATGGCATGAAGCTACTGTTACCAATCAAGATTATTTTGATGGCAGTGCGGTTCCTTCACCAAGACAATATTTAAATGAGTTGGTTGAGTACTGACCGAGAGAGTTGAGCGGGTAGTGACCCTGGTAGGGCTGGCCCGAGGCCACGGAGGAGATGGGCAGCGCAGGGTTGAGGTCGGCGGCCAACTGCGGCAGCCCGCCCGCGCCGAACCCGCCCATCGACACCCCGCCCTGCGACAGCTGGCCTAGACCTGGGGAAACATTACCGTTCATTTTAGGTATTTCTATACAGAGTTTATCCAGACTGCGACCGAAAACGAAGCCAGGTGATAGTTTAAGTCATTACAGACACAATGCAATAAAAATATTGAAAAAAAATTTCTTTTTTTTTTGTAGTATCGTTTTTGGGTGGTAAATTTACATATCTTTTTGTTAAAAATATAGTTTAAGGCAATTCCTACCATTGATTATTTAAAATTAAAGAATGTATAATGTTATTATAGGAAAAACTACGTATTACACCCAATTACGACGATAAGTAAAAAATAAAAAAAAACACGCCCTTTTTACAAAATGTTTAGTTGCATTGTGTCTGAAGCTATTAATACTACCACCTGGCTTCGTCGCAGTCTGGATACACCCTGTAGTTAGGAGTGAATCGTCGGAAGTTGGTTTTTTAGTGCAAATGGGTATTTTTGTTGGTTCTTCTTTGGTTATTAAAGAAGTTTGTTCTAACTCCAAGGAAGTAAAATCGATAGTTAAAAAGTGTGTTTCAATCAATCTCTTGTATAAGTTGTGAGTAGCAGTATTAGACTTTAACATTAACACAAAGGACAACAAGAGTAGATTATCTTCAATTTAACTTTCATTTTCTGTCTTCAATTTTAGGTCTGTTAAATTCAAGAGGGGGAAGAAAATTCATCCCCTTTTTTTGTTTTTTTGTTACGGGAGTGATTATTCTTTAAACCTATTCGCACCTTTAGACGAATATCGTGCAGCATCTTTAGTCATATATCTATGATTACTATGATTACCCACCTGCGGGCATCGACCAGGGTCGGTCGGCGAACACCCCCGGCGCGCAGACATCCCCCGCGCCGAAGGGTGGCAGTCCGTGCGACGGCAGCAGCGCGCCGGGAGAGCGGAACACGTTCGTGCTCTTCTTGCGCTTCTTCCACTTGGCGCGCCGGTTCTGGAACCACACCTACAACCAACAATAGATTGTTATCAATGAGGTCTATTGAAGAAGAACTTAACAAAGCGAGACTGATAATAGCCATGTGGAAAACAATTACGGCTATAAGATGGTAACCACTGATTTACAAAAACACGACGCGACGTAATGTAACAATTTTATAAACATTTTATTAGTATAGTAAGTATAGTGCCAGTAATTAAAAGTCCTATTGTCCCTCTAAAAAAGAGAATATATTTTAAAACCCAGATTTTTGAGAATTCCAAAAAGAAATACAATGTCTCCATTCAATTTTACAATTTATTGTAAAAAAAATTGTCAAATAGGGTTTTATTGCAATATCAACAAAATTCTCAAACTGAACGCCGGATGAATACAGAATCATTAATTTAGACACATGCAGATGAATGTAAATTAATTATATTAGGCCATATAGATATAAAAATGTAATAATTGATTAATTATCAACGCAGTCTGATGAGCTAATAACTTACTAAGTGGACAATGTAACGACTAATGAGTAATGTTCACGACAATATCAATTTTCGTACTTCTAAAATAAACAAATTCAGCACCACATCCCTCAACATCAGCCCCTTTACATCATAGAATCTTTTCAATATCCCAAGAATTAACGGCAAATCTGGCACGATTCATCACGTCGCCATAATCTGTTGGCCCTGATCCCGCGCAAATCGCGCCTCATTTGTCACGTGGCGGGATATAAGGGTTCGATCAGCTGATTTATGGAGTGACGGGTGACCGCTCGGGGAATACGGACGTCTTGAGGATTAGAACTCTGAAAAGGGTGATGAGGTTCTGTATCGTAGTTTGAGGATTAAATTCTATCAACAATGTTTTTGGATATAGATTCAGTTGAGACTGCCTCGGTGGCGTAGTTGTATTACGGTACGGTTACAAAGCTGAGGTTTCGGGTTCGAGTCCCGGGTCGGGCAAAGTGATATTGGATTTTCTATTCATTATCAGCCCGGAGTCAGGAATTTGTGCCCGATATGGCGATAGGCTCGCCCCCTATCACATCGTGGGACGGAACATGCAGGGCGAAATGTGGGTGTCCTAGTGGCGCCTCTGCCTACCCCTTCGGGGATAAAGGCGTGAGTTTATGTATGTATTCAGTTGCGTTTAAACTAAGTTTTTGACAATTAATTGCTTCCAGGATTTCCGAAAGGATGTAGATAACGAGGCACACATTGCTTACGTTTTTAAGATTGATTGTATGATCTTTTATGGAAAGATCTTTAATGATCTACATTCTACAGAAAGGTCTCCGCATCTTGCTTTAATATTTATGAGATGTTCTCTTAAGCCTTCTGATTCTATACGAAATTACTTGTTCATTGGTAGTTAATATTTATTCGACTTAAATGAACTACATCAACAATCAGTGTATGAAACACATCGCGGTTACATACATAGTCCTGACCCCACACTAAGATCGAGACTTGTGAGGATCAGAAACTACGAGAGACTTCTTGGTCTCACAAACACCCAGACCCTAACAAATACCCGTGGTTCACATAAACATGTGTCTCGGTGCGGGGATCGAACCCCCGGCCTCTCGTTTTTCCGCCGGTATCTAGCCAACTGCGCCACGGAGCGTATCAACCAAAAATTACAAAATATTTTCTTCATTAAAAGTATAACCAAACCTATTATCACAATATATCATCAGGCTATATCTAATCCAAACAAAATTGTATCAAACACATAATCTTCCAACACAAGTTAGTGTGCGAGTGAAACAGTGTGCGAGAGGGACGGGTGTAGTCATTTAGTAAGTGTCAACTGCAGAGCGGCATCGTCTGCAAGCGGTTTATTCACGCAATGTATTCCCTACATTAAGGAATGTTTTGCTGAAAAGTATGTAAAATATTGAACGTTTCATGCCTTTTATATACGAGTAGGTATTGTTGATATGTTCCTTTATGTAATAACATAATTTTAGGCCCATCAATTATTAGTGAACCGTTCTGAAATTGATATCTTAGGAGACTAACGCCCGAATACTCAAACGCCACCTAAATATTATGTTGCACTTAGCTATGAAAGTTCCGCTTTAATGTACTGATTAAATGAGACGTGGGTAGTTAAGTGCAACTTAATATTTAAATGGCGGTTGAGTATTCCGGCGTGAGGCGCTGTGCGCACAAAGGAACTTCAGTTGAAGACACCTATCAAATTCTATGAAATTTACAATCGTGGCAACTTAATCTGTTGTTTCATATGGCAACTTTTATTTTATTTATTTTATTTGCTTTATATACCAAAATTTATACAGGCGGACTTAATGCCAGAGGCATTCTATTACAGTCTACCTTTGGGTGAAGCAGAAATGGAGCAAAGCAGGTTTATGCAAAATTAAGATGACCAAGTTTTTTTTTTTAAATAAACAATTTGTTCGTTAACAATCTTAAATGTTGACAGTTTCCTTCAACTAGAGTTGCCTTTATAAGAACTGGATTGATTTATTTATTCCTTTAGAAAATAACGTTTATACCTCAACTTATTTTAATATCTAAATTATTATATTAGCACAATTTTACGATAATTCACTTAATATATCTCTCACCGGTCGACATCATTATGCCGGCCCGATTGTACCGTAATGCATGAGTACTTCGTATACACGTAGTATTATATACAAAGAGCTTTAATTAGCGCCGCGCAAGATTTCACTAGGACCCGTTGTTGGTGAGGCAATCACAATTGAAACAATATTTTTACTTGCTAACACGATATCAAGGCTTTAGGCACAAATACTTGGGATAAGACGTCATTCTTTGTAACTTTTACTTGGTTTGAGCACAAATCGCAGACAACTCGGATAACTTCGACAGCCTTGCGCAGTTGGTTAGACGCCGCCTGTGAAACGAGAGGCCGCGGGTTCGATCCCCGCACCGAGACAAATGTTTGTGCGGACCACAAGTATTTGTTTCGGGTCTGGGTGTTTGTGAGACCGAAAAGTATCTCGTAGTTCCTGATACCCACGACACAAGTATCGATCTTAGTGTGGGGTCAGGACTATGTAGGTGACTGTTGGGTGTATTTATTATTATTTATAATTTTAGGATCGACTTAGTTTTACACCTATAATAATCCACCACTTAAATATGTTAGGAATTCTTTAATTTGGTATATATTTAATGGGCTAATTCAAGTATCTAGAACTGGAGAGATACTATAAACATTTCGTCAAGCTGAGGTTTCGGATTCGAATTCCGGGTCGGGAAAACTGATATTGGAATTTTCTATTCAATATCAGGCCGGATTGAGGATTTTGTGCCCGATATGGCGATAGGCTCGCCCCCTATCACATCGTGGAACGGAACTTACAAGGCGAAATGTGGGTGTCCTGCTGGCGCCTCTGCCCACGTTTTCTGGGATATAGATTTATGTATGTATATGTTATAGTCCCGCCAGATCGAATTGGGTTACCTAAACCTGTAATGACTGTGTGTGTGTTGAAATATTAAATAAATAAATAAAATAAAAAATAAATGTATGTATTAAAAACGGTAGTACTTAAACTGATCTAACACAATACACTTGCGTGGCCTTAGGCCTACTATATCGGTTTTCATGCATTGTACAGCGGTCTCTACCCAGGTGAATACAAATGTTATCACCTGTCAAATATAGTATACTTTTGTAAAGATTAATTAACAATTACAAAAGCAATCGACCGACAAATATGCTTGAAACTCCGAAGAGCCATAGCTATGCACCGAGGAAAAAACTGCTATCACCATTACATCTAACAAAAACAAAATGGCGCTATTTTGTATTGCGCTATAATGTTTGCAAAGACAGACAGAGTTTGAATCTGCGACCTCCATTTCAGCAGAACCTAGTCTGCACCAAGTACATCGCGTCCCGTGGTATAAAAGTGTAAAGTCGTGTGATGTCGGCGTGAGGCGCGAGTTAGCGCGCGCTGTTTGAACGTCGTGAGCGGGTAGCGGCGAGCGTGCGGAGGAATACGTGGCGTGATTCATGAGAGATAGCGAGAGCGGTAGGCGGTAGCGGGAAAGGATACACGAACTTTTTTTTGTATAATAATCCAGGCCATGCACGTCCCAATGTCGAACAAGGGCTTCGTTCATAATAGACAGTGCGATTGAGAGTGATTTAGGCATAATAGGGTTCTTATAACCTTCAAATAAATGGAGTATTTCATATCAACTGACGATGATATAACACTAACTTGTTAACGATTGTATCTCATTTAGTGTAGCCTGACATAGCAAGCAATTTCTTTTTCTAAAGTGATAATCTACATAGTGTGTTTGTAATCGATACAACTATTCTATAAAGTATAAGGTATTAGTATAAAATATAAGGTAGGTAAGGCGCGGCGGTAGAGTTCATTATATTCCTAAAAGTCTGCCACACAAATTCTTAAAATACGTTAAAAGTAAAGACTTTTACATCTTTTACAAACCAAAAGACTCTAATTACAGTTTGACGTTCAAGAAACCTTTTCATCACAAATTTGTACTACTTTCTCTTTACCGAACACACGATTAGTTCTATCCAACTCGCCTTCGCTCATGACTTGAACCACAATCAGCTGTGGGCGTTAACGCATAAAGCAAACACAGAGCTCACGGTAGCGGCGCACTGTTGCCACCTCACTACCTCGTCCCCCGCCTACCCCGCCCCGCGCCTCCCCCGCTGCTACTATTGCTGGCTCAGTTGGTCACCAAGCTAGCGTAGGTAGCTAAAGCTGTAGGGTTTGTTAAAGTATTGATGTCTAGGAAGATTTGTTTAATTGCCAGCTTCGCAAAATGGTAAAGACAGAAAAATAAATAAATTAATAAATACACCCAACAGTCACACACATAGTCCCGACTCCCGACCCCACATTAAGATCAATTAAGTCTTGTGTCGCAAGTATCAGAACTACGAGAGACTTTTCGGTCTCACAAACACCCACACCCGAAAGAAATATTTGTGAGCCGCACAAACATTTCTCTCGGTGAGGGGATCGAACCCGCGGCCTCTCGTTTCACAGCCGGCCTCTAACCAACTGCGCCACGGAGGCTGTCAAAAATAATGGTACGAAGTGACTGTGCCCCGAATTTCTCACGCGCTGAACAAAATAAAACAGAAAAAGTCCATAACGGTTTCTTAGATTTACGCAAATGTTATCCATTGAAATAAAACTAATTTTACGGATTTATCGCGATTTGGTTGAATTTATACATTTTGTAACTTCCCGACGTTTCGATTGCTTTACAGCTTTCGTGGTCACGGGGCGGACTGAGATATTAGTCATCCGCTCAGTGACTGTTACAATTTAACTACCATTAATTTACAAATAAAATCCGTAATAATAGATTTATTTCAATAGAAAAGTCCATTATGATTTCAAACAGCCCTTCGAAATAAGTCCACCAAAGCTTATTGCGGATAGACTTCACAAAGAAACCCAAGAAATTCTCAAGACATTTCTTCTAAATACCTTTTGCCGATTCGACAAATTGACTACAATACACCCGCTGGTAAAGAATAATTCGGTCCGATTAGAAGAGCCACAAACGTGAGATGATTATCACTCAAATGTCCCGAGCTTATAGTGTTTTCCGTTAAAATTTGTGGTAAATTAATACAAGTGGTAAGTCTCTCATAAGTGAGAGGCCGCCTGGGTAGGTACCACCACAATGTCTATTACTCCCGCCAAACAGCAGTCTAAATGCACTGTTGTGTCCCGGTTTGAAAGACGTTGTAGCCAGAGTAACTAATGGACATAGTGAGACTTAACATCTTATGTCTCAGAATGGCGAGCGTAGTGGAATGCCAAGCATTGCCTTGTAATTCATGTTATTGTTTGGTTTTGCTACTGTCCATGAGCGGTCGTATCACTTACCAACAGGCGAATGGCATGCTCGTCTCGCTATTCACAGTCAAAAACCCTTAATATAAGCATCAAAATAAATATGTATTAAATCCAAAACTGAAAACGTCTAAAGCACATCGTAAGCATTTGTCAGTAACCCCGCTGTTGTTGTTGATGCGGGTCATGTAGACGCAATAAACACGACTGCTAGTACATGCAAAACTGTTTATGTACTAAACGGCGCTCGTGCCATTCTGGTGTATTCATGTTCGTGTAAGCTGAACTCTGATGCTGGATTATCTTTTGTTTTTTAACTGGCACGGCATAGTGACTTCATTGCACCCGATGGTAAGTGCTAATGCCGTCCAGATAGAGTATCGAATGGTATCAGACGGTAGTCTCATACCATTCGATACAATCATGCCGGCCCGCTGAGATGCCGGTTTTGGTTCACGCTGAGATGGATTGAACAGTCAAGCTATGGCTCCGCAAGCCAGCACGCGTGGTTCTGTTAAGGTAAGGAGAGGAAGGGATTAAATTGAACAATTCCTCAGAGCATTCACGATGATACAGACGATAGAACACGCTTAGAGAGGCGACATCCCTCCGTAACTGTAGTGACTCTAAGTTGCCCGTAATGTCTGCATCAGTCACAATGCGGATGGCCCGCCGCTGCAATCCATCCAAGGCATCGAGCAAGTACTGGGCGGATCCATCCCAGAGGTGCGAACAGTATTCCATACCCGGCCGAACCTGCGCTTTATACAAGCGGTAGAGTTGACCGGGCGTGAAAGGTTTAGTAATACATGATCTTCTATTGTTTGTAAATAGTAGAGCCATGCTGTAGGTTGTTAAAGCTATAGTACCAATGGATTGGCTCGGCCGGTGTGGTACAGCTTTTCCACAAAAAAACCAACGAGCGTTTGGAATTCGGATCAATTGAGGTGTCTCAATGTGACAGCGCCGAAGTGAACCAACTGCTTTGTTGTTAGATCCAAAAGTTAATGGTAGAATATTAATACTTGCATAACGATCACCGTATATGATGGTGGAAAACCATGGATGGTAGAAAACGACCACGCATGTGAGGCGCTTTTCAAGCCCAGTATTTGAACTACTCTGTGGTTACTACCAAGTGATTTGTAAACACTTTGTCTTGCCAGTAAATTAAGAAACATGGTGCCACAATTAAACGAATGACAGACAGAATAGATGCAATATAGTAGAAAACGCGAATTTTCGAGAATTAGAATTGCTATAAAACAAAGAAATATGTGAACCTTGATCAGGTTAGAAAAATGGGATATGGTTCCAGCCCAAGGTACCTGGGTCACACAACAGCAATTATTAAAAAATCTCCTACGAGCACCCGTGCCTAAATCTACATTAAAAAGTCTTTCATCGGCAGAAAGAAAGAATAAACGATCTCAAGAATTTTAGATAATATCGGTCTCGTGCGAAAGTAATATTCTATCTTAATTATGCAATGTAGGATTCAATATTAAAACACGCAAATGCTTATAAACAATACAAGAGTTTAAAACGTTGTACCCAAAAATCTTAAATAATACGTGAATTTAAAAATAACCTGTAATCTTTACATTTATAATTAAACACCAAAAACAATACCAATTAAACCCACCAAATTCATGGGACCATTCGGAAAGTACCAGGCGATCATGAGCGCAAAACAAGCTCTGCGTTCGGCATTCCCCGCGTCGCGTCGTACACATAGCCAGTACATAGTACATGCCGCTCGATACAGCGCGCACGCGTAATCGACCCGCGGCCAGGGATGGAGGTGTTGTCGATGATTTACTATCGATACTTTCATTACTGGGTATATGCCTTTGAAATATAACCTACATTTATCATAAAATTACAGAGAAAACAGTTTGTGATACCTAAAACACAGGACTTTACTTTTTCTATTGATAAATAAATAAAGATAAAAAAGTAACACACATTGATCTGATCCCACGTTAAGATCAGTTAGGTCTTGTGTTATAGGTATCTGAAACTACGAGCGACTTTTCGGTCTCACAAACACCCAGACCCGAAACAAATACCTGTGGTTCACACAAATATTTGTTTCGATTAATACAAATATTTATCCAACCCACCACGAAGGCTGTCAAAAGGATAGTAGTATTAATCTATAGAAATATTTTTAATTATTGGAGCTTTTAATATTTTCTATTTTACACTACACCTTTTTTCCCTTCTCTTATGTCCATCCGATTGTTGTCTAGAAGAGATTGTCTCTTTGTCTGTGCGGTTGTGCGCGATGAAATCAGAAACGGCTTTCGATCAAATTTGGTATGGAGGTAGCTGACACCCTGGATTAACACTTAGGCTACTTTTTATCCTGCAAAATGTAGTGGTCTCGTGGGATGAGGAAAGAATTCCGATATATTTGTTACTTTTTTATACTCATAGGGATGGGATGGGACTGGATTACATGCGTTGAGTGAAAATGAGACGAGACGATATGGTAAATTCCAAATAAAGTTAATCACGCAGACAAGTTTGCGGGTAGAAGCTAGTATAGAATTTTAAAAAAACATATCGATAGCCAAAAATATCAGTCTCTAACCAATTTTCATGCTATCTTCAATGTTCACCAATTTTCAAGTAAAGAGGTATAATTGTATCGATAAGCGAAAAATGACCTCTCTGTAATCGCAATTATATCTAGACCGTATTGTCTTTAACCACAAATCGGATGTAATGAGACCGAAGTAATTGTGTCAAGCGACGAGTGATAATACGGATACTCTTAAAAGTGGTACAGCCAGTTGTCAGCCACGACTCAGCACGAATGGGCAGGGGCGTTACTACTGTTTCTTACCCGCTCCCCTCCCGATTTAATGGGTCAGAAACAAATCTATACATTATTATGGGTGGCAGTGACTTACCACTGTGAGCTGCTCGTTTGCCGGACCTATTGTATAAAAAACTCTATC
This sequence comes from Deilephila elpenor, assembly GCA_949752805.1. Classification (NCBI taxonomy): domain Eukaryota; kingdom Metazoa; phylum Arthropoda; class Insecta; order Lepidoptera; family Sphingidae; genus Deilephila; species Deilephila elpenor. The sequence goes on from OX457118.1 coordinate 327,461, forward strand.
CGTAAAGTTATAAATAATAAATAAATACACCCAACAGTCACATACGTAGTCCTGACCCCACACTAAGATCGAGTCTTGTGTCGCGGGTAACAGGAACTACGAGAGACTTTTCGGTCTCACAAACACCCAGACCCGAAACAAATACCTGTGGATCACACAAACATTTGTATTGGTGCGGGGATCGAACCCGCGGCCTCTCGTTTCACAGCCGGCATCTAACCAACTACGCCACGAAGGCTGTCATGCATTCATAAGTTGCACTTTGCAGTATAATTGCCATGCCAGTTTAAAAGGAATTATCATCCTTATTTAATTGAAACATGTCATTATAATAACTAAACAAAAATTACAAATAAATTTCACAAAACTAAACATCGACAACACATAGTTTTGTAATTTTGCATTCCTTATTGAGCAGGCCCCGCCCATAGCCCCCCTCCCGCGCACCTCCCTCTCCCACCCCCGCATTACTTCCGGGACAGAGCGTTTAATATGGCGATACGGCCGACTTCCGAAACACTATGTACCGAGGGGAATATCCTTTATTTATAACTAAAGAGGTTCTATGCAGGACAAATGTATTTATGATATATTTTGTACCGGTTTATGTTATAGAGATATTTTTTGGACAATTTAAAACGTGTATTTTTATACAGGTTAAATAAAGTGACGATTATGCACCTGATAATAATTGAAGTTATATTCAGAGAGAGTATCAGACGCCGAGAGTTTTTTTACAATACACGAAGGAAATGTATAATATTAAACATGATTTATTTATATTTAAAAATTAACTAGAAATTGCCTAGTGTAAAAAGGCCGCATCTTGTATCATTATTATGATGTAATTTTTTTAATGTTATTGTTTTCTTTTTAGTGTAATTAAGGATTAAATAAATAAATAACTATTGATAAATGTAGAACGCTTCAAGCTTTCTTTCGCCAGTCAAAATATTAATTATAACTTTACAAAAAAAATTGAACAAAGACTCAAAATATGCCAAAGAGCCATGGAGAGATCGATGGTAAACGTAACGAGAAAAGACAGAATCAACAACATACTTCTAAGAGATATGACCGGAATCGAAGACGTTGTAGTGAGAGCAAAAATGTTAAAGTGGTCATGGGCTGGCCATGTGAGTCGTTTGGATGGCGAGAGATGGGCAAAATCTGTCACAGAATGGATACCCCGAGACAAATTAAGGAATAGAGGAAGACCAAAAGCTAGATGGAGAGACGAGCTCGACAATTTTGAAACATTTTGGTGGAGGACAGCACAAAATAGATACAAATGGGAAAAGTTGGGGGAGGCCTTTGCTCGCAAGAGCTCCGAAAACTACTAACTTAAATTAAATAATAATTATTATATTTTATCGAAACTATAGATTTATACCATTATATTATACATTGCAATTATTCTTAGTATTATAAATATTTAATGTATTGTAATTGTATGTAAAAAGATAAATGTCGGAATAAAAAGGCAAAAAAAACAATAAAAAAAAAAAAAAAATTGTGAACGAATATATATATATATATTATATAATATATATAATATATATGTATATATACAGGTTCGCTTTGATTCGCTAAACGAGTAATCGACCAACATGATAATATTCAATGAACACCTAAAACATTTGCATTGAAGCTGTATAATCGATCTCTCCAAATGAAAGAGGAAAGGGAAGAAAAAAGATTGGGAGGAGAAAAGCTGTATAGTGCTTTTGGCAATCGGGCTTAACACAATAGTAAAACCGTTTTTTACCTCAGTTTTTTATGTGGCCATTGTACCATTTTGGTCGAACCAACCTATTCCTATACTAGTCCAAAAAACTTTCTCATTTGATCAATAGGGTTAAAATAACTATTTTTTAAAATTTAATCTTAACAAAAAGATTCAATTTATCAGAGTGCTCATCAACGGAATTGAATGAACAAATTCAGTAACGATCCTCATTAATATTAATAGAAGACTTCGCGACACTTCTGTTGGTTGATATTATTGTGTAATTGTATACTTCTGGGTTAATTGAATGAGATTGGAAACGTCACAAGTTAAAGGCGACTGTCTGTCACACCCGCCACTGCAACTCCTGTAAGCCAGGACCAACAGCACGCATTTTAATGACAATGAGCATTGAAGCTCAGCGAATCTCCTGGAATATGTATCTTGTCTTAACCGGCACCGAAAAAAAACACATTAAACTGAAGTGCGATATATTTTAGGATTTATTGGTTCTTTTAAAGTAATGGCAAAGAACTTCCGTATCTTTCCGGATGGCTCACTATAATTGCGATATGAAACCCGTAATGCACACCCACACAATAAAAGATTTCAAAATGACATGCACATTTAAACAGTTCTATTGGTTCAATCTGTGGTAATCTATTAAGAACACGCCACCATATTTATTAAAACCGAGCGGTAGAATAAAAAAAAATACATAATTACATGTACACACAAACATCGTTTTCCGGGTTCAGTCTTTTGTTTTCCTTTTTAAAGCAGTTTGGCATATTTGTTCCAATCGGCGAGCAAAAATAATCTCTCGCCGTCGGATATTTTATTCGGACTTCATTTACCATAAGATGCAATGTCACTTTGTCCAACCATTATTAAAAATCATGCATTACCAAAACCATTGCTCAACATCTAAAAGGTCGTAAGTAAAACCCCGTGCCTGTCAGTTGCGCCCTTTCAATCAGGGGTAGTCGCCCCGCATCGGAGAATCTCAGGGGGTTTTTAATTTGGTTTACTTGTATCTGTCGGAGGCACAGACGGCTAAAACGCAAAGCTGTGTTCATATAATGGACCGCGTCTTTCTGTTGGTATGAATTAAAATAGGGTTCGTTTATGGGGTAACAATGGTGTGTTTTTTGTACCCGGAGTGGCGAAGTGTTAGTACCTCATGGTACGTGTTATACCGTGGAGAAAGATTGCAGATTGACAAAAGACCATTTCAAGACTATCGAAATAATCAGGCCGGCTTTTATGATTGATTCTTCACGTTATATCGGAAGAACGTTGTTTTGCTAGCGTTGTTTTATTTTAAAGAGAGATAATAACAGGATTATCTTGTAACCTTTATGAACATTAATGAATCTATATATATATCAGCCCATATACGTCCCACTGCAGGGCACGGGCCTACTCTACAATCGAGAGAATCGATTGAGAGTGGTTAGGCCATATAGTCCACCACGCTGGCTTAGTGCGGGTTGGCGGACTTACATACCGTAGAAATTCTTTTTAAAATTGCTACGGTAAGCAGGTTTCCTCACGATGTTTTCCTTCACCGTTAAAGTGCGTGGTGATTGACTATCAATAGACACATAACTCCGAAAAGTCAGAGGTGTGCCCTGGGATTTGAACCCGCGACCACCGTGAACATGTAGGCAGCCGCGTCTGGTCCATTACCAACAGGCCACCATGCAATTTTATTATTATCAATTAATGAATCAGTGACATTTAATTGACACCGAGCACTGAAGCTCGGCGATTCTCTGTGGCTTTTCAAGTATGTTTTACCATAGACCTAGTTAATAATTTTCTCAAAAAACTAATTTGGGGAACCAATTGTGTTGTCAAGGTTCTTTCCGCCAATGGGATTATCATGTCAGTAAAATATTGGGAATACAAAGTAACTACAATTAACTTAATGGTAACGACGCGACAGCGCAATCCAATTAAAGTAGTTATTAGCAAGAAATTATTTATGAACACTCGACTCTTACTGTTGGTAGGTCTCTCATATGTGAGAGGCCGCCTGGGTAGGTACCACCGCAATGTTTATTTTTACAATCATCAATGAATAGCAGTGTAAATGCAGTGTTGTGGTCCAGTTTGAAGAACATTGTAGCCAGAGTAACTACTGGACATAATGAGACTTTACATCTTATGTCTCAGGATAGCGAGCGCTGTGCAATGCCAAGTATTGCTTTGTAGTTCATGTAGTTTGATTTTGCATGCTCATCTCGGCATTCATCGCAATAAAAACTAAGTATCCCGAGTACAAATCCTAACATACAAGCGTAATATTAAGTATATTATCCAATGTTTTTAATTTCAAACAACACTATGAATAGATGGAATCAGTGTAGGGTCGATGCTAATTACAAGCTCCCCACGATGCGTAATCCCGACTATATTGACTTTTAAACGCAACATCACGCCGCTGCGCCGCAGGGGTGGGCAGATGTGCATTATTAACGGGGATTATCTGGATCGCCCGCACGATAATAAATACCAGGTGCTTTGTTTTAACGCTGTCAATGAGTAATGAACGATCAAAATCGACTTATTGGTCTGTAGGGTTTCAAGGGAAAAACTGTTTGTATGAGTCATTGGTTTGAAAATACTTTATAACAGATGGAAATAAAACTAAGTTTACAGATTTTATCGCGGATTTAGATTGTTTTTTTTTTTAGTTTTCAACTTCCCGACGGTTCAATTGATTTACAGCTTGACCAGGAAAGCTGTGTTTGAAAACAATCGAAACTGAGGCAAGTTGAAAAATGAAATAAAAATACCAAAATTTAGTTTTATCTTAATGTGTAACATTCACGTAAATCTAAGAAACCCCTATACTTATAACAGGCTAAAATTGTGCTAGTTATGATTGAGGAGTTAACATATTTTGTATGATTTGTGCTGAAATGACATAGTGACTACACTACACCTGATAATAAATTCAGTGCTGTCCAATTACCGGCTGGCAAAAATAATAATAATTTACCTTTCAACGAAAAACTTACAAACAAATGATTTCTCTAACTGACAATGAAAACGTTAAAAATCACTATAAGTCCCCCGCCATTAGACATTTATATTAAATTCTGGAAAAATCCCAACTATCTTACCAGGTAACTTTAAAAACGCATTCCAAAAGCCATAAACTCTGCCTCGGTGGCGTGGTTGTATTGCGGTACGACTACAAAGCTGAGGTGTCGGGTTCGAATCCCAGGTCGGGCAAAGTGATATTGGATTTTTCTGTTCGTTATCAGCCCGGAGTCAGGAATTTGTGCCCGATATGGCGATAGGCTCGCCCCCTATCATATCATGGGACGGAACATGCAAGGCGAAATGTGGGTGTCCTAGTGGCGCCTCTGCCTACCCCTTCGGGGATAAAGGCGTGAGTTTATGTATGTGTATGTAAAAGCCATAAAAATAATAGACAAATAAAACATTCATAAGCAAATCCTATAAACACTTTTGCCTATAAAAGATAATGTTGCCACATCCCGACAAAAAAAAAATACCCTCAAAATTGTTCCATACCCCATATTATGGGATTTGCGTGATTTAGCATTATTCGCGGCGTTGGCAATAAAATTGTATTGGGGATATGCGGAGTTAATTTGGCAACACTGGGGTGTTTTAATAAGACCGGTAGCGGAGTAGCGGAATGGCCGGTTGTCGAAATGACCGGATTTCGGAGTGCCCGGTTGTCGGATTGTCCGGTCCGAAATGGCCGGTACTCCCAGGTGGTTTATAATGGGACGGTAAGACTGCGATAAGTCATTCTGCAAAGTGTCCGGTGGCTCGGGCAGGATCATTTTTCGTTGTAATAGCTTTTGGTAATGTGTCATTATTTTTCGAATCTTTGGGGTTTCGCAATGCCATATTAGTATCAAATGTGAAAGTGTGTTTGTTAGGGTTTCACGCCTTCCATACAAATATGATCTTCATGTAATTTTGCATACAAGAAATTTGGCGTATCGAAATAGCCATAGAATCTTTCATCCCGAAAATACTATAGCTGTTGCCTCTTCTCGGCCAATGCACTAATGTGGTCGTAAAAATCTCAGGGGTGGCTTGATACTTGGTACTAAACTAAACCACTTGTTGTTTTTAAACATTCTTATAGGAAGTAAATGCACTTGTACTTATCAGCTATCATTATTAGCAGGGCTAAGGGCTCTAGTCTTTCCTTTCAAATCTTACTATCTGTTGCAATTTGAAACCAATTCTTAAAGCATCAAGCTTATTCCGTCAACATCTTGGTGTATCATATCTTCGCTTGATGTTGAGAGTCCGTTCTGCAATGATTTTTGACCACATTTTCTTAACTTAATCCCTTTTTTGTATCAAATCAAAATTATGAAATTTTCGAAATTTCATCAGACCTCGACTATATCTCTCGTAGAAGCTGCGCACCGTCGACTTGCCCCTAAGTTATAGGCTCAATAAATCTCAATACAGGGGCGGCGTCGGGCATGGTAATGCCACGTAATGTGCAGGGGCGAGCCTAATTACCCAATAACCGCTGCCAAATACCGCCCTGGACTAGTGCTGGCGAAGAAATTAGGTGGATATCGATTACACATGATGATCAAATGTTTGCACACACTATATTAATTGCAGTAAGAATGGACCGGCTCGACCGAGGTACTGTTTCACAGAAAACCGACGTGAAGCGACGATGTTTGTGTCCTATTTGAACTCGAAAGTCGATGAATTTGATTGAGCCTAAATGCAATGAAGACTCTTTGTAGTATCAGTATAAAATAGCGATGGATAGCGGCGACCATACTCGTGGAAGACTCTTGACAATGACCCGTAAATATGTTCGCTCTGCATTCTCTATTGCATATACCACGCGGAGGGCGAAGTCTTTTCAGATGATCACTCATGCACCATAAGATTTCTAAAAAAATATTTTAGTTACCACAATTCTCACATGGTTCTATTTAAAACCACATATGGATATCTCAACGCAGATCAAGAAGCATTCAGTAATTCTATTTTAAATTCTTAAACGTTTGTAATGAACAAGCAAAAGGCAAAAAAGAAACAGACATTTTAAAATACCAATTTCCATTTATCTGGCGAGCTTACAACATTATTATAAAAAATGATAAAATTATTTTAGTAGTAAAGCGGATAAATTTAAAAAGGAATCCGTTCACAATTCAATTAATAATTTTAAAAATAATTTCACATTCATCCAACTGAAATTATCCATTCCAAATTCAAAAGTTAAAAAACAGTACGAAACTTTTAAAAAATTAAACCTGTTTTCATCGGTACGGAACTAAAAAAGAAATATCAAAATAAAAAAGAATTGCGAATAATTAATGATGGAAAAAGACTTCCCGTGTAACCGGGCGGGACGGGTCGCAACTGTCTAATCGAGAATCGCAAATGAGTCTCGATTTATTTTTATCGATGTTCGCGTGTCGCGTCACTAGCTCCATACATCTTTTTAATAATGAAAGGATTTGGTAAACAGAGCGGGACACGCCCGCGTCGCATCACTTATTTATTTTTATTTTTATCACGCCAAATGCAGTTTTACATATCAAATGAGGTTGCTTTATAATGATTTTAATTTTAATGATGTATTTGGTTGTTTCCTTTGTCGTGGTATTGTGAGGTAGAGTAATTTTTTATTAATTATTTTAATAAACAGATACTCATGATTATGCATGTAGACTTATGCAATGAAGATTGACAGCCTCTGTGGCGCAGTTGGTTAGACGCCGCTTGTGAAACGTGCGGCCGCGGGTTCGATCCCCGCACCGAAACAAATATTTGTGTGATACACAGGTATTTGTTTCGGGTCTGGGTGTTTGTGAGACCGAAAAGTCTCTCGTAGTTTTTGATACCCACGACACAAGATTCGATCTTAGTGTGTGGTCAGGACTATGTATGTGACTGTTGGGTGTATTTATTTATTTGAATTGAACTTTTCCAGCCTCCAAAAAAGAAATATTACAAGTAAACCATTCATTAACGTGACAACAGGATCTAAATTCATTCATAGATTAGGAAAACCCCTAGACAATTTTGGTACTACATTGTTCGTAAAGAATGAATGTCTCCTTCAGACTACCGACCTAATTGGTATATTCAAAATGTTTAAGGGTAGACAAGTAAGACATACATAAACTCACGCCTTTATCCCCGAAGGGGTAGGCAGAGGCGCCACCAGGACACCCACATTTCGCCTTGTATGTTCCGTCCCACGATGTGATAGGTGGCGAGCCTATCGACATATCGGGCACAAATTCCTGACTCCGGACTGATAATGAATAGAAAAATCCAATATCACTTTGCTTGACCCGGGACTCGAACCCGAGACCTCAGCTTTGTAACCGTACCGTAATACAACTACGCCACCGAGGCAGTCTAGACAAGTAAGAAATAAGTAATAATATGATTGGGCGTTTACCTTCCATGAACGATAATACTTCACATTTCAATAAAACTATACCCATAATGAATCCAGCTTGTATAACAGAATATTTCACATAAACACGAATTCCGAACAAGGGCTCCACACATCTCTGTTCAAGAGCATACGGCAACTGTGACGTCATAATTTATGGCAGTGCTAAAACATACCGCGAACATAATGGTATGTTTATGATTGAAGCTGAGTAAAGCTCCGATTGTACGGCTAAATGCTATTGTAAATATTAATAAATGGAACATTTTGACTTTTAAAATTAATATAAATAAAATTCCATGAGATACCAAGCCTTGTGTCGTGGGTGTCAGAAACTACGAGACATTTTACCGCACAACATCTAACGAATCACACAAAAACATAATATCTCGGTGGGGGAATCGAAACCACGGCTTCTCGTTAAATTGCCGGCGTCTAATTAACTTCGCCTTGGAGGCCGTCAATATGAATTTATTTATCACAAAAGCTATTTAAACCATATTTTTTACACACACAAATACTGCAATAAATAATATTATATTATGAAATCAAATGAAATGAAAATATTTTATTGAACCCAAGAAATGTATTACCCATTATTTAGATTCAGTCACTTTTTTCCACTACCACCCGTTTCCTAAGGGTGTTTTCTCCAGACAAGACCGGGTAAAAAACTCTAGCGTTGCTCTTTTCAAAACAAGTTTACAATACAGTGGTTATACAACAGTCGCAGCGCAGTTGAATTCAGAGCAGTTCATAAATAATTTAGAACACTAATTGATTAAAAATAATCTATATCTATATCAGTCCATATACGCCCCACTGCAGGGCACGGGCCTGCTCTACAATCGAGAGAATCGATTGAGAGTGGTTAGGCCATATAGTCCACCACGCTGGCCTAGTGCGGGTTGGCGGACTTACATACCGTAGAATTATTTTAAAATCGCTACGGTATGCAGGTTTCCTCACGATGTTTTCCTTCAACGTTAAAGTGCGTGGTGATTGACTATCAATACACACATAACTCCGAAAAGTCAGAGGTGTGCCCTGGGATTTGAACCCGCGACCACCGTGAACATATAGGCAGCCGCGTCTGGTCCGTTACCTACAGGCCACCACGCACTTGTGTGATTAAAAAATAATATAGGTCAAGTAAAAAAATCTAGTAACAAAAACAGGCCTACGATTTTATTTTCTGTAAAAAGGTGGCCATTTTGAAACTTCAAATACCTAGGTATTTATTGCTTCAACTCAAGTTTTACTTAAAACTGTAAAGGTTTCGCTTTTTATGTGGTATGACCGATGTAGGACGCGCCGGGTTTGTGGGTAAACATCAGGTGTTTGTCCTCGTCGCAAGTCGCACGTCGCGGCCGGCACAGTAAATACTACTCGAGATTTCGTATTGTTACAATTATGAAGGTCTGTGACCAAATACACATTGGTTGAACCCTAAACATGATGCAATTGCGTGGATTATTATGACGAGTAATTTACCGTCGTACACAGTCGGTACCCGGGTAAAAACGTATATCTTACCTTCTGTAATTTTTTTACTACCTCGGTGGCTTAGTTGTACTGTGGTACGACTACAAAGTTGAGGTCTCGGGTTCGAATTCCGGGTCGGGCAAAGTGATATTGGGTTTTTTCTATTCATTATCAGCTCGGAGTCAGGAATTTGTGCCCGATATGGCGAAAGGCTCGCCCCTATCACATTATGGAACGGACGTATAAGGCGAAATGTAGGTGTCCTGGTGGCGCCTCTGCCTACCCTTTCTGGGATAAAGGCGTGAATTTATGTATATATGATGTAGTAAATTTTTGGCTACCATTGCCTCCCTTGTATTCGTTCATCACTTTTAACTTAACTTTTTTGATATCTCTCTCTTTCTTTGTAGTGCATGTTTGGTCCCTCAAGGCGGATTTATTAAGTCGTCTACAATCTACATACATAGAATTTTTATATCCACTTATGAGTACACTTAGCGAATCAAGAATAAATATGAAAACAGGTCTATTTCACAATATTTCGTACTAACGTCAGCTCGGATCCATAACAAAGACACAGAACAAACAGTAACCTGTACGCGGGAGGATATTTAAACCTCAAATACATGTGTTACGCACAACAAATAACAAAAGCAGCAAGAATGTAGCGGTGTGGCGCGAAGTGCCCGCCGGCTACAAAACGAACGAGACGCGCCGCCGATGTGTGGCCGAAGGAGAACCGCTACTGTTTTTATGCTCTCCTGGTAGGTGGAGCGAAATGTGATCTAGATATATTTAGTGTAAAAATCGAGAATTTGATCGTTTGTATTCATTTGTATTTGAATTTGGAATTTATGACTGACGATTTGATATCCTGGCACAACACTCATGGTATATCATGGTTTTATGCTCTCCTGGTAGGTGGAGCGAATTGTGATCTAGATATCTTTATAAGTGGAATAAATAATATTATGAAACTTGATTATATTATTTTTAAAGGAATTGAATGTTGATTGGAATTAATTACTGATGATTTGTTGCCCTGAGCTGACACTAACATCTACTGTTTTTATGCTCTCCTGGTAGGTGGGGCGAATTATTATCCAGATATTAAATGGTGGAAATATTGAAATTGAATTTCTAATTGGTTCGTATATTCCATTACCGATGGATGTGATCCCCTGTACCGAAACAAACCGGTGATGTTTTATGCTCTTCTAGTACTTCGATCAAGCATCGATCTAGATATTATAAAGAAAAATCATATTTGATTAAATTTATATTTTGATACTGTGGTTTATGTCCGAGAGACTAGGTAGAGTTGGCTTTTGCCAAAGGTCGCCAATCTTATTTCCGTACAAATATGATAGGGGTCCTACTGACACTAATTGATATTTTTTATGCTCTCCTAGTAGGTAAATCGCCAGTTGATCTTGGTTTGAATTTGAAATTATAATTGATGATGGATGACTGACTCTATCCCTTCAACCACCACTCATCGCTATAGTTCGTATGCTCTCCTAGTACTTGGATTAAGCATTTATCAAAATATAAACGGTACAAATTATAATAAAATATGTTTTATGGTTTCCTACAACAATCAAAAATTGATCTTGATATAATTGGTGAAAATCAAAGATTTGGCTCTCGGTGATTGGACTGAATATTGATTGAAATTGATTACTCGTGATTTGATACCCTAAACTGGAATGCATCGCTGCCGTTTTATGCTCTCCTGATACATTGATTGAATACTGTGAGATGTGATAGTTGGATGTGGATTATTGTAAATGTTGACTGGATGATTTCATCCCCTTTAACCGAAACGAACCACTCTTATTTTATGTTCTCTTGGTACTTATTTGAATAATAACATAGATTATTAAGTGATAGAGTCCTGATTTTATTTTATTCAATTTTAATTACGAACTAATCTAAAATGATTAACATAGGTAAAATAAGGATATTTTGTAATTTTTAAATAGCCCATGAAAAACATCTGTACTTTAAGAATAAATAATGTAAGAGCCATGTATTGTCTCAACGCAATATTTGCCGTAACTAACACTACGTGTATGTTCACGCCTACACGATACCTCGTGTGCAGCGAAGTGAAACAACGATGTCACTATACACACTCTACCCACTGATTTACACAAACAAATGCTATTTTGTAATTTCTGTTTCTATGGATCAGCTGTTTTTAAATATATCCTTTACATCTTATAGCCGAGGACAAACCTTTACTTCAATTAAAAGGTTAAAGAGACTAGCTCCTAAGATCTCTTCTAAGTAATATTCGAACTAATCAATTTACCTTTTTAGAATACCATTTAAGAAAAACAAATATATTATGATAATCCATATCAATAAATGTCTTAGATTACTATTAGGTATAACCGATATTCTTTCAAGAAATCCCATTCCCTTTTGAGGTTAAAAACATAATAATATGTATACAAAATATATAACTCCAGTTCTTAAATGACTATATTAGTCTCATACGTAAAAGTTAATGTCTATTTACCTCAAAGCGATATTTTACTAAAATTACTAATCCATTGCCGACTAATCAAACCTCGCTTAAACGCATTACTCACCACAACCGTTAATGGACTACAAACAATAACATCCGTAGAAGTATGAATATGGAGCAGTGCATTGGATACGAGTCATCCATTAATGTAACAGTGTTTATAGCTATCGGTAGTTCTCACCGAGCTACCAGCTTCCGATAGTGGCACACACGGCCGGAGCGGTTAGCCGACATGTTGGACTTATAAGTGTAAGGAGTTGGAAACTGTCCCGCCCTCACACCCGCCAACTCCTGTAAGCCAGGATCAACAGTGGCACGCATTTTAATGGCACTGAGCATTGAAGCTCAGCGAGTAAGTGTTAGGAGTTAACGGTAATTTCGATTTTAGGTATTTTTCATTGCATAGGTCGGGCAAACGAGCAAACAGGTCACATGTGCCCCTAGCCGGAACATTTTGAAGTATCGTATAGTAATACTCGTATAGTATCGTAAACGTTTCCCGCTGTCAAATTTTAGTTCCAAATACGCTCACAATGGCGCTGTTTAAATTCCCATACAAAATGTTACTATTACTATTCTATTACGATACTGCAAAATGTTCCGGCTAGGGGCACTGATAATAAGTAATCACTGCCGCCCATGAATATCCACAACGCAGCTTCATGTAGTTTATTAAATATATAAAATCATTTTTACATAGTAACAGGTGCTTTTATTTGTGACTGAACTATTGAGAGAATTGAAGGCAAGTATTATGACTACAAAGAGTGAAATAATTTGAATAATTAATTTACACAATGACAGATTTTTAACCCAACTATTTTAAATTGGCCAGGCAATACTAACATTTATGATAATTTGTAAGAGATTTTATATAAAAAAACTTGATGTCGAACAGAAGGCAGGTCGTAAACATAGGTCCCAGATATTTTTCAGTGTGTATAAAATACAATTGACCCCGAGTAAGTTCAATAAAAAGCGCCAACTATTTTTGAATTATGAATTATAATTAACATTAAATACTTTGACAACAAATAAACACAAACATTTAGTCAGAAATGTTGCCCATCGAGCACATAAGCCAGCCTGCCGTGGCGACCGTATGTCGCGGTGTTAACGAAATACAAATATTGGTGAGCACACGACACAAATTAAGCCTAATGTCTAATGTAAAGCGCGGTTTAACTGGCTAACAGCCGACTAACTGCTTGTTCAAAGCGCAATGGATTAGCAACTCACATACATTCCCACTGTCTTGTTAATGTCAATTGAACTCGTAATATTAACATTGGGCATATATTTTGTATAATTGGTTCGTTAAACAATATGTTAGTACTTATTCCAGTGGTCTAAATAAGTAATTTTATCTACAAGTTAGAAACTTAAATCCACCGCAAGATATATGTCTTGTGCCAAGTATCAGAAACTGTAAGAAACTTTTTGGTCTTCCAACACGCGAAGCCGAAACAAATATTTATTTTATGGATCGAATTCGCTTCTTTCATATGTGAGAGGGCGCCTGGGTAGGTGGTACTACCGCAATGTCTATTTATCCGCCGAACAACAGTGTAAATGCACTGTTGTGTTCCATTTTGAAGGACATTGTAGCCAGAGTAACTACTGGACATAATGAGACTTAACATCTTATGTCTCAGGATGGCGAGCGGTCGTATTGCTTACCATCAGGCGAGTGGCATGCTCGTTTCGCCATTCATTGCAATAAAAAAAGATAACTATTCAATTATGCCACGGAAAAAGATCTCAAATAGAATGAACAGTTGCTGTTAAAAGATGTCAAAATAGAGTAGTGATTAACGAAAGATAATAATTATCTTTCTTGCCGCAAAAAATTACCGGTCTGCTGGGAGTCAGGAATACATAGCCATCTAAATGAAAACAATTAAAGCCATAATATAATTTGTTTAAATGTAAAATTTCAGGCATAACCTTCACGAACAGGTATGAATCCTGTGATTTCTCTTAACGTTCTGCATTGCTTCGAATATATCAAAATAAAATGATATTAAAATAATATCAAAACATTTATAAAATATATTTAAAAATCTACGCTTCCAGCAAACAAGGAAAAAGAAACCGTAAACTAAACCACACAAGCCTGAAACTCAAACAAACACTTCACCTCTAAAAGCTGACACACAAAATCCATTATTGTGAATGTTATTAAAAATCAACAACGTCGAGGTGTGAGGAATAAAATTATTGTACTGTGGAAGGCTATAAAGTATAAACCAGTAGCGGACATGCGTCGTAAAACAGGTCACTCAATAAAACCTCCGGAATTGAATAGACGATGGCAGAGCGGGGGTTCATACAAGACCACCCGGGAACATTTACTATTGAAAACAGGTAAGCTAAAGGAGATCGGTCGATTTGGTCCAACAGTGGACAAGAAATTCGTTACTACCAAAAAATTTGGCGTATTTTTTTAGATTTATTTCTCTATTTACTTTTATCCTACACCATTGGAATTAGATTTACAAAAAAATGAGGATATCTTGAAATATTTCTACCATTTTTGTATTTGTCAGCAACATTAATAGAGTTGACATCTGTCACGAGACTATTATCTGTCATATTGCATTGTTTATTTCGTCGTGTACTAATGTGTATTTAAAATTGAATTAATTTGAAAATCATATAATTTCGTTTTGTGGCTGGGTGTTGTGTTTATTCTCTACGGCGTCCCTTGCAGTCAATTGCTTACCTCGATTCAACAATACTATAGCATATAAATAAGTTAAAATGTTTATAATCGTCATGTAAGCAAAAACTACCGGAAATCATTGATGCGCGCCTGAAGCCAACAACTACGAGACACCGATCGTAAAGGCGCAAAGGCTTACATGATCTGTAATGTCTGAATGGATTAATCCTCAATCACTGTTTTATTTTTTCATTATTGTGTACGGTCGCTTCAGATATTTTTTAAACTAGCGCATGACAAAGTGACTAACTACATACAATAAACCTGATATCAAAATAATATACTTTTAAATATTCCAACGTGTTTTTCTGTCTTCCTTGCTAAGCTTACGTACTTTATAATAATGTATATTCATACTCATCCCAAACTTAAAATATAAGCCAACTATGACATTACGTATTCAGATAGCAGAAAATGGTAGATTTTGTAAAACTTTAAGAGGATAAATCTTAAAAACCCCGTATCCTAGCTCAAGAAGACTATGTTATATTTGAAGGATAAAAAATCCTTATTATTTAATTCTATGTCTCATTTGTCTCCACCATGTTTCCACTACTAGGCCTAATATTCATAGGAAAACGACCGATCTCCTTTACAATCTATGCCTATATAGCGACAGTTGAGAAGACACAACGTGAAGAAATAAAGAAAGAAAGTGGTATATACAGAAAATACAATAAAGAAATTGACACGGAAAAAAAAAGGAAAAAACTTAAATAATGCAATAAACAAAATTACCTATTAGTACTAGTAATAGTAATAGAAAACAATAAAACATAAAAAGAACACGACGAAAATATTACAATGCAATAGTAATGCACCGACAATGGGTCTCTAATTCGTGTTTATGCTGCAGTATGACATAAGAAACATTGCAGCGCTGATTATATTTATTTATTATTTAAAGCTTTATTGTACACCAGAAATACAACAAAACAGGAGACAATAAACAGAAAAAAGAAAGTATAATTGGCGGTCTTATCGCAATTATAATCAATTGGAAGCCCTGGTGACGCACGTGAAATTCAAAAGGTTACAAGTTCGACATAGGCTAACAATTGACGCTACATTCGTATAATGTTGAGACCTTACAAGTCTGTTCAAACGGCGCTTTGAGGTCATAAGATTTAAGTAACAGTCCAGAGAAGAAAATTTCGTGCTAGATTTATCATCATCAAGATTTATCATTTAGTGAGAGAAGGTTTACATTGAACATCTTGTCTTTCATAAGGACAATTCAGTGATGTTTTGGAAGCGGCCTGCATGTACCGACTTTTTTTATTGCGATGAAAGGCTAGACGATCGTGCCATTCGCCTGATGTTAAGCTATATGACTGCTCGTGAACAGCAGCAAACGTGTATTAACACTGATGTTTATCTGCTAAACTGAAATTGATATTGCAGTGGTATCTATCCAGGCGGCCTCTCACATATGAGAGACCTACCACTATTTTAATTATTTTTAGTTCCACAAACGACTTTTTTAAAGTTTTGTCGCGACTCAAAAGTACGAATTCCCACACACGAGCTTTCGTACTCAAAATAAGCACAAAACGTGCAGGTAAGCCGTCCTGTCAAATGTATCGACCCGGTGCAACATTTATTCGAGACGTGCGAAGAGGGTGCCAACCCCCGCCTCCCCCGCCCTCCCGCCATCTCCCCCGGACTCCTCACACCTCCCCGCCCTCCCTCAGCGCGACCACGAGGTTTTTTCCTAAGGTTTTTATGATATTGGAGCGGATGTTAACGGAACGGTTGTTTGATCGCCTTTGTATCGTTTTGTTATCGCTCGGCATTCGATTGTGATTGCTTTGTGCAACCTGCTGAGGTTATGGGTTTATGTGAACGTCTTGTGTTGGCGTGCGTTGTATATTTAGTGCATTGTTCAGAAACGACAAACGAGCAATCGAATTTATTGGAAGTGATGTTCGGCGTTTAAGATTACGTATTCAGATCATAATGTTAGGGAGCTATGAGGGAAAAAGATTTGGCTATGATGCTCAATTACACAGAAACCTATGAAATTTTGTTTCTTTTTTCTTTTTTTGTCACATAGTAATAATTCATCATCGTTTAAGCAGTGGAAAGATGTAGTAGATCTCCGATGAAGTTATACTGGTAAATATTTTATATAACAACAGTATTACTGTCAATAAAAATATCGCTCTCAGTAAACACGTACAAAACACGTGACGATTGGAACCTCGGTAGAGCTAGGTTATACAAAACAAAAGTACCATACCTTATACTGTAATTATTTTATTATTTTTGTTTTTCTTTGTAATTAGTAGGTTGTCAGTTTTAAGTGTTATAACCAATTTCTACCTATAATTTAATTTTTCCTGACCGGAACACAAGTTTTTGGGTTATAAGTGTATGCACTTTGTGATACTGCATTCTTCATTGTAGCTGTGTTTACTAAACATAAATTCAATAAAATAACAATCTCCTTCAAAAACCATAAGATTTCCATTAGCATGCGTGAACCTGTGATGTGTTGGTACTGACCTGCACCCTGCTCTCTGTGAGTCCGATCCTCATGGCGATCTCCTCGCGCATGAAGATGTCGGGGTAGTGCGTCTTGCTGAAGCACCGCTCCAGCTCGTTCAGTTGCGCTGGTGTGAACCTGACGACACATCTACTTTGTTATACTAGCAAGACATACGCCCGAATACTCAAACGCCATTTAAATATTAAGTTGCACTTAACTACCCATGTCCTACTTAATCAGTACATTTAAGCAGGACTTGCATAGTAAAGTGCAACTTAATATCTAAGTAGCATTTGTTTATTCGAGCTTTAGATGCACCTAATGGTACGTGTATTGCAACCAATAAAGCATATTCACCTGCAAGAGATGACTATTGCCATCCAGATAGGTATAAATTAAAATTTATATCGAATGAAATAGATTGTCCAGACCTTCTGAATAAGATTTTATTTAGATTTATTTAGATTTTATTTAGGTTTATTAACTTTGTTTTATTTTAATCTTTAATTATAAGTTGTTATCGTAGTTTAGTGGCCGACGTTCGCATGTCACTCTAGGTGACCACTGAAAATCAGCGTTGCGCTGTGGCTCGTGCCTTGGTGCAACATCTAAGCTGAGTGGTCACCTACTTTGTCACAGCGATGCGACGTGCATTCTCATTAACTGTAAATATTATTGTTTTTATTTATTTTTTATTATGTATGAACATTGTTTATATAAAATTTTTGTTAAGCGTGTACATGTGCGTTGTCTTGTGTGACAAATAAATATACCTTTCTTTCTTTCTTTCTTTCTTTCTTTCTAGATTTCCGCAAAAAACAACACGAAACAATCCCTCCCCTACTAGTACCAATAGCCTCTTCGAACTTTAGGAAAAATACTTATTTAGTGCAAGCAACAACTTTAATCATATCTGTAAGAACTATGATATAGATCATGTACCACAAGCATTACCAAAGCAAGACGGTTGCTGTGCCTTTCTTTCTTTGCATAATTTATCTTGTATTTATAATTTAATGTGTTCACAACATACAGTTGATTTATTATGTTATTATATCCGTGAAAACGTGTAATTGGCTATTAGTTACTAAGGTGTCGTCCATTTTTGTATTCAAGCTGTTGGTTTTCTAATAAATAAAAAATAAAATAAATTATTGGATTTAACGCTGTTTGGCAGATAATACCTAAAATGTACTTTTAGACATCGAAAACTTATCACAGCTCTCCTGTTGACATATGATCTAATTTCATAAATGTTGATAGTGTTATATTCATTAAAATAACAAAAAATGTTTCTTATCGACTCTTATTCACCACGACTATCACGCATGCAGGACGCGGGTGAGCGAGTCCATGCACGTTAGTAAACATCAATTTTTCTACATGGATCAGTATTTAATCATGTTTACGTAAAAATTGGCATAGAAGTAAGCAGTAGAAGTTAAGTATGAGTGTTACCTGGTCCGATGCCTCTTCTGCTTGGTGGGTTTGTCGGTGTCTGAGGCTGAGGAGGACATGCTGACCGGCACCGTCGCCATGTGCCCGCTGTGTTGCTGGTGAATGCCGCCTGCAACAGGATCCGACTCAACCATCTTTTTTTATTTCTTTTACTGCGAGACGAGCATACCGTTCGCCTGATGGTAAGCGATACGACCGCTCATGAACAGTAGCAAAACCAAACAATTGAATTACGAAGCAATACTTGGAATTTAACTGCGCTCGCCATCCTACGACATAAGCTGTTGAGTCTCATTATGTCCAGTAGTTACTCTGGCTACAATGTCCTTCAAACCGGCACTCAACAGTGCATTTACATCGCTGTTATATAAAGCACATTTACATTTTTTCGACACAGAAATCGAACCCGTGACTTCTCAGCTCCACCAGACCAGCTCCACAGATTACTGCTCAGTAGTTTTCTAAATGCTAATACTACGCGTAGTTTAAATAAATACTGAGTAGGATGATGGAGCAAATCTTTGTACTAGGTTTTTTGTTGTGAATTTCGTAATATTGTGTAAAGAGCAAACTGTTTGCTCTTTTAGAGCTACAATCAAAAAAACTTTAAAATCAAATCTCAAAAAATAATTTTAGTTACAACTTTAAACGCGTCATATTGGTTGAGATGTAGAGAATTACGTAGACCAGGAAACGTGAGGTCTGGGATTTCCTTCCAAGTGAAGCAACATAATTGATGTAAGTTTTTCACCAGGATCATATTATTTGCTTAGATGGGTTTACTATTGCGTTTCGTTTGATGAGTGAAATTGACGAAAAGTATTTAATAATTGACGGCGCGATATTGAATTAAATATTGGCAAAAAATTATATAACATATTGCTGACTCCATATAACTTCAAGACAAGGATAAATATCAATTACATAAAATGGAATATTATAGAATATCTCAGTATATAGAAGATAAAAGTGCTTGGAAATAAACTCAATTTCTACCGAAATGCAACAATTGACATATTAATACTCGTATTATGAACAGATATTATTGTGACATTTATATGACATGAACCATTGTAATTATAAATGGCTTTAAAAAATGGAAAAAGAAGGAAAAGAAAAAGAAACAAAAAAAGAAGACTGTTCGTGTTGCTGAGGGAGTTTCTTGCGCCGTTTCTTCTTCACAGCTACTCTACAACACGTTCCGAAGCGGTGGTAGAAGTAATTAACGATTCAAATCTATTTGAATAATTTGATTTTGATTTCTACAATTTCTTCTAAGCCACTCTTATAAGCCTACTGACCGAAAATCTAGCAATCAATAACGCCAAAGCTACCAATATTAACCGAGTAGCGATATTTATATACAAGTTCGCGTGTGCGCGCCAAACGCCGTGACACCATCGTTTGTTCAGAGGGTAATGGCTTTTCTGCACGTTGGACGACCGCCAGCAATCGGGACCGATAAATACAGCCAACTGTCGCTCACATAGTCTTGACCCTGTAAGTAAATGGCAGTCCTTTCGATCCAGAAAATAACCGGCGAAATATTATCACCAATCATCATGCCAGTCCGGACGAAATATAGCCGACGTCTGCGATACTCTTTCGTCGATCACTATGAAGTGCTGTCCACTACTTTGTGAGGTAATTAGACGGATAAGATATTTTACTGGAACCAAAGGGTTTTGACGGGATAATAATAGAATTATGACTGCCACATTTACAAATTGAGCCACCGGATTGCCATAATTGAAGTTTGTAAAGAGGATTCATAACATCAACCTCTTATACTGGTAGTAGGTACCATCGCAATTTCTATTCCTCCCGCCAAACAGCTGTGTTAATGCACTGCTGTGTTCCGATTTAGAGGACATAGTAGCCAGAGTAACTACTGGATATAAAGATATTTAAAATCTTATGTCTCAAGACGGCGAGCGCAGTGGAATGCCAAGCATTGTTTTGTAATTGATAGTGTTGTTTGATATTGCTACTGTCCATGAGAAGTCGTATCGCTTACCATCACACGAATGGCATGCTCGTCTCACCATTCATTGCAATAAAAAGAACGAGGTGCGAGATTCACTTCCGCTTTATAAGAAATTACGGTCTTAACTTAAAACTCACTACTATGACTTACAGTCATGTAGACAGCTGACGATGGTGAAAATCGGGGGAAGTTAAGGAAATTAAGTAAGAAGGCAGATGCTGGCACCGATTGTGATCGTTCGTGGTTTTTGCCAAGCGTTATGACGACTATAAGTTTACTTCTATGTACAGATTAAAAGTTATAACCGACGGGGAAATAGACAATAAATCAAGATATGTAAGGTTTCTTGGGCTTTTGTTTGTGTATTCCTGTGTGTGTGCACATGTAAGCGCCCGCGTGTGTGTGTGTATGTACGTACCCTGCAAGTGGTCGGGGCGTACGTTGTGCGCGATGTGCAGGCGCGCGCCGAGCGCATGATGCGGCCGCTCCACTCCCGGCTTGATCTCGTGCGCCTTGCTGTCCTCTGGGCACGAGTCTTTGTGACCTGAACAATAGAACTTGTTATCATACAGTACAATAGTAAACCTAGTATGCCTAGCTTTGCTGCGGAGGGAAATGGATAAAATAGTTCAAATTGAGATATACATAGTCCAGCGCTAAGATCGAGTCTTGTGTCGTGGGTATCAGAAACTACGAGACTTTTCAATCTTACAAACACCCAGACCCGAAACGAATACTTGCGGATCAGTCAAAAATTTGTTTTGGTTCGGAGATCGAACCCGCGGCCTCCCGTTTCACAACGGGCGCCAATAGCGCCACGGAGGCTATAAACTTTACGATGTATTTCGTTGCGCGTTAAACACAAGTTAGGCATTAAATACGGTGAGCGTCAATGCTCGGCGTCATCATTATGCGTGCTGTTGGTTCTAGTTCACAGGAGTTGCAGTGGCGGGTGTGAAGGCGGAATAGTCTTCTAAGTATAGACTAGCGACAATACCAGAATTAAAATAAATTAAACACCGCAACAGCTGAAATGGCACCGAGCATCGAAGATCGGTAAGTCTCCTGAATTATTTCTGAACTTTATTTTTGTCACCATGTTTTTAATACGCATCTACTCATAATGTTTTATAATATACTCGTACTCGACACTCTATATTAGCATGGACTATAGAATAAACCGGCCCAAATACATCACTGCACCACTTCTGATTCAGGATCCATTGCATGGCAACGAGCATTAGGGCTTGCACAGAAAACTGCGAAACGGTGCGATTCCAATTCACAGCAGAGAAAAATGCAACACGAATTGCTTATTTTACGCTTATTAAACGCCTCTTATATCATTCCTATTTATCTAATTACAGTTGAAAAAATATTTTGTTTTATATACTTAACTAGCTTCTGCCCGCAAAGGCAAACTTTGTCTGCGTGATTAACTTTATTTGTAATTATAGAATTTTTGCAAATAAATCCTAGCTAGGTTTCGAACCCGTTAATTTTGAAAAAATTCATACCTATCTTATTACACCATTCAATAGTGTCACTAATAAGGATCAAATTCTTAAAAGTAATGGTATACGGCAAGCTAAAGGAATGTGCTGATTATAAAAAAAAAGGTTTTTTTTTAAATGAAATGATTATTTTTTTTAACTACCACCCGGTTCGCTGGGCGGTTTTCACTACATAACCCTAGATCTCATTGCGTTGGTCAGGGAATTCAAAATAGGTCGAAAAAAATATTTTTAATTATCATTACAAATCGCTGGCATAATCCTACCAACGTCAAATTGACTTTACTAATATTATTACTAAAGGTATCTAAATAAATTTCCTTGCATTTACTATGTATTAATAAAAAAGAAGACATCGATCGGTTACAAATTTATTATAATATATAGATAGATTCCAAAAAAATACTAATCATAACAACACAGACAAAAATATAAACCACGATCGTTGCTATCGCCAAAACGTCCCTTTCCAGTGTCGGCAGTAAACCCAGCTTCGCCATTACGCAAAGCGTTAACGCTTCGAATGTGAAAACTTCGGCTGGTCCCGACCCTTTACAGCCGCGATCATTTTCTATTAACCCCCAAAACTGAGGTGTTTTCTTAACGCCCCCAATTCTAAGTTTTAGCTGTTAGAATACTTTTCTGAGTGTTTTCGGTGGAGATACGAAGTCTGTTCTTAGTCTATGTTAGACAATTTTAAAGTACTTTTGTATAGGAATGAGCTTGGAACTGGATTTATAAAACACATGTCTTATTGAATCCAGAATAGCAGGCTTTTAATGGATCTTCTGTTACTGTATCAGCCCATATTATACGTCCTCTACAAACGAGAGGACAATTGAGAGACCCCGCTGATTACGGGTGCCAGAATTATACGTGCTTTGGAAAATTTATACATACATACATATACCCACGCCTTTTTTCCAGAAGGGGTAGGCATAGGTGCTGCCATGACACCCACATTTTGCCTTGTATATTTCGTCCAACGATATTATAGGGGACGAGCCTCTCGCCACATCAGGCACAATATCACATTGCCAGACCCAGGATTCGAACCCAAGACCTAAGCTTTGTAATCGTGCCGTAGTACAACTACGCCATCGAGGCAGTCAGTTTCGTGCCAGAATAGAAACAATTACAGACTGCATATCAAGCCCATGTTCGTATAATATCTTAAATACAACGTTGTAGCAAAAAAATCAAAATCACAGAAAGCCGATGTGGATATCAATGTTGATATCAATGAACAGAGCTGACCTACAATGTAGAACCTACTAATGATTTAGTCATATCTGACGCGGAACAAACCCAAGCTTGTAGTGATTCATGCAGATCAAATAAATTGCTCATACCAAACATGCTGACGTAGTATAAGATAGGTCGATCATACTGACTAATCTATCAACATGCTTAATACAAAATTAAAATCAAAACCAACACATTTTTAAAGTTCTTTCACGCATTGCTGCCATGTCGTGTCCCTTAAGCTCCATTTACACGGAGAAAGTTGCTATAAGAGTATCGTATTGCACGCGTACTGGTGGTAGGTCTTTTATGTGAGAGGACGCCTGAGTAGGTCTACCGCAATGTCTTATTCTCCCACCAAACATCAGTGTAAATGCACTGTTGTGTTCCGGTTTGAAGGATATCGTAACCAGAGTTACTACTGGACTGAGACTTAACATCTTATGTTTCAGGATGGCGAGCATTACTTTGTAATTTATAGTGTTGTTTGGTTTTGCTACTGTCCATGAGTGACCGTATCGTTTATCATCAGGCGAATGGCATGCCCGTTTCGCCATTTCATTGAAATACAAATAAAAGCGTTTACACGATGCAACTTTTTTATATTCTTACGATAATCGTATTTTCGGGCTTTAGAGAAAAGAAACATGAAAGATTTGCTCCCCGTATTCTAAAACAAATTAGATCTCAGCGGTTTTCGTTTCGAGGATAGTCGGTTATAAGCAGGAGGGTCCACATGGGCACAAGAATTGGCGGGTGGGGCAGTTATAATAGAGAAGCTCTTACTTTCGGATAAATTTTTTGGTATACAAATATATATTATGTAATCTAAAATTAAACATGCTTAATTTGCTAATAAGTAGTTTAATCTTAAAGACTCCATTATTTTTGATATAAGTAACGTGTTAAGACCTTCTGGATTCACATCACTGCAACGTGAACTGAGCTATCCACATGTAGATTCAACAAAATTTAATTTTAACCAATATTAATTAAACCAATTCCGAATTAAATATAACACCCCAGACAAAACACGGCGAGAACTTTGACATTAACATTAAAAACAATGCGCAGGTTGAGGAGTGACGCGCCAAACACAATCTTAGCAAGTTTGATCCCGGCTTAGCGGGATTACACCCGGCTCATAAACTGGCTTTAATGGAATTGAGTCCCGTAAACGGAACCGTCGTCGCCCTCGGTGCAACTTTATGTGGGGTTGGTTGTATTACATTTTGATTTATAAATAAACGTGTAATTTATAATATTTGGTTTAAATTGTCTTGTAGGATATGTTGATAGTATTAGTGGAGGCCGAGCATTGGTACTCGAAACGTCGGAAGTCTAACTAAAGACGGCCGGATGGTCTAGCTAATGTTACAGGAAGTCGCTTTATGCAGGCCGCTTCAACCAGTCTATGAAAATCTTCGGAGAAGGCTTATAAATGGCTTCCAATGTTTGACGAAAAAGAAAATAATATTAGTTTAAATAATTACAAGCCGATATACGTAAACTACCAAGCACGGGATTCGTCTAAAATCAAAAGGTAAAAAAAGTGGCTTAATTTAAAGTCTTTCCCACTCATCCATTACAGGTTAGCGGACTTCATACACTTCTTCTTCTTCACAGTATTTTCTTTTATTGTCAAAGTCCGAGCTAGTCGTAGTATTATAAAATCATTCTCCAGCATGATGGTTCATACATACATACATAAACTCACGCCTTTATCCCCGAAGGGGTAGGC
The DNA here is from genome assembly GCA_949752805.1 of Deilephila elpenor. NCBI lineage: Eukaryota > Metazoa > Arthropoda > Insecta > Lepidoptera > Sphingidae > Deilephila > Deilephila elpenor. The sequence goes on from OX457118.1 coordinate 352,817, forward strand.
AGAGGCGCCACCAGGACACCCACATTTCGCCTAGTATGTTCCGTCCCATGATGTGATAGGGGGCGAGCCTATCGCCATATCGGGCACAAATAAATGATGGTTCATAAGTTATTCATATATTATCACATGGTTGATAAGTCATGCTGCGCCACCCACACATAAGTGTTAGATAACTGAAGACAGAAGAAATATTACAACAATAAAATAAACCTACATAGCTTAATGAACAATCTCTTATTTACGAAGAAAATAATGATTGTAAATAGATAGAAACTGTGTATTTTAATGAGCCCCACACCCTTTACTGGTCACATAGAAGTACAAAAAGCAAATACTTGAAAAGGAACACGTGTATAAATAAAAAATTTAACACTTGAAGTTTGGAACATCATTAATATTAATTTATAATTTGTTTTGATACTTAAAAACAAACAATATACAACCATTTGACTATGGAATATTTTATTCAGGTTATTAAAAGACCGGCGACTTTCCTGACATTCACTTTTATACAATATCATCCATTCTTGGATCAACAGAAATTTTCTAATTAGCAAAAATATGAATACTTATAGTCATATTGATTTATAGGCCTCTCCCAATGATTTCCTCGGTGACCTGTTGGAGGCAGCCTGCATCCAGTGACGTCCCGGGAGAGGCCTATGTTCAGCAGTGGACTTCTTTTGGCTGATGGATGGATGGATGGATGATATTGATCTATAGTTATCACTCACTTCAACGTAAATGAAAACATGCAGATAGAACCATCTATGCTTGAAAGTTCTTTGTGAATTCCGAAGATATATGAAGTCAACCAACTTTCAAATTAGGCTAGAATGGTGCACTACGACATCAACTTTTCCAAATGTAGAGTAAGTTTGTGTTAGAGGCGACAAAGATGACAAATTGACAAAGAAAAATTGACTAAAAAACCCTTTTTTTGACCAAGATGAAAAGCTATTAAGCTTCCTTCCGGTCCTAGGGGAGGCTGAAAGGGAATACAAACAAAACCTATGCCAGCATACTGACTAAAAACCCCGCGGTGACCCCCACACGCGTTATGGGCGGCACCGGACATCCCAGCGCGAGAGGCGCCCCGGTTTACGTCCGCCTAACCGCCATGCGTAAAACCATTCTTTTGTGGGGGGCCTAAATGCCCCAAACTAAAATAAAAATATACCTAATAAGTAAGTACAATACAGTCAAGATTATGTATCCAAACAGTAATGGCTACAACCGATGCAATTATCCCATCCTGGTTGTATTTGGATATACACGGGATGAACCCGAAACAAATACCCCGCTATTTGTAGAAAAATCCATGGTATGTAAAGTCCGCCAACCCGCATTAGGCCAGCGTTGTGGACTATATCTCCTAACCCCTCTCAATGGTTCTTTCAATTGTAGAGGAGGCCCGTGCCCTGCTGTGGGACGTATATGGACTGATACAGATACCACCAGCAAACTGCTGAATCTATTCGCTTATAATAAAAGTATATAAACCGTTAATTATCGTTGTTATGCAGAGCTAATACAGAGGCAATCGCATTACAAAATATAACCCACTTGAGGATGCAAATATTCGTGAGCACTTATTTTAGGCAATACTTAATAAACATATAAATAAATCCCGCAAAATAGCAGTGTATATACACTGATGTGTTCCGGTTTAAAGGACATTGTAGCCAGAGTAACTACTGGACATATTGAGACTTAACATCTTATGTCTCAGAATGGCGAGCGCAGTGGAATGCCTAGCATTGCTTTGTAATTCCTGGTGTTGTTTGGTTTTGCTACTGTCCATGAGCGGTCGTATCGCTTACCATCAGGCGAATAGCATGCTCGTCTCGCCACTCATTGCAAAAAAAACCATATTAGCTGATATAGATTCTTAGTATGATTTGCAGAAGAACGAGCATCACCTGACGGTGATCACTGCCGCCCATGAACATCAGCAACACCGCAGGGCATACAGATGCGTTGCCGGCATTTAAGCTATGAAAATATTTTTAAGGTCGCCAGGTCGTATCTGTCTGGAATTGCTGGTAGTGGCAATTGGATCTAAAGATTAGATTAAATTTGATTTTTGATGGTTGGGTGATAATATCCGCCCGGATAGTAATAACCCTGTGAAATGGTAAAAAATACGTCATAGTTCTGGAGCGATGGGACTTTTTTGGCCGTTTGTGTTATTATGTATCTCCGGTTTCTACAAATATAATATGTACAGCAAATAAATAATTTAAATTTTAGTAAACTGTAATAACTCTTATGTTTCCTGATCATATATTTAGTATCCGCCTGAATACAATATTGGAAAATCCGTCTTAGTGACGTTTTAGTGGAAGTGTGTCATTTCGGGCAGTAACTGTTTTTCGAACCGCAATTTATTGTAATTTCTTCTTGCATAGAGATTTGAGATATCCCTTACTTTTTATAATAAATGTAGACGTTTATATTAAATGTTTGTAGGAGACTGTCCCGCCCTCACACCCGCCACTGCAACTCCTGTAAGCCAGGATCAACAGTGGCACGCATATTAATGACACTGAGCATTAAATGTTTGTAGTAGAGCAAAACAAATTTTGTATAAAATATATTATGTATCACAACTAAACGCTAAGTGACCATTAAGGGTTTTTAATAGGAGAGGCCCGACGGACTCGAATTTCAGCAGTCGTTTCGATTTTTTTTCATGTTTTAGAACCAGTCGTTGCGTCTAAATTATACAACGTCCTCTTAAATTTTGAGAGACAAAGCTTTGTAAATTGTCTACGCAACTGGTTCCTTAAAAGCTTGTTATTAAATCGATAAGATGTATATAAATGTACTAATAAATGAGCTTAGCTATACATAAACTAAGTTAATTGTATCGCTTTAAGAGTTTTGTTCATATTGCGAAGTTTATTTTTTTTATAATTATAACCACTGAAGTTGTAATAAGTTTATTTACTAAACAATTCGAAGTTGATTTATGGAACTGTTTTAAAATTATAAGACCGCTATTTATATCTAATGTGGAATTATTTGATAGCCTCCAAGGCGCAGTTGGTTAGACACCGGCTGTGAAACGAGAGGCCGCGGATTCGATCCCCGCACCGAAACAAATGTTTGTGTCATCCACAGGTATTTGTTTCGGATCTGGGTGTTTGCGACACCGATAAGTCTCTCGTTGTTCCTGATACCCACGACACAAGACTCGATCTTAGTATGGGGTCAGGACTATGTATGTGACTGTTGGGTGTATTTATTTATTTTTTTATTAAAGCTAAAAACTATTTTTATTTATATTCTTTATTGTACACAAAAATGTAACAAAACAACAAAGTACAAATGGCGGTCTTATCGCACTAAGGCAATCTCTACCAGACAACCATTGGATGGATTTATGAGTGGGAGAAAGAAAGGGCAGTAAAAAACTACATCATAATTATTATAAAAATTGAATAATACAAATGAATAAACCACAAGACATTATTGACGATGCTCGCCTCCGAGAACCGTGTCCGCCGCGATGGACCAAACGTTTGTGTGATCCGCAAATATTTGCCTCGGCTGTTTGCCGGTCCCTTGCAGTTTCTCGTGTTATACATATTATCTTAAACATTCCACTTGGCTTGTTGGTTTTGTATCCTTTATTTTATATGATTTGGTAAAAAACATAAACTCTCTATCACCCTTGCAAGCTTTAACGGTGAAAGGAAACATCCTGAGGAAACCTGCATACTATAAATAGATAGGAATTTCTATTGTATGTAAGGTCCGGCAACTTGGACTAGGCCAGCGTGGTGGACTATAGTCTAACCCCCTTGAATTGTACAGAAGACTGTAAAACAAGAGGTCGCAAGTTCGATCCCCGCATAGAGACAAATGTTTATGAGGCCTACAAGAATTTGTCTCGGGTCTGGGTGTTTGTGAGACTGAAACGTCTCTATTAGTTTCTGATACCCACGACACAAGACTGGATTAATCTTAATGTGGGGTCCGGATTAGGTATGTACATATTATGTGACAGTTAGGTTTTTTAATTTATTATTTAATTAATTAAAGAAAGCTTTTGTAAGATATGACCGACGTAAGCTAAAGGGCGTCTGTGTAGATATCGCTTTGTCTATTTCTGTCAAGCAGCAGTATGTAAGACAGTGATCATTGGACGTTAAGACACTTCACTAGCTTCTCAGGATAATGGTTTCTTAGATCTATGCGAATGTTACACATCGAAATAAAACTATTTTTGACGGATTTTATCGCAGATTGAAAATCGGATGTAAAAATTAAACCAAATCCACGATGAAATCCGTAAAAATTAGTTGTATTTCAATAACTTCTCGGGATGATAAAAACAGTCCAATATAGTACAGATTTTAGTAATTTTATAGTGGTGTTGCTTCTGTTTACGAGTAGATATGTAGATGTGACGCTATTAGGCAAGCGATGTGTTCGTCTCATTAATTATGGCGTTTTACAAAAAAATGGCAATCAAAAGTTTAGATACCTTTTTAATTAAATGGTAGAAAATAACATTATAAATCTATGTTCTAATTTGAAAACGGATGTGAATAAATTAATGTAAAACTTACAGTCTCAATAAGAAACTATTTATTTCGGTTTCGAGCATTATAACATATAAGTGACAAGCATTACTTGAATTTTTTTATTTGTACTTATTTCGTAACAAATGTTTTTCCGTGCGATTTGGGGTAAAATTTAAACACGGAAAATTAGGAAATGTTGTATCTATACTATTTATTATGAATAATAAGGATTTAACGAAAAACTACATATCAAATAATTATGTACAAAACTATTATAATTTCGACTGTTTTCTATACAGGTTTGAACTCTTCTCGAGTCTTTCTTGTTTTAATAAAGCGCCTTAGAGCTTACAACCGATTATGCAAAACATCGGGTGAAATGGCAAAGATTGAGTCGGAAAGCGGTACCTGGTACAGGGTTAAAACTAGATAGAAAAGTCTGTTAGATAAATGAATAACTGTACTCACCACCTAAGGCTGTCGCCGTGAGGTTGTTGAGCATGGCCTCAAAAGGCCAGCCGCGGCCGCCCCCTATGTCGACATCCTGGCGCACTCCCGCACAAACACTGCCACGGCCCGCACAGCAACTACAACTAGCAACCGGCGACCCACAGCATGCTCCGAGCTCGCCGCACGCACGGGCGCCCCGCGACGCGCCGATACGCCGAGATTCCCGACAAAATCCGGCTTAATTTAAAATAATTATCGTCGTATTAAAGGCAATTAGTTTTAATTACCGGCCGGCTCACAACTTATTTACACACTTAATTTTTGTTATAAAATTAATACAACCCGTTTAGTATCAATTTGTATAAATTTGCAGTTTGATTGGTTCGCCCTTAAAATGATCGTTTAATGTGAAAACCCACTGGCGACTGCTACAAAAACGGAGCTCGGCGCTGCGGGCGGCGGCCGACTGGCAGAACTAGCGCCGTCCCGCTCGCCGACAAAGGCGCCGCCCACGCCTCTCCCTCGCACGCCGACCCAGCTTTGTAATGGACGCTCACTTTTGTTTACGTTCGATATGAACAAACGAATAATCTATTATTTCATTCGTGCACGTATTATTGATACGGATTGGTCGCTGCATGCAATATTCATGGGTTGATATTTCGCGTGCCGTCTCCTTCTAACTTAGTAATCGGGCATAACAATCCTGATGTTCTGTCCTTGTCGCGCGGTGGTGTCGGGTATCGAGCGCGTCGGAGCCGCTCGGTGTGGACCAATGGCGTGCGTTGGAAATCACTTAGCGCGGCAACAGCGGGCCGCGATATTGAAATATGATCTCGGGGCACGCAGGGCGTTCCGTTGTAATGGAAAAAACAAATACAGGCGAGTGCGCGGCTCACAGATAGTGTTCGGTAAATAAGAACCCTCGAATGAGATCCGCTGGAAATATTTCAGCGCGCGGACGACGGCGGCTGAGTGCGATTTCTTGTAAAGGAGCCTTTAATTTTCGGACGTTGTTGAATAAGGAATGTGGGGAAATGGCCACTTCACTGAGGGGGCGATGGGGATTTTTTTTTATTTATTTCGAATCTTTCGGTTCCTTTACTGTTTTTTTTAATCTATACCTACTGTTTCTATACTTCTAGTAATTTATTACGATGTTTATTATTATTATAAACATATATCAATCAGGAAATAAAATTTGAACCTAAGATATCAAATTGTTGATTGTATTATTGCCTTAATAATCTACATAATAGGAGCTAGCATGAGGTGAAAAGAACAGGCATCCGATTGATAGTCAATCACCACGCACTTTAACGGTGAAGGAAAACATCGTGAGGAAACCTGCATACCGTAGCGATTTTAAAGAATTTCCACGGTATGTAAGACCGCCAACCCGCACTAGGCCAGCGGTGGACGATTCTCTCGATTGTAGAGTAGGCCCGTGCCCAGCAGTGTGACGTATATGAGCTGATACAGATACAGACAGATCCAATATTTATCCGGAAACACACTTAACATAGTTTAATTCAAAACAAACAATTTAAAAAATAATTATTCCTAGAATTTATTCTTATGCATGTTTTTTTTTTTTTTTTTATTGCAATGAATGGCGAGACGACCATGCCATTCGCCTGATGGTAAGCGATACGACCGCTCATGGACAGTAGCAAAAACAAACAACACCATGAATTACAAGGCAATCCTTGGAATTCCACTGCGCTCGCCATCCTGAGACATAAGATGTTAAGTCTCAATATGTCCAGTAGTTGCTCTGGCTACAATGTCCTTCAAACCGGAACACAACAGCGCATTAACACTGCTGTTTGGCGGGAGAAATAGACATTGCGGTGGTACCCACCCAGGCGGCCTCTCACATATGAGAGACCTACCACCAGTAGATTAATATAAGATCTTAAGGATATTACTTAGTTTTACTAAGTAATTTCTGATAAGAATTGAATCCATTACACATAATATCATATATAATTAGTATTGCTGTCCAATATTAAAAATAATAATAGTAATGGAAGCCAAATTTTTCCGATTCATTTTTTGTTTTCATTAAACAACCCACCATCAAAATGTTCAACTGATGCTCTAAAATAGTAAAAAAAATATTTTTAATAACGTGATTCCCGCCCAGGCCACGGCATAAAGGCTGCCGCTCCCGGCGTATATGAAACTACAAAAGAATTTAATAAAACATCCCAAATACAGCTTCCTGTTCCGTGAAAATTCCCCGCATTTTTCCTTCAATATTTTGCTACAACCTGCGCGTACAGCGTGTTCAATTTTTTCCCACATTTATTTACCTAATGCTCGTAGGTTTTACTAACAATTTACATTCAACCATCATCATCAACCACCCATCAGCCAAAGGAAGTCCACTGCTGAACATAGGCCTCTCCCAATGATTTCAACAGTGACCTGTTGGAGGCAGCCTGCATCGAGCGCCGTCCCGCGACGACAATTTACATTAATTGGGCTTGTTTCTAGAAGAGATACTTTTTTCTAATAGAGCCTTAGATAATTTAACTACAGTAGGAATGGGTCAACTCGATCGGGTACCACCCCGAGACTGTGCTGTCTCACAGAGACTTGAAGTAACTTTAATGTTGCGTTCCGTTCAGTAAGTTACATCGCCAGAAGAAGCTGGTAGGAAGTTAAGGTTACATCTCAAAGAGCGATTTATCGTACACAACTCTGGAAAATCCATCATAATACTTACCCTTACAAATGTACCCCATTGGATTGAGTCTATGTTTACCCGATTTTAAACAAGCTGACTTGTTTGAAATAAATTGTTTGTAGACTCGATAAACATAAGCCTGCTTATATTTTACGTAAGTTATGCTGACATAATCGTGTCGACTAGTGAAATAAACAAATATAAATAAATTAATACACCCGCCCAACAGTCACATATTATATAGTCCAGACCCCACACTAAGATCGAGTCTTGTGTAGTGGGTATCAAAAAGTACGAACTACTTTTCGGTCTCACAAACACCTAGACCCGAGACAAATACCTTTGAATCGCACAAATATTTATTTCAGTGCAAGGATCGAACCCGCGGCCTCCCGTTTCAATGCCACGGAGGCTGTCAGTGTCAAACAATTTAAGTATTCAATTTTTAAATTAACTATATTAGGATTTAACGAAATACGTGGTTATCCATATAATATTTAGTTTAATCGTAATTTAAACCACCCTGTATAACAATTACGCGGCCCTGTGCAGCGTGGGTCCTGCCCCCTGGCCCCCCGCCCTCATCCGGCCCTTCACTCAGGTGCGCCAGACAAGCCCGAGGAATTTAATTCAAATGCTGTTTCACTTATATACCTACTTTTACTAAATTGTTCACAGACAACAATGGAAACAATACATAATTTGCCTAGAGGGCTACTAGCTGCGTAAATTCAATTAATACGTCTTATAATATACAATATACATAGTCCTGAACTTGAAATAATATATACTTTTGTGTAGGGTTGATTACGAGAAACTTTTTTATTGCCATGAATGGTGAGACGAGCATTCCATTCGCCTGACGGTAAGTGATACGACCGCTCATGGACAGTAGCAAAACCAAACAGCACCATGAATTACAAAGCAATGCTTGGCATGGCACTGCGCTCGCCGTCCCAATACATAAGATAGACCCGAAACATACAGTCGTGGATAACATTAATATTTCCCGTAGCAGGGATTGAACCCGCACGCTTTCATTCCACAGAAGAAGTCATAATCAACTTTGCTACGAAGTCCGAGTCTGTTTGTCAAAATTTAATTTTGTAATATCATTTCACCAAAATGCCTTGGATTTGATCCCAGACTTAATAGCAACTGTATTTGAGTACAAAAATCTATATCTCATTCGCACCTCGAAAGGCACTTAAAATTCCACGTAAAAAATCCAGCGGGAAGATTAAAAATCCTAACGTGTCCTTTTATTTAAAAATTCCTAATTATACCAACTAGTAAACGTGGTGGACTGAGGCGTACCACATGGTATAATTAAAAAGGAACCTTAGCAACCAGAGACGAATTCCCATCCCAGGAAAAACACAAACCAACCCGTGTCCCCGCACTAGTCTCCACGGAACCCGAACATTAATAACCCAGTATATAGTAAACATCGAATTAGTAGCGAGACAGTTGGCATGCCGACCGCTACGCCGTAGCGCCGTAGCGCTGTAGAGCTCATAGCTCGTAGCGGGACTACGGCTCTAATTAATTCTGCGAGAGTGTATTAATATTATGTATGTCACCGGTTAGAGAGCTCTGAGAATTATATTATTGATTTTCTGTTGTATGTATAATAGATTTTACAATGAAATTATTCAATTTCATGGTAACTATACTGTTTCATAATTAAATTAAAAAATTGTATACGTATTTATTTGTTATGTAAATCAATAATTACATTTTTGTTTAATCGATCAGCTTTTCAAATACGTTTTGAATTGTCAAGTAATACTGCAATAAAGAAGAAACCAGGCTAGAAATTCTTTGAGCGTGACGTTATTTTTCATATTTAATTTAAAAACATCCACGTATTTTCTTTTTTATTAATACAAACCGATTAATGTGTAATAACATTTATTTCCGATGGAAAGTGTGTTTTAGAAATAGTTGATATTTGGCAATATAAAATAGAAGGTATAGAGATTAGAGAAGGGTTTTAGGGTAATAAGATCTATGGTAAAAAAGTGGTACAATTGCACTATTTATCCAGTAGTTAAAGCTGCTCAAAATCATGGTCTTACAATGAGGTTGTTAGTCTGAATTTCGCCATTTTTTGGTCAATTGGGAGGCTTATCTCACAAAGTGCTTACATTGCATCTTTTTAATGCTTATCAACTCATGGATCGAAAATTGTTAACTTGATCTAGGTTTTGGAGACAGCGGTACTATTCCAATTGCGCAAGCATATTCGTAAAACAATCTAAGGCAATCCGTCCAAGTATTCCTCTACCACTTCAAAACTATTTTATCAAATCACAATCATACATTAAAGCGAATTTAATATGCAATTACTTGTGACGGATGGAATCAAGTGATCGCGACATGATCACACGCACGACGAGTGCGATGGGAGAGGTGAAGAGGAGAAGGGGAGGGGGAAATGAAATGTAGGGGGAGGGGGTGGCGCGGTTTATTGGTGGCACGCGTCTGTCCGGATCTGCGTAATTGCAACATATTGCACTGTGGAGGCGGCGTTTTGGGCGTCCGACACGGCACAGAAGTTGCGGCAGAAATAATATAACCTAGTTTTATTACTAACATTTTTTGTAATTAATTCAATTAATTTTGATTTTTGACCGGCCAATAACCTATCAAAATTGGTTTCCTAGCCGTAAAGGACTAGCCTGATCAACTAAAGCACAAAACCGCTCCGTAAAGCGTGGAAATTAGCTTGTATCTAATGCTGTAGATAGATTTCTAGTTTTTACTTAGTAGTAGCTTTGTTTGAAAAAATATTATTGCTGAAATAGATGCCTACTCGATCTTCCAGGAATAATATCCAAAAGTCACACAAATTACTCTGAAAGCAAGATACAAGTTCTATGTCGTAGATATTAGAAAGTACAGTATATTTTTTTTTTATGTCACAGTATCATTAAAAGTAGTAGAGGCACATTGTATTTATCTTAGACTACTCTAAATTGGTTTGATCTAGATGGACCGTGGAGGCTTGACCTAGGTGGTGCCACTGACTCACTAAAAACAACTGTGAAGTGACCTATGCTATGGCAATATGTTCTGAGTGAGAATATCGAAGGCCCTACGACCCTTTGCTTACCCTATGTTGAAAGGTCGGTAACATACGCCCTTAATGTTGTGAATGCATAGGCGGCGGTTATTACGTACCATTAAATGAGTCGTTTACTCGTTCAACTGACTTATACAAAACATTTATGGATCGCACAAATCATGTGTCTTGAGGCCAATGTTGAATATCCAGACCTTCTTTATAATACGCCTGTATACAGTATGTAACGGAATCTTTAAAGTCGATTTTCAATCACTTAAAAACGTCGAAATGATTTGAAATTTTGCATACTTATCAAGGACCGATGGCAATACAATCATTTTAAAAGTTTTGACATTATCTTTATCTTCGGGATTTACATTTTTTGAAAAAAATATCAGTAGTTGATTATTGTGCAACTGCCTTCCTTATAGATGATATGAGATGTTCATTATTTTGCAGTAAAATCAATTTTAAAAACTAAAAATCTTTCGTAATATTTTATACTCTAACGAACTGTGCCAGCTGATTCAAAACTTGCACGTCGAAAATCCCCCACCACTGTACCGCGTGGCGCGCAGTGGAAACTCAAAAATGTAATATAGAGCGGCCGTGACAAAGGGCGCGCGGAATGCACCGAAACTCGACCAAATTAAATACAGGTGGACTGTGCGCTGTTCAGGGTTTAATATGAATCGTATTGCGACGAGACCGGATGATATTTATACCAGTTTTGAATTTTAGAAGTAATTGTATTTTTTAATTATTATACGCCCACTGCAGGGCATGGGCCTACAATCGAGAGTACGATTGAGAGGGGTTAGGCCGTGAAGTCCACCACGCGGGGCTACAGAAGGTTAGCACACTTTACATAACAGAAATTCCTACAAATCGCTTCGGTATGCAGGTTTCTTCACGATGTTTTTACTTTACCGGTATAGTGCGTGGTGATTGACTATAATCAATATGACTCTGAATATTTACGGCCTTATTCATAGACAGATTCAAAACAGACTTTAGTTATCGAATGTTTTGTCCCTTTCGAACGACTTTAGAATTCAGTTTGAGCGAAGAAGACGGCCTTACCGTTTGAATATACTTGTTTTTTTTATTTTATTTTATGTTTATCCAATCAGAAACTACTTGAACATACACAATTAAAAAAGTACATACATTGATCTGAAAAATGTGCTTCTTTAATTACAGAATTTCATGGGTACATTGCTAAAAACAGCTTAACTATAGAGAAAATATTAAACAGCTAAAGTAAAAATTCATGATTTTTTTGCTAAAATCTCCTCACTCCGTTTTCCTCCGTCTTATTATAAAGAACGGTAAATTTTCCGGGATCCCCAAATCCGTAAGTGTTTATGGCTGCGGATGATCACTTTCTTTGCTCTTTCTTTTATAAAGATTAGCTTTTAAACTACAATTTGTTGATGAAAGTTACTTTTGAATTTTTACTGCAGAGTTCAGCATCGAGCAGACTGACCGACATCTGATGGTATGTAATCAAACAGCTATAAACATGTACAACATTTAAATCGTGGATCAGTTGACGATTTTTCAAAATTTGAAACTAAAGGGGAGCAAAAAATAAAATAAAAGGAAAAGAATAGGTATTGGACTTACGGAAAGTTTCCAGCATTTTTTTCCAGCAATGGTACATAATATAGGTATATACTTAAAACATTCCTGACTCCTCGCTGAAATTGAATTGAAAAATCCAATATCACTTTGCCCGACCCGGGATTCGAACCCGAGATCTCACACGGCATAATTAAACAAAGATTTCTTTTAAATAAGATTTCACCGATCATACATGCTGAGATTCAAGCAATCATAATTTCAGCTAAGTTCATGACAGCTCTCTCTTTCTAACACGTAACTCCATCTCGTTTCATCTCGTTAATAAACTTTAAGTAAAGATGCGTTTCCGTTAATGAGTCGCCGTGGAAACAACTCGAGGAGCTAAGTGAATGCGCTGCTTGATTGTTTACTTAATTCCAACTTAATTCGTGAGTCATGACTTGCATCCGTTTATTTGTATTGGTTGAACTTACGAAGCTTAAACTGCAGTATTGTTAGAATTTTGTTATTACACTTTTTTTAATAATAAATAAATACACCCAACAGTCACATCCATAGTCTTGACCCCACTCTTAGATCGAGTTGGCTCGTGAGTATCAGAAACTACGAGAGAATTTTCGGTCTCACAAACACCCAGACCCGAAACAAATACCTGTGGATCACACAAACATTTGTCTCGGTATGGGAATCGAACGCGCGGCTTCTCGTTTCACATGTGGCTTCTCGTTTCACATATGAGAGACCTACCACCAGTAAAGTACTATTTTAATATAACTTACTTTTGCCACCATTTTTATAGTATAGACTTGACTCAACATATTTAGTCAACACAAGCAGCCGGAAGTTTTTGCAAGATGTATCTGAAACAAAATATATTGGCATATAAGAGAGTAAACAAAATAAATAAATATTAAATTAGAAACACTTATATTTTTGATAAAATATAACATATATCATCCATAAGGACGTGGAAACTCCCACGTGGTCAAGTTAATAGTAGTTAATAGTCATATTAACCTTCGACGATCACCGCACTCTTTGAGCGAATAAATTATATATAACGTGGACTTTATTATAGACATTTATTAAAGGCCTTCGTTTACTAATTATTAACCAAAAATTGAGTAACTTTCAGTCTATTTCTTGGCGTAGTTGGTTAAGTCATCGGCTGTGAAAGGAGAGGCCGCGGGTGGTACCCGCACTGAGAAAAATCTTGATAATAACCACAAATATAATAATAATAAATAAATACACCCAACAGTCACATACATAGTCCTGACCCCACTAACATCGAGTCTTGTGTCGTGGGTATCAGAAACTACAAGAGACTTTTCGGTCTCACAAACACCAACTCAGACTCGAATATTTGTTTTGGTACGGGGATTGAACCCGCGGCCTTTTGTTTCATAGCCGGCGTTTAGGCAACTGCGCTACGGAGACTGTCAAATAATACAGATACAGTTATCTTTCATTCGCGTTTCTTAAATCATTAATATTCATCATTCTTTTCAATAAATCTCGATAAAAATTATTCTATGAATAAAATAAACACATCGGTAGTGCGATGGTGTAACACCATAAAATCCATACGTAAACAAACAATAAAGTAACAAAAACACCATTAATATAGAGCGGAGGCGCTAAGCGATGATTTTTAATAAAAAATATACACCCTTCGACTAATATCTGATATACCTAGGGGCAAAATATATCAACCGAAAAGTCTTATCGCCTACATAGTGATCACACTCAAAATCAACTTTAATTTGCTTCGTTTAAAGTCTAATTTTAAATAATTTTATTTTTTGGATTCCCAAAGTTTTGCGCGGATTAGTTTTGAAAAGAAAAAAATACTTAAGAGTATGAGGTTTAAGTTCAGATTGCAGTGACAAAGGCTGGTGGTTGGAACAAAAAATTGAGTCTGTGTGGGGCATAGCATTGTAGCGTAACCGCTCGGGTAGTTTATTATACGTTAATACGCACCTTAACTCGGATAGATCATTGTATAGTTCTGCCCAAAATTAATTGCAATCGAAAGCAAAAAAGCAAGTTATTTTTGGAGTATGTACGCATCTTAATTTTTTTCATCTATAAATTAAGAACTAATTAGTCTATACATATTATAATAAATTTGTAACTGATCGATGTCTGTACGTGGAAGATAAATGAGAAAAAATTATATTGGGGACTGTATTTACGTAATAGAACCAGTGATTGCTAGAATTTGTGTCTATGCCTTTGTGCACGCTAATCTCAGAAACGGCAAAACCAATTTCGCTTAAAATTGGTATGGAGGTAGCTGACGCCTTGGATTAACACGTAGGTTACTTTATAATGCCAAAAATGTAGTAATTTCGTGGGATGAGAAAGAAATATCAAATATAATTGTTACTTTCTTAAACTCGATAGGGATGGGATGGGACAAGATTACATACTTGAAATAAAAATGTGATGGAATATAACGGGATGGAACGGTATGGGGCGGGAAAAGCAGTATAGAGGACGGCATTGAGTTTGAATATAAATAAAACAGTACGGGAAATAATATGCTGGTGATGTGGACTGGACTCAAAAAGTATCTCACTTGGGCGGAGCCAGGCACGCCACTAGTTAATAAAATAAAGTTATTTCCTTTGAAGTAATGCCGAGATTTAAGGAAATAGTCTGATGGGCCAAAATCTATGTTTTTCATAGCACACTAAAAGTTGACTATTCAAAGTCTCATTTTAAAAGGAGTTCAAATAATTCTCTTTTGGCTGCTTTGAACTTCTTTACATACTAGGCGCGTGTTTATCACATTCTTTTATTCATTGACGAAAAATATACACAAAAACATGTTCTAAAATCTTGTAAAGATAAATTTTTATGGCATGTGAACTTAGCCTGCATATTATACTAAGGTTTCATCGTTCTCATACGAACTCTATTGTACAGAAGACCCGTACTCCCCAATAGGCGTATACGGACTGTTATTATTATATTCTGGTTGGTACGTTTCGGTGGCCTGCAGTGTACGCGCGCGCCCTACTGCGGTGCCGGCATTATTATAAACTTACACGGTTTTTAACTTGGCGCGACGCCGTCACTCGGGAGGCACCTGCTGTTAATACGCCTTCAATATTAATGGCGTATGCAAAATCTCTGGAATAATGCATCATTTTATTATATGCCTCATCGGTTTTGTGGCAGCGTATAGTCCTGGATTTTTGGCCAGGCTATCAAGTTTATGCATGGTGGTTGATATGGACGCGGGTGCCATGGCGGTGCCGCATGTTAGAATCCCAGGGCACACTTCCGACTTTTTGGAGTCTTGTGTTTTATAGTCAATTACTGCGGTGAAGGATAACCATCGCGAGGAAACCTGCGTATCGCAGAAATCTTAAAAATATTTTCTATTATGATATTTCTATTGTACTCTCGGTTCTAGACACATCCCTGGTGGTAGGTCTCTCATATGTGAGATACCGCCTGGGTAGCTACCTCCGCAATGTCTATGTCTCCCGCCAAACAGCAGTGTAAATGCACTGTTGTGTTTCGGTTTGAAGGACATTATAGACAGAATTACTACTAGTTAATTGAGACTTAACATCTCATGTCTCAGGATGGCGAGCGCAGTGGAATGCCAAGCAATGCTTTGTAATTTATGGTGTTGTTTGGTTTGCTACTGCCATGAGCGGTCCTATCGCTTACCATCAGCTGAATGGCATGCTCGTCTCGCCATTCGCAAGAAAAATAAGAAAAAAGACTAATAAATTGGCTCTCTCCGTCGAAGGTTTTAGAATAAGTGTTCGAATAAGTGATGTGAGACCAAAAAGTCTATCTTTGTATCCGGAACGATACAACACTCATACCGACTGCGTACTGACATCAAACGCGCCGTTACCGGATGTTGTTGAAACGAGTCCATGTATGTATATAGTATTTACTTTTTATTTAGTAGGTATTGACTTTGAGAGGTGACCGATGGCTTAGTTTTGTAATGAAGTGTAGACATTGTGTTCGCGCATTAGAGCGAGGCAAATATATCTTTAATAAATGCCCATTTTATAGAATGAGAAGTAAATCGAGCATATATGGAAGAGTCGATAGTGGTCCACATTGCTGAGCCTTCACAGCCTCCGTGGCGCAGTTGGTTAGATGCCGCCTGTGAAACGAGAGGCCGCGGGTTCGATCCCCGCACCGAAACAAATGTTTGTGTGATCCACAGGTATTTGTTCCGGGTCTGGGTGTTTGTGACACCGAAAAGTCTCTCGTAGTTTCTGAGACCCACGACACAAGACTCGATCTTAGTGTGGGGTCATGACTATGTATGTGACTGTTGGGTGTAATTATTTATTTATTTATTCACCAACTAAATCGGTGTCACTTTAAAGTGACAGGTCTTAAGCACCCTGCGCCGACGATAATGCATGAAGAGGTTATTAAAACAAGATGAAACGAATTATTAAATCAGGATAGAGCAAACCGGAATCCTGCCAAACCTGCTCGAAATCGGAAATACCCAGGCTGAACCCGAAGCAAAACACACATTCGTGGAACTATGGTGGCTTTTCCACCATCGTGTACATTAATCTTTATACGTGGGGATATGAGTATCCGTATTATACCACCAGAATCACACTTCATGAACTCCTTGGCAAATTAGATTTTAAATCCCTAGGTCCTAACCTAATTTTAGAAATTCGGAACTGTTTGAATAAATGTTCTTACTAGCCATTTACGAATAATAAGTTTCTAGTATGCTTTTAATGTTTAACTTAACCTACTTTAGAATATCCAGATATTTAAAAAATATATCAATTGTTTTCAAATTGAACTATCCTATTCTGATTAAGTCAAATAAAACCTTCAAATAAAAAATATCAGCGTCTATCTAAATTAATAAACGTTTATTCGCAAGCCGTTGTCTGTAAAAATGAGTCCAGAAATAGCGCCAGGTACAGCCTACAGTACAGGAGAGAATATTTTATTCCGAAATGAATACTTCTTCCGCCAACGTTTAAATCGCTGGCCCGCATAAAGTTTACCCGCTAGAGATACGACAAGATTGGAGTCGATGCTTTATCGATATATTTTTTTTGTAATTGGAATAGAAGCAATGCACGAGAAAATAAGGTATAATCACTGGTGGTAGGTCTGTCATATGTGAGAGGCCATCTGGGCCATCCACCACCGCAATGTCTATTTCTCCCGTGAAACAACACTGCGTAAATGCAAAGTTGTGTTTCGGATTGAAGGCCATTGTAGCCAGAGTAACTACTGGACATATTGAGACTTAAAATCTTATGTCTCAGGATTGCGAGCGCAGTGGAATGTTGCTACAGTTTATGAGCGGTCGTATCGCTTACCATCAGGCGAACGGCTTGCTCGTCTCGTCATTCATCGCAATAATTTTTTTTTAGCAAAAATGACGTAGAGTGATCACAGCTGCTATTGAACAATTTGACATGTGGTTGAACGTCTACGCGTTTTTAGTTTAGGCGATGCAGGATGTGATAATTATGACGATTGGTTATAAAGCTAACGACTGTCACAGTCTGATTGGATAAAACGTGGTAAAACTGCATACAGCACAATAAAATTTAGCCACAACTAATTTAGAGAAAGTATACAGTGATGTGAAATATATCATTTGGATTCAGTCATCGTTTTACTCCACCGCCCGATTCGAAAGACGGTTGTCACCAGAAAAAAACCGAAAAAAAACTCTAGTGTTGCTCTTTTTAGATAGTACTAACAACATGATAAATACAATAATTATAACAGTAATCGCAACTTGTTTTAATTCAGAGCAGCTTATTAATAATTTACAAGCTATTTTTTTCCACTAATTTTAAAACATTAACGTAATTGAACTTTACTGGACGACCCAAATTCGTCCACTGAGCACAGGACATACCTACAATGGAGAATTCGGCTCAGAGCGGCTAAATTAAATAAAATTTACAAAAATACAAAAACATCGACATCTTCACCCCGTCTCTAGCAGCAACCGGCATGAGAGCTAAGCCCAGTTCGCGCTCCCCCGGGAACTAATATATTGTTATTTGTTACTGAAATACCTACGAGATACAAGCTTGCCTTTGTCTATATATACATATATAATTGTGCGGTTGCGTCAGAACTTCGCGCTGCATTTTCGGGAGTTCGCTTTGATAAATTATGTTGAATATGTATCTGTTTACATACATACATACATAAACTCACGCCTTTATCCCAAAAGGGGTGAGCAGAGACGCAACCAGGACACCCACATTTCGCCTAGTATGTTCCGTCCCATGATGTGATAGAGGGCGAGCCTATCGCCATATCGGACACAAATTCCTGACTCCGGGCTGATAATGAATAAAAAAACCCATTATCACTTTGCCCGACCCAGGATTCGAACCCGAGACCTCAGCTTTGTAGTCGTACCGTAGTACAACAACGCCACCGAGGCATTCTGTATGTATGCATATGTTTACAGTAAAAGGAAATTAAGAATGCATGTTTTAAATAATGTATGATTTCTTTAAGGTAGAATTTTTGTATTAGCTCTGTGTTCCGGTTTGAAGGACATTGTAGCCAGAGCAGGCACTAGATATACTGAGACTTATAACATCTTATGTCTCAGGATGGCGAGCGCGATGGAATGCTAAGCATTGTTTTGTAATTCATGGTGTTGTTTGGTTTTGCTACTGTCCATGAGCGGTCGTATCGCTTACCATCAGGCGAATGGCATACTCTTCTCACCATTTATTGCAATAAAAACAAAACCAGCAAGCACAGCTTAACAATTATAATTCAGTTCGCCAGCGTTCATAGCGTAGTTGGTTAGATGCCGATTGTCAATCGAAAATGCTTGGGTTTAATCCCCGCTCAGAGCTAATGTTTCTCACCAGACGCGGCTGCCAACACTTCACAGTGGTCGCAGGTTCAAATCCCATGACACACCTCTGACTTTTCGCAGTCATGTGTATTGATGCAACACCACGCACTATAACGGTGAAGGAAAACATCGTGAGGAAACCTGCATACCGAATGCGATTTGCAAGTATTTCTATGGTATGTAAAGTCCGCCAAGCCGCACTAAAACAGCGTTGGACTATATGGCCTAACCCCTCTCAATCGTATTATCGATTATGGAGTAGGCCCGTACCCAGCAGTGGGAAGTATATGGGCTGATACATACACAGGAGAAACTCGAAATGGAATACACTTACGTGGGTTTCTATCATAGAAGTGTTTTACTAGTAATAAATAGAGTTCAAAGATTTTTATAGCATCAAAAATATGAAGAAAATTCAGACAAGCGCAGCTTCTGACGTCCACCCACATGATAGACAAACCACCTTGTTAAAGTTTAAGAAATCGCCTGGATGCCCGTCACTTCCAACGTCCAATGTGTTTTCTTGGGGAGGCCTATACAGCAATGGACTTAAAATGCCTTAAGATATTAAAGACATAACAACCATAATTCATCCCCCACATCACCCGCGCAATAAATTAAACAAAAAGCATAAATAAAAATAAATCTCGGTTATCTCATGGCAAAAATGAAGGAAAATGTACTCGACAATATTCGTAAGCCCCGAGCTAAAGCGCCGAGCCTCGGCAGCGGCCCCGAATACAAACATCCGATAACTAACCCGACGCCAAACATATTTCAGACAGTATTAACCGACTGATTTATAAAACGGCTTCGCGAACCGCAATGGGCGGAAAAATTGCGCCTCCGTAGCGCCCAGGGTTATCCGGATTACGCCCCCGATATAATGCTTATCCGTGTTACGCTTTGTGGGATGCCGAAAAAACAACGGTTATTATAAAATGAAATATGGGTGAGTGGTTTATAAAATATTTTACTTTATTTTAACTGTATTTTAATTTGTCCACTTGCGTTTGGAAGATGTCGATTGGAAAGTCCTAGTTTTGAATGGAGCTTAGGAATTTCTGTATCAGCCCAAATACATCCCACTGCAGGGCACGGCAACCAAGAGTACGATTGAGAGGGGTTAGGCCATGTAGTCCGCCACGCTGGCCTAGTGTGGGTTGACGGTGAAATCGCTATGGTATGCAGGTTTTCTCACGATGTTTTCCTTCACAGTTATAGTGCGTGGTGATTGACAATCAATACACACATAACTCCGAAAAGTTCAAGGTGGGTCCTGGGATTTGAACCCGCGACCACCGTGAAACGTGTTGGCAGTCGCGTCTGGTCCGTTACCAACAGGCCACCACGCACTTAGCAAGTTACTTGCAACAAATTACAACAATTACAGCCTGTTTCCAACAGGTCACTTTGAAAATGCTTCAGCCAGCCACTGTCAACATGTCATTCTTATTATTTTGACAGCATCGCCTTCGGCCTGAGAAGACCGTAGACAACCTATAATTTTGATTCCCACGCCTATAAACAACGTCACATATTAATCTGTCAGTAATGTTTAGTTTAACCGTGCATACAATGCGTGGGGCGGAGGGCGGAGATCGGAGGTCACGTGTGCGCAGGTGAGGACTTTGAAGGGACACGCGTACGTCAATACGATGTTGGATGTGTTTGTCAATGATGGGAATTATTGTTTTTTATCCTGACTCTTGATGAGATTATTCGATAGAGAACCAAAGTAATAGACATAGCACACAGGATAAACAAGCTGAAGTGGCAGTGGACTGACCTTATCTGTCGAACAAGCGATAACCGCTGGGATAAACGTGTTCTTGAGTGAGACCGCGCTTTGGCAAGCGTAGGACGCCCTGCAGCCAGGTGGATTGACGATTTGAGTAAGGTCGCTGACAGATGCTGGATGCGACAGGGTGAAATGGCGCAATTTGGAGGAGGCCTATGTCCAGCAGCATGCATTGAGTCTGAAGTCATTAAATTAACACCTGGCTTCGTTTTCGGTCGTAACCTGGATATACCCTGTATATTTAGATAACATATACATTTTTACCGTCAGTGATTCAGTTCAATCAAATAAACTATCACTTAGCCATCCAAATGACGTGCAGAAAGCAATATTCTCACACGTGACCCTTCCACACGATTGTTCGTAATAATAAACACGGGCGCGTGTGGCTCATCTTCATGTCAGTTGTAGTTAGTGCGCTGTGCGAGGGAGCGTGCGCCAGGTGATGACGTAGACGCACACGTCACGGGGTGCGTGCCGCTGGGGGCTAGAGTATAAGGTTTATAACAAAAAATATATCCACCCAACAGTCACAAACAAAGTCCTGACCTCACGTTAAGATCAAATTAAGTCTTGTGTTGTTGGTATCAGAAACTACGAGAAACTTTTCGCCCTCACAAACACCTAGATCTGAGAAATTATTTGTGGGCCTCACAAACATTTGTCTCGGTGCGAGGATCGAACCCGCGGCCTTTCGTTTCATAGCCGGCATCTAACCAACTACACCACGGAGGCTGTCAAAAACTATTTATATTTTGGTGATGAGGCTCAAGTTCCAGGCCGTCGCTAGTTTGGGATCTAAAGTGAGGAACCTTTTCGCAACACTGCCTACTGCATCTAACTGCTAGACCAACGACCAATAAGAAGCTCTGGAGATGCTAGTCAGGGCTCTTTGGTATCAATATACATCAAAAGATTTGTGTTTGAGAGTCTTTACCAATCTCGCTCACTGAGCAAATTGACGATTTTCTATGAGTCTGTGCTACCACATCAGTCAAACCGACCCATTTGTACTACAGGAATACTTTTGAACTACAATTACACAAGTAGCTTCGAAAATTTTCAAGTGTCTGGATCTGGTAACCTTCAAGTTATTAATCAGTTTCGCTCAATTCTCGTAACCTCTGTTCTGAACCAGTCTACCGTGTCAGATGTATTTTTATTTCGCCCCAAATACACTGGACTCAAGCGGAACGCGCCAAATATCACAATGCAAAGGTGCATTTAATAGAGACTTGATTGATGTATATCGTAGAGGGGTTACTATATCGACCTTTATCATATCTTTCATTTACCACCTGTTTGTCTACCTTATTTGTATACCAATAAGGGTGATTTTTGTTTGATGTTGGAGTATTTAATGGCAAAATGTTTTGGATAGTCGGTACAGACGAACCCCGATGCGAGGTATTCTCGTGAGAACACGGTTTAATCAAAGCACAATGTTGCAAATGATCCAATTTTGTTTGACTGTTATCTGGTATTATTAAATTTTGGAAGGTATGCTTTGATCGTATTTAATAAGTAAGTTTGACTATGGTAGGTATTTTTTATATTGATGCCTATTGTCTTCTTGTTTTGATAAGTGTCTGCAGTATTTATAATTTCCATTTAAATTTATATTATTTTTTTTAGTTTGTATGACAATAGGTCTTTTAATCGAATATATTACAGAGTTCACGAATAAGAATTTTGATATAATATCTACTCTTTATAGAAAATTTATACAAAATAAGATAAGATAAACATATTATAACTACCGTATTATATTTATTGAGGCCCGTTTTACATATTTGTAGTAACGTTGGCATGATATAAAGTCCTCTTATTTTAATCGATTCACCAAGATTTTGTTTGGCAACGAATTTTACAGTAATACAGCCAATCTACCCTTCATTTTCCGACCTATACTTATCGCATTCAAATCATACTTTTACATACATTCCCGTCGCTAAAGTTGAGAATGATGCACATATTCCCACATTTTAAACCGAACTTTATTAAAATCAATGATTTGCAACAATTTAACTAAATAAGGCGTGCCCAAACTATCGCCCGCGGCGCGAGTAGGCGCGAGACGCGCGCGATCTCCCGCCGCGCTAACGACCTTGCAAACACCAGTACAATAATAAACAGATATTAGCAGATTACCGCTGGCAGCGGCGCGGCGCGGCGCGTGCGGCGACACGCGACCTATTGTGTGGACCGGCATTATTTTTTAGTTTATATTAAATGCATAGTGCGCAAATTGAATGTAATCGTTGGATTAATGGGCTGAGTAATGCAAAGCAAACGGAGCAATATAGGATAATGTAGGAGTGAGGAATAACAGTGACTTTGACAGGTTGTATTAATTGTTCTGGAAATAATTAGGGTTTGCTGAGGAACATTGGTGAGAATGTAATAATAAATATTGACAATAATACAAAGTTGATTTCAATTTAAAAAGAAGTTATTTAACACGAATATTGGTTTAATATGCGCATAATTATTTTTATAAAGAGTTACGATCTATTGAAGAATTTGTTAGAGAAAATTGCCAACTTTAATCTTAATTAAACTTTAATCTTAATCTCTTTAGTTCCTAATTCCTCTTTTCCATCATGCAATATGGTAAATGACACTATTTTTCATGTATAGAAGCAACTGTGAAAGCCAAAGACTAGGCAAAGCTATACAATCTGACTATGGAAACAGAGCCCGACATCAATCAGGATAATACTACGTAAAAAGAAATAAAGATTTCTTCTGATAATTCACAATACTGTTTTTGTATTTACCCGACTGCGGAAGAAGGAGGCATTATCTGCTCACTCCTAGATTTTATTGCTCTACCTACATATATCACTCAACAAAAAAGTTACGAGAAGTGAGCGCGTTATGCCTCCGACTGCGTTTGTGAGCACAGTCAACTATGATAATTCAAAACCAACATAAAATATTAAAATTAAAATCTTGTTTCTATCTTTTCAATTCTTCAATGAATTTAATAAAATTCGCAAATAAGGACACAATCGGGTTTTTTTTTAATATTTTTTTAATTTCCGTACTTTAATACAAGTATAAAAAAAACTATAATGTACAAAACATTTGTTAAACCTATAACCACATTTACTTGAGTCAAAAACTAATTCTAAACAACAGTTGACGCACTTGGCATATAGCGTGGGTTCGTTAATAGGATACTGAAACAATCGTGTGTGATTTTGATGTTATGTCTTATTACAACGAATTGTAGTCGAGATATTATTGTTCAAGATTTTCCTCAGCGTTTTCCATGCGTTAGTAACTCTGCAAAGTTGAGTTATAAATGTATTTTTGAGACGCTTTTATTAGCTTCACCTATGTATGTATTTAATGGAATCATAACGTCGCGTCTAATTAATTTGAAATTTTGCTCACTTATCAAGTACCGATGACAATATACTCGTAATAATTTAAAAAGATGTTAACATTTTCGAACCAAGTTATGTAGATATTTATCAGGTAAGCCGCTTGCTACACCGGGTATATCAAGACTGCGACCAAAAATGAAGCCAGTTTTAGTAGCCGGTAGTTTTACTGGTTACAGACACAATGCAATTAAAATCATCGTATTTGGATGGTACATACCTAGTACCCTTCGAAAATAGTAATTTAAACCTTTGTGTACCATTGCGTTCTTTAGAATAAAAAGGTGTACATTATTATTTTAAGAAAACTATGTTTTTATCACCTAGATAAGTAAAAATTACAAAAAAATATTGACGAATTTTTGTTGCGAATTTTTTAGTTGCATTATATCTGAAGTCCCTAATTCTACCTGGCTTCGTTTTCGGTCGCAGTCTTGATACCCTGTATATTTGGGCAAATGCAATAAAATCATAATAAACCCAAGAAAACGGAAATTGCATAGCGACTAAGCCAAAGGAGCGAATATCAAATACAAGAGCATTGAGCACAGTGACGTCACAGAGCAACACTCGCGCCTTTGTTGCGTCCGCTCGAGTGCAGCCGACATTGAATTAATTCATACTTCATTAGATTACACACATACGGATGGCTTTTAGGGACGGACACGACGCGTGTTTGCAAAAGTTTGCTAGTACGTTGAGTATTCACACACGTAATGTTGTCTCTCGATAATGACATACATATTTAATTCATATACATTTATAGGGAAAACTTACTCCTGACTCTACGACTTAAAAGCTGATGATAACAACTTTTGCATAAGCTGACAACAAGCATTTTTCGGCCATGAATATTTAAACCGCATATTTTTAAATAATAAAAAAAAAATGTGTGTGTGTATTAGTGTACACACGTAAGAAGTGAAACTTCTTTATGACATCATTTTTCGAAAAATGATCTACTATTTACAAATTTACAGAATTGGTAAAATAAAGCTAAATTAAATAAAGTTTAAGTTTAGGAGGGGGGAAATTTTTGAGGGAATTTGGGATTTCTATCGGGGTCAATTTGTAGCCCTCACCGAGACGGTTCCGAGGATACCAAGCTCGGTGGGTCCACGACCTTTATTGGCCGAGATAGGTTTAGGGGGGGTGAGGTAAAAATTTTAGGTGGGGGTAGGGGCGGGGGGGGGTTATGTTTCGTGGGGGGCTATTGGGCACCTTAAAATATTTTTGGGTGGGGAAAGTTGTGGGGGGGGAATTCGGGAATTCTGTTGGGGCAGGATTGTAGGCCTCACCGAGCCGGTTCTAATGAACCCAGGGTCAATGGGTCTACGATGGATATTGGCGGAGATAGGAATAGGGGGGGTGAGGTAAAAATTTTAGGTGGGGGTAGGGGCGGGGGGGGGGTTAGGTTTCGTGGGGAGGCTATTGGGCACCTTAAAATATTTATGGGTGGGGAAAGTTGTGGAGGGGGAATTCGGGAATTCTGTTGGGGCAGGATTGTAGCCCTCACCGAGCCGGTTCCAATGAACCCAAGGTCGGTGGGTCTACGATGGATAATGCCGGAGATATGAGTAGGGGGGGTGAGGTAAAATTTTTAGGGTGGGGGTAAGCGGGGGGGGGGGTTCGTGGGGAGGCTATTGGGCACTGTTTTGGATTTAGGGTGGGGGAAGGCCAGAGGGGGGGTAAGGATCAAATTAGAAAAAAGTGGGTGGGACTTAAAATTTTGGGTGGGGCTTGGAAACGGTTGGGGGTGTGGCTTACTGAAGTGGGTACTAATTTAATAAATAAAAAAAGATGGCGCGTAACGGAAGAATGTGACGCGTAACGAAAAAAAATTTCCAACCCCGATAAAGAAGCTTCACTTCAAAAAGATGGCGCGTAACGGAAGAATGTGACGCGTAACGAAAAAAAATTTCCAACCCCGATAAAGAAGTTTCACTTCAATAATAAATACACCCAACAGTCACATACATAGTCCTGACCCCACACTAAGATTGAGTCTTGTGTTGTGGGTATCAGAAACTACGAGAGACTTTTCGGTCTCACAAACACCCAGACCCGAAACAAATATCTGTGGATCACACAAATATTTGTTTCGGTGCGGGGATCGACCCCCGGCCTCTCGTTTCACAGGCCGGCGTCTAACCAACTGCGCTACGGAGGCTGTCATATACCTAAGTAATTCGTGTAATTACAAGAATCTCAACAAATGTTTTAAGTGCGCCCAAATGTCATACACATAGCGGATAGCCTACACTAAAACACCAGTCAAGTATCACAGGTATAAATACAAGAGGCTTTTTGGTCCTACAACACCAAGACTAGAAACAAATATAACACAAACACATACGGGATTCGAACCCGAGACCTCAGCTTTGTAGTCGTACCGTAGTACAACTACGCCACCGAGACATTATATTACCTTATTTCTACAAGATTTAAATTTATTAGAAGCTGCGGTCCCGTTCACGACAGTCGCCCGTATATTTCTATATTCAGCTATGACTGTACTTGCAAACAGTACAAGAGCTCTGTAGTGGCAGCGGCCGGCCCTGCCACTTGGCATCCTCGACAGCACTCCATATCCCAACGGATACTGCGGATATCGCGATGTGGCGGATATTGCGGCATACTTCTGTGCCATTGTTATCCGATGTTTGCTAAGCGTGTAGTTTTTAAATTATTTGTGAAATAAAAAGGTTTCGAAAAGAGAACGAGTTCGAGTATCATGTTCGTTCTTATCCGGTGAAATTTTCATTTTCATAGTATTCCGAACTGGTGCAAGAAAATGGATTCTATAAATTATTTTCATTTCATTTCCTTCTAAATCAACCGTAACGAAATCTTCTTGACTGTACTAAGTGGGTATTTGACATGCTCACAAATAAAGATAGATAAAGATAAAAATATTTGGAGAAAATATGCAATAAATTTTATTCATTCTTAAAATCATACAATCATTATATTAAAGGGAATATATTTTACAAGTTCATAAATAAAAGATCAAACTAAAAAAATCTTTAATATAATTTTGATCTCTAACTATAGTTCTACGCATTATTCCGCATTATTATTTAATCTTTAATTCCTGGTTTAAATATAAACAACTTAGAACGTACATATCAAATTTTATTTCGAAAATCTCTATCAGATTTAACATCTAACACTATTCCTTATCTCGTGAGAACATCTACCTCTATAAACCCAATCATTTCCCTCTAAAACAGCGTTTTAACGCACGTGTACTTCACATTTGTCTTAGCAACTTTTTAATTTGCTTTTTTCAACCGACCTCCCGGAGTTTAGGCTAGCGGCAGACTATCAATTTTATGATACACGATGTTTTTAATTATTTCATCAATATTTTTATAGTATCGGTAGTTAGTAGAACTGTTTTAGATTAATATTGAAAACACACTATTTGCAATATATTTAAAACAAATATTATAGGTACTATATGTCTGAGTAAATTACAAAAAAAACATCCACCCATACACCAAACAGTCACATACGTAGTCCTGACCCCACAATGAGATCATTTAAGTCTTGTGCCGCAGATATCATAAGCTACGAGAGACTTTTCGGTCTCACAGCCACCCAGACCCGAGACAAATACTTGTAGGCCTCTCAAATATTTATCTCGTGAATAGATCGAACCCGCAGCCTGTCGTTTCACAGCCAGTGTCTAACCAACTGCGCCACGGAGGCTGTCACAAACAAGGCTTGTTTGAGATTTAATAGCATACAAGTTGTGTAGTCAGTGCTATATGATTCATCTATCTTTTTCATACAGGGAAAATCCCCTAACAGATCCATTTATGTATGTAGGACTCTACATTTTGAAGTCGGAAATTACTAAATAATTAACATTGCTCTTGACTTTTATTTGGTCAGTCCAAATAACAAATCGCGAATGTTTTTCCACATCTTACACTAACAATTCTGTAGAATATAATGATTTATATAAAAACCATATCTGACATCTAACTGTTCTAATACAAGCCACATATTTACATACTTCAATGCATTATGCGGTTATCACATGTTTATTAAAGTCTACTAAGGTTATTTATTAATCAAAGTTATTTGTATTATTTGCTAATTATGATCCTCTTCGACTATATGAAAATATTTTGAGACCACCTGTGTAGCTAAAAGTAGTTTATGCGAATAATAATGGCATGTGATATACCGCGACCTGAATCATAAGATTAACGGCTGAAACCTTTTTTAAATCTGAGAGGAACCTTTAGTTAAACCTTTAGTTAAAATTATTACTACTACAACCATTAAATGTAAACTGTATGTTTTGTCCTCGAACTAGATAATATCGTTTAAAAGACCATGATAATATAAATTAGTAAGCATTCAGTCAGGGAATTCTAATTCATAATAAATGATCAATTTACTCGCGTATGAGTAACAACGTACAGATTCACTTAAATATTGTTACCAGATAAATTATCTTCGCTATTTGAGTCATAACACCTTTACTATGATTAGTCATAAATGATAAAAGCAATACATAAATTGGTACTGCAATAACATAATGGTAAATATTTTTTTACCAAACTGGTACTACAATAACAAACAAGTGACAAAATATGTTTATTGATTTTTTAAATGAAAATCCTAAATTATTCCGGCCATTATAATCTAATTGTCGACATAAAACATTTACATAAAAAGTTTTAAAATAGGTATGTATTTTTAACTAAAATACAAAAAATCGATCGTCTGCAGGAGCCTTTACACGCAAGTTCGAAATTCAAAAAATTAAATTTAAGAACGGGGCATAAATGAGGTTACGCTACCGGAAGCCGCCCGGCGCTGCTTGGGGAGACGCGGGGAGACGCGGGGAGGTGAGGGGGAAGTGTGGGGAGACGAGGGGAGGCGGGGGAGAGGTGCGGCGCGGGCGCACGGTAGCACCGAGCTGATACGTCAATTAGCGGGTAAATGTCAGAATTCGATGTGAACTACACTGTTATATACAGCGTGGTTGTTTTACTAACAACGGTTTCTGGTATAAATACATCGGTAAAGCGCGTATATCGATGGCCATATTAAAAAGTAAAAAAATCTGTATTAATTAATTGTAATACTTTTGAAATATGATAGATTTGGCTAATGAGCAAACGGCTCACGTGAAAGTAAGTTACCATCACCCATGAACATCTTAGATCTTAGCTTTTCCGGAGTCTCACAGGAAAAAATCCCAACGACACACGACATAAAATCCGTCACATCAGCTCTCTGCGAGACAGGAGGACCACCGTAGACGAGATAGCTCATAATAGGAATGCTTATAGTATTAGAAGGCAACAATGTCCCTCTACTATTTTAAAACTAAACAAGAATCAGCAAAACTCAGTATGTTTTTTTTTTTTTGTCAACAAGTTTTTTTTTCTCCTGTCGTTTCTAAACCGGCTTTTTGCTCACAAAGCCTAAATACAAACTATTCGTACATTTCTAAATCAGTACAGATTATAATTTAAATATTCATAAATACATACGCATCGTGTTATGCCGTGCGGACTCCATATTGGACTAAATTGCAAATAATTAATATGTATAACCGCAAGTGCACTTGAATTAAACACGCTCGCTCGCGATCGCCGATAATTATAATAAAACATAATCGAAACAACCACACACAAGTCAGCGGAGGATATAAGCATCTGCACTACAAATTTTTGAAACCAATACGGTATTTTGACTATGATCGATTTTTTTAATAATTTTGGGGTTAAACACAAAAACCATTAACTTAAGGATTTCTATGAAAACAGTATTAAAGCAGCTTGAAAAATAAGACAAATATTAGTATTTTAAAAAAAGTGTGGGATCTTAATGTCTCTTTCACACGCGCACACTGTAATGCATATTCAGACTAGTGACGTCACTAGTTTTGTTTTACATCCCTTTTCTTTTACACTACAGGATCTAAAACCTTTTTTACTTGTTTAATTCTTAATGGATTTACTAAATTCTTTGTTTGCTAGATTTTGGATATGGATACTTTTTTTATAAATAGAATTAAAAAAATGGATTCAAATACCTCATTGGCAACAACAGCATTTCCAGACAAATACGACCTGGCGACCTTAAAAAAAAGAGCACGCATCTCCATGTCCTATGGTCTTTCAGATGGTCATGGGCGGCGGTGATCACTTACCATCACGGTAAGCGTATGCTCGTTTGCCTCCTATAATATACAGAATGAGTTTTTCAAGTGGGCGTGGATGGCCAAATCCGAATCTATGAGTAATAGCGAAAAATGCTTAAAGGAGTGACGAGCCTGATTTTGATGAAAACTAAAACTGCATACTTAGATTTTTGATAAATCAATATCCCTAGCCAGGAATCGGACTCGATGATTTTGAAAAAATAAACACAGGCTGTAATGAAATAAAACTATTTTTTACGGATTTTATCGCGATTTGGTTTAATTTTTTCATTTTTTAACTTCTCGACGTTTCGATTGCTATACAGCTTTCGTGGTCACGGGGCGGACTGAAGGAGGACTCAGGAAATCCGTAAAAAATTGTTTTATTTCAATGTGTAACATTCGCATAAATATAAGAAACCATTATACATGCTGTATTATTACACTATTCGATAATGTTGCTACGAAGGATCAACCAGATGGGAATACAGGAATTAAAAAAGAGAATTGCTGTTAATTACTAACGACTGTTAAAAGAGACCGTTATTAAGTGACTTCGTAATACCTTGCCCGTACAGTAACATGCCAACAAAAACATTAAATAAATATAGCTCACCCTGTATACAAGTAAATGAGATGCGCACGCCGAATGTTTTCACACGTCGGCTCACTCACGCGCTCACGCGACGGTGTTTTCCTACACCGTACGGTCGGCGCAGTCTCTCCGGGGCGGAGGGGCGGAGGGGCGCTTCGGCGGAACTGGGCGAAGGGGCGGAAATGAGCAAAGTAGCGAAATATGCCGAACCTAGGAGTATCGATACAGCGTTCCATTCGCTAACAGTCTTCCGCTAAACGTATTCTTTTTATTTTAGTTTATTAAGTACCAAGGGAGCGAAAGATGGCGAATAAAGTAAACAAAACCGAAATGAATAATTCGCCACCAATCTTCCGGCTAAGCTTCTAATGTACACAATTTAGACCCACCACGGTTTGATAGGAAATGATTGAAGCAAACCTGTTTTGTTTTGATAGTGTATTGGCTTATGCCCTAACGAATATTTGTTTTTTAATCAGCACTCATTATCGTAAAATTCCCCTCTCTTTGGAACAATGCCTTTTTTTAAGCTACTGAATTACTCGTATAACTGCTGCCTCAGTAGCGTAGTTGTATTACGGTACGGTTACAAAACTGAGGTCTCGGGTTCGAGTCCCGGGTCGGGCAAAGTGATATTGGGCTTTTCTATTCATTATCACTCCGGAGTCTGGAATTTGCACTCAATATGGCGATAGGCTCGCCCCCTATCACATCGTGGGACGGAACATAAAGGGCGAATACATAATCAGTGGGCTTCGGTACGGTTTCGAGAAGTAAAAATGTTGCTTTTGTGTTAAGCGAGAGATTGCTGTACATCCCTTTGAATCCTAACCCCGCACTAAACTACAAGTCTAGAGCTATAACAGGGTCACTACGAGAGACTTTTCGACTTCAAAATACTCAGACACGAAACAAAAAATTGTAACACAAATACATTTATCTCTGCACTGGGATCGAACCCGTTGCCTCTCGTTTCACAGCTGACAGAATCTAGTAATCATATTAAAATACGATATTGAAATAAAACTAATTTTATTGCGGATTCGGTTTAATTTTTTACATTTACTAATGTATATGTGGTGTATTTTTTACTTTACTGGATAGGTACCACCGCAATGCCTATTTCTCCCTCCAAACATCAGTGTAAATGCCCTGTTGTGTTCCGGTTTGAAGAACATTGTAGCCAGAGTAACTACTGGACATAATGAGCCTTAACATCTTATGTCTTAGTATGAAGAACGCAGTGGCATGCCAAGCAATGCTTTGAAGTTCATGGTGTTGTTAGGTTTTCTACTGTCCATGAGCGGTCGTATCGCTTACCATCAGGCGAATGCCATGCTCGACATTCATCGCAATAAAAAAAAGTATATTCATCTCATCCAAAGAAGTTTATTAAACACAAAGCAAATCCGATAATGCGTTCAATAAGGCATAACGTTTTCTACTATGCATAGTGCAGGGCACGGGACAGACGTTACGTGGGGCGACCCCCCACTTATAAATCAGCTCGGCTGATTCAATATTAATGATGTTTTAACCTTAGTGATTTATTTGAAGTGGTACAAGGAGCGAGATGGAGCGGTTTGGTTTTTTGTACAGCAGGAAAATTAAACTAACAAGCGATTTTCTATTAGAAGTTTCATAGGGTAACAAACTTAAAGAACTTTTAACCAAAAGGCCATAGTGATTGAAACCACACCGTGATATGTTTTTGTAAGTTTGTAATAGCTATATAATTTAAATATCCACTGGGATATTGTGGTAGCTCATAGTTTCTTCTTCGGTAAATAACACGTTCTTTTATAGTGACTACAATATGCCTGATAAGGAGTGCAGTGTAATCCACAGATTACTTGTCGCTGAGCGACTACATTGGCCTGAAATAATTATGCCCGTGCGATTAGCATCGAATACATAAGCTGGATATAAAACACGACACACTTGGGTCAGGTTGGGCGGACACGAATACCGCGCCACTTTTTGGGTCAACAGGTGCTTCAACAGTTCAAAATATAAAAATAATAAATAAATAAACTCCCCGCTCCTTCCTATAACTTGCGCCACCCCCAAAGCTGTTGTCGGGGGCCCCAAGTTTTTGTTTATTGCTAATAAGGTATCGCGAATCACCAGCAGATTGCCTGCCAGGGACCATCCGGAATTTATTCCGCAAGCGAACAACAATTTTAAATGCTATCTTTAAAAGTTTTAGGTAAAATCGTATTTTATTTCGAAAGTTAAATGTTTTGGAGAATGTATAGTAGTAATTGGTCGTGGTAAGGAGTTTGAGTAATATGAATGAATATAATATGACTATAAATAAATAAATAACATCATAACATCTTATGTCTCAGGATGGCGAGCGCAGTGGAATGCCAAGCATTGCCTTGTAATTCATGGTGTTGTTTGGTTTTGCTACTGTCCATGAGTGGTCGTATCGCTTACCATCAGGCGAATGGCATACACGTCTCGCCATTCTTTGCAATAAAAAACTATAAGCAACTCGGGAACTACTATAGCCCGTAGCTACATTCAAAATGCAAAAACTTCGTATAGATTCTATAGCTTTGGCTCGCGTTACATTAATCTTTAAAAATCGGTGTCTACGTCTCACCTAATAAATAAATAAATACACCCAACAGTCACATACATAGTCCTGACCCCACACTAAGATCGAGTCTTGTGTCGTGGGAATCAGAAGCTACGAGAGACTTTTCGGTCTCACAAACACCCAGACCCGAAACAAATACCTGTGGATCACACAAATATTTGTTTCGGTGCGGGGATCGAACCCGCGGCCTCTCGTTTCACAGGCGGCGTCAAACCAACTGCGCCACGGAGGCTGTCAAAATGGAACCTTCCTTCTAAAATGTTTCCTCAGCTCAATTATTTAAATCAATGTTTTCTATAAAATATATTGTAGCGCATCAAGCATGTTTGCAGAGGCAGGGGTTCCGGATTTCGTTGCTATTATAAGATCGCGGGCAGCGTCCTCCTGGACTGGGCTGAGGAACACTAAAAATGGCATTCTCCGATGCATGTCCGATAATCTGTATGAAATGAAATGAAATGAAATTCGTTTATGAAATGAAATTCGTTTATTGGTCACGTAGGCAATTAAATAGCTCTTATGACAAGTCAATACACATAGTACTTATTTTCTATTTACAAGATATTCGTTGTAATTTTTATATTAATTTTATTATATTAAGTATTATATAACTTATTAGTATTTTATGGTAATTTTTTTTCCCTTAGGAAATACATTATTTACGATAATCGATGTCTAAGTGGACCATAAGTATTAAATTAAAGCGGTGCGTAGCGGTTTAATGTTACCACCGGATCTAACGCGGCCCTGGCTGAGAAGACCCGGCGAAACAAACTCAGTGGGCTTCCATTACCACTGGAAACTACGCGACGCGACCCAATTCTGAGTATATCCAGCGAATAGTACTCAGTGGGCTTGTTTTGAGTCCAATTGATTAAATAACGACCATGAGTATTTCCGAAACGTCCCGTTATTTTAGGCTTACTGCCGGATCCAACGCGACCCGACTGAGAAGACCCGGCGAACAAACTCAGCGGGCTTAACTTTACCACTGGATACTACGCGGCGCGACCCAGTTCTGAGCAGATCCAGCGAGTCAAACTCAGTGGGCTTGGTTTTGGTCAAGTTACTGAAATAAATATTTGTGACTTGTCTTACAAAGCTTGCCTTGCTTATTTTTATTATTATTTATTTTTCTCGATCGGTCGTCATATAATTTAAATAGGTATTTTATTTATTCATTGTTTAATTTAATTTATTTTATTTTATAAACTTGTTGATTAATTAATTTGTCTCATTTTGATTAGTTTTTATTTTAAAATTATTTATTTTATATATTTCAGTTTTTTTAAAATGAGAATGTAATAAGTGAATACCTCAGTGCCCCAGGAGGTCGCAAAGTGCAAGAAAACACCTAATACCAGGCTTCCTTATCCTCAATATATTGTTTAATACTATAATAGCCCCTAGTCATAAGTATGCTTTTAATATGTGTCTTAAATAATTTGTCCGGCAGATGCGTTATCGAATTGGGAAGTTTATTATAAAATTTTATACAATTACCCGCGAAAGATTTTTTAGACTTTTCTAATCTAAAGGAGGGTATAGCTAATTTATTTTTATTTCTCGTATTAATACTGTGGGTGTCACTAACCTTGAAAAACCTATTGATATTTTTACGAACGTGCATTATATTCTGAAATATATATTCAGATGGCACGGTTAGTATATTACTTTCCTTAAAAACAGATCGTAAAGAATCGCGACTACCAAGATCGTAAATAGCGCGGACTGCCCTTTTTTGTAAAATAAATATGGACTCAATATCAGCAGCCGATTCCCACAGTAGAATACCATAGGACATTAAACTGTGAAAGTATGCAAAATATACCAACCTAGCCGTTGCAACGTCAGTAAGTTTTCTTATCTTTCGCACAGCGAAGGCTGCAGTACTAAGTTTACCTGATAATCTCTCTATTTGAGGACCCCATTGCAACTTCTTATCTAAAGTAATCCCTAAAAAAATTGTAGAACTAACTAAATCTAGTGTTTCTGAATTTAGTTCTATACGCGAGTTTACGCTTGCCACATTTGGTAATGCAAAGCGAATACATTTAGTCTTTCCAGCATTTAAAAGCAGATTGTTAGCTGAAAACCAATTCGAAATTAAATTCAGAATATTGTTCGGAGTATCAAGATTTTTGTCTTTTCGGCTGACCTTAAATATAATCGATGTGTCGTCAGCAAATAAAACTATGTCTGACCATTTCTGTACCATGTAAGGAAGGTCATTTATGTATACTAGGAACAAAAAGGGACCCAAAATGGAACCCTGAGGAACCCCAATTTTAACTTTTGATCCTACCGAATTGATCCCGTTCAAAGAAACCTTATGTTCACGACCTGATAAATAAGACATTACGAGATCAAGCGACGTACCACTGACGCCGTAGTAACGTAACTTCATAATAAGTGTTTGGTGGTCAACACAGTCGAATGCCTTAGAGAGATCACAAAATACTCCCAGAGCATCTTGAGATGCCTCCCAGGCCTCTAGGATCGATGTGATTAAAGACGTCCCAGCATCTTGAGTTGAGCGACCCTTTGTGTTTTGTATAGTCCAATGTACAGATTCTGGCTCTCATTGCACAGTAGTGGGAACCGGATGTTAGTGTTATTTTAAAGGACGCATTTATACAATATTGATTAGTTAAAATATTTATACTATTGTATAATTTTAGAATTTATGTGAGTATTTACTATGGGTTATTGCCTGAAATAAAAGCATTTTATTTTATTATATTTATTATTTTAAAAGTTCGTATTACTAATTTAACCCAATAAGCTAAAAGGTATCCATAACTTTATTTAGCTATCAAGGACCGGATAAGTTATCCTAGTAATTTGAATACACTTGATTCAGTTAGAACTTATTCCTGCAAATAGCCTTCACATGTTTCCCGCTAGAAGCACTTAAACCTAACTTAACCGAATAAAACCATTAGAAACTAGACTAAGTTAATTTTAAAGGTCCTATTTCGCACTTAATTTGGTACTAAGTGAAACAAAACAAGTATTTTTACTTAAATACTGGTCTAAGATGTTCCTCAAGTTATGTGTGTATTTTAAGTTGATTATCTCTTTGTCTAAAGGAAAAGGTATATATCGTGGAAAAATCTGCGTTTATCACAGATTCTTCAAGAATTCTGAAGCGTTAGATTCTTAAAATAATAACCAAATTATCTTTCAATATAGATAAGAAGTGGCCTTGCAGTAACTTCATGTTTACACTATGATAAGTCTCTCACATTATGTTAAACTCTTGAGTAGGTACCACCGCTTCGTCTATTCTGCCTCCAAACAGCTGTTTTGTTCTGTTTTTGTATCTGTATCAGCTCATATACATCCTGCTGCAGGCCACGTGCCTTCTCAGCAAACGAGGGTACGATTGTGAAGGGTTAAGCCATATAGTCCACCACGGTAGCCTAAGCGTGTTGGCGGAGTTTACATAACACAGAAATACTTACGAATCGCTATGGTTCGCAGGTTTCCTCCCGACATTTTCCTTCACCATATAGTGCTTTCCGCCAACCCGCACTAGGCCAGCGTGGTGGACTATATGGCCTAACCACTCTCAATCGATTCTCTCGATTGTAGATTAGGCCCGTGCCCAGTGGGACGTATATGGGCTGATATAGATATAGATATAGTGCTTTGTGATTGACTTTCAATACACACATGACTCCGAAAAGTCCGAGATGAGTCTTAGAATTGAACCCGCGATAACCGTGAACATGTTGGCAGCCGCGTCTAGTCTGTTACCAACCGGCCACCACGCACTCGCATGTCATACAGTGGTTAGCAATCATAAGATATGAAGTGCAGCTGCCGTTTATGCCGACGAGACGCAACTCCTGAACTAGAATCTACAGCACGCATTTTAATGACACCGAGCACTGAAGCTCATCGAGCCTCCGGGAATAACTAACTTGTCTTTAACCCGCAACAAAAGCATAAAGTTGAATTAATAGGAGTATCTGCCTCGGTGGCATAGTTGTACTATGGTACGACTACAAAGCTGAGGTCTCGGGTTCGAATCCCGGGTCGGGCAAAGTGATATTGGGTTTTTCTATTCATTATCAGCCCGGAGTCAGGAATTTGTGCCTGATATGGCGATAGGCTCGCACCCTATCACATCGTAGGACGAAACATACAAGGTGAATTGTTGGTCCTGGTGGCGCCTCTGCCTACCCCTTCTGTGATAAAGGCGTGAGTTTATGTATGTATGTAATAAGAGTTGGAAATATTTTTGTCACGTCTCTTATCATCGGCCAATGACCTCGTCTCATTCCACCCAAAAATAACTATAACACCACATAGGTTTTAAACGGGTCAGTTGGACCCATTCACACTAGTCCAAAAGCATTCGGTGTGAAGTGTATGGAACAATAAGACAAACAGCTCCTGTTCCGCCGGCCGATATGACTGCAATACGAGCAGGTTTCGACACAATCGCATCGGAGGTAGACACGATGTCAATGTTACTCATATGTTTTGGGTATAAAGACTACTGTATGTTGTGATAATTTGAGAATGGAAACTTTACTATGCCACAAGTTGCAGTCTAAGGACATATTTGACAGCCTGCGCAGATGGTTAGAAGTCAGCTATGTAACGAGAGGCCGCGGGTTCGATCCCAGCACCGAGACCTATGTTTAGGTAATCTACGGGTATTTGTGACACCGAAAAGTCTCGTTACTGATACACGATTATGACGAGAATGCATGAAGAGATTGATGAAAGTAGACGAAGTGAAAGTAGTATGTCAAAATCGAGCAAAGTAGAGATCCATAGTCTCTGCCTACACCTATAGGATACAGGCGCGACGTTTATGTATGTATGTAAGATTATGTGACTGTTAAGTAGGTACATGTGTGTATTTGATTATCAAAAAAATCAAAAACCGACATAAAATGCCACACGTAACTTATTCATCGTGTCTCGTACCACAGTCCGGCGCACGAAGTTGCTCTCGTTTCGAAGTTTCTAAGAGAGCGGCGTGTTTGCCTCGACCATTGGCACCTCGCGTCGTGCGCCGCCGGCCGCGCTAAAAGCCAGCAAATTGCTACAATGCCTTTACCCAATAGAATATTTTATTTTAATGAGCGCGACCTGGCCGGTACTCGGTATGCTAAGTGGACGGTGTCGCCGGGTTCAATCGAGGCGCCGCGCCGTGTTCTAATTTAATTTATAGTTATTCGTACATATATTTTACAAATATAAACCTTTCTATTTCCATAAAATGGAATATTTATTTTAATAACTTAGAGCCCGGTGCAAAGTAAAAATTAAATAGGAGAAAAGAAAACAGTACCGTCAACTAAGAATAAACATCACATAAAAATAAGCCAGTTTCTATGGAAGCACCTATTTAATAATTATTATAAATTGTTTTGACTGCCTCGGTGGCGTAGTTGTATTACGGTAAGGTTACAAAGCTGAGGTCTTGGGTTCGAATCCCGGGTCGGGCAAAGTGATATTGGATTTTTCTATTCATTATCATAATGGTTTCTTAGATTTACGCGAATGTTACACATTGAAATAAAACTATTTTATTACGGATTTTATAGCGATTTGGTTTAATTTTTACATTTTTTAACTTCCCGACGTTTCGATTACTTTACAGCTTTCGTGGTCACGGGGCGGACTGAG
Organism: Deilephila elpenor; assembly: GCA_949752805.1. Lineage (NCBI taxonomy): Eukaryota > Metazoa > Arthropoda > Insecta > Lepidoptera > Sphingidae > Deilephila > Deilephila elpenor. The sequence continues at coordinate 392,242 of OX457118.1, forward strand.
GTATTAGTCATCCGCTCTGTGACTGTCACAATTAAACTACCCTTAATTTTCAATTATTAAATTAAAAAGTTAACTAGTTGTTGCGATCCGATCTACGCAGTAGGAGCTCACAGTGTCTTGAGGTCTGGCAGCTGGTCTTTTGGGTTCCGATTTAATCAAATCCCACCCAAAAGACCAGCTGCCAGACCTCAAGACACTGTGAGCTCCTACTGCGTAGATCGGATCGCAACAACTAGTTAACTTTTTAATTTAATAATTGAAAATTAAGGGTAGTTTAATTGTGACAGTCACAGAGCGGATGACTAATACCTCAGTCCGCCCCGTGACCACGAAAGCTGTAAAGTAATCGAAACGTCGGGAAGTTAAAAAATGTAAAAATTAAACCAAATCGCGATAAAATCCGTAATAAAATAGTTTTATTTCAATATTCATTATCAGTCACGAATTTGTGCCCGATATGGCGATAGGCTCACCCCCTATCACATCATGGGACGGAACATACAAGGCGAAATGTGGGTGTCCTGGTGGCGCCTCTGCCTACCCCTTCTGGGATAAAGGCGTGAGTATATGTATTTATGTATAAATTGTTTTCTAATAACACATCAAAATTAATATCGGTCGTATCAATATTACACATCTTATCATTACAACAATATACCGGAAGTGGCTGGATGCAGGCCGCTTTCAACAGGTCGACGTGGAGATCCAGTGTCCAATGTCCTACAGTGGACTTCCTGTGCCTGAAGAGAGATACGTAACCATAATTTAAAAGAAAGTACCTACTATTAATGTCCTATTTTACTATTAAGTAAATAAAGAAAAACAATGGAAGTAAGAATAAAGTCTTTTTATTAGTAGAATATGTTGCTTTACGATTATTGAAGGTAATTATTACCTACCTGGCTTGAAGAGGCTTGAAACTCAACGTTAGGAGGTGATGGACGCACGGTCGCGGGTTTAAATCCCAAGGCACAAATCTGACTTTTGAAGTCATGTGTGTAATTATAGTTAATCACCACGCACTATAACGGTGAAGGAAAACATCGTGAGGAAACGTACATGCCATAGCGATTTGTAAAAGTTCTATGGTATGTAAAGTCCGCCAACCCGAACTAGGCCAGCGTGGTGGAATATATGGACTAGTCTAGACAAAACCCATTCCCTGCAGTGAAATGTTGTACGTCTCGTATGTGCTGACATATTCGCAGGTTCGGTCCCCGCACCGAGACAAAGATTTGTGTGAGCTACAGGTATTTGTCTAGGGTCTGGGTGTTTGTGAGACCGAAAAATCTCTCATAGTTCCTGATATCCACGACACAAGACTCGATTTTAGTGTGGGGTCAGGACTATGTATGTGACTGTAGGGCGTATTTATTTATTTATTTATAGACAGATACAGATGCTAAATAATACATAGTTCCTGACGATGTTGCTCGTTTATGTGCAAGCGTGACGTTTAGGCGAACGATCTGCTCAATAAAATCAATAAAAGAAATGACTGTTTTATAACAATTTGCAAGGAAAACACGATATTTTAGGCAATAGGTAAGATTGCGAATTAGAGCGGGCCACACCCATGTATTTATTTTGTCGAACTCCCCGCTAAATACATTATCGTAGAATCGCCACGCAGTGTCTGGTAACTGCGAGTCATAATGATACGAGGTTTCAGCGTGCCCTGACACTAATAGGTTATTTAAACATATTATATTACATTTCTATACCAGAAAAATATACATTACAAAGCAATGCTTGGTATTCCACTGCTGCATTCTGAGACGTACGATGTTTAGTCTCAATATTTACAGTAGTTACTCCGGCTACAATGTCCTGCAAACAGTATTTTCAATAATAAACTGAATGTAGCAATTCAGATTACCCCGAAGGCAGATTTTAATTGACAATTGATTAAAAAATAAATGACAGACACTTTTATAACACAACGTGTCATCTGCGCAGCAAAATATTACTTCAGGAAAACATCTTACACATCAGCGGAAAGATACAAACCTTTAAACCGGAATCGAGCGTATTGAACGAGTAAACAGAACAATTTCCCAACATGAGTCAAGATGTCCAATCTCGCCCGTAATAGGACATATGAAGTGTTTTTTAAGTGTTTTCAGTAAGATAAGGTGTTGTCCGTACATGGCCGGGTCGCGACATATGACAAACAAGCTGAAATGTGTTAAAACAGAACGATTGTCGCGTCGATGCGATAATTGGCCGCGGCGGGGACAATGTCAAAGATATGTGGTTAGAAAATTCTCTCCTAACTTCAATTTGGAAAGCTGTGTTACTTCCAGTTGTTCGTATAAATAAAAAAATATCTATATATGTATGATGAAACCATAAAAAATAGATTGTATCATCAAGCGACGAAATGGAATTTTATAATATTTACATCTATACATTTAAAAACGATCACAGGAATCACAAATTCCTAGCTTAATTTAAAAATATAACAATTCTACTTCAAGTTTCCACTTCCAGACTTTGAATTATATTTATATATTACATAAACTATTGTACAATATGGACTATCTAAACATCAAAGTGGAATGAGCAGCGCCCTCACTAAGTACCCATCCTCGCCGACAGGTGGCGTAACTTACAACAGCCAAATATTAAATGGCATGATCAAAGCAACATCGCAGGCTAATGAAATTTCCGTGTCGGCCGCGAGCAGTCGCTACACTACTAGTGCAAATGATATGTCTGCTTGTCTCCCGAGAGTTTGTGTAGGGCTGCCTGTATTTATTCGAGTAGTTATTTATCGAAATTGCAATTAAATAATTAAACTCTGATTTTAAGTTAGGAGAGCATGTTTTGAGTAAACTATTCGTATAAAGTATTAGGTGGATAAGCGAGTGATTGGGTGATTAAATGAACAAGCAACTGATAGAGTGTATGAGTGGGTGAATGAAAGAGCAACAAAAAAGAACACGGTGTAGCTGAAGGAGTTTCTTGCTTGGTTTCTTCACATATACGAAACACTCCGAAGCAGTGCTGGAATAAAATGACGATTCTAATGATTAGTGACTGACATTAAATGGTACGACAAAAGAGCAATTGATCTACTGCACACTTGAAATACATTAACATTGCGTTGAGATAATCGATTAGGAAATTAAAAAAAAACAAAAGTCGAAGATTTTACTACTGGATTCAAATTAGAAATCAACATTAATGAATGAAGGAACATTTTTTAAATATTTTACAATAATCAGACCATTATTTTACTCTCATAAACAGCTATTTAAATATAAAGATTGGATTCGACGTAGGCACAAGTTGCCAGCCCTGCGTCGCGCCGCCCTCCCGGGGCGCGGCCCGCCGGGACCGCGCCGGACACGGCCGCGCCATTACCGCACTACAGACATACACATTAACATTACACGCATAGCACATTGTTTTCTACACTGGCTTGTGAGGACCGTGCAGCGTTGAATGCTCTTCTATCTTTAGGTTTGATTGTAAGAGAACAAATGTATTTATATGGATGGTAAAAACATAAAACGACTGCCTCGTTGGCGTAGTTGTACTACGGTACGACTACAAAGGTCTGTACTGAGGTCTCGGGTTCGAATCCCGGGTCGGGCAAAGTGATATTGGGTGTTTTTATTCATTATCAGCCCGGAGTCATGAATTTGTGCCCGAAATGGTGATAGGCTCGCCCCCTATCACATCATGGGACGGAACATGCAAGGCGAAATGTGGGTGTCCTGGTGGCGCCTCTGCCAACCCTTCTGAAAATATAAAGGCGTGAGTTAATGTAATGTATGTATGGTAAAAAGATAAATGAACCACCATAATCAAATCATCGTTGACCCCAAATTATGATAGTTAAAATCCAATTATTTTAAAACGTTTTTGTATTCCTATTTATTTATTTTTACTGTAATTGTGGGTCACGCACACATATTTCGTCGCGGTGTGGGATCGAATCCCAGTTTTCTCGTATGACAAAAATAGACGAAGCGGTTACAGGTGTAGAGGCTAGACGGCCTAGACGGCCTCTCACATATAAGAGACCTAGGACTTCGTTGCAAATAAGAAGTTAGTATCACAAAGACAATTACACATTTATCACAAACTGCTACAAAATATAGTGTTTATAATCTTTGCAATCGACTAAAGACATTAATTATGTAAATAAAGGTAAAAAAGCATTGCTTGGCATTCCACTGCGCCATTCTCAGACATAATATGTCAAGTCTCATAAAGTCCAGTAGTTACTCTGGCTACAATGGCTTCAAACCGGAACACAACAGTGCATTTACACTGCTGTTTGGTGTGAGAAATAGACATCGCGATGGTACCTACCCCGGCGGTCTCTCACATACGAGAGACCTACCACCAAGTTTTGGTTTTGCTACTGTCCATGAGCGGTCGCATCGCTTACCATCAGGCGAATGGAGCTCGTCTCGAAGCTGGCTTAGCATTCTCGAAGCTGGCTTAGCATTATGCTGACATCTAGTGTTAAAATAAGACAACATTATCATTCCTCAACTTACAAAGCCAAACAAAATGTAGTGGGAAGTGTGTGCAAGCTTCGTCACTAGATGTCGCTAAAAATATTTTTATTTGATATTGCTTTAGTTCAACTAATGTTAATTCTTTAAAATTATGAGTACTAACATAGATGTAACTATACTGCATCTATGAGCATTACTTACTATCTAACTCATCAAACGCTTAAAATGGGCTTTAAATGTTAATATATCTGTTACCGGACATGTATGAAGTCTAGGAATTGTATACATTTCCTAGGAAATGTATACAATTCCGAAGCTATTTAGGAAATGTATAAAATATTCTTTCAATAATTATTTTATACATACATATCCTAGGAAATGTATACATTTCCTAGGCATTGTATAAAATTCCAATATCGTATTAGGAAATGTATAAGAATAATGGTTTCTGTTACAAAATACGTTGAAATAAAACTATACGGAATTTATCGCGATTTGGTTTAGTCCGCCCCGTGACCACGAAAGCTGTAAAGTAATCGAAACGTCGGGAAGTTAAAAAATGTAAAAATTAAACCAAATCGCGATAAAATCCGTATAAAATAGTTTTATTTCAATGTGTAACATTTGCGTAAATCTAAGAAACCATTATAAAACACGTTGTTCAAATGAGAGTAATATTTTTTATCACAGGTAACAATCATAGCGTTAAATTCTATAATACTCGTATCTTCATATTACCTATGTTACTAATTAAAAATAACCCTTGTCCAAGGTGTCCAAGAAGCTCATTTCGGGCTCCCTGTCAAGATTTATGTGACATTCTCCATTGTTCTCCAATGGTAGGTAGGTAGGTAGGTTAGGTTAGGTTAATTTAGGTTAATTGATATCTTAAATATCTTACATTTCCGATTACTATTTAGGAATTGTATAGATTTCCTAGGAAATGTGTCTAATGTAATTTATTTTACACATTTCCGGGCGATTTTAGGAATTACATACATTTCCTAGGAATTGTATACAATGACGGATTACACACATTTCCGTTAACATATCCATTTCGAAGTAAGAAAGCGTCATCTGTTGATATGGAACGTAATGTAATTCCATTGCTATTATTTAGGTCGTCAAATGTTTTCATATCTGAACTACAGATGACGTTAGTAGTCAATATAACAAGCTTAAATAAATTTAAGCAATCTTGTATCACTCAAAGTTATGACAATAAATTAAGTTAATTAATAAAAAGTAGAAAAACAAAGTTCAATAAAATATAAAATAATAATAATTGAGAATGACGTTGATTTAGCAAACTCCAAATTTAACTTTTTGTCAAAAGATGGCGTTGGTAATATTTTACATAATTTATTTTAACAGACGCGCTGTTCACCGATCAAGAAGGGACATAATATGATTCAATAACTAATGGAAGGCAAATTTTCTTTCGGAAATAGTTATATTGTATATACATACATACAAAGTGTATCAAAAAGTAGTGTCAATCAGAGGTCCAGAGATAGAGCACCCCTTAGGGCATTCGAATCACCCCTATGTATGTTCCGAAATTTATCATAGTTATGTTTTTTTCGTAATTTTTGAGAATATTTTTTTTTTTAAGTAGAAGATTTTTCCAATATTTTATTGTTACAATTTTTTTGACTTGTACTCTTTTTTGCTAAAAATAATCATTCATCAAACTAAACACCAAAATCATTTCGTCCGCGTCGTCCTGGATTTCTGTAATACATTGGCACCACCCAGGGTAACCGATTCATTCCTACAAAAGCCGAAAGAGTGTGTGATATATTTTTTTAAAAACATACCGACATTTGCACCTGGTGGTAGTTAATTCGAATACGCCCGGATAGCCACGCTGTACAAGACGGTGGAAAACCCCTCAGTGAGACACTCAAGAGTATCACGTTTTGGATTCAGCCTTGATATTTTTTTACCTGTGATATTTTTTTAAGTGCGTGGTGGCCTGTTGGTAACGGACCAGACGCGGCTGCCTACATGTTCACGGTGGTCGCGGGTTCAAATCCCAGGGCACACCTCTGACTTTTCGGAGTTATGTGTGTATTAATAGTAATCACCACGCACTTTAACGGTGAAGGAAAACATCGTGAGGAAACCTGCATACCGTAGCGATTTTAAAAGAATTTCTACGGTATGTAAGTCCGCCAACCCGCACTAGGCCAGCGTGGTGGACTATATGGCCTAACCACTCTCAATCGACTCTCTCGATTGTAGAGTAGGCCCGTGCCCTGCAGTGGGACGTATATGGGCTGATATAGATAGATATTTTTTTACCTGTGGTAGGTCTCTCATATGTTAGAGGCCATAGGTGAGTGAGAATTCCGAATACCCAATACCTACACTTTTCCTCTTCCCATCCTTCGCCCTTCCTGCTCTCATCTCAATTTAATGGTCCGGCAACACATGACCCAGCGTTGTGGGTGTTCATGGGCGGCAGTCATCACTTACCATCGGGTGATCTGTTTGCTCGTTTGCCGGACCTACGCTTAAAAAAATCCATTTAAGAATCTCAACTATGAATTTACCATCTAACCTAAGTCACGCGGGTCCTAACCAACACCAACCCTTGTGTGGAAACTCCATTAATAATGCAAACATGGTTATCTAATTTAGTTCAAGGGAGATATAGCCTTGTCTACGTAATGGAACCCTGCGTTTATATGCGAAACTGACAACGAGCGCGAAACATGGTGCAATGTGGCGTGCCTATGACAATTCGCAAGAATTTGAAGGTTGCTGATCAAGTGATACTTTCCTACGTTTTAGTAGAAAATGGAATCGACTGGCAAAAGACTGATAAACTGGCACATTATGAGAGGCCTATACCCAACAATGGAACCTATCATGCTATGGATGATGATTTCAAAGGATTGGTTGATCAAAATGTTATAAAAGTTGAGCAAGATGAGAAGATTCGGCATATATCAAATAGATATGTTACATTTCAATTTACACATAAACCTTAAGTAGATCCCTACCCTAAGATATCGGAAATTATGAGAGACTTTTCGGTGACGGAACACCCAGATCCAAACAAATACACGCGTTTCAGTACAGTGCGGTTTCTAACCTACGGGTTCTCGTTTTCCAGCCCGCGTGTAGTCAACTGCGCCACGGGGACTGTTATAATATGTTATAAGCTTAGGTATGTATCACTAAAGGGATAGCGGAGGTGTTTAAACTGCCAGCCACTCTTCGCCAAGCTTATATTCGACACAAAATATAGAAGACGGTGAGTCCGTCATCATACCGAGCACAACCAGACCCAAGCTACTCACACAAACCAAAACAAAAATCGTAATTGGAATGCCCTACACAGACTAAGTAAACTCATTTTAACAACTACATAACATACATTCATAAAGTCAAGCCTATTTCCTAGAGGGGGTAAGCAGAGGTGCAACCAGGACACCCACATTTCGCTTTGTATGTTCAGTCCCACGATGTGATAGGGGGCGAGCCTATGGCCATATCACTTCGCCCGATCCGCGGCTCGAACCCGAGACCTCAGCATTGTAATAGCACCGTAGTACAACACAGTACAGTCCGCACAACAATATAAATTCCTCATAAATACTTCCAAAAATAGCAAATGCCAACTTTATACCACAACACGAGCGATTTCGCTGGAACATTCGAACGCACAACACGTAGCAACAATTACGTGAGTACAAGCCACGTGCGGTGGAGCTGCTCATTACTGGCCGGTGCTCGGTGCTCACGTTCCGGCACACTGACTCACTTCTGATGCCCTGCGACTATGTGAAATACGAGATTTATTACCCAATAGCTTCTGCCCGTAAACTTCGGCTGAGTGATAAACTTTATTTAGAATTTCCGAGGTTATATCCCGCCCGTCTCGTCACATTCTCACGAATCATATAATTCTTACTCAAATAATCCAGTCCCATCCCAACCCTTTGAGTATAAAAAAATAACAAATGTATCGGAATTCCTTCCTCATCCCGTGGGAACACCACATTTTCGGTATAAAAGTAGCCTAAATGTTAATCCAGGGTATCAGTATGGTATCAGCTACGTCCATACCAAATTTCATAGAAATCCGTTTAACCGTTTATGAGTGCATCTTTCAACCACATAGACAAATTCTAAAATCATTGTTTTGGTTTCTACTACGTTAATAGCGACCCCTCATATTAGTTTTTCTCATTTATCTTCCATGTACAGACATCGATCGGTTACAAATATATTATTATATATACAGATTTGACCATCAGTTTCACATAGATAGGTACTATCGCTATAACACTAGGCGACAATTTTCCTGTCGCGTTACGTTCTGTGAGTAAGGTGGCCGGAGGTACAATATCCGAAAAGCTGGAATCACTTCTACATCACAATACAAATCAATATAATTTAATGTAGAGATTAATAATTGGAAAGTGCGTGGTGGCCTGTTGGTAACGGACCAGACGCGGCTGTCTACATCTTTACGGTGGTCGCGGGTTCAAATCCCAGGGTACACCTCTGACTTTTCGGAGTTATGTGTGTATTGATAGTCAATCACCACGCACTTTAACGGTGAAAGAAAACATCGTCTCATCGAATCGAATCGAATTTCTACGGTATGTAAGTCCGCCAACCCGCACTGGGCCAGCGTGGTGGACTATATGGCCTAATCACTCTCAATCGATTCTCTCGATTGTAGAGTGGGCCCGTGCCCTGCAGTGGGACGTATATGGGCTGATATAGTGACATGGTGACCGACATAGCTCTGAAAGTTAGTATGTTGAAGTGGCAATGGGCTGGCCACATATGTCGCAGAACGGATAACCGCTGGAGCAAGCGTGTTCTGGAGTGGAGACCGCGTCTTGGAAAACGTAGCGTGGGACGTCCTCTGGCCAGATGGCGGGACGACTTGCATAAAAGGGCCGGCAGCGACTGGATGCGATATAGATATGTAGATTAATAATAATTAATACTTCCACGAATACTTCGTTCTATATTATTATTTTAGATATTTGTACAACAAGACTAATGTCAAATACCTTGCTCTTTTTGAAACAATATTTTTACAACATTTAATGTTTGTTGCGTCTACACATGTGTTAACATTTCTAATAGTTATGTTAACCATAAATAAATATGTTATAACCTTGTGAAACTATTTTGTAAACATAATATGTAACTCTAGTGTTGCTTAAAGATATAAAACAAAAATATAATTGAGATTTCACGTTTTCTGTACAAACAACACTTTATCCGCGCTTGATTTTGCAATTCAAAATATGCAATTGTGATATGTAATATTCATATAAACATACATTAAGATATAGGCTTCAACTTATGTATATTACTGGTGGTAGGTCTCTCATATGTGAGAGGCTGCCTGGGTGGGTACCGCCGTAATGTCTATTTCTCCCGCCAAACATCTCTGTGAATGCACTGTTGTTTTCTGGTTTGAAGGACATTGTAGCCAGAGTAAGGACTGGCCATGATGAGACTTAACAACTTAAGTCTCAGGAATGCGAGTGTAGTGGAATGCCAAGTATTGATTAGTAATTCATGGTATTGTATGCTTAATGCTACTGTTCATGAGCGGTCGCTTACCATCAGGCGAATGGCATGCGCGCCTAGCCATTAATTGTAAAAAAATTGACAGCCTCCGTGGCGCAGTTGGTTAGACGCCGCCTGTGAAACGTGAGGCCGCGGGTTCGATCCCCGCACCGAAACAAATATTTGTGTGATCCACAGGTATTTGTTTCGGGTTTGGATGTTTGTGAGACCGAAAAGTCTCTCATAGTTTCTGAATTCTGATACCCACGACACAAGCGTGATCTTAGTGAGGGGTCAGGACTATGTATGTGACTGTTGGGTGTATTTATTTATTATTTATTAAAAAATAAATATTAGATGCCAAAATGTAAAGTTCAATGACTTAGCCACGTAACATTGTCTAATAAACTAATAAACGAGAGTCTAAGTAGTCTTAGTAGCCAATATTACGTTAGAGTTACGTCACTGCCCGGTACCCGCGCGCGTCGGCGTAATGAATGCGCTTTCAAGCCCCGGGGCGGAGGAAAGTTACATTTTAGGCTGAATTGAGAGCAGAGCAAAATTTTTGTTTTATTTTATAAAACGGACTTAAAGTTAAATATTAAAAAGCAATGGTTTGTTGGTAGTTGGAGACAAAAGGTTCTTGAGTAGAAGACTTGTAACATTAACGCCCGAATACTGGAACGACATTCAAATAATAAGTTGCTCTTAACAGCGCACGGCTCACTTAGCCAGTACATTTAATCGGGATTAACGTAGTTAAGCGCAAGTTGTATTTAAGTTGCGTTCCAGTATTTGGGCGTAAGCATCGAAAGTCCATCCACAACAAAGGCTAAGGTTACAGGAAGTCGCCGGATGGAAGCCACTTCAGACAGGTCGCTATAAAGATGGTTAGGATTTTCTTTGCAGATGCGGTATACTGGGCATATCAAGACCGCGACCGAAATTGAAGCCAGGTGGTATTATTAGTGACTTCAGACACAATGCAACTAAACATTTGTCAAAAAAATTGTCATTTTTTTTGTTGTAATTTTTACTGATCGTCATTTTTAGATGATAAAAACATAGTTTTCCTTAAATAATAATGCACACCTTTTTGTTTTTAAAGATGCAATGGTACGCAAAGTTTTAAATAACTATTTTCGCAACAACTAGGTATTTACCACTGAAAAATTACGATATTTAAAAAAAAATTGTTGTATTGTGTCTGTAACCACTAAAACTACCACCTGGCTTCGTTTTTGGTCGCAGTCTTGATATACCCGGTATAAACTGAAATATGTACTCTTTTCTTCCATCAACGAGAATAGAAACACCTTGCAACGTATTTAAAATAAATAGTATATAATAATAGGCTGCAATATTTTTCACACATTTTAATGCTCATTGGGCGTTGGATGTATTCATTAAATATTAATAGAACTTTTTCACATTTCTCTGTAAGTGAAGAAACTATAGTGTTAACAATAATTATTTATTAGTTTTAATTACGACACAAATAATGACTGTATTTATCTGAATTTAGTGCATATATTTTGTTTTTGGATGTTATGAAATGAATATTATAACCAATATAGTAACATCAAGACATACCGGCGTTTGATTGCTGATTTCTCACAATAGATATATAGATCTTAAACGAAGACCATAACACGGGTAATTCAATAAACATTGTTGTTAGAAAATACGATGTATGTGCCGTGAGAAAACCTACTTCCGTCTATACATATACTTTCTTTACCATATTAACGGAAGTGGTTCATATGTGAATGCCATCAATTGACCTTGGGAGAAAGATATTGCAATATTATTATAATTTAAGATCTTTATGAATAAGAGAGAAAACTCTCATAAAAAATTAAATAAAACTGAAAAGAAATTAATAACATTTTTATACTTCGGATGTCCATGTTCCCTATATTAAATATAATATGTAAGTTGCCAGTAATGACTTATTTCACAAATGTATATGATATTTGGTTAAATCTTATTGGAACGAATAATTTCCGGAATTCTTTAGTTTTCATCTAGTAGGTGCGCAAAGCCATTAAAAGTATCTATCAAATGTTTTCAGTACAAAATGATGCAGTAAAAACTGAATATAACAAATTACAAAACAGGTAATAATATAATACTGACACGTTCATGGAATTATATTAACATGCAAGCTGATCGATTGTCAGAAGCCATTACTCCGAACACTTAAGTAGATTTACGAGTTGTTACGTAACGACTTCATTAAGACTATCTCATAAGTTGTAAAACTAGATTATAATGCTGGGGTTTCAAGATACTTCAGTGAACTATCAGCTTAATCAAATCTGCCTAAATCATATGTATAGGAGACTGTCCCGTCCTCACACCCTACAACTCCTGTAAGCCAGGATCAACAGTGGCACGCATTTTAATGACGCTGGGCATTGAAGCTCAGCGAGTCTCCGGAATGTCTAACTTGTCTTTTACTCGCAACGAAATCAATCACAAAGTTAAATTAATAGGAGGAGTTGGAAAAAAATTATTGTCCACTTCCCTCCCTAATAAAGCGGGTGACGAAACGATGAACTAAAGAGATAAATAACCTCGCATAAAGACATTTACTGCCAGAAAAGCCAGCTGTAAAGCACCATGGATTAGTCATTATTACAATTAAATGGGACCTATTATGTGAGCTGCATCATATGTATACCTGTATTATCTGATACGACGTCATACAAGCAATCTTTCGACTTTCCTACCTGTTGCTCCTCTTTTTTTCGGTAATCAATTCTAATACAGCGTGCCAAAGATACTTTTAACATCAATCGACGTTTACAAATATGTAGTTGACGTGGATACAGGGCTTCAGTTCTTTAAATTATTGTTATTACACGTGACAGTAAGGATATAGATAATTAGTGGTTCCTAGCGCAAGTATCAAATATATTCATTATTATTGATTATTTTAGAGACTTCCCCATCTTCGTATTTCGATCGTATTCAGGCCATGGCCATTTATAGCCTGCAAACGCAACCTACATATATCCACACTAAAAACAAAATACGCATTACTATAAATCCACACACCAAATTGAACCGTACCGCGCACGTGCTCGCACATTTCATCTTGCAAATAGAGTATCGTTTGATTGTCGGCGCGCACGCGATCCGCACACGGAACTCAACGCAAATCGCAACACTGTTTCTGGGACACATTGTTATATTTATTTAAATCTTTTCACTCTTATGGAGTCGAAGATATAGTTAGGTTGCATCAGATTAATTTGGGAAACTGTTGTTTTGACGAACGATAAAATTGCCCTCCTCATGACATACGAGTAGGAAGGACGCAAGTTTGGTAACCTTCATGTATACTTAGCCTCCGTACAGGTTCAATCCCCGCAACGCTACAAGTGTCTGTGTAATCCACGGGTATTTTTTCCGGGACTGGATGGTTGCGAGGTCGAAAAATCGATCGTAGTTTCTAATACCCTATGTATGTGTATGTTGGATCTATATAATCATTATTAGGTACATATAAACGTGTTAGCACCAGATTACAGGCCTCTTAATTGCTTTTTATACTGACGCCACCGTTGAAAGTTCAAACACTGAAACAATAATGTCACGACACTGTTGCCAATAATGGTAGTCCTAGCACTTAACATCGTTGAAACTGGGTATACATGAGATTTTTCTAAATGAGATGAGAACCCAAGACAGCTAGTCTCTGATGTTGACGCATGTTTGTTGCGTAACAGCTGGCCTCGGTGGGTGTGCCGAAGAAAGCGCTTGGTCCACTCATAAACGAAACGGAGTCGTACACACAACTTATAATATTTATTTATTTATTTTCATGGAAGACTTACAGCTTTAAAATAAGAATAAAAAAATACAATAAATAAAAACAAATTAATTTAGAGTCTGTTAGAAAAATTCAAGGCTCGAACACCTCCTTACTGAGGGCACTGAGGTCGAAAAAGAATCAAGGTCATAATATTAAATTAGCTGGTTAGTTAGTTGTCACACATTTTTACTTACTGTCCTCAACGTTATTGCACATAGAATTGAATAACTTAAGAGTAACTAGATAGCCTCCGTGGCGTGGTTAGTTTAGACGACGGACGTGAAACGAGGGGCCGCAGGTTCGATCCACGCACCGAGACAAATGTTAAATAACCTGTATTCGATTCAGGTCTTGGGAGTTTTCTATTTGGAAAATCTTATGATATTAGTGTCCTTTTAAAGATTTTTTAAGGCATTAGATAGGGCATAATTATGATTTCAAACCATTGGTATACTTTTACACCAAAAATTTAATCGAAACTTTTAAAGTCAATGAACTTCTGTATAGACCTGTACGCAATCTTAAGAAAACTTGAAATTGCGACCATGGTCACTATATGTTACTGTGGTAGCATGATAACATGGTAACATGGTAGCGTGGTATCTCGTAGGCGCGGTTGCGTCACAATTTCACCGGTCAGGCTCTAACTTCGCTAACAACTCGAGGTCGCCTTTCCTCTCAGCGAAGAAAGTTTGGAAAATATTTCGTCATCAAATATGAATACATAATGATGTTACTGTCTTGTTTACGTCATCTTTACATTGTGTAAAATAAATCGCCTCCTGCCGTCCCTATGAAGATTTTCTAAACTACGCAACGGATTTTAATGCAGTTTTTATCAATAGATTTATTTCAAGTGGTAGGTTTGTATACATGGTTTTTTTATTGCATAAAGTTTTTATTGCCATTAATGGCGACACGAGCATGCCATTCGCCTGATAGTAAGCGATACGACCGCTCATGGACAGTAGCAAAACCAAACAACACGTTGAATCAAAGCAATGCTTGGCATTCCACTGCATCCGCCATCCTATGACATAAGATGTTGTCTCATTATGTCCAGTAGTTACTCTGGCTCCAATGTGTTTCAAACCGGAACACAATAGTGCATTTACACTGCTGTTTTGTTTCTAAAAGAATATCTGCTACGAGGCGAGGCTCTAGTATTTTTCATAAAGAACGGATCAGATGATCAAATAGTATCTTATGGCATCTTTGCACATCGATAGCAAAAATAAGGGATAGACAAAGATAAATAAGATTTGTTAGGATTGTGATGTAGCATAAATTCCTTAAGCTCTTCGATTATGGAGAACAGGGCATCGTACAAAGCCTCTGACAGCCTCCGTGGCGCAGTTGGTAAGACGCCCGGTCGGTTCGATACCCGCACCGAAACAAATGTTTGTGTGATCCACAGGTATTTGTTTCGGGTCTGGGTGTTTGTGAGACCGAAAAGTCTCTCGTAGTTTCTGATACCCACGACACAAGACTCGATCTAAGTATGGATTCAGAACTATGTATGGGACTGTTGGGTGTATTTATTTAAAAAAATATTAAAAAAAACAGATATTGAGCTTACAGAATGGGCCCACCGATGTATGAAAATAAGCCATCCTATTTTTAATAATGTTCGAAACTTGACAGAACTTAGACAAGTCTTACTTCACTTACCAAGCCATCTGGAAAACTAAAAATAGAAAGCATTATAAACTCAACAATGCAATAACCACGGAAAGTCGAAGAAATTGATTACATAACAGAATTTCACCAACAGGATACAGCGCTTACTACTTAGCACCGACAATTTGAAGTTCATTCACACCTCGCAGGGTGTTGACATAGTGTTACGATGCTTTATGGTGGTAGGCAGACATTGGCATTTAGAAGCAATTTATTTTAAAAACTCTATTAATGAACAAATGGACTAGACGCGGCTGCCTACATATTCACGGTGGTCGCGTGTTCAAATCCCAGGGCAGACCTTTGACTTTTCGGATGTGTGTTGATAGTCTATCACCACGCATCGTAACGGTGAAGGAAAACATCGTGAGGAAACCTGCATACCATAGCGATTTGTAAGAATTTCTATGTTATGTAAAGTCCGCCAACGCGCACGAGGCAAACGTGGTAGACTATATCTATGGCCTAACCACTCTCAATCGTACCCTCGATTGTAGAGTAGGCCCGTGCCCTGCAGTGGGACGTATATGGGCTGATACAATACAATACAATAATAAATAAATAAGTAAAAAGTGATAGAGCCACACAGCACACTGCAGGATAATTAGTTAAGTGTCGTATTTCATTCAGCGAAGACCCTTTCCGAAGCTGAAGACCAAATTGATTTTGACAGCATCCGTGGCGCAGTTGCCAGTTCGTTAGACGCCAGCTGTGAAACGTGAGACTGTGGGTTCAATCCCCGCACCGAAACAAATATTTGTGTGATACACAGGTATTTGTCGCGGGTCTGGATGTTTGTGGGACCGAAAAGTGTCTCGTATTTCCTGATACCCACGACACAAGACTTAATTAATCTTAATGTGTAGTCAGGATGAAGTATGCGACTTATAGGTTTATTAAGTAAATTCTATATAACTACTTTTGTGAGAAAATAATAATTTCTAACTGTTAACAATTAGCCACAATAACGAGTTAAATACAGTGTTTTAATGGACTCTTCCTGTATTTGAACCTGCAGCATCCGAGTTGAATGCCCGTACTCGCATGCTACTAATGCTCAATACAATTTACAGTAATATGGTGACGTATTATGTGGACAGATGAAATTGCCTTTCTCCGCTACAACATTGAAACGATTCAATTGAGATTGTAATCTGTATCATTACACGTTATTTAAAGCATAATGTTAATAAAGCCATTTTTGTGTGTAATTTCTATTTCTGTGTCAACATTTAATATTTATTGGTTATATTTGTACATAAGCCTGCTAATGAAAGGACATGAGATGTAACGGTGCTTCTTAAAATAACATTCTATTATAAAATATACAATAAAATACAATACAATATTCTTTATTGTAAACCAATACATAGAAGTAAATTACAGGAAAAAAAATAATAGTGTTTCAAAATATTTTCAAAACAATAAAAAATGTTTTTAAGAAATTTGAAAATAGCTTGACGGCAAAGCTTAGCAATAATGAGTTGAAATTAAAATGTTTTGGTCAGTTGATGGTATTTGATAATTATGAAATTATTTCTTTCTCATATTAGTTTGTACATAGATATTGCGTTGTTTCTTTTTTTAGCAATCACATGTTATGAAGTGTAAATGGTATTTCTTAAAAACTCGTAATATATTAGGCAAGATTTTGTCTAGTAATTTTGTCTAGTATTTTGTCAAAGTATTATTCAATATTTTTCCTTTGCCTATCATTTAGTTAACTGTGAAGATTAAATTGCAAATATTTTGTGTTTTTTATAATACAAACAAGGATCTGTGACTGTATCGGCCCATATACGTCCCACTACACGTGCCTCCTTTACAATCGAGAGTACGATTGAGAGTTACGACATACAGTGAAACAAGGACGATACCTTATTATTATTAGTTTCATTAGTGCATGTCGTGACGTCTAAAGATGCTGCAATTGCCAAATTGTTTAATGTAGGTATGTTATTAACAAGTAATAATAATAATATAATGACTGCCTCGGTGGCGTAGATGTACTACGATACGAATACAAGTTATCAGCCCGGAGTCACGAATTTGTGCCCGATATGGCGATAGGCTCGCCCCCTATCCCATCATATGACGGAACATACAAGGCGAAATGTGGGTGTCCTGGTGGCGCCTCTGCTTACCCCTTCTGGGATAAAGACGTGAGTTTATGTATGAAATAATAATGTAATTAAACCACTGGTATTCTATACATAAATAAATCGTAACTAAGCATTGCATGGCACTGTCATGTCATGACCTAAGGTGTTAAGTTTCTAAAGGTTAATCTCCACAAGGCGAACCAATGACCTAGTTCAGATTACAGGAAGTTGCTGGATGCAGGCCGCTTCCCACAGATCTATGTGGTCATCCTAGAGAGCATGTTCAGCAGTGGACTTACAGTGGCTGAAGAGAGATTGTGAGAGAGTATAGCCACAGTATTCCTAAATACACCCAACAGTCACACATCTTTCTGAATCCACACATTGATACGTCTTGTGTAATGGGAATCAGAAACTACGAGAGAATTTTCGGTATTACACTCAGACTACAAGCAAAAGTGTGTTTAACGCGAAAACATTTGTCTCGGACCGGGGTTCAAACTCGCGGCGTATAATCTATTGTAGCACGGAGACTGCTTACACATTACGGCTTGGCAGAAATAGAAAAAACGATGAAACCCAGACTTACGGCCTCTCGCATATAAAAGATTGAAATTTACTCATAAACCTACCGTTATAATATCATCCAAACAAAAAACAAATTTATATAATACCTATTATGAAAACATCCGGCATCCGCATCCTAAATAGATTTTTTATTATAATGTCGGTCACAGAAACCTGTCGCTACCTAACACCCACAAAATCCTACCGCAGGAAACCATAAAAACTTATTAGATAAATAACATTTTAAAAAAAAATCTGTAATCCGTAGGCGCGACAATGCACAGGTACGTACTGGGGGTAAAAGAAAAAGATTAGAAAGTTATTTCAATATAAATGATTTATCACGCGATTTTTGCAATCGAAACATTTTTTAATGCTCGTAAAAGTCACGCCTGCCTTAAAAAAATAGCAGCATTAACCAAAAGCACTGTCGCTCAAAACTTATTATTGTTCAGCAACGGATGGCGATGTTGAAAGTCCATAAATATCTAGCACTTAAAAGTACTGGCTACAATGTACTACAAACTTGAATACAACAGTGCTTATACACTGCTCAATGACAGAAATAGACAAAGCGGTGCCTTCAGCGTACATTTATGTAACTGCACATACATAATATGTTCATTTGTAAAGACCATATAACTTATAAACGTAAAGTATAACATTTGTATTACGTTCACATAAGTCATATCCATGACTAACGCATCATTACAAATAATCAAATAATTAATAACAAATAATCACATTGTTGAATCACGTGCGGTTAAACATTTAGCGGTAAACTAATAAATGATTACAAAATTCGTGTTGAATTACTGAATTTCTTAATTGTAATTGGCTTATGAAATTCAAGACCCATTTCATTTTTGTATGCTAAAAGAATTCACATATTCATTTGTTAAACATTTCATTTTTATCCACCGTTCTAATATTTTATACCATAATAATGATAAATTAATTCACACTCCATAAACGACATCCTAGAAAAATATGATAATTATTGCACATTACTTAATAACTTTACAATGAAACGTCCAAATGCCAATCCACTTACAATTCACCAGCAATCGTAACTTAATCATGCAATTAATATAATTAACATGAATCATAAATCGATCGCGTAACATTACTTAGCTCGATCCGTCCCTGGCGTCAAGTGATAGTCAAGTTCCGATCGGCGTGGAGAGCCGGCCGCCGCATCAGTGTTCCCGCGTCTTTCACTGCGTCTACACGCAGCCAACTTAACCTCAAGTTAAGCTAAGTTACACTTAAGTGATGAAACATTTTTGATTGACAGAAAATGTGATTCAGTCGAACGAACGCATTTTATTACATTTTTGAGGATTTATTTGGATATATTTTTTTAAATTCGAAAGTGAAATAGGACTCGTTTTGGAATAAGTCGACGTGAATTTGATAAGGTACGTGGTGATATTTTTTTATTTTACAATTTATTTTTTAATTTTTATCATAATATTATAATTAAAATTATTTTTAAAGTCGCAAATAATAAAAAAGGATAATATCTTGTAATATTTTAACAAAAAATAATTATTACAAATAATGAATAAGAAAAACCAGAACACAATCAACTCTTTAAATTGGCATTTCCGTACTGCTTGCTTTGTTAATTGAAACATGAGGTTTTTACTTCACTATAAGCAATTAAAATTGGTAAAAATAGTTAGAATGATAAATGATACAAATAAAATTTCCTTAAATTTTGCGAGTACGTAAAAAATACGCCGCAATGTCCAATGCTACTTTTTCCAAAAAGAATTACAAAAAAAGTTAGGTCGTTGAATACCGTCACTATTTTGGGCTTTGAGCCTCTTAAACTAATTTCTAAGGTATAACATTCTACACTTATTGAAATAATAGACCCAATTAATATGTATGGTTTTCTCATATAAATTTAAATAACAATACTATATAAACTTGGGGAGTTCTAATGAAGCTATGTCAAAATAAAATATAGTTAGGGACCCCGAATCTTGTTTACGTAACATAAATAATTGAAATCAGTACAGGTTCACAAGTTGAGAACCGAAAAGCTCACAAAAAGTTAGTGTCTAATCGAGTAATTGAATCCAAGACCACACGTTTACAATCCTTGCTTACAAGTGACAGCATTGATGTTGCGTTACAAACAATGTAAGAGTGAGGTTTCCGAAGACTACAGTGGTTCTAATTCTTATCCGCCTGGATAGCGTCCATCGTTCATTGTAATATAAGGCCCGTTATAAACACACATACAGGTGTGTCGGGATCAACCTGTTTTGGACAGGTCGGGATAGTTGTGTCAAGTGAGTCGATTGTAGTCACTTTGTCGTGCCAGCATAAACATTCTTGAGATGGAAATTTTGGTATATACATATAAATGAAAAGATACACCCAACAGCCACAATAATGGTCCTGATCCCACACTAAGATACACGTTTTCATCGTCGGTATCAGGAACTACAAGAAAATTTTGGATCTCACAAACACCCGGCCCAAAACAAATACTTGTGGATCGCACATTTCTCTCGATCCGGAGAACAAATCCACGGCCTCTCGCTTCACAGCCGGCGTTAACCCACTGCGCCACAGAGGTTGTAATTTTAGGACAAAACTAAAACATACTACCAATGATTCACCGATCCCATAACAGTATATTAATCGACTACACAATTTCATTTTCAAAAAAAAACTTAAACGAAACGCATTATCAACTTGCGTCAGTCATCAGTCCAGTTGGTCAGTCAGCATGGCCGTGTTTGGGCGCGTTACATAACGTGTCGCCATTCATCTCGTAGCCGCACACTTTCACTGCGGTTCAAGGGCGAATAAGGCCGGCCGCAAACGACGCGACCGCGCGATTCACTTTCCAATTTTTATCACCTGTTTGTGAAGATGATTTTATTGATATTATTCGAATATGTTGAGAGTTATTTCTGTATTATGACTGTGTTTAAGTCGTATAGTAAATCTAGATGGATTATAATAATATAGTTGTAGGTATGTATCTATAAGTAATTGTTGCATACAAGCTACATTGTACAATATGAGGCAGCTTGGGTGTTATTTTCTAACATTGCCCCATAGTGAATTGATTGTGATTTTATTTGTTAATTTTTTTTCGCATTTAATGGAGCCTTTACAATTTTAAATTTAATTATAGAAATATATTCGAAAGACGGTTTTTATGGCAAACTAGGAAAGGCATTAGTGCGACCTCTGCCTACCCTTTCGGAGATACAGGCGTGAGCTCAAATAAAATAAAATGTTTATGATTTAATGAAGCCAGTGACAGACGACGCGACGCGCGATTAATTTTATTTTTAAGATCGAAAAGTGTTTGTTTAGGTTTGTGTTGGCTTTCAACTCAATGTACCTGAGTGTTGCCACAAAAAATACGGACTGACGAGATGAGAGCACCTTTCAAGTCTTAGGAAGAGCACCTGCTATAATTAAATAGTTCCATTACCGACATTTTTTTTCATAATAACGTCGAATACCTGCCTAAAACCTTTTCTCTTTTGAAATTGGTTAAAATATTATGAAATACGCTATATCAAAGTTAATTAATAGTTCAGGGTAAATAACTTATGGCGGAAATTACTAAACGAACTTGTTCGCTATCGAAATATCGACCCAAAATTAAACCAATCAGCTCAAACATATTTTATCGACTCGACATTTGATCTTGCTATCTTTGAATTCCCCATCAATCTTTTTAGCGATTATATATTATATCGATTAAAATCGAAAATATAATTTCACCCTTCAGACGTCTCAATACTAACCTGAATCTTTCGGATGCAAAGACCTAATACCAACACTGTCGTTGCCTCAACTTGAAGAAAACCTATATTATCTGGAGACTGTCCCGCCCTCATACCCACCACTGCAACTCTTGTAAGCCAGGATCAGCTGTTGCACGCATTTTAATGACACCGTGCATTGAAGCTCCGCGAATCACAGGGTAATATCTAACTTATCTTTAACGCGCAATGAAATCAATCATAAAGTTAAATTAATTAAGTTGGAAATACTTTTAAGACTTATTTAAGGCCACAACATTGAGGCGTTGTCACAATGACCAATATGTCCCAATGCCCGTGAGAAATGTTCCAAGGTGAAATTAGCAACTCTCCCGGGCATTCCTCGGAGTTGCGTTCCTAATACGACATCGGAAAGCCGCTTTATATATTCCATTCTTACGACATGATCGCTCCATATTATATTCTACTCGAGTCAATGAAAAGACGATATGTTACGATTTATATAGAAATATAGTCAATATCATATCGCAGAAGGATATCATATGTTGGCAGATTAATACCTAAAATGGTGAATTGTGCAATCGATCTGAAAAGATATCAGCGTATGACAGTTTAAAACATATACGTTGTATATCTGCCTGTATGAGCACGGGAATCTACAATTAACAGTTCGATTGAGAGGACTTAGGCCAGAATCTATTGTTCATTAATCAGGTATTTTTATGAACTACAATTAACAATCGACTGAATTATGACCGCCTCGGTGGCGTAGTTGTACTACGGTACGACTACAAAGCTGAGGTCTCGGGTTTAATCCCGGGTCAGGCAAAGTGATATTGAGTTTTTCTATTCATTATCAGCCCGGAGTCAGGAATTTGTGTCCGATATGGCGATAGGCTCGCCCCCTATCACGTTATGGGACGGAACATACAAGGCGAAATGTGGGTGTCCTGGTGGCGCCTCTGCCTACCGCTTCTGGGATGAAGTCGTGAGTTTATGTATGTATGTATATTGTATGTACAATTAACAATAGGCAAAAATATTCACAACTACCAAACTAATATCAGCTCTTAAATTACTAATAGAGCCTGTATCCAAAACACCGTCAATTTCTCGTAAAACTCGGTATTAATAAAAATTATTCCGCATGAGAGTAAGGGGGAAAGTTGACCGGCATAAATCGCAGCGTGTAATAACACACGCTAATAATATACGTACGTATGTATGTCGAGAAACCGCCTCTATCTACATCGCAGCCAGTCAGTGATTTCAAACGTAACAGCAAGATCGAGTAGATGGACATTTTGAAGTAAAAATTATAGTAATTACGTCTTTAGAAATGAAATGGTAGAGATATTGTGTTTAATATATTCTTTAGTCTTATGGACTTGTATTAATCAAGTTGCTTTCGCAGAATGTCTGAACTGGCATTCCTAGTAAGGCGGTCATCTCACTGTTTAATTCCTTACTTGATTACTACAGTAGAGGCCGGCCCATTTCCCAAACATGCTCTAACTTCATTAATCCATATATTTGACGCTTAGTACATCACAGTGACTGTCGTCCCAGTATGAAAAATTATTCAAAAATCTGTAAATACTGGTGGCAGGTCTGTCATATGTGAGAGGCCGCCACCACAATGTCTATTTCTCCAGCCAAACAGCAGTGTAAATGCACTGTTGTGTTCCGGTTTGAAGGATATTGTAACCAGAATAACTACTACATATTGAGATTTAACATCTTATGTCTCAGGATGACGAGCACAGTGGAAATGCCAAGCATTGCTTTGTAATTCATGGTTTTGTTTGCTACTGTTCATGAGCGGTCGTAATGCTTTTTCGTTTCACCATACATTGCAATAATAACAAAAAATGTATATAAAGGACAGGTATAGCTTCTATATTCTGACATCACATTGAACAAGTGTACGGCATAAGCCACCGCCCCGCCTCACTTTCGCTGCAGACTCTTAAACTCGAGAAATCCGGAACTTGTGGTATGAACATATCTTAAAGGGAAGCTTTCTACAGCTTCTTTGATGTGCTAACACCATATTATCATTTCGCATTAGCATATGTGTTATCTTGTCAGCCTCGTGACGTTGGTTAAAACGCAAATTATGAAGCGAAACGCCATGGGTTTGATTCCCGCAGCGAGACTAATGTAAACGAGATGTCGTGTGTTTTCTAATAGTTTTTTATCGATTTGGCTGCTTAACTGGGATATACCGAGAAATATCCAGTTGTAGGAAAATATTATTTTCTATCCAAAAACCCACACCAAATGCATCGATTGACGTATAAAATACAATAAGAGGCTGAAGTCTGTATTAATAGCTTCTACGACATAATTCATATAAGCTGTCTCGGCAATCATAAATCCTAAAGCCAAACGACGTTTATTTTCTCGTGTCGTAGCCGTACAATGAACTACCGCGGCTGCCTGGACACGAGGTGTTACTCGAGAGTCAATGCACCCTCGCGTGCGGCGCTACTATGTAGTGTAGTGGGCCAGGCACTTCCACGCGCTCACGACAATTTGAGGTTTAATGATGATACTTACATACAGAACACTTTATTGGACACCACATAACGTCTGTATCTGTATCAGCCCATATACGTCCCACTGCAGGGCACGGGCCTCCTCTACTATCTAAAGTACGATTGAGAGGGGTTAGGCCATATAGTCCACCACGCTGGCCTAGTGCGGTTTGGCGGACTTTACATACCGTAAAAATTCTTTTAAAATTGCCATGGTATGCAGGTTTCCTCACGATGTTTTCTATCTATAAATAAATGAAACCTTACAGAGAGTGAACAACTGATCATCTTATCGCTATTATCAAGGTCTATCTCTTCAACTATAGGGGGTCGACTACTGAATATAGGTCTTCCCTAAAGATAGGGGAAGTACGTACAAAATGACATATACGGACAAAATGACACAGGCATCATATTTCAAATTCTCCCGTTTCTAGCCCGCCATAGATTACTACATCACGTGACCCTATTCGGTAATACTAACCTGTCAAAACGTGAACTCGCGCCAGTCTTTCGTTTGGGTGTTATGGCTGACGACAAATATTGGTAAGTTACAAATATTTTTTTTAACTGCAAGGAGTTTTGTGTATTAATATTATGTTTTTCATAATATTATCTTGTGTTTACATTTGTTACATCCCTTAAGTACTTATTGTTGCCTTCAAACAGTTATTTCTGTAAATAATAATCATTTTGCATTTATTGTTCAATTTTGATTTTTTATAACGCTTTACGGACAAAATGACATACATATGTTACGGACAAAATGACATAGGTATGTCGTTTTAATATCACTTCCTGGAACGACACAACAAATAATCCGCGCCGTAACACCTGACAATAATGACACAACAGTTCAAACAACCGACTCTACTGAACCAGCTAACAATTCAACAGCAAACACTGGTCAAGACCTTATTTTACCTGCTGCAAATCAAAATTGCCCATCTATTGGTAATGAATTACATCCCTCATCTCATACTTTAGCAGTGCCTATTGAAGTTTTATCTCCTGTCCCCAAAGGACTTTACGTAAGTGGCCAAGGCAAACGTAAGCCAAAGAAACACCAAACCCCCTTTAGTTTTGACTTCCACTCCAAATATGAACGAAATTAAGGCAAGAAACGAGCCTAAAGCTCCTTCAGAGAAGAAAAGACGAAAGGTTACCAAAACCATATTCCATGAAGACAGCGAAGGAGAAAATTGGCCAAATTACACTCAAGATAACGAAGAGGATTGCGCATGCATATATTGCAACGATCTTTATTCAAGATCAAAACCTGGAGAAGACTGGTTGCGGTGTTTAAAATGTTCGCATTGGGCCCACGCTTCTTGCGCGGACGTTTCTAAACGAACCAAGCGGTTCATTTGCGAGCTTTGCTTGTAATTTTATAACTTTTGCCAGGTATGCCATTTTGTCCATAGCATATGGACAAAATGGATTTCATTGATCTTTGTTAAATTTAAAATTATTATTTTTTCTAGTTTGTTTATCTTTTAAGTATCTATTATAATTCAAAGCTAAGAAACCTAAGATTACTGGTGTGCAATATGAATGCGCTGTGATTTACCATTAAAGAGTTATAACCCAAAACCAAAACTATATGTCATTTTGTACGTACTTCCCCTATATAAAAAAATATAAAGACCTATTAGAAGCGCTCTTGTATTTAGTAATGAAAGGTACACGCTAGAAGATTCTGCTGTTTGGTCTAAGCCCTCTCAATCGAATAGAAGTCTATGCTCTTTAGTGGCAAATATGTGGGATTAATTATTATTATTTAGAACCTCAGATCACCAAGAATGAAATAACATTAATAAAATACAAAGTATATAACGCTAATATTATACTAATGAAAGGATATAACGCTATAATTAATTGATTTCTAATTCTAAATAAAGACGTATTTATGTCACAAATGTTGACCCATTTCGACAAAATTCGGACAATAGCGAAATCACGCAACAAGAATCGTACCGAGCCTCTAGCAATTACTGAGAGGTAATTGCCAAACATCAACAAAATGAATGACAACGAAAATAAACAGAAATTGTGAAGTATACTTGATAAATGAACATGAAGCAACAGTATTTATTGAAGTGATCAGGCAGAATCGTGTCGAGTAATATTGCTAAACTCGAACCAAAATAACAGCCCATTTACAATTCGTGCTAGTTCGAGATTCACAGATTAGCTTGATGATTTCGCTCATCGTTTAATTCGTGTTTGAAATCCCGTGCTAATAGTGCAACTATGCGCTGATACGATTTTTTTTATTTCTTCTCAAATGTTGTGGTTTGCTAAATGTCTATTAATCTCGCGTACTAATGGACACGAGTACAGCATGTGCGTTTGTATGTGGAGCGCGATGCTCGGCATTCCAACGCGTCGTCACTTTGATCTTTTCGTGCTATTTTATTGCTATTCCTGGTTATTTACTTAACTTTTGTTTTTTGCGAAAATGATGAGACGAAATGGTTTGTTTGATGTTGAATGTCACGCATGTTCGTAATCAGGACGCTTAGATATTTGAAATTATTATTAGGCACTGCATAGTACTGTGCTTTTCAGTTCTCTCTTAACCTCGGTGTTTTGTCTTTAGTGCCCAGTGATCACGTAATTACTAGTAAAAAGTCCTTCAAACCGGAACACGACATTGCACACTGCTGATTGGCAGAAATAGACAAAAATGTGTTACCTACACATCTCTGTGTAGGTACTAGTGGTACAACATACATATATAAACTCACGCCTTTTTCCCAGAAGGGGTAACCAGAGATGCTACCAGGATACCCACTTTTCCTTGTGTGTTCCGTCCCACGATGAGATGGGGCGCAAGCCTATCGCCATATCACAAATTCCTGACTCCAGGAAATTATGAATAGAAAAATCCAATATCACTTTGCCCGGCCCGAGATTCGAACCCGAGACCGCAGCGTTGTAGTCGTATCGAAGTACAACTGCGCCACCGAGGCAGTCACTTGTTATAATAACACAGTAGTACTATTAATAAGTTAGTTTTAATAACAATTCATAGAGACTTCGTCACGGTTTTAAGATATCACATGAGTGTGTGTACAGGTCAATGGCCAGATTTTCGTATGTTGGTTAGTAGCATGCACCGCGAGGAGGCGAAGGTAATTAGGGCTTCAGAAGATAGTAAGAGTTCTTTAAATCCCATACATATTTATACAACAAATACTTTTAATGTTATAATTTACACAAAACTTAAATTGCAATTTATAAGAGAAATTGGCGCGACCGCATTTATTTTTAAGCAGAAAATATTCTAATTTTAGTGCTTGTTAATTAGTATAACTCTAGTTGACTATGTAAAATTAGTGGTATAATTCTGAATATTTATATTTCATGTTATTATCGTATGTAGAGTAGAAATCATAAATTAAATATTGTTAGTGTGTTAACGCGAAAAATATTAAAATGTTGTCAACAGCCTACTTTATTTTAGTATTCATATAATCTTATGAAGTAAGTGCGTTGCGGCTTGTTGGTAACAAACCGGACACGAATTTCCGTGACAGTGGCCGCGGCTTCAAATCCCAGGAAAATATATTAATTTATAGAAAGTTGTTAGTAAATTACCATTGTAACGACAAGGGAAAGAATCGTAAAGAAATATTTATACCTAAAGATCTTAACAATAATAATAATATCCGCTAACTTGTAATAGGCCAGCGCCGAGGGCCTAACTCCACTCAATTGAATTCACAGTTGTGGAGGAACCCCGTACCCTGCAATGGACACATATAGGCCGATATATTATTTATTTTGACTAAATATATAACATTGACTTTATTATATTTCTCGATATTAAGGAAGTAATTGCCAATTAGTTTCTCTGTGAGTTAGACGAGAAATAACCCCGTTCTGCTGGTCACTGGACAGTGTTGTAAGAATTCAACTTGCTATGCATTTGCAATGTAAATACTCAAGTGTATTGAAATGGAGTGATTTAAATACAGAGTTACGTAAATAATTTCATATTTAATAACTGCTCGATTTTTTAGTGACTAAAATATAATACAGACATAAACTCACGCCTTTTTCCTAGAAGGGCTAGGCAGAGGTGCTACCAAATCACCCACGTTTCGCCTTCTTCCGTCCCACGATGTGATAGTATCCCACGATGGCGCGAACCTATCGCCATATCGGGCACTAATTTCTCACTCTGGGCTGATAATTAATTCATAGATAAATACAATATCACTTCGAACCCGAGACCTCAGCAATTTGCATTCGTACCGTAGTACAACTGCGCCACCGAGGCTAAAATATAATGATACGCGTAATGCAGTTCAAGTAGAATATCAACCGAAAAATGCACCCAACAGTCACATACATAGTCCTGACCCCACACTGAGACTGAGTCTTATTTTTTTATTTTTATTGCAATGAATGGCGAGACGAGCATGCCATTCGCTTGATGGTAAGCGATACGACCGCTCATGGACAGTAGCAAAACCAAACAACACCATGAATTACAAGGCAATGGTTGGCATTCCACTGCGCTCGCCATCCTGAGACATAAGATGTTAAGTCTCAATATGTCCAGTAGATACTCTGGCTACAATGTCCTTCAAACCGGAAAACAACAGCGCATTTACACTGCTGTTACTTATATCTTATTTGTTTTACTTATATCGTGGGTATCAAAAACTACGAGAGACTTTTCGGTCTCACAGACACCCAGACCCGAACCAAACACCTGTGGATTACACATATATTTGTGTCGGAATCGAACCCGCGGCCTCGTGTTTCTCTGCCGGCGTCTAACCAACTGCGCCACGGAGGCTGTCAATGAACAAAACTGTTCGCCTAAAGAAAGCATCAATAACCCAGCGTGCCCGAGTCAATGAAACGTCTATGAACCGTGAAAATTATCTACAAGCCGTTACGCTTGTCATTGAATTACTTAATATTATCTTTGGAGTTCCGTCACAATGGAATTATTTAGTAAATATTGATTATTTGTCTAGAATTTACTGCCTCGGTAACGTAGTTGTACTACGGAACGATTACAAAGCTGAGGTCTCGGGTTCGAATCCCGGGTCGGGCAAAGTGATATTAGAATTTTCTATTCATTATCAGCCCGGGGTCATAAATTTGTGCCCGATATGGCGATAGGGATGGTGACACATCGTGGGACGGAACATACAAGGTAAAATGTGGGTGTCCTGAAAATCCTGAAAAAAATGAAAATACTAGGAAATAGCTCAAATATTTCTCAAATAGTTCTTTAAAACACACATAATGCTTAGTGAATTTTCGGTATGAGAGGCTCTCCCGGATTTTTTAAACAATTGAAAAACGAGTAAGGAGGTCAAATATATTTTGTAAAAGATCACCATCTTTTAAACCGGCCCACCGAGTATAAGAATTTTCGGTGAGGAAAGCCATACAGTTTTCGACCACCAGCATCTTACTAAACAAAACGTGATAAAGACAGTGGAGCGAACTTCTTTAAATTAAATTTAAAAAAACCAGCTACAACGTGATTTTACATCAAGAAAGTTAGAAAGGGGCATCGAATTAATTATTTAAATTATGATATATTGATAAGTATGTAAATATAATTTATTTTGCATATTTTCCAACGCTCTCTTTTGATGTTTTTAATAAATTTATACAAGCTATGTTTGCTTGAGGTATATCGATAATTAATTATTTTCAATATCTTTATATATTATTTTTATTTCATACTTATTTAAAGTAACAAAACACATTTTAACATGGTTGTCTGTAAGAAATTGCCTTGAGCGATAAGACCGCCATTTGTACTTTTATGTATGTGATTTCTTATTTTTGTGTAAATAAATAAATATTTAAGTGAAGTTATTAAAGGTCACATATTGGTATCCTCCAGGTTAAGGTCAATCACACATAATGGCGAATAACCTTTGATAATGACACATAAAAGTAAATCTCATTTCGGATTCAAGCTGTTTACACTTATTTTCGAGTAAATCGGCATATTAACTCCATTGACTTCATGACTACTGAAAAATAGTAAATTTAATGTAAATATTAACAAATATCTTGTAAATAGAGAATAAGTAATATGTGTATTGATTTGTCGTAAGAGCTATTTAATTGCCTACGTGACTAATAAACGAATTTCATTTCATTTCATTTCATAAACGAATTTCATTTCATAATATCGACCAGTGACATGGCTATTTCTATTTAGATAAAACTGCGACTTTCGTATGCGTATAAAGTCACTTTTGGTGTAATATCAAAATTGTTATTCCTAAATATGTAGTAAATCAACTAATTAGCAAGCCCTTTTTAAAGCGACTTCAAAAAAATAGGTGGTTCTCAATTCATCGGATTTTTTTAATTTATCATTTTTTTTATTAATCTAATTCTACAGAACCCCGTCAGTAATTCATACTTACGCTGAGCGGTTTCATTTATTGTTTTTATGCTCATTAACCGTACGCTTTCGCCGAAACCTGTTGCTGCCTAACTTTCTTCTCGCCTTGTCTTGCCGACTGTTACACTAATTATATTATGTAAAGATATTATAATTTAATTATTTTATGTTCATTACGTGTCGTTAGATATTATAAGACGTAATTACATAGTGAGTAGTTAATGTAACGCGTGCATACATAATATACGTTTAGATAAATGTATTCTGGACGAATATTAAAATGCTCCGAATGATGGATTTTGTCTTAAATAATAGTAAAAAAAATACACTCAACAGTCCTGAACCCACGCTAAGATCAAGTCTTGTGTCGTGGGTATCAGAAACTACGAGAGATTTTTTGGTTTCACAAACACCCAGATCCGAAACAAATGCCTGTGGATCACACATATATTTGTTCGGTACGGGGATCGAACCCGCGGCCTCTCGTTTCACAGCAGGCGCGGCGTCCAACCGACTGCGCCACGGAGGCTGTTAATATTTATGGTTATTATTATTGAGCATCAATTAAATGACACAGACGGTCATAGGTGTCTTTATTTTTTCAACTCGAGTTTTTCAAGTTTTTTTTTTCTTATTCATGTCAATAATTACAACAGTGACCACGTCGATATCCAACTTTTCATTACCTCATTTAATAGGTACACTAAAATTCCCACGTCCACCAACAATTATACAATACATTGTCTAACAACGGACATTACTCAAAATAAAGGAAACTTTAAATAACACTCGATAAAAATTTACCAATCGGCGAAAACAATATCCGATGTCGGTAGGTGTGAACGGACCTTGGCAAGCGACATGTTACTAATTTCACCTTGTAAGGATTATAGCAAATGCGTCGATTGATGCCTTCCTGTGGAGCAATTTGGTCTTTTAACACGGTCAGTCGGTCACGTTAATTGGCCTAAAGGTTCGTTCACAACGTAACGTATTCTGAACGTAATGGGCACGACTCGACACGTGATTTTTAGCATAAATATCTGATTTCATAAACAATCCTATAACAATAACAAGGTAAAGAATTATTTATTTTATTTACCCATAATAAAGTATGGCAACACACGATGTGAAAAGTCAATTAACTCGCTTTGTAAAGAACCATATTCTGCAACACGTTACAAGAGATTACAATCTATATTATTACATAATCGTTTAAAATCTTGTGGCTTTGAGGAAAAATACCATAACTGTTAAGTAATAAATCTTACTAACACCATAAATCCATTCGTTAAGTAATCATTTCAAAAGCAACACTCACTTTAAAATACAATTTATAATTTCACCATTCTTAACAAACAGAAACTACACATCGCCAATTCGCAATAATGGATTGTAATAATCGTACCATCGATTTAAATGGCCTTGGTTATTATAACCGATGGTACACTTTCACGTGTCGGCATCGTTACGTGGCCGTGCGTTGTGAAGCTGGCATTACAAAAACATTAATTGTAAGTTTATAGTTTTCCGTCGGTTTTCGTCAAATCGCATTTCGTCATTGAGGAACTGATTTGCTGTTACGGTTTTAACGAGGTTTAAATAATATTAGGCATAATAATGAATACACCCAACAAGCAAATTATTATTGATGCCATAATACGACTAATATTAGTTGTGAATATAAAATACTAATTAATAACATATAATTATTTTGGAAGGTATAGAGTAATCATTTTTATCCCTACAAGGATCAACAATGCTGAACAGAACAGAATAAATATATTGAATCTACATTAGATATTTTATTAAATGACGAAGGTATGAAGCTCACAGGCTCTTGGTCTATTATGTTTTATCTTCTCAGTATTTTTGAAGCAGTCTGTTCACCTGTCGTGTGCGCCAGCGTGAAGGTTGTCTATTGTTAGTTGCGATTGTACTCCCGTTGGAACAATCACTTATTTTTATTGTTGTGATTATGATCCTCGTTGCCTCAGCGTTTGATCCGATTAATTTGCGGATATTGTTGCGTACTCAGATAGTGGCGTAGTTGGTTGTGAGCTGGAAGCCAGAGGCCGCGGGTTCGATTCCCGCGCTATGATAATTTTTGTGTGCTCCTCAAGTATTCGTTTTGAGTGTGGCTGTTGTGAGATGAAAAAGTCTGTCGTAGTTTCTGATACAACACAGATTGGTATCTTACTGTGGTGTCAGAACTGAGTCTGTAACTATTGTAACCAGCTAAGTAACTAATAAGCCTACGCCTGAATCTCTAAAGTATAGGCCTTCTTCCTATACTCCCACTAGTGCATAAAAAAATATTTCTATATTAAAATATGGTAGAGGGCAAGCCTACCACTATGTTTGACACAAAGTCTGGGTTACGTCGGTCCATGACTAATCATGTAAATTATTGGAACGAAAATCGTATCGCAAAATCCAAAAACCGACATGAAAAAAGAAGGCAGCTTTTCAAAGTTCACAGCTATCATTCACTTAACTAATGCCACCATTAGCAATTAATATTACTATACCGGATATTGTTAGTAATATTACATATGGTTTATGATTAAGTTGTAATGTATTTTAATTTGATCATGAAAATGGTAATAGTTTTGTGTAATCATATTATAGTAATATCCGTTTTTGTAAAATTGACACGAGTAAACTGGTAATAGGATGTATGTATCCGCAATTATGTGGAGATATAACAGTCATTGACACGTCATAATAAATGATCAGATACTCGTACTTTGCAGCCTATAAATTGCAAATAAAGTGCTGACCGACGGTATGTAAAGTTCTTTGATTGCTTTTGAATTATTGCTAGTGTTTTCCTTATACAAATACACCCAACAGTCACATACATAGGCTTGACTCCACAATAAAATACAAGTCTTGTGTCGCGGGAACCAGAAACATCTAGTCTTTGCGATTTCACACCTAGACCTGAAACAAATATTTAATGTCTCAATCATACTTTTTTAATTAATAAATAAGACACCCAACAATCACATACATAGTCCTGACCCCACACTAAGATTGAGTCTTGTTTCATGGGAATCAGGAGCTACGAGAGACTTTTCGGTCTCACAAACACCCACTGAAACAAATACTTGTGGTTCAGACAAACATTTGTCATTTATAAAAAAAAATATTGTATAAGTCCGGAAAACAAGCAAATAAGTCATCTAATAGTAAGTAATCACTGCTACCTTTGAACATCGACAACGCTGGATCTTGGATCCATGCCGGCCCATCAAATTGGGAGGAGAGCGCGAAGGAAAAAGGGTGGGAAGTGGAGGGGTATTGGGCACTCAGCAATCTCACTCACCGAACGAAACGCGACAGCAATGCTGTCGTTTCACGTCCATTTCCTGTGAGACAGTGGAAAAGCCTATCCATTCATGCTGTCATGACAATAGCGTGCTCTATAACTTTAAAATTCTCGGTGCGGGGACGTGTAGCTTCTTGTTTTACATCGTGTCAAAGACTGCTGTAAGACTGAAACCTACGTACAAGATTTATTGTTAAACCCCAAAACTTCTATAAAGTAAGATGCATATTGCACAAATGCCACTTGTTCTACTACTAACCCATTGACACACTATGCGCCTCCCACGTAACAATCATA
Source organism: Deilephila elpenor (assembly GCA_949752805.1). Lineage (NCBI taxonomy): Eukaryota > Metazoa > Arthropoda > Insecta > Lepidoptera > Sphingidae > Deilephila > Deilephila elpenor. Next base: position 426,777 of record OX457118.1, read on the forward strand.
ACGCCTTGGGAATCAAAAACAATGCATTACTACTGACATTGAAATAAGTGTACGAAGGCGGTTAATTATCACTTAAATCTTTTACTTTACTATGACGGATAACTTCCACTGCCTCGGTGGCGTATAAACTCAGAAACGGCCTCACGGATTTCGATGAAATTTGGTATGGAGGTAGCAGACATCCTGGATTAACACTTAGGGTATTATTCATCCGGAAAATATAGTGTTCCGTGGGATGAGGAAGGAATTCCGATATAGTTGTCATTTTTTATACTCGAAGGGATGGGGTGGGACTGGATTACATGCCATGAGTGAGAATGAGACGGGATGGCACGGGACGGGATGGGAAATTTTAAATAAACTTAATCCCGCTGATGAAGTTTGCGGGCAGAAGCTAGTAAATACTATATCATTGATCAAATATATATATACTAGGTAAATGGAACCGAATCTACCTGATACATTATAATTAGCACCTCGGGCCAATTTTGTGCGTGACAGAAAAGCTGCTCATAGTTTTTGCTCATGATACATAACATGTTCTCTACTCTCGTTTCACTGCGCGCGTCTAACCAACTACGCCATGGAAACTGCCAAACATTAAATTACCAAGACCTGATTAGAATAATCTAAGCCCCATGCATCTTGTCCTTCGCTGCCGACACACATACCACGAGTCATTCGTGCGTTCCTTATAAGGATCTCATGGGATGTACCGGTGGGCTTGTTTCGTAACGTCGACCTTGTGCGTTAACTCTTTCTTTATAACCTGTAGTTAAATGTGGGAGATGCTGTTGCAATGTTTCTTGCTAAATCATCTAGGTGATAATTGACAATACCTTTGTCTGTTTTGTTTACTCAAACATCGAATGTTTTAACGAATATTTATCATTAACTAAAAACTCGAATAGAGCTCAATTTCCGCTTGATTAATTGAATATCCTTTCACTATATTTTCAACTATTGTAAATTCATGTTATGATAGAAACTTTACTGAGTATGCAAACCAACAAAGATTCATTTTTACAAAGTAAACGATATGTATGAACGGAATATAAATAAATAAATACACCCAACAGTCACATACATAGTCCTGATCCCACATTAAGATCAATTAAGTCTTGTGTCGCAAGTATCAGAACTACGAGAGACTTTTCGGTCTCACAAACACCCAGACCCGAAAGAAATATTTGTCGGCCGCACAAACATTTCTCTTGGTACGGGGATCGAACCAGCGGCCTCTCGTTTAACAGCCGGCGTCTAACCAACTGCGCCACGGAGGCTATCAAATATAAAAAGCGAATAACTATAATCCTCAACTTTTCATTCAGGAAAAAGCATATGAAGTAGTTTGCATATTTTAAATGTACGAGTATGTTTAGAAAATGTCTATTCATTTTGCTATTAATGTATGGTGAGAATGCAATTCAGTTGTTAATAAATGCCCACGAAAGCTACCTACATACTCCGTTAGAAAACTCGGAACAACCAATATCAATCTTCCCTAGGAAGTTTCTAGGAATTCACTAGATAGTTTGATAAATAGCAGAAAGATTTCTCATTTGAATTCCATTATTAAACATATGAATGGAATAAATCTACAAATGGTAATTATATATTTAGTACCAGGTCATTTCTACCACCGTCTCACAAAAAATCGACGTGAAATAATAGCTTTGCGTTTTAGTAACCCAAATCTCTATGGTAGCGTATTCGTATCCATTACTTTGTTGTTTCAACAAATTCATATTTTTATTGTTTTGTTACAGGTAAATATTCTACTTGTGTTGTACACAACCTTCTAAATAAAGCTAGTGGATTCACGTAAGTCAGACTATAATTTTAGCGCATATTGCATATTGTCTATTTCTCCCGCCAAACAGCAGTGTAAATGCGCTGTTGTGTTCCGGTTTGAAGGACATTGTAGCAAGAGTAACTACTGGACATATTGAGACTTAACATCTTATGTCTCAGGATAGCAAGCGCAGTGGAATGACAAGCATTGCCTTGTAATTCATGGTGTTGTTTTCTTTGATACTGTCCATGAGCGGTCGTATCGCTTACCATCAGGCGAATGGTATGCTCGTCTCGCCATATTTTGCAATAAAAAAATAATATTTTAATCTTAAACTCAATGGCCAATGAGTGCCACAAGACGAGTATAGGCGAAGAGGCAGATCCAGAAAGCGATGGCGAAAATTCGAGAGATAAAGCAGGGATTACACGAAAATTGCTCTCATTAGAGATATATGGAAGAGTTTAGGGGATGCCTTTGCCCAAAAGTGGGATCTTTTAGGCTAGTATACTAATAATAATTGGAGCTTCGTCGGCCGTCGCCCCATCAAACGAAAGGAAATTGCTTAATTTCCTCAGTCTAATGGTGTAACTGAATCATATGACCATATAAAATATTACGAAGATAAAATCGATAAAGAACTAGGCCATCCGACAATTTGTATGTCCTCTCATTAACAACCTAAATAAATTGCAACTAAACACATTAAAATGTAAATGATACGAATTTTCTAAGTAACATTTAACGCGTGACCCACCATTAAAGAATCTACTAAGTCTGAATCACGGCAAAATCTTGACTTGAGACATCGAAGGAAACACTCAACATATCCGCCCGACGCTGCCTGTTGCTGGACAAGTTTAATTCAATTATTATACTATACAGGATACTACTTAGCAATAAACTACTATAATCGTAGGCAATTCTACACCTACCTACCTACTGCCTCGGTTGGCGTAGTTGTATTACGGTACGGTTGCAAAGCTGAGGTCTCGGGTTCGAGTCCCGGGTCGGGCAAAGTGATATTGGATTTTTCTATTCATTATCAGCCCGGAGTCAGGAATTTGTGCCCGATATGGCGATAGGCTCGCCCCCTATCACATCATGGGACGGAACATACAAGGCGAAATGTGGGTGTCCTGGTGGCGCCTCTGCCTACCCCTTCGGGGATAAAGGCGTGAGTTTATGCATGCATGCAATTCTACACCTATAGATATTTATTATTTGTGAAAATTTCAGAATTTTCGAAATTTCTCGTCGCATTGTTATAATATAATATACAGGATGTAAAAGTTCGACCCCGTTTTCGTATAAATCAGTTCTAGCAATCTACTTCATATAAGTTGTTTTAAAGACATGAATTCCCTAGGGCAGCATATTTCTGTAAATGTTTGAAGGTAGGCAGTCGGCCTATTGTCAAATCAAAAGTCAATTATATCAAAATGACTTCGAAAATTAATTTGAATCGGCAACCTCTAATTTGGCAATCCAGTGTCCTCCTAATTGAGCTATCAACTGTCAATTGCTTTGATATAATACAGTAAGTAACTATAGTATAGTAAGTCCAAAACATTTAACCCAACTATGTATATTGGGTTAGAATAAATTATGCGCGGATCCGGTTCACCTTGCGCCCACTACACTCAGATTTATCTTACTGGTAACTTATGCCATAATGTTGAATATAATTTGATTGTTGCTTTGTTCTCGTATACATTAACATCTATCTTACCCGCGGCTTAACACAACTGTAAACACAAATAATTTTTCCGGGATCATAAATAGCTTATGTAAAAAAAAAAGAAAAAAAAGAAAATTTGTCTAAAGAAAAATGTTGCATACGACCTGAAGGCAGAACTTCTAACTAGTATCACCTATGTTTGGCACTAATCATTCTCATACCAAATTGTAATATGGGACGACCCTTCGCCCTGCCGAATCGGAATTCTGTTTTTTTGTTTTTTTTTATTCATCAGCAATCAGTCACAAGACTATAAGCGGATATGTTGTGTGTTGTTTGACTTGAAGGCGAGGAGGCCAGTGCCTCGTCTGCCTATATCATAATAATATGTCCTTCCTCTTTAGTCTTTCCGTAGTTACTGGAGGATTTAGGAGTTGAGTTGCTTGTATATAATCGAAATTCTAAGACAAAGTTTTCGACCCGGGAATCAAACTCAGGATATCACAATATTTACAATTCACGACTACAGGACCAATAAGATAACACAGTCTAACATCGTGTGTACTGAACTACGAGAATATCAGCCCATAATTGCCCAACGCTGAGCTCAGGGCTCGTCTAGAATAGAGAGTTCAATTGACACATACATACATACATAATCTCACGCCTTTTTCCCAGAAGGGGTAGGCAGCGGTGCTACCAGGACACCCACACCCCTTGAATGTTCCGTCACAATATGATGTGATAGGGGGCGAGCCTATCGCCATATCGGGCATAAATTCCTGACTCCGGGCTAATAATGAATAGAAAAATCCACTTTTGCCCGACCCGGGATTCGAACCCGAGACTTCAGCTTTATAATCGTACCGAAGTACTACGTCACCGAGGCAGTCAATTGAGTCAGTCATTTCAATTGAGAGAGCTGAAAAATCCACCAAGCTGACCTAATGCGGGATGGTGAACTTTTTAATATCATAGAAAATCTTGCCAAGAGTGCTATGCTATACAAGTTCCTCGCGATATTTTCCTTAACCATTAATCTTCTAATAGCTAAATGCTATACACCAGTACCCGTGAAACGAGTGTTCAATGCCGACGCAGTGAAATTCCGCGCCTGCACTGCCAGCATCCTAGATTTCTACCGGGGAAACTATGTTACCACGATATTTAGATAAATCGCACGCGGCCACGCCAGTCGGGTGCCGCGAGATTTGTAAGTTAAGCAGGTCATTTGATTCGAGTTGTATTGATGGACATGTGAATAGTAGGGCTAATGTAATAAGGCTTTAGATTGATTTAAAGGTCAAGAAATCTATAGCGAATAAAATAAAATACACCCAACAGTCACATACATAGTTCTAACCCCACACTAAGATCGAGTCTTGTGTCGTGGGTATCAGGAGCTACGAGAGACTTTTCGGTCTCACAAACACCCAGACCCGAAACAAGTACCTGTGGATCACACAAACATATGTTTCGGTGCGGGGAACCTGCGGCCTCTCGTTTCACAGCCGGCGTCTAACCAACTGCGCCACGGAGGCTGTCAAAGAAGGCTGTCGAATGGTAAGGAAATAGAAATCGCCGAAGACCGTATAACTGGTGGTAGGAATTTCATATCCGCTTAGATAAACACCGAACAATGGTGGTATGTTTTGAGGAAAAAAGGTAGCTATAAATACAATAAAAAGGCATGATCTTCCTTTAGATAAATGAAAGAGTATTTTAAGAATTAGATCATGTAAAAATACTTAGGAAAGATTTTAGTATGGCCAAAAGATCGCCTAAAAATCTTTGAACCGAAATAAGCTCAATGAACTATGAGTAACGTTAGGAACACTGATTTCTACCTTTTGATACAAGTGTGAAATTATAAAAGAAATTTTCCTGTTACTTCATTATAGGCGAGTAGGCAACTATCCTACTCATAAATTACGCAACCGCATGAAGGGTTCTATTACGAGTCGTTTATTTTCACCGACAAACAACGAACTATTGTCTATCACCATGAGATCGATTTCAACAGTCTCAAATTATTAAGCAGTATCAATTTCGAGCCACTTTCACTGTCTGTAGGCTATAAACGCTAATGAATTCAAAATATTTGTCAAGTTTCAAACTTGGCTACACGTTCTAAGCACTTTCACTGATCTAACCTGCTGTTGTAATCCTCTCTTCGAGCAGTCTAAAATGAACCTTTTTCCCATTATAGATATTGGCTTACAGGAATCGCCATATGCGTTATAATTGAAGAAACAATAATCTTAAGTCAAAACATATTATATATTATTCGAATCAAAAAACAACAATTATACCAGCCCTACTCAAAGTTCAAACTCCACGTTAGTTACTTAACTGATTGACATAAACAAACACACCTTCTAAATGTGTTTCTAAATCTATAAAAACAAATGCAATATTTCTGTGCCGTTCATGACCTACTGGTTTGTATCGGGCCCAGTAGCGTGCCCTTTTAAAAGGTCTATGTCTAAATAATACGTTCAATATTCTAAATCTAAGGTCATTAATATTAGGTAAAGGCTTATGTTTTGCAACTGTTTTGATAAAAGACATACAATCATACGTAATGCCACGCCTACATCCCCTGAGAGTAAGCAGACAATACAGATTTCAACTGAATATGTTACAGACACATTGTTTTTGCTTCATCCAGGTTCATTATCTTTACGTACATTCTCGTCTGTTCAGGGTACTTCTGACTCTTGTTTACCCTCACCGACTCTCCCACACATAATAGCTTCTTATATCGTAGTACGCCTCCTTCTGTTAATTCCTTCTATGTGATCAAACCATCTTAACATTTCATCATCTCTAATGGCCGAGATTAATAAACGATCTTCGTTTCTATCTAAAGATCGATCGCGAAAATAAGCCAATGGGCTCAAGGTATTGCCGACACGCCCACATTTGATGTGTTCTGATTGGTCTATTTTCCGGATCGATCCTTACATAGGGATTAGGATTGCTTATTAATTTTGAGTGTAAATCACTCATTTTTATTTATATAAGATACTAATTAATATTAAATCGCTCTCCATCAATCAGCAAATTTAAATTCACAAGATCAAAACCACCATTAATAGTTAATATAAGAGTAAATTAGCATGCATTATGAAAACGAGCTCCGGTCAAGCTGTTCACTTTCTCCCGGGGCCTCACGACTCGCCAGTACAAAGATGAGGGACTGTTTGCACCCATCACTTATAGAGAAAGCTTCTGCTAATGTGTTAAAATGTTTGATTTAGATAATATTCATTGACTTTGGGATGTGGAAATAGTATTTGCAGTCTCATCAATGTTTTTTAAAGCTATGTAGCTATTTTTAGGCTCGGGGAGAGTTTGACAAATAAGAGACATGGACCTTCTCAATTCAATTCTTTATTGTAAAGTAGCCCCGTGCACAGCCAAGAACGACAATGAACTATGGAGCCAGGAGCTTAGTGCAGGTGTCATAGTAAGAGACGTATTTATAGAATATCAGAAACTCTAAGACGGCTTTCGATTCTGCAACATTTAAACTGGAAAAATGTTTCTTCATTACAAATCTAATAATTTTTTGAGTATGTAGATCTAATGACTTGTCCAATAATTATTATACCAAATAGTATCATCAAAAGTTTTCCATACAATTGCATAATTATGTATGGATACTTGTGGTATGACATGTCCATGCACATTAGGTCATCCTGTTGGACCGATGCCCAAATTCAATCAAATTCGCGAACAGAGTAATGTTATTGTTTCTTTTGTTATTGTATTGTAATACCAACCTAGATATTACATCATTGTGTCACGTAGAGATCTTTGAAATAATAAACGGAAACGCAAAAATTTCACCCACATTTCTTTACCGTCTTTCTCTCTTAGAGACTTGGAGGTGATAAATATTAAGCTTGTAGGCTAAAAATCAATCTTGGCTAATTTAAATTTAAGTAAAAAGAAAAAATATCATTGTTTAAATAATTTAATCTTTGAAATATACCTGTAGTCTGCAAAGACTAGATAGAAACAAGAAATAATTTATTTCAAAAACACCATATTATGGTTCGCGTTCCTAAAATTGATTCAGCGTAGTCACTATTCATTTGTTTCAATTACTAAACTATTGACTACTACCTTCTACTAAACTTCGTATGCGTTATTAACTTTATTTGGAATTTCCCATCTCTTTTATCCCGTCCCGTCTCATTCTCACTCCATCCCTTTAAGTATAAAGGTAACAAATATATCGGAATTCTTTCCTCATCGCACGGGAACACAATTTTTTTGAGAATAAAATGAAGCGTAAGTGTTAATTCAGGGTGTCAGTTACCTCAGTACCAAATTTCATCGACATCCATTAAGCCGTTTCTGAGTTCATCGCGCACAACTGCACAGACAAACAGACAAAAATTTAAAAAATCGTTGATTTGTGTTTTATTGCGTTAATACAGACCCTCCATAATAGTTTTTTTCATTTATCTTCCATGTACAGACATCGATCGAATACAAATTTATTATATGAATAGGTGTATAGAATACTACGACTTTCCTTACGTAAAGATTTGTCCGGAACCAACAATGTATGTACAAATTGTCTCACAAATCAACCCGCGTACCTACCAATTAGACCGATGAAGCGGTAACGACTTGCATGCTCTGTAGTCTTCGTTGTTTCGTTACTATACATAAATCCGGCAAGGAAATACAAAACAAATGAAACATTCTGAAGAGTACATACTGTAAAAAATGTGCATGCAAAAAAAATTAGAGATCTCTTACTCAATTTTGTTATCGACTTCTCTATGACCCCATATACATCCAACTATTCCTCTTAATACATGTCAACAATTGACAAAGTTACCCTGTGTTTGCAAAAACCTGGATCACTACAAGGATGGACACCAAGGATCCTTAGGATCCTGGACACCAAGGATCGACGCTGTACATAAACTAATCAAAACAAGTCAATTATGCGCGTATCCATAATCCTTCAATCCGGTCAATCTATCTCAACACCTATCCTTAGATACAAATACAATAAAATACTCCTTATTGTGAACCAAAGAACAAAAGTATATATAAAATCAGACAAATACATTATAAGAACTTATGGTTTACAATGGGCGGTCTTATCGGTTAAAGGTAATCTCTTCCAGACAACCAACCATTTACATACATATATAAACTAACGCCTTTATCCCAGAAGGGGTAGGCAGAGGCGCCACCAGGGTACCCACATTTCGCCTGAACCGAACAATAAATTGCGATAAGTTCCAAAGTCAGTGAATCTCAGTCTTCCGGTACAAGCTAAGTGTTGTAATGACACGTGAAGCTACGCATCCGCAATGCTAAACGTCGTTGTGTCATATTGTTCCGTTGTGACACAACTCGCAACGCGCGGAATACCAAGCGAGTTTACCAGACTCGCTAATATTTAGTTCGAGCTGTTACACCACGCGCGTGGCGTGAATGTATTATGCTTTTTTCATGGTTTTGACTGTTCATGAGGTTTTAAAAGAATATGTATTTAAGTATAATAAGTTTGGAGGTGGCATGTAATCGCTTTTAACGGTTTGTGAATGGAAAAAACAAAACGGATCAGTTAAGTTATAGACAAAATGTTTCGACTTCATTTACGCATAGATTTCGTCCCATTATGAAATAAGACAAAACTAAAAGAAGCATTTGATACCCACGACACAAGACTCGATCTTACTGTGGGGCCAGGACTATGTATGTGACGGTTGAGTGTAATTATTTATAAATTATTATAGGTTTTTAATGAAAACATAATTTTAAAATCGCAGCAGATAACTCACTTCAAATCTACATTATCAGACACCTCCTCGTTATATTATCAAATCCCCAATCATTACATAAATTGATTGCATTGAAAAACCAAGTAATTGAACTTACTATTCACCTAATTAAGAAATCCACACACACAAAGTCACGCCTTTTTCCCAGAAAGGATAGGCAGAGGTGCAACCAGGACACCCACGTTTCGCCTTGTATTTTCCATCCCACGATGTGATATGAGGCGAGCCTATCGCTATATCGAGCACAAATTCCTGACTCCGGACTAATAATGAATAGAAAAATCCGTTATCACTGTGCCCGACCCGGGACTCGAACCCGAGACCTCAGCTTTGCAATCATACCGTAGTACAACTACGCCACGGAGAAATAAGAACTCTATTGATGTATATTTAAGCACATCACGCACCATGACATAACTCGAAGTTGTAAAGCCATTAAGTTGTTACAAAACATTTCTCTCGTGGGATCTCTTATTGTCTCAAGGTTATGTTTTGTTTTTATTTAACAATTGTGTAATGTTTGGAAAGCTGTGTAAGTTTTAAGGAAATTACTTTTCGTTAATGTACTAAAACATTTGTTAACGACATGGATAGAAATACGGAAGAAGATAAAAGTCGTGATTCACACTTCAAAGAAAAGAAAAGCACAAAAATGAAGACAGTTCGTGTTGCTGAGCGAGTTTCTTGCGCCGTTTCTTCTTCATAGGTACAACACGTTCCGAAGCGGTGGTAGCACAAATTAACGATTCAAAAATCTTGTAAAAGACTACTTGAATAAAGAATATATTGATTTTGATTTTGAAGGAAATTAAATTTTCACGCTATTTAGCATCATCTAAGCATAATGAGAGGTGTAATAGATACTAATATTATTCTTATATACTTTTGCTTTATTGTATCAATACTTTCTGCCGCTCAGTCTTATTGTTAACAAGTTCAATATTTGATCTCGACGACAACTAGATTTAAAAAAAATATGTTAGATGATCTCTGTCTATCTATATATCTATCTGTTCAGCCGCAGGAAGTCCACTGCTGGACATAGGCCTCTCCCATGGATTTCCACATGGTCCTGTTGGAAGCGGCCAGTATCCAGCGATTTCCTGTAACCAATAATAATAGTATCTTTTTAGTTTTAGTTTTTCCTGATTAATAATAGTACTTTTCCCCCTTACCTTATTCTAACCTTTATGTTAGACTAGCGGCTCGGCCCAGCTTCGCCCGGGTGCAGATAGTTTTTGAGTCCAGTCCACATCGACAATATATTATAGTTTTCACAACGCACGCAATGTAAATAAGATTATTGGCATTTTTTTACACCTTGGGTTACATTATTGTAGTTTTAGTAGAGATCCTTATTTAAATCTTGCAATTAAAATAGCCTATATTAATCAGTGATAATGTAGCATTGAAATTGAAGCTATGCCAAATATCTCGCTCACGTAAAACCATTACGTCATACATTCCGGATGTAATAATACATACTCGTATTATTGAGTATGTATTATTACATACTCAATAATACGGGTATGAGTAGTGTTATACAAAATTAGGCTTATTAGTTAACTCCTACACATAAAATGACAATCACAGTTTAAATTTAATTATAGTAAGATCACCATAAATTACAATTGATCGAGTTACATAACTAATCTGTAACAGTGTGGGTGGATCATGACACAGTTCTACCATTCAATTTGAGAAGCAAAAAATACTAGCCTAAGATTAAATATAAATTGGTCTACTTTTTGTTTTTCTGGTAATTGATCACTGTTTTTTAGTGGTTACAATACCTCTGACGGTAAGATAGAGTGTCCACCGTCGAGAGATGTCTATTTTAATATCCACATAATGATAAAATAAAAAGGTGTTGTCCTTATTATCTGTTCATAATTTGTTTTTAACCAGAAAACTATTTAGTGAGATCTACTCTTTCATAAACCTGTCATACTTGTCATTATAATACTAGTTATTTGGCTTGAAAATAGCAGAAAATGATCGCTGCAGTCACAGGCCGCTTCCAACAGTTCGTTGTGAAAGCATTAGAAAAAGGCTATGTTCAATAATACCTATATTAATTATATGTTTGTTTTATAAGCCATCCTTTTCATCTAGTTTAAAAACCAGCCTATTTCCAACAACATAATCAGGTTGTTCATAAAAACAGGTTAAAACAATTAATAAGCTATAAAGGGCGGCATAGTCTCATAATGCGAGTTGTTTGCCTTTCAAAATGATAGCGACTGGCAAGTGGCAAGGTCGCGCTGATTCGTAGCGTGTAAAAACAACTAGACACACCCTTTACAATGATTTATTTAAGTTCATTCATACACATACTTAAACTCATGCGTTTTTCCCAAAGGGGGTAAGCAGAGAAGTTACCAGGACACCCACATTTCGTCTTGTATGTTTCGTCCCACGATGTGATAGGGCACAAATTTCTGACGCCGGGATGATTATGATCTATAGAAAAATCCAATATCACTTTGCTCCAACCAGAATTCGAACCCGAGACCTTAGCGTTGTAATCGTACCTCAGTAAAACTGCGCCACCCAGGCAGTCCACTTAACACTTTCCTAATAATGATTAAATTATAGAAATAAAACTAATTTTTACGGATTTTATCGCGATTTGGTTTAATTTTTTAACTGTCCGTCCTGTGACCACGAAAGCTGGAAAGCAATCGGAACGTCAGGAAGTTAAAAAATGTAAAAATTAAACCAAATCGCGATAAAATCCGTAAATATAAGAAACCATAATGTTCAAATATTTGCACCAAATACTTCTTTAATTATAAAAGACCACACTTTACGTGAAGCAAGTTTTTTCTTCCCGCATACTTTGAAAACAATGGACTCAATTATAAAGATAGGATCACAACGCACAAGGATTGTTATACATGAAGTAACATTACTGTTGCGTTCAAGAGCGGATCCAGCTTTCAAGTCCGGGGGGGTTATATAGTTCTAGTCAGAACACTCGACGTACTCGAATTCGATTAGAATTATCCATTTAAAAGTGATTATTTAAAAGTTTGTTACACCTGTGATTAGTGCATATATTTACGATCTCTTAAGTGAAATTAACGATATATTAAAAAAAAATTGACAATCTGGAGTCCGCCCAGGAGGGGGGCATGACCCCCATGACCTCCCCCCGTGGATCCACCTTTGGTTGCGTTTCGTTCGGTCAGTGAGATTGCCAGTGTCCCTTAAGCTGGCTGTTGAATATTCGTATACCTACGAATAGGTATACCGCACATACATATATCATCCTCCACTGTCCCACTGCAGGGCAAAGGCCTTTCTACCCTCCTTCCATTAGACCCGGTTCACTGCTCGATCATGCCAGTCCTTCTCCTACCGTCCAAATCATCTCGCCATCTTTTTCTGTGACGCGACGTTTCAGACTCTTAGATGGTTTCCATTGTGTTATTTTCGCGCACAGTTCATCAGGCATGGTGACCAGCTCAGCTCCACTTTAGACTAGCTGATTTTTTGCCAACGTCTAGTTTTGGTCTTAGAGCGCAGTACACTGTTTCTAACGCAGTCCACATTTAGACTCATCATACTGCGTACCGCACATGATGGAAAATCCTTTATTGTGATGTACAGAAGTGCATCGCGTTTCAGATACGACCTGGGTATATTAGACCCTGATCAAACCACGTAACTGTGTGTGGAATAACCATTTTTAACCGGTGGAAAGTCTTTTTAAATTGCATTAATCTTATAAACAAGGCGAATCGTGGGTGTCCTGATAAATAAGTAAATAAAACGCCTACATGTTCACAAACTTTCCACATTATAGGCGATCTTTATTGCCTGAACAGACAAAAATCACATTCCTCAACAGATAAACTAGAAAAGGTATATCAATGTAATTCAAAAACCAACTAATAATAAAATCAATAGGCAATAAAATCATAACTAATGAACTAATACGAAATTTATCGCTAGAAATCGCCGAAAGTTTAACAAACATCCCATAGCCAATGCCGAATCTCCATAGTCGAGAAAGCTGATCGAACGCTTTTCATTCCACGCTGATTAGAAATAAAAGTAATAGTATGTAATTGGATATTATAACTGTTTTGTTACGCGTTGTTAGTCAAGTTGGTTCTGTAATGTGAGGTCTTGGGTTTCGTTACTGGGTAGAGCAATTACTTTATTTTTTATATTACTAAAGTTAATAAAAGGGAGTTTTAAAAGGTAATTAAAAAACGAAAAATTCCGTGCAAATATACATTTAACAGAAGTATTTATAACATTAATTTTATGTTAACCTCCGAAGATAGCCCAAAGAAAATCTTCATTGTGATGTAATGTTTTGTGTGTATATGTTTACATACTAATTCATAGCCTAAGCCTTAACACGTAAAGATATTATGTAAAATATTCCAAACTCACCTTTTTTAAAATAATTAGTATAAATTAATTTCAGTTTCTCTTTTCAGCAACTTTTTCCTTAATTATACGTTTAATTTCATGCATTTTCCCGTTCATTAAGTTTTTTCTCGTGAAGTAACCGCCTATAGATTTTGGCAATGATTAAAAATTCATAATTGTGATTGATTTTTGCAATAGCTTTCTCCGAGTTGATTCATGTCCTCGCCTTATATGGACCACATTTTCGGGCCCGAAACAAGTTCCAAAATTTCTCTTTTAAGTTATTCTGCAACGGCCAATTCGGATATATATGCTTCTTCACTTTTTATTATAACCTCACAACCACAGGATTGAATAAAAATCAAAGGGATATCACCAATATTTAGGTCTTAAGACACTTGGGCTGAGTAGCATCAAGGAGCTACAACTTGATCATTAAAACAAGAGTCCAAATCTCTTAGAGAAACTCATATTACTCCTTTGCTTACCGTAGACTTAAACAAGTTCATTTTGGTCAAATAAGGGTCACGCATTAAATTTATAGGTGAAAATAGCTTAAAAAAAGGGGTTTCACAGAGGAATATTTAATAAGAATATGTGAAACACATACAAGGCTAAGGGCTCTTCAGTCAAAATATTTATTTAACTAACCAATAATGCCCAAATTCACGAAAGATGTACTAAAGGAGGATTATAAACATTGTTTAATTTCTGTCGTAATTTTTTTGTTAATTAGAAATACCTGCTCTGTTTTATTTTAAAGTGTTTGTTTATTCTATGTGTAGTTTAAGTAGTTTTATATAGAGTAGTATAGTATAATACCACCTTAGTTTTAAAACCTGTTATGGCATATTTAATGTAATTAAATAAATAATTAAAAAAAAACAGTCCGCCCCGTGACCACGAAAGATGAAAAGCAATCGAAACGTCGGGAAGTTAAAAAATGTAAAAATTAAACCAAATCGCGATAAAATCCGTAAAAAATTGTTTTATTTCATAAAAAGATCTCTTAATCTGGGTATAACGTTACGAATATCCATTCTTTGTTAACTAGTTGTAAAGAAAAAAATACTTGCGTAGAAGCCAAAAATACATAATAAATCTCCTTCACAATTTATTATGCTCTTTAATAACTATTTAAAATATGTAACACAAGTATTAAATATCTACGGTTTGCATAACAGATTTGAATTTCAATCGCAGTAATGATGCTCTTAAATTCGCTTTTGAAGGCCGCTGACACCTGGCAAGGCGCGGCCATTTCACTTTCGCCCAAAACCAGTTCGATAGAAAAATAGACCGGACTCGAGCGTTACGCTACACATGTAATCGTTATTTAACTTTCTGATGCTAATGTTTTATTACAGGTATGTAGCCGGTAAACACCGGAGTTATTAAGGTTTGAATAGATTATAAGAAAGGAGAATGACCATATCGGTAAAAAATACCATTGACCACATACCCATACTGCTTAAACTTCATTATAGTATTATTTGTGGGTGGTCCTTAAACATTTTCCTGTTTTATCCTGGGTGACAGATTTTTATAAAATAAAGTAATTATCATCACATTTTACGATACGTCAGACATTACTACAAATGGGGCTACCAGATTGACTGGACTTCGACCTTAGCTAAGTTATAGTGTTACCTTACTTACCTGTATTTGTATCAGCCCATATACGTCCCACTGCAGGGGAAGAACTTCCTCTACAATGGAGAGCACGATTGTGAAGGGTTAGGCCATATAGTCCACCACACTGGCCTAGTGTGGATTGGCAGACTAACATACCATAGAAATTATTACAAATCGCTATGATATGCAGGTTTCCTCACGATGTTTTCCTTCACCGTATTAATGCGTGGTGATTGACTATCAATACACACATGACTCCGAAAAGTCAGAGGTGTGCCCTGGGATTTGAACCTGCGACCACCGTGAACATGTTGGCAGTCGCATCTGGTCTGTTTACCAACAGGCCCACCACGCTCTTGCCACATCACTTATAGTGTGACGCATTTACTGCGCCAGTCTTTTGTTACAAACAATCGACGTCATGTTAATAGAAAACTTTTAACGGCCTTTCCAAAACCTTGCCTTATCTAAATGACTCTACACGACTAAAACTAAATTGTAATTTAAAGAAACAAAGATTAAGGTTTTAGCCAGTGATATTTTGAACTTAAGACGCCGAAATTCTCAAACCAGTGTCATGCCGATTTCGTGGCACCTAATTGATTATAAAACACACATGACTTCGAAAAATCCGAAGTGTGCTCTGCTTTGAACCTCCGACTACCATGTCGACAGATCTCGTCCGGTTCTTTACCAACAGGCCCACACACTAGACCCCTCTTAGGTCCATTAAGTGCATCTAAGATTACTCAGCGACAGTTTCCGTGCCTAACGCGGTACAGTTACGTTACATAACGCAAGGTTACACGTCAGTACACTCGGGGAAATGCGACCACGACACAGGTCAATGACTCGCTTTGTTTTTGTTTTTATTTGTTTGTGAAGATTGTCTTTTGTTTGTGGAGTTAATGCTAAGAGACTTTGCTCATTCTATCTATCTATAACAGCCCATATACGTCCCACTGCAGGGCACGGGCCTACTCTACAATCGAGAGAATCGATCGAGAGTGGTTAGGCCATATAGTCCACCACGCTGGCCTAGTGCGGGTTGGCGGACTTACATACCGTAGAAATTCTTTAAAATCGCTACGGTATGCAGGTTTCCTCAGAGTGTTTTCCTTCACCGTTAAAGTGCGTGGTGATTGACTGTCAATACACACATAACTCCGAAAAGTCAGAGGTGTGCCCTGGGATTTGAACCCGCGACCACCGTGAACATGTAGGCAGCCGCGTCTGGTCCGTTACCAACAGGCCACCACGCACTTGTTTGGTCATTACAAGGGAGTATATTATAAAAGTTCGCTTTTTATGTAAAATACGAAACACCGGCCCGAGATAGAACGGCTTATTGGTCAGTATTCTTTAGTAATTCATACAAAACTTCACAACTGTCGTGAGAATATAACACACTATAGACATCTTAACAACTTTTATAATGTGTGAAGTCAGCCAACCAGCACTAGGCCAGCGCGGTGGTTTATGGCCTAACCCCTCTCAATCGAACTCTCGGTTATAAAGGAGATTCGTGGTTTGCAGTGGGACGTAAATGAAACTGAAATTGATACTGAATGCAGACACTTTGCCGAGACAGAATAAAAAAGTAATAAGACCTATATAATTAAAGTTCTCGGAATCGAAAGGGGTTTTCTGTGTAGTCGTGGAAAGCGAAACAACAGGAAGTTGCGCCCTACAATACATCGGATATCCCGCGGAGCGTGGGCACCTGTTTACTGCGGTAGAAATTATCCGGGCCCAGACAGATGACAGAAAGTATTTTTATAGTAATAGCCGTAAATAGATGTAATAGTCTACAGTCATGACGTACTTTGGTTTATTAATTATGTTTTTTTTATATATTAGTCAGAAAGGCTAATTAACTAAAGATTGGAACATCTGACAGCCTCTGTGGCGCAGTTGGTTAGACGCTGGCTGTGAAATATGATGCCGCGGGTTCGATCCCCGCACTGAGACAAATATTTGTGTAATCCACAAGTATTTGTTTCAAGTCTGGGTGTTTGTGAGACCGAAAAGTCTCTTGTAGTTTCTGATACCCACGACACAAGACTCGATTTAGTGTGTCAGGCCTATGTATGTGACTGTTCGGTGTATTAATTTATTATTTATGTAACTTAAACATTGTTTATTTACATAAAGCAAACCATTGCAGAAATTGATTTTAAATCTACCATCAAAACCAAATATAGTTATTTTGTACAAAAATACGTCTCCTTTGCGAATATTTAAAAAATACTCAAATACCCCGAGGTCTTTACGACAATGTTATGAGCACATGTGCAAGCCCTGTAAGCGTGTAATTAATCTCCGTGAGAATATTTCGCAGGTCATTGCAAAACATTGTTGTGCTTACAAACCGAGAAGTAATCGGACAGGTCGTTTTAATATGTAAAAAAATATCCAACAGTCACATTGCCAGACCTCATGATAAACCAAGTTTTGTGTCGTCGATATCAGAAACTACGAGCGACTTTAACGTCTCATAAAACCCACATGAAACAAATATTTGTGAGGCATACAAGGGCTTACACCTAATTTTACACGTACAGACATCGAGAGCGTCGCACTTTTTTTAGCGAGAGTACAAAACCTTAAACTGCCCTTAAGTCAGGGACCAATGACCTAGTTAAAGTCGCAGGAAGGCACTGGATGGAGGCAGCTTCCAAAAGGTCACTACGGAAATACTTAGAGGAGCCTTATGTGGTATTCCTGTGGTTGAAAAGAGAGGAGAAGAAAATTAGGGTGCCATGGCAAGAAAGGCGGATAAAGCAGGTTATTAGAAAGGATTACTAAATAACAGACATCAATTGTGTGACTGCCTCGGTGGCGTAATTGTACTACGGTACGACTACAAAGCTGACGTCTCGGGTTCGAGTCCCGGGTCCGGCAAAGTGATATTGGATTTTTCAATTAATTATCAGCCCGGAGTCAGGAATTTGTGCTCGATATGGCGATAGGCTCACCCCTATCACATCATGGGACAGAACATACAAGGCGATATGTGGGTGTCCTGGTAGCACCTCTGCCTACGCCTTCTGGGAAAAAAGCGTTAATTTATGTATGTAAATATGCAATTGCGTGTCTTTAGCAACTGGCCGAACGAAATTGACATGCAAGTCAGCTTCCTATTCCACAATAGTACAAACTGAGCCCGGCCTTTTACCACTTATTTGTTACATAGGCCCATATAATCTCCAGGTTTAGGAACCGGTGCTAAGTATAAAGCTAAGTGCGCGTTTAGCTGAACGCGAACCACTCTCGCTTCCGGTAAAAGTTGAGACACTGAGGCCATCTGTACGGGAAACGTTTGCAGATATACATCGATTTTACATCATTCTAATAGTAAAATAAGTTTCGTCGTAGTTTCGTACATCTACGGGCATCACATGAGTTTGAAAGTAGAATCTGTGCCGGGCATGGCGACGGAGTCACCCCGTATCTAGGGACGGAAATAAGCCGGTGAAATGTGGGTGTCAGTAGTGGTAATTCTGTCTACCCCCTGAGAAAGCGGGCGTAAAGTTATGTGTGTGATAATAAGCAACTATAAAATCTTGTTGTTATTGCTGTTTCAAAATTCTGCGACTAGCAGTGGCGAAGGGTGACTTTTTTCAAAAGGGAAGCCGATACTTCTGGTGACTAGTTTTATTAAATTAACAAGTAGGTACTCATACTTATATTTTTACTCCGTTATGTACGTAAGATATTGAGCGACATATTTGCTTAGTAATACTTACTATATTTTCATACAACACTTGCACGGAATAGCACTGTGCCCGTTAGGTGCTTTTTTTTAACGTTTTTAAAGTAAATTTCGATTCAATGCAAAAGACAACATTAGCCTGTTTTGAAATTGATCGACAAAAAAAATTTCAAACGTTCCTTATATATAAAAAAAGATGAAGAGATTGATGTAAGTGGACGAAAGTAAAACGATGCCAGTATAGAGCTAACTGGAGATCTATCGAATCTGGCAACCCTCATGGGATGCAGGCGTGGGTTATGTTTGTATGTCCTATTTTGAATCAACGCTAACAAAAATACGGCATTACAATATTTATTAAATAATTAAAACTTGTCAGTTGCCGTTCTTTCTCTGGTACTTAAATGTATTATCAAATTTAATATAATTTCCAGTCCCTTTTTTAATTACGTAAATGCAGCATTTTTAAAATTACATCATAATAATGCAATTCATGAGATAAAACGATACATACGACATTATCAAGTTTCATTCATCATTAAAGTTTTGCTAAATAGATAAATCTGTTTGCACTTCGAAACCAGTAAAATTTCATAAATTACCCACTAATTATATACAAACCTAAAAATAGACACCGCATTATACATATACACTGAAACAACACAGTAGTAAATAATATTTTCTAATTATAAACACGAAATAAAAGAGGCGCGAACTGGCAAATTACTTTATAAGCCGTAGGCCCACCGGCATATTCACAAGCAAATATCGTCGTATTTCTACAAATAAATTTAGACCTTAAAATCTAAGGGTTTTAAGGTGCAATTTTGCATGCAGTTCTGAGCAACAAACGTGTAACAGAGATGGCAAATAATGCGTTGGAAATGAGCGCGAGAGCAACGGGAACTCGTGCTGTGTCCTTGTAGCCTGACGTGACGTCATCGGGATCTAGGCGGCCGCGTGTTTCGTATGCATGTACTTACGTTGAACATCGCGCAATGCGTTTGTCGTTGTGTTATTAATTGATCGATAATATTTTGTTTATTAATATCGAATAACATTTGTTTATTGTTAATATTTATTTTAATATTGTTTATTATTTGATTATTTTCTTCATATAACTTGTTTAAAAAAATGTAAATAATTAATAATTTCCTTTAAATTATAAGGCGTGCTGCTAGGAATCGGCTTGTAAGAACCCTTCGCCACTGGCGACTAGTTTACAAATTTAGAAGTAACTGGGACGAATGTAGTTAAATCTATGTTTATCAGCTTGGCAAGCAAAATCT
Organism: Deilephila elpenor; assembly: GCA_949752805.1. Taxonomy (NCBI): domain Eukaryota; kingdom Metazoa; phylum Arthropoda; class Insecta; order Lepidoptera; family Sphingidae; genus Deilephila; species Deilephila elpenor. The sequence goes on from OX457118.1 coordinate 447,100, forward strand.
TAAAATTATAGTTTCTTTCTTTAAATAGGTATTCATCCATTTTTAAGCTGTGGCCCTCGTATAACATACTTATTATATTATCATACACAAAATCTCTACTAACTGCGTCAAGCTATTACACCTCGGATTAAATATTTAAATGAATTATCTCTTGCAAATATATTCGTTATAACAGAATAGAATTTATTTCACTTATACAATTTATGCTCAATAAAATCTTGCGAATCCATTACCGTTTTCACTATTCATATTGTATTATCATTTAATTGGGTTACATTCTAAACGACTAATAAAACATCTCAATGATAAATGAAACTGCGATGACTAGAATTTACGAAACGAAAGTCCGATATTATCTTAACTGTTATAGAGGAAGAAATTAAATATACAACCATAAAACACCGGCTTAAGTCATTCTCCACTACCAATACATACAGTTTACGCAAATTTAAGCCTTAACCCAATAGAAATAAGAAGCTAAAGGCTGCTAAGCAAAGTTGTCTTCAAGATGTCTACCATAAAATGTGTCTAGTTTCACAAAAAACCGAAGTGAAATGACAGGAAGAGTGGACGATCCGGTTTGATCCGGTCGCGAGTGGACCAAACCGGTTTCAGTTGGTTTAACGTAAAGGTTTTTTTCTATTACACATAGGATTTCAAAGTGAGGTATTAGATTCTCACGGGGTATAATTGACTGCGGCTTGAAGAATTTAGAGTGGATTAGAACGCGCGGGAGACGTATGCTTGTATTGATTTGGTGAAATAATACTTGTGAAATACTACTGATCACATTAATGAAACTTGCAATACTTAATTAATGTAGAATTCTTCCATAAAGTGGAGTTCAGCAGTGGACTTCCTGTAGCTGAATAGATAGATAGATATCCATGAAATAGTTATTCCAAGGTTCATATAATTCATACATATACAGTTCTATTATTGTTTTTTTCTAAGACAATACCTTCCTAGCATGCATAGCACGCAAATTATAGTGAAAACATAAAGATATTTTGAAGGCATGCACTAGCAGCTGTGAAGCACTGAAATCAATTAAATATAAAAGTCTTCTACCTTATAGTTTGATATTGAGATTTAATAAAGCTACTTTATATCTACACTGCCCTCTCTTTTTCCTTCTCTTAAATCCATCCTATGGTTGTCTGTAAGACATTGCCTAGAGCGATAAGACCGCCACTTGTACTTTTATTATTTTTATTATTTCTGTATATTGTGTTTCATTGTTGTGTACTATAAAGACTTAATAAAATAAATAAAAAGCTACACACCAATTCAACATTAAATATCACTATGGATTAACAAGACTGCCTCGGCGGCGTAGTTGTACTACGGTACGATTACAAAGCTGAGGTCTCAGGTTCGAATCCCGGGTTGGGTAAAGTGATATTGGATTATTCTATTCATTATCAGCCCGGAGTCAGGAATTTGTGCCCGATATGGCGATAGGCTCGCCCCCTATCACATCATGGGACGGAACATACAAGGCGAAATGTGGGTGTCCTGGTGGCGCCTGTACCTACCCCATCTGGAATAAAGGCGTGAGTTTATGTATGTATCGATTAACAAGTTTAAGGAGCGTTTTCTAAGCAATTTTATATACCAATATAAAAGTCTTCTCGCGGTAAAAGTCAACGCAATTTAATTTAATACAACAATGTAATCAACGTTGTAACAACGTGTTCAAAACAATTTTCGCCAAACACTATGACAACTTCCTGCTGCTTTTCACTATCACCTACACGGAATAATTTAACTTATCACTTTAGTATTAGTGGTGCAAATTGCTTGCTCTCCTACAGGTACCCAAGCGTGATGATGTTACTCAGGCAACTAGAGCATTGCAATACTTGTTCTTTATGATCCTCGGATTTGGACTTCCGTTACTTATTCGCCATAGATTGTCTGGTTGGGCAAGTGGGTGAATATCTTTTTTACGAGCTCTAATGTCGAGTGAAGAGAATTTGGAAGTAGGTGAAGTGTTATTGCAAATTAACTGCCCTTTAATTGAAACATTTTAGTGGAGAATTACTTCTTTAGCTGTAAAATCTATGTTTATTGTTACAATACAAGAACATTGAATTTTAGGTTCGCACCAAAGGCACATGTTGAGTTTGCGTATATTCATATATTCAGGGTTGTTTGAATATTGAAGAAAATCATCGTAAAGTAATCGTTTCGACATTAATTTTAATGATATAATGTCAAGTCCACCAACCGTCTCTCCCATAGTTAAATCTCCCATAATCTAAATAGAGGATTCTATTTAGATTTTAAAAAGGGAAGCTATTTAAGTCTCAAACCAAATGCTGCCATCTGTATTCTGTATTACTAAGTGGTCCTACCTGCTGTGGTGCTCGCCTATACAATATCTAGATTAATATTATTCCTGTTTACGCGAAAGGGAAATGTAGGTTAGCATGTCTAGTTTTCGAAATGCAGGATACCTGTTTGTCGTCTTTGTTACGGTCATCGACCACAGGTTGGCAAAGCATACATAATGTTGCAACGGTTCAGCGCACGCCACTAATGCGGTGAGTCTAGCGTTCGATGCCTGGTTTTAATCTGAATACATAATTCTTTTTTATTGGCACGTGGTTTTGTAGGCATACAACTTGAAGTGAAGGTGGCCAATCGGAAAATTAAATGATTGATTATTTCATAGTACAGACTTCATAATCGATTTCGAAGAACTGAGTATTGAATTAGATAGATTAATTTTTATAGCTCGATTCGGAATTATGGTGCAAACTTGGAGACATAATTTCCACACAAACTCTTTTCATATTTATCTCGATTTATAATTGTAGACAGAGTAATTGCCGACGCCAATAAACACACACAACTTGGAATAGATAGTTATGTTACCGATATTGAAAAATAAAGGCGCTGAATACAATCTGCTTCAAACTAGTGTTGCAATCCTTGGGTAAGACAATTCAACCGGCGTCGACCAGAATAAGACTGAATATCGACATGAAAATTGGGAAAAGGAAAAATTTAATTGACGAGACAGCAAAGGCAGTCGAAACATAACAATCAAAATTCTTGTTAAAGTTAATATGATTTAGCCAATACCTAAAATTGAATATGCTTCCGTGTTAAATGAACCACCACCCATCAAACACACCGTACATTTCCCCGGCCCTCTTACCAAACAGCGTGAAGATACATCACTAGTGGACAAGTAAATACCAACTTTCACTTGTAAGTAAAACAAAGCATTGTATACAATATACATATTATATACAGTTCGTGAGTAGTTGGAGAAACACGCTGACTTTAGAATTAAAGTAGTCAGGGGATGATCGATGATCGTGCGTGAAATGTAACCATTTGTATAATCTAATCATTAGTGTTATAATGAATAACGAAGTCTTAAGAGCAACGTGTAAGGACTGTGAATGTGAGATCCTGGGTTTAATTCATGGTGTTTGGTTTGCTACTATCCATGAGTTGTCGTATCACTTACAACGTGATGTAATTGTCGTTATCTTTTAACTCATAAAATCCAATGGTTTTATGCAAGATATTTCACTAATTTCTAAAACCGATTAAAAGTTATTAACAGTGGCGTAAGCACGAAATTGTTGCGGACCAGATAATTGCCCACGAAATCTTGAAATTGATATATTATTTGTTAACAACGCTTTTTGTAAGTATTCAAATTGTTATTTGTTTTCTTTTAAATTAATTTCGTTGCGGATTAAAGAAAAGCTGAGCGTACCTAAGGGAATCGTTAAGCCTTGCGTTAGAGTCATTTCTTTACGCACTGTTTAACTTACAAATGATTCACGAGTATGATAGACCTTAACATTGACAGAATCTGACTAAAAAGTTGTAACAGTAAAATGAATGAGTCAGATCCTCCAATAGATACATGGTCGCATGAAAAACTCATAAAGGTACTCGAACTTATGAATCAATCAATGAGGTTTCCATTCCATGGTTCCAAACATCTAAGTACCTACTTCTTTATTCCTGCTTTCATACTTACGGCCTTCATAGACAGTTTTAAAACATATTTTAGTTATCGAATGATTAGTCTCCTTCGCTCAAACAGAATTAAGGAGTCGTTCGAAAGGGACAAAACCACTCGATAACAACATGAAATAGATTTTTGTTGTTGTTCGGTAACGCAGTTTCAAAAATAAACACACAAGAAAGTTCGCGCGACCTTTAGCAAATATATTCCTGTGACTAAAATGCATGAAATTGAAAATTAATATTCATTATTATTATTCGAAAATAGATAATATCAAAGGTGTCTATAAAACTTTCGTTTTCACGCTTTGATTAGGTCCCTCGTGTCAAAATATACGAATATATGTAATAGCCGGAATGGAATACACGCATGTGCAAAAAACAACTTAATGATGCCAAAAAGTTACGCAATAATGTACCAGAAAGTTACTACTAAATTCAATGTGAAGTTTAAATAACGAGAATCAGTTGATTAGAGGCCGGCTGTGAAACGAGAGGCCGGGGGTTCGATCCCCGCACTGAGACTAATGTTTGTGTGAACCTCAGGTATTTGTTTCGGGTCTGGGTGTTTTACAGACTGAATAGTTTCTCGTAGTTCCTGATAGCAACGACACAAAACCAAACAACGAAACCATCAGAATGACAGACAAAAAGATCAAATGTTCTTCAAATATTTAGGCTGATTTAAATACACTAACGCCCAAATACTCAAACGCCATTAATATATTTAGTTCTACTTAACTACCCACGTTCCACTTAATCGGTACATTTATGCGGGACTTGTGTAGTTAAGTGCAACATAATATTTAAGTGGCGTTTGAGTATTCGGCAAATAGACTGATAACAATAACAATAAAGACGGAAGGCAGATTTTTATCGTGCAGTTGGACAGTATAAAGACTATAAAACAACAAAAAACCGACCAAGAGCGAGTTGGACTCATGCCTAGGGTTCCATACTATACAATACCGTTTAGCTTGCAATTGCAAAAGTAATCTTAAAAGAGATATTGTTCATTTTAACCACAGACTTTCAAGTAGATGCCTTCATTGATAAAACCTTGCTTTCTACCACAATAATTCTAAGTCAATAAGAAGTAAGTGCTCTACAGCTTTTCTTGACAGACGGAAATACTAACCGCAAAATCAGGGTTTCGGTTCTTTCGTTTTTGGCGCGGAACCCTAAAGTCTCCAACAGGCCATTTCTCGGAACGTTAATAATAACAATTCAGTAGCTTTGTCTGTTTGTCATTAGCGTCGTGTTCTGCATTGTTGTATGTTGTGTGTGGTAGGAAGCGGCGCGTCGAGTGTCGTTGACGCAACAGTCGGTGCTGGTTTGTAACTCTATACCGAAAAAGACATCGTATACTGGGATGTACTGGAATGTCTCTTGCTTGTTGTAAAAAATACTGGAGGAAAAGCAAACATACATTCGTAAGCCATATTTAAATAATCATCTCATAATTTCGTTGACTCTATCTTACTCTAAATGCAACAATATTACCTGAGTTGTCTTCATTAAACTTGGCAATTGCAATACCATATTTACTGAGTAGCTAGTTACACCAATATTAGTACAATTTAATTTCCTGTTTAGTCCTGAAAATTAAGAAATAAATGAACAAGTTTACAACGACAACTTGACACTTAAAAGAACCCCACAGAAACGACGAATGTTTTTCTAAAGAAATACAAGATGCTTGAAAAGGTCACGAAATTTGTTCCGCTTCATTTGAAGTTATAGCCTTCTGTTCTCTTATTAAGTCTCTAAATGGTATGTTACCAAAATAATACAAAATTGAATAAAAAACACCACGGCTGAGTGAAACCTCTTACTTTTAGAAGCTCATCAATTTTGGACTAAATGTAAAACCAAGTACGGTGCTTTACTATCATCGTAAAAGGATTTAAGGTCCATAAACTTTTGTCGTAAAGTTTATAAGAACTTTAGTTTAATTCAGATTGTTATCGATATTCAGATTGAATGTGCTACGCACAATCTCATCTTTCCGAGGATGATCTCAATCCTTTCAAATGAAAGGCATCTTTGCTAAATATTCGTCTGTTTTATACCAACTGTACTTAGAAGATAAACAGCTACGTACGGGTCCATTTAGATTGTGATACTAATGATCAGTTTGATCGAAAGTTGCCCATTGGCAATTATAAAAAAAAATGGAGTAGAGAATTTGCTATCGTTTCATCAGGCAACTGGGTTGAAACATCAAGCTAGTGGTTTTCTTCTCTTTATTCAAGAAATTTCGAAGGACCGGCGATGGATGAAAAATCCCTACTTCTTATAATCTTTTTTAAATACTGCCACGACAAAGTGACAGCAACACAGCTAATGGTTAACACAGTGCAGTTCAGACAGAGCATCCAACGACGTTAGATGACTTTCCCTCACGAGTCGGCACAATAATTGCTAAATTAAATCCAGATTAACATAGGGTGAGGTTAAAAAGTGACTTTAAGTGGATTACTTTGATGATTGATCTAAAACGCTATGTACAGTAAACACTTTTCAAGTGATTACGGTTATCCTAACAGTTACCACCAATGAAGCTTGATGTTTATTGAAAGTGTTGACCACTTACCGTCAGGTGAGCGAGTAGACTTATGCTTTCGAAAACATACGAAATGCTTACATTCAGAATCAAGATAATACATTGCGTAAAGAAAAAGTGAGTTGCAAAAATGTCAAGAAATGCATTTCCGTGATTTAAAATAGATCTAGAACAAATATTTCAGGCTCGGAGGCATATTACATTATAATTCATATCTCGCACAGTTTTATTTTCTAAATTGGCAACATTTTGTTTCACAATTCCTTATGTTTACGTACTAAAACAAAATCATAACAGCGTGTAGAAATTTGTCGCTTTGTAATGATTACGCAGCTTGTCCGATGATTGCTAGTTGCTATGTATATGTTGCGTCGATTTGTCATCCATCGATTGTTTCGAATAATCGTCCTCACTCATTAAAGTAATCGATTAGGTAGCCGCGCTAGTATTTGCCTAGGGGTTTTAAACTATAAGCAGTCAGCCAATTACATAAACGAATTTTTTAATGCTTTTAAAACGAATAAAACCATGTAGTTCGCTTATCAGGCATCAGGATCAATGATCCTCAAAAGAAGAAAATATAGAAAATAAAGACAGAAAGATACTCTTATTTTTGCTTCAGTAAGTTAAAAATAAGTTTCTTACGTATCTCCTTGGTTTCTGATATAAATCCTAACTACTCCTCTAAAATGCTTTCTTCGCCATATTTACTACCTAATCAATAATAAGAACTATATTCAAATGTACCTGTTAAATCTAGATCATGTTGTATGCTATTTGTGCAGCTCGACCAATCCACTCGACCAAGCCGTGTGACGCGAAAGTAACGGGATCATGTCCTTCGGTTATGTAATGTTTAGAAACATGTTTAACGGGAAGTAGTGAAGCCTATTCAAAAACGATGTAAACATCATCTCAAGCTTTGTGATTCTTGAGATGCTACGGTAAACTAATTGTAAATTGATAAAAATTTAGTTTTAATTGCTATCAATAAATAAAATCTAAAATTGATCACAGGACTCACCGTGATATAATCATACCAATAAGTCGGAATTGTCTAAATTTTGTAAGTTGTAAGTTTTTCTAAGTCCATAATCACCAGACACCAACTGCTGAGAACGGGACTCCTCTACAAGCTGTCTCAACCCCCTCCCTCTACCTCAATTGTCTAAGGGGTAGTTAAAACAAGCAGCATTCTGCATACTATATGACGTGATAGGAATATTATACTTTTTGTAAAGTGTATTGCTTTCCGGGCTCAGCCAATGCACAGATAGAAATTAAAATAACGATTTATCGAGTCAACCAGCAAAAAATAATCACTTCTAGCCGTTCAACGCCTTTGCTGTAAATACACCGCCATTATGAGAAGCCAACAAACCGCAGACAAAACAAATAACAACCAAACATTATCTGCAACAATTTCTTCTAAATAAATATAATTATATTTATATGCATCTTATATAAAATATTACGTAAAACGAAACGTCGTGTGCCGCGGTTCGCGCCGCGTTCCGTTCCACGCAACAAGTCGATGTCCGCGATACGCACCCGCGCATGTCATTCTACACCAGTCGCCGGTTACTCTTTATCGTGATTTATGGAATTAATTTCAGCGGGAAAAGCAAACTGATGTACTTGTTTCTTATGGTCTAACAAGAAATTATCCCAGTCGATCGATTATTTGCCAATTTCCGGGTAAATACGACATTAAAAAAGAACGTATTTCCATTATTATTTATGCCCTATGCCCTATGGTAAACCATATGCTCGTTTGCCCCCTGTTTATAAAAAAACCTTTTTAATTTGCGCTATCTTTGGCTTCATTGATTTTAAGACCTATAGCGCTCATAACGTCCTTGATGACTACAAGCCCATGTTTTTTTTTGCTATCTTTACCTAGCTAAATCATGAGAATTAAGAAATTCATCTCGCCATCAAGTGGGTCGTTGACCTTTACTCACAGATCGTCAAGAACTAAAACTAACGATGAGGCCTGAAACTTCCAGGAGAACAAATCACAGTATCGCTTCAATGCTTTGTCTAGTAATTGATGTGTTACGAGATTTTTCTCAATTTTTACCGTCCTTTCAAGACTGGACATATCCATACAATAAAGGAGATGTAGAGAGCTAGATCATTATGTCTTATCTTAAACATTTGTTTTGATTTTGAATGATGTAACATTAAAAGTCCTTTCTGATATCCATGACACTTGACAGCCTCCGTGGCGCAGTTGGTTAGGCGGCGGGTGTGAAACAAGAGGTCGCGGGATCGATCCGCGCACCGAGACTAATGTTTCGAAGTCCTCAAATATTTCTCTCGGATTTGGGTGTTTGTAAGACCGAAAAGTCTCTTGTAGCTTCTGATACATGGCACAAGACTTAATTGATCTTAATGTGGGCCTGTGGGGTCAAGACTATGTATGTACATATGTGATTGTTGGGTTTCGGATGTTGGACGTATTAATTTAAGTAAGGACTCAGAACTGAGTATGCTATCATGGCGAGTCATCATCATCATGATTGGCAATTCATATCTACAAGAGATGATTGGGTACCGGTTTTTGGAGACGTTACGATAGAAAAGTATGGAGCGTATTTATAATGAAAGAACAGCCTTGTAAAATGTTGGTTATCACTGTATATTATTGATTTACCCGCGGCGGCAGTGAAAGTAGTGGTTTGTTAATGGCGTTTTCTCTGCGCCGCTCCGAGCTGTGTGAGGAAAAGCTGTGTTTACCTGCACTCGAATAATAGACATAACGCTCTTGTGGCCAAACAATGAATGGGTTTATTGCTTTTCTAAACCCCAAACACACCCACAGAATAAACATTACGAAGAGTCAGATGTAACTATGTATATACTCGTAGGTACACAATTCTGACACTTTATTTAATTTCAAACCTTATCCATTGTTCCTAAGTTCATCCTCATTTAATTAATAATACTTTAACAATTTTACCAAAATATTTTAATAAATTATCGATCAACGAATATTTCTAAAGTGCTATGGACCGATGAATGAACTCTTTTTTTTTATGAAGTCCACACACAAGATGTCTACGTCTGACGCACTAAGAGCCAAAGGGCTTTATGAGGCTTTTTTCCGTGATAATATACTATCTTTATTTTGAGGTCTCCAAAAAATAATAACTGTTAGGAAATTCTAATTTATTAACATAAATTTTTGGAAAGACCATTTTCCCAATTCTACTTGGGGTCGGCTCTCCTAATCGTCCTACTCCAAGGATCACGGCTCTGGACCGTCGTCGAGTCGATTTTTTCTCTTGCGAGATCTTTATTAATCGCCGACATCAGTATCAAAAGGGGTCTGCCACGGTTTCTTAGTACCGAATCAAAATTCAGCACTTTTTTTGTCAAGTGGTCATCAGGCCTTCGCATAACATCACCGTACCAACGGAGGCGCGCCTCTGTAATCTTTGTATTGTTTTTATTATGGTCATACATCCAATTACAAATAGATTATCTACAATAACAAGCGTACGTCATTACCATTCACAACACCATACCGACGCGACACCAAACCTTACATAACACAAATTAGCCACCAAAGAAGCAATGTCACACGCGCACCGAATCACAATAATGGCCTTCAAAACCATACGAAGTGTGATTAAGGGCAATTTACACAACCAGGGAAATGCTAACGCGTAGAATGTATAACAAGCGTTATATAAATAACGGGAATCTTCGCACGTCGAAGAAATGCTGTAATTTTGTTACGTTGGCTGACCGGGTTGTAGCCATTTGGGTTTTTGTCATATTTTTATCGTAAAGATTGCTATCGCGGCCTACAAAGCAAATGGACGCGTTACATGCCAATGTGAATTACGGAAATTGCGAGGATTTTCATTGTGGGCAATTTCGTTTACATACATAAACTCACGGCTTTATCACAGAAGGGGTAGGCAGAGACGCCACCAGGACACCCACATTTGGCCTTCTATGTTCCGTCCCACGATGTAATAAGGGGCGAGCCTATCGCCATATCGGACACAAATTCCGGTCTCTGGGGTGATAATGAATAGAAACATCCAATTTCACTTTGTCCGACTCGGTATTCAAACTCGAGACCTCTACTTTGTATCCTACCATGATAGTACCGTAATACTACGCCACCGAGGCAGTCAATTTTGTTTTTAACTCTTATTTGATTGATTTCGTTTTAGATTTAAGACAAACTAGTGTCTTTACTCTTTACGAGGCTTGGCGACCTTTGATGCTCAAGTCTTTTCAATCATAGTAACCTTTTATAGGCGATTAACACAATATTATAATTTCTGCGATCTTCCTAACAAAAACTTGGGTAGTTCCTAATAATGTTAAGTGGTCAATCGACGTAAATTCTTGAGTATTCTTTACTTAGGACTTTCGCTAATTGGTATTTTCAGAGAGTCCGTAAAATCAAAACTCAATTATGGGAATTAATTTCGTATTTTATAACAAATATAATTGAACAAATTATACTGCAACAATTCATGTGTAATGTTCACTATACAACAAACAATCATGTCATTTACAACCGAATAACTTCCCACGCGATTGTGTAATCCACACTACTGGCGAACTATTGTTTTATTGAAATTAATAATGTCTCATTATTTTGTCACCTTCATTCAAATACTCAAGGGTAGCCTTAACTACTGGTAAGGCCTTATATTTTATCAAAACATATACCCACGCTGATATCGGTGGGCGCTGCGATTTTAGTTCTTGAGATAATAAAAATACATGGTATTCCTAAAACATTTACGTTTACTATTTGCTGAGCTGATAATATTAAATCGTCATCGTCTAAATCAGCAACAAGAAGTCCTTTGCCAAACATATTTTGTCACCTATAAACAATGTCCAGTGACGTCCTATAAAAATCAATCGTAAAATTATCTTATGTCCAAAAAATATTATACATATTATATACTCAGTTATATAAGTTTCGTTTCCTTTTCGTTACAGATGGCGCACAGCATTATGCTTCGCCTAGCATACCTAATCACGCTGCTAGCCGTGACGTCATCGAACAAGGGGCAGAGATGGTCCCGACAAATCAGCTCGTACACATCAGACATCAGCGACTGGGTGCCACTATCGGGACCAGTCGAGAGGGAACCCTCCCCGCCGCCGCAGATCAAGAGACAAGCCGTCGCGGAACCCAGGATACTCACAGAACCTTTCCCTGGACTCTCCAGACCAACTGGATTCGGTCAAGAAGCATTCCCTTCCAGAGCGTTCTATAATTCGCCGGCAAACAGACAGTTGTATTTGCAATCGGTGCCGTCCGTACCTTCAGCTCCTCAGAATTACCTGACTGACCAAGGATTCGGCCAAAGCATTCGGTTCGGTCTGTCTCAGAACAATTTTCCGTTGACTCAAGGTTTCGTCGCGCCACCATTCACGTATGAGAACATTCAGCAAGCGAAGCCAAGACCTCAAGCGATTCCGTCACCACCCGTCCAGTTTGAAAGCTACCCTAAACCATTGCCAGTATCTCCGCAGCCAAGACCAATCGTCAACCAAGCGCCCAAAATCAAACCGGATCAACCGAAATTCATTGATGGATACAGAGCTGAGAACGCGAGTAATGAATACGCGTACACTCAAAAGAAGAAACCTCAGTCCCTACAGAAGATTAAGTTTGACAACATTGAAAAGCCTCAAATTGAAACTATATCTCAGGTTCAAAATACACCCAGGACTGAGAAGGAAGAAGTGCAGCTATTGTATGTTCCGATAGAATCGTTAAACAGAGGACAATTCAACTTCAGAAGCCCAATCTCGTCACCACAGTTGGTCAACACCGACTTGTACTCTCAAAACTTGGCTCGCCCAAATCCTTTAAAACAAGCGCTGATTGACAACTATCAAAGGCCCGTTCAGAAGCCTCTGGAAACTTTGTCTGGACAAGAGTACTTCTCCGACTTCAACTCCCAGTTGAAAGATTTTGACCAAGTACCGAAATACTCCACAACGCCGTACCCAACTGCTGCCTCAACTACTCCCAAACCTAAGAAGTTGAAACCACATCAACCTCCTCTTGCCATATTTTTGTCTCAAGAGACCCATAAAAACAATCAAATGAAAGTTGGTGATGTCCTCTCATCTTTGAAAACTTCCAACACGATAGCCGTTTTGGATTCCGTCAATCCACTGAACGCTCCTAACGTATTCATTGGCCCATCAACACTGGTACCACCAGAAAATTATGTCAAATTCGAACTGCCTTATTTGTCCAACATTGAAAACAGCGACAAGAAACTGAAACAACTGCCTTTCTTTGTAGCTCCTCTGAGTTACAACACTCCTCAAGGTTTTGCCAAGATTCCGTTCCCGTCCCCTCATGTCGGATCAGTAGTAATTAATTCTCAGATTAAAGAGCCACAGGCTACAAGACCGAATGTGCCTGATGTTATACCGAATTCGTACTCTGCTGCACCGCCACCACCACCTCCTCAACGACAGGTTTTCAGAGAATCAAAACCAGTGACTCAAAAACCAACAATAAGTTTTTATAGCACCACACCGCCTAGAACATATACTCCAACAAACTATCAATCAAACTATTACTCTTTCGAACCGCAAATGGTGTCATCCATTGAACCTCAAAAGTTACCTGAAACAGCTACGGTTCCTCAAAAATCTGGAAATTATTTCATAAGCAATGCACCTCAACAATACAATCCTCAATACAACAAGTTCCAAAATGAATACAAATCTCAGGAACTGACTAAATACAACACTCCCAAACCAACTTCACCGACAACCACGACTACTCCGAAACCGACTACCACGACAAGAACGACTACGACCAGACAACCATCGACTTACCCGAGTCAACTGTTAGAAACTCATAACCCCTATTCTATTAACCAGGCATTCCACTTCAGCACTCCATTGGATTACCATAACTATTTCGATGACGTAAAGGAGCCCGTTGCGACGCCACGTGTGCCCGAATTTAGACCATCACCAACTTTAAGTCCAGCTACCACTTCCACTGCGCCTCCAAAGACTGAAGAAGTAGTTACGCAGAAACAAATATACCAACAACAGGCAGCATCCCCGAACTATATACAAAACTACACACCAGAAGTACAATACGAAACTGATAATCAAAACTCAAGATTTAACCCTGTCTTTAACTCAAATGAATATACTGCCAAAGACGAAGTGAACCCAGAAGATAATCAGTCAGTAAATCCGTCTAACATTCCAGCCTACAATGTTAACCCTACAGAGAGCACAGAAAGCGTCGAAACTCAACCACCACCTTCACAAGAAATTGAAACGGAAACAGTTAATACACCAAATGTTCCCCAATTTGATCCTTCCCAAGCGTACGAATACAGCCAGTATGAAACTAATAATAATCAAGAAGAAGGTATCACAAGTACTTCTACCACGACCACAACGACAACGACATCGACAAGAAGACCTCTTCGCAACCGTGCGCGGCCGAGGTACACCACAGCTAAACCTGACTCCAACGAATCTACCACCAGAACCGTAGCAACTAGAAGACCTTTGAGAGAACGTAGACCTCTACCTACTAGACAAAGATACGAACCGAATAGGATCACAACTGAAAAGCCTACTAAAAAACCAACAGAATTTTATGAAAGTACAACTAAAGCACTTCGCACAAGAACCAGAGGCAGAGTTCAATACAAATCGTCCGACAATGATGAGCTGTATGACAGGAGAGTGAAAACACATAAAAGCAAGGAAGACGATTTGGCCTATCAAAGGGACGTATTACACCAGAACTACCCAGTAACTCTTATGGAACGTACTAGCACCGTTGACATTGAAGCTATAACAGAAACTTCACCGAGAATTTCATCCACCAGAAATGCTGATTCTTTTACTGAGACTTACGATACCGAGAACGCTTACACCAATGAAAAGGCATCTATAACGCAACAGATTCCTGAAACAGAGATTAAAGATGACATTTTTATACCCAAATACACATCGAGAGCCACTGCACAAACGGAAACACCCTATGTACCTAAATTACCTTCAACGCGCAACGAAGAATACGTCTATCAACATAGAGGTAGCGTAACACCCACTTTAGCCGATATCGCAGCCTACAATGACGATGTATCGGAAAAGGAAGACAGTTACGCTGTCCAAACCACGCCTGTTCAAAAAGAAGACTTAGAAGCCATCCCATACCCTACAGAACCCGTAAGCTCGATAACAGAAGAAAATATTTCCGTTTATTCAATTAATGACGAATTATCTGCTGTCAAACAAGAAGAGATTACGACATCGCCTGATATTGAAGTAACTAGAGCTGTTTCTCAAGAAACGACTCATGAAGCTGAAGAGGAAGAGGAAGAAAATGTGGTCCAAACCACACCATCGTACAACAGGGTTAGAGTTCGTCCAGGAGTTATAAGGCAATACCACCAGGCTTCCACGGAATCATCTAGAACTAAAAATGAAAGGAGAAGACAACCAGCAGTAACTTATAGGCCAGCATTTGACAGACGAAGAACCACAATGAAAATAGAAGAAATTGAGGCTGATTTAAAGACCAAGCAAGTTCATTCCAGACCCGAAGTCCAAGATTACAAACACCCCGTCTATAAACCAGAACCTACTACGGAGCCTAGTAGCATTTCATCAGGTTCTCAAGAGGCTACGACAAAACGTGGACAATTCCGCCGCAGAAGACCGACACAACACTATTCTTACACAACGACAACGACAGAGCCCTCTGCAACTCGCAGGACATACGAAGCCAAAAATAGATTCAGAGGCCGAAGACCCACTGAAAAATCTGTTGAAAAACAAGATCAATCAACCGAAGCCCCCGCATCGACTACTAGAAACTCTCTTTACACAAGGTATAGCCATCGTCCGCGATTATCAGAGCGATACAATAAGAAACAGGAATCAGAAGAAGTCGAAGATCAGGACTCAAACTACTCCATTAACAGGCCAAAATACGCCCAACCAGAAACGGAACGTTGGTCGCCAAAAGTATCTGTTGAATCATTCAAACCTTACAATCCGAACAATATTGTAGACGACAAGAAGCAAGCGACTACTGAACGCCGGTCAGACAAACTCACAGAATTGGACATAATAACTGCGAGAAACGAGTATGATGATATACTTATCTCAGTCACACCCACATCAAACAATAGAAACAATAAAAAGATTCCTGAGATACCACCTACTTTGGAAGCACTAGTCGAACAGAGCAAAGTAACGAAAAGTGATTCGGCCGAATCCATGTCGACATTTGAAAGTATGTTGGAAGAGGTAATGAAAAGCTTGGAAGAACAGGACGCAGATGAATACACTACGAATGTGATGAAACACAAAGGTGGTGAGATTGGGGAAATACCGCCCGAAAGAATCATTTCGTCTGGAGACTCTAACTCACAAAAATCCACCACACAAACACAAGAAGCCGCTACTGTAGACACTACTGCTGCGGATTCTACCCTTACCAATGAGGTAACTATCATAAAATAATTCAATTTGTCATTTTTATTCAGTCTACTTAATTTACTGGTTTTCATATTTGAAATAATATTTTTTCCACAAAGTGGTGTTTGCCACCATAGTGCTCTTTTTAGAATTCCAATAAGTGTGGTTTCAAGTATTATAAATAATTAAATGATTTTCTTCGTTACAGGAGGAAAACGACCCAAAATCTCACCGTCGTGGATTCTGGAAGAAAGTAAAAGTACGGCCCGTCACAACGGAGTCCATCGAAGCAGCTGAGTCGCAGTACTACACCAGCACCGTCAACCGACTGGGCCAACCTGTCAAGGCATCTAAATTCAGTCACGACAAGACAGAGAAGAGTGACAAGAAAGTGGTCGTAACCACTTATAAACCAAATCTGCAGTTCATTAAAGATTTCTTTGAAAACTATGATGAAACTCTCTCGAGTGCTGATTTAGTAGCAGCCGTGGAAATTCCTAAAATAAAGTCCAATGAAGACTCCGCCGAAAGCATTAAGCAAGAGAAACAAACTACTGTATGGATAACGGAACCGCCAACCACAAAAAACAACGTCCACCCAGGTGATTATGATCTAGGCACCGGATCCCCAGATCCAACAATAGACGATTCGTATTACACTACTACAGAACCGATACCTACAAAACCCAGCAACATAAACAGATCAGATGGTTTTAGCTTAATGGACTATCTATTTGGCACGTCATCACAAGACGAGGTAAACAGTACAGAGAGTAAAAACGCCACAACAGTAAAAACAGAATTAGAAAAGGAAATCACAAATGAACCTACAAGTAAATTTGCCACAACAGAAAGTACTTACATACCTGACGAAATAGCAACTGAAAATATTGAAACAACATCAGAATCTAGTGATAATAAAAGTATAGTTGATGGTAATACTGATGAAAAGACGGAGATTTCAGTTGTTAAAGTTGAAACCTCGTCTGTTTCATCGTTTATGAACCCAGCAAATTTTGTTAGTACATCGATGTCCACGCAAGTGTCACACGAAACAGAAATATGCTTTAGAGGTAAATGTATTAAGACAAATAAAGATATCTTATAAGCATCCAGGACACCAAAAATATAGTTAGAACACATGATGGCACACAATGCACAAAATACCATTGTACTTAGTTTTTGTACATAGAGATTAATTTTATCATTGTATAAACATAGTTATTTCATGCCAATGTTAGTTTCATCAATGTGTCTTATGATATTTCATGAAATTTGTGTAGAAAAATACGCAGAAACTGTAAAAAACAGGCGTAAAACAGTAAACCACGGTGCTACTATGTGTTCAAAAGTGTAAGCTCAACTAGAAAATGGGAATTTTCAGTGTAATTATCATTGTGAATGGCTAGAAATCTGATAAAGTTGGAATATATACATTTTTAATAGTTTTTTTTTCTCATATCCTCAAAACAATAAATGTTACATACATAGTTACGTTCAATGTTGAAAATTGTATGTATTTCTAGCCATCTCATTAAATCTCAGTAACATGATGTCTCAAATAGCTTTAATCCATCATATTTGAGCCATCTTATATTTATTGTGTAAAGTGATTAGGTCGGTGTATGGTGAAATCTTGTAAATAGTGTATTTCAGAAACTCTTTACTTGGTTCCACCTGACCCTTGCGTTTAAGTACTATAAGATTAATGTAGGCAGTTAAAACTTTAATTGTTTGTGGCCACATCAATTAAAAATAACTCATTGTATTATAATTACTTTTTAACACTTAAGATATAATTTTAATCTTTATTTTTGTATAATGTAAATAATTAGACTGAATAATTATTTTTATATTAATCAATTGTACCTATTTTAAGACGATTCTATTTAATTATAAATCTATTTATATCCGCACTGGCTCATATTCACCAGTAATGGCAATTTAGCTGGAAACTTCTATCTACCCACCCAAATTACTTAGCTTTTACAGTTGATATTTTGTACTGTTTTACAGTAAAGGACAAAATGTAACTTTTAAATAAAAATTATTAAATAATACACAGACTTTTATTTTCATTGATACTTTTAAATATGGGATATAAGATCTTTCTTACACAGATAAATTATAGAGGCGCCCACTTTCATTGGATTTTAGTATCAATTCCACCTTTCAAAATGTAATGCTTACCCTACTTTAAAAAAACCTATCAATATTCAAAATTTAATTAAATGTAAAGATTTTTGTTAAGATACTAAAAAAAATTATGCCTGCGAGAGTCGAACTCACAACCTAAGGGGCAGAAAGTCGAATTCTCTGACATAAGATATACTACATCACGCCTTTATCCCAGAAGGGGTAGGCAGAGGCGCCACCAGGACACCAACATTTCGCCTTGCATGTTCCGTCCCATGATGTTATAGGGGACGAGCCTATCGCCATATCGAGCACAAATTCCAGACTCCGGGCTGATAATGAGTAGAAAAATCCATTATCACTTGGCCCGACCCGGGATTTGAACCCGAGAACTCAGCTTTGTAATCATACCGTAGCACAACTACGCCGCCGAGGCTGAAATAAAATATGCCACTCACAATTGGATATTGCAATTGAATTTTACAGCAATTTGAAAGTTCACCCTGGAAAGTTTGGCGTGTACTATGAAACACCAAAGTTGTTTAACAATCTGTATCAGTAGTAAATATTTGTTTTATTTCATCATGCTGTACCACAAACACTGCCATCTATCGCACGCGTGGCGAGTTCAATAGTTTTCGTGCGCAAAATTCACATTACAAAGATATGTTTTGTTTTTATTAAGACAAACAGGTATTCTCTGCATTATTAAATTACATATAATTGGATACAATTTAAAGAATATTTTATATTTAAATCGTATGAAGTGTTTTTTAAACACGTCGCGTCGTATCAGTTTATTGTATAACAAAACGGAACTGTCAAAACATGTGTTTTGAGAGGTTATGTTAATGTTTACAAGTTGTGTACTCAGTACTACTAATTTTTTAAAGTAAAAAGGAACAGAATCACCATGGATGTCGAAGAAAAAATAAAAGAGGACATGAGATCACTAGGATGTCAGAACGAAATGAAGATATCTCTCGCCTACCATCTATACATACACTTGGTCGACGAGAAACTAATGTACGACACGGAATACTGCTTCAACAGAGACATAAACACCTTATACGTAGTAGCGCGGGCGGGAAAGAACGAAAAACTAAATATATATGTACCTGTACCAACATTCCAAGAAATAACTATGGACTACATAAGCAATTTGCAAGAAAACCTATGCACAGTTGAAACAGGTCACTTTATAAACTTAGCGTTTATTGATGATGATTTTACCACGGTGATTTACACATTTACAAAAGGTATTGCGAAGCGATTACCGCAGGAAAAGGTTGATCAAAACAGGAAGAAAGAAGAAAGGCGAACATTTATCAGTAATGAGTTGAAGAAAAACCATAAAAGCATTGTAAATGATGCGTTAAATGGAGGATTTGTTGATGATGATGACTGCCAAGTTATAGAATAAGTTATGTGATAAGTAATAGTATAACTGTCTATTTATTTTACTTTGGTAAGGACTATAATCAATAAACCTTTAAATTAAGAATTTATACTCTTATTTCATTCACACCAACAAATTTTGGTATAGTTGCTGAATGTGTAAAAAATACTTAAGATCTTATACTAATATACATATTTTTATACTCTTATTATTTAATTTAACTGCAGTATAAAATTCTAAATAAGCCTGGTTTAATAGACTTTATGGTTTTAGCCCATGTCGGGGAAGTACTATCACCCCTGACACTTTGTTTACCTGGATAATACACTCAAACTGTATGAGTTAGGAGCACATTGTTTGGATCAATAATCTTATTGGAAAAATGGAGATTCTTAGTGTAATGACTTATGAACTGAGTACGAAGTTGGCCTGCTGGCTTTTTTGCCTCACTGCTGCAAGTAATAAAACAATATTGAATTAATAAAGCTAGATTTTTCTTCTTAATAAATACAACACAATTTAAACTTCTAAGTCAGACACAAGATCCTTACTCTGCTAATAATGAAGAGAAAATCCTAATATTACTTTGCCGGACCGGGAATTCGAACCCGAGACCTCAACTTTGTAATTGTACCTTAGTACAACTATGACACTGAGGGAGTTTTACCAATCTTGTAAAAAACCTTTTATTAACGGAATACATTCTGTTTGTTCCATCAACACTGACAAAAAATTTACTTTTATTGTTATGTGATGCAAAAGTAATGCTGAAGTCAGATTATATGTAAGAAAATTGATTTGCAATTGAAAACTAGTTCAGTAATGTTAGAAGCAGCTGGAGCAGACCAAGATTGGACTTGAGTGGTCATGACCTATCCAGAACCATACTTGTCTAGAGAAGGCCGTCAGTGACTGGATGCATAAAGCAGACCAGGCTTTATGGCGTACCTTGGGAAAGCCT
Organism: Deilephila elpenor; assembly: GCA_949752805.1. Lineage (NCBI taxonomy): Eukaryota > Metazoa > Arthropoda > Insecta > Lepidoptera > Sphingidae > Deilephila > Deilephila elpenor. Next base: position 467,632 of record OX457118.1, read on the forward strand.
ATGTCCAGCAGTGGATTCTAATGATGATGAACCTTACTTATCGTATTTTCTACAGAGTACAGACTATGAACAAGATATTTATTTCTAAAACTACCTACTAAAAAAGGACAAAACTTAAATTTCATTACATGACTTCTAAACTCACTTTCAGATGATTCCTAGAATAATTTTTATTTTTTTATTTTACCAAACATTTTGCTGTCTACTGTTTCATCACTTTCTTTTTTAAGTGCATTATGCCAATTTCCCATAAATGGTAACTAATGATGCACAAATCATTACCTTAATATTGAATTTTGATGGTGATTATCACTTTTATTATGTAATTATTTCTCAGAAATAATAACATCAGGTGCTTCTGTACTTTACAATTCATTAAGTTTTATCAACTTATACAGAATATATTAGGTATTAGCATTATTCCTTTCCGTATTGCGAAAACATGGTTCAATGCTTCTCAACCTAGCACTTATTATTTCCACAACTTAAATAAATGTTAAATCCAAATAGTATCTAGATTAATATAATAAGTAAGTAAGTTCAACCTACTGGATGTTACAAAATTCCCGCTAAAAACGACCTGCTGTCGCTAACATACTGCCGAATAGAAGGTAAATAAACACAAATAAGTTAAGTACCTAGATATTAGCTATGTAGTTTGGACTTCCGATTAGAAACAAGCTTCTACAAAATACATAGGAATATTATCATACTAAGATTCTATTAGATATTTGAATTTTAGAATATAAAAAAGAAATCGAGTAACAATCTGCAGTAGGCAATACCCATTACCAATTACTTTATTTTTAGGATTATTCTGGCAACACCTCAGTTTTCAGTTGAAATTTTTAATTACTATTTACATTTTACAATGATCTATGAGTTAGTGATTTAGGTAATCTGTGTGTGAGTTGAAACTTGAAACTTTTGGTGATTTGTTGTTAACAATTTGATAAATTAATTAATGTATCAAACTTCATGTAATAAGCCTGTAAGCCTATTAAAAATTAAATTATTAACACCTTGAAAGCGCGAAGTGATAATGCCTGATACTTACAGTTGAAAGTTGAAAGTTTAAACGGTTTGCATTTTGCAGTGCTTAGTGATTCTATATTAATTACTGCTTGTACATTTAAAATTCCTTGTATGTATCGTATTATTCTGAAATTAACATGGAGTATAGGAGTGATGGCAGTTTTTCGGTAAGTCCTAATAAATATTATGTTATGTGTCTAATTAAAGAAATTATGTACAATGATTTCGATCCTGGATTCCTAGCTTAGAAGGGTCCACAGCATTGCTGATTACTCGATTGTAGGCTTAGTTATTATTAATTTCACTTATCGATAAAAATATTAAAATAACCAAATAAGTGATATGAAATTTTGTACAATATAATGTTGGGTGTATTCATTATTTATTTATTTATTTATAATTTATAAATCTTATAACATAAAGTAAGGATTGGCTTTAGATTACATTCACACGATTTGAGGGGTGAAAGTGATCAAAGGTGGTAGGGATTGGGTCCCTGATTATAACGCTATCACTCTTATTAAAAGGTAAAGCGTAGTTTTCGAGAAATTAATAAAAATAGTTTCTAACCTCAAATCACATTTTAGGTAAAACGGAACGTTATTACGGGCGATTCACAACCAAATCGTTAATAATAATATGCCAAGTTTATAGTCTGTGGTGTAAAATGTCGTGAAACATCGATGAAACGGAATGTAAAAAAACTAAGCGAGTTGTTCTTAATTGTCAGTGTCATTATCAATTTTATGAATGTTTTGTTGATGTTTTTTGGCGAAGTTGTCGCATTTGCGATAGACCCACAAATTTGAGAAATTGAATTGAATCGTTGGTGTTTTGTTGTTTTATGGTTTATAACGACCTAGAAATTATGTTAAGATGGAAATTTGTGCACCCACTTTATGGTTAAGTTAGGTCGAATCAATCCCAAAACCGACTTAGGGCACCCCGACTTCACGTAGACTTTTGGGTACCAACCCTAGAGTGAATATAAAAGCCGGAGGCGCGGAGGGAGAGCAGCCCCCGCCCGCTGTAACATAGGATAGGTAACCGTGCGAGCCGCAGCGGCTGAGGCTGGTCGCCGAAGGCGACCAGCAAGCCGAAGCTGCGGAGCTGCCTATCCTTTGTTACGCAAGGGCGAAGGGGCTGCACTTCCCGTAGCGCCGGAGACGTTGCAGAAGCAAGTTTGTTTTGAAAACAAGTGTTTTGAGGTTAGGTTACTTTAATTGGTTTTTCTCAGGAATGGAGCGTCGCCTTTTCACGGGAGTCATACCGGGGGGCAGTATGCATCCCCCACCACCCCCCCTCCCCCCTCCCAACCCCCATTTCGTGTGAATGTAATCTAAAGTTTCCCCTAAAGTAATATTATAACATAGTACCATGGGATTAATGGTGTTGTTTGAGTTGAGATTCGCCAGTCGTCACAGTTCACAAAATATTTTATGATCGCGATTCGCTCTTATACATACTTACGCCATCACACTCTGATCGAGTTTGTGTTAAATGTCTGACCATGAATTAAACCACTTTATATTATTATATTTCTATCATAATTTGATTTTCAGTAAATTACATGATTTAGTTCGGATTTGCACGTTTAATTTAAAATTTAACATTAATTGGTAAAGACGCCATCTTCCGTAGGTTCTATTAACTTACGAGTCTCTTATTAAATTAATCGTTATGAATCGTTGCAAAATTAAAAAGTATTAAAATTATTTACAATTAATATCGCTAACACTCATTTTAGTCAGTACTGGTGCTCTATCCGTTTATAATAATTATAAAAAAATATTTTTTATCGCGATATTAATCTAGTTCTAGTTGCTACACAGAGGTGGCGCTAACACAAAAATCAATAAAAATTTTAATGGTTATAGGTTATGTACTACGTTTCCAGTGTCGTTTATATTTTTTCAACCTATGTAAATCATGAGTAATTAATTCAAATTTTCATTTAATTGAATCATTAGTAAAATTAAATGCGGAATGTATAGTATAATTTCGCCACCCATCTTAATTGTCAGGATGGCCGAGCGGTCTAAGGCGCCAGACTCAAGGTTTCCTTGCCCATTCAAATGGGTCTGAGTTGTTCTGGTCCTCTCTGAGGGCGTGGGTTCGAATCCCACTTCTGACATAATCTTTTTGTTTTATTTTGCATCCTTTTCTGATAAATTACATAGCAATTGATCGAATTTTAATACATTTTTTATTTTGTTTGAATTAAAAAAAACTATACTGTACTTGAAACTTAGCTGCTCGATGCCTAAAAATAATGTTTTTACATAGGTGCTGTGTATTTGTTTGTTAAATAATTACACGACAATTATTACGTAAAATTATTAGAATAACAGTAAGTAAAATTGGATTTTATACACAAATGATAATCGAACTAAAAAAATCCACATCTGCGAAAATTCAACCAATTCCCGTACCGGGAATCGAACCCGAGCCTCCTGGGTGAAAGCCAGGTATCCTAGCCACTAGACCATACGGGAGATATCGGTGTAGTCAAAATTGTTGATAAGTCCCTACAATACTTGACAGGAAAAAAAGAAGGTCGTGCCCGGGGATGACAATCAACATTCACAATAAGGTATCTTAAGGGTCACTGGTATATACTGATTACGAACGCAAACTGTTTGTGACGATTTCACTTCAAAATATTGTTGCTCTGAGTAGTTATTGAACTCGAACTTGAGAGCCCGATTCCTCAGTGAAACGCTGAAAATGAATCGGTCATCTCTCTCTAACGTAGACCACTGTCTGCCAGAACCTTCCCATTGAAGGTTTAGGTGCACCAGTATTATCGGTATACCCTTGATATTGCAGTCTGCCTCATGTTCAGTGTCCGAGAAACTTTATGTTGTGGCTGGCCTTCTTCAAAAAACGTAACCACTTCCGGCATTTCATTTGTTTTAACCGTTTCTGGGTAATATTCTTTACATACATACCACAGTATTCGGTGTACATACATAAACTCACGCTTTTATCCCAGCAGGGGTAGGCAGAGGCGCCACCAGGACACCCACATTTAGCCTTGTATGTACTTTATTTTGTAATATTCTTTATTCGTAATTAAGCACATGTATACAGGACGATTAAAGGTCAACAAATAGGAATTAGGTTGACGGATGGTCTTTTAAGGCACTGATAAATTCAAAATTAGTACGACTTTTACGAGTGTAATATTTTGTGTTGACCAATGACCAATCACAGCGGGTTATTGAGTCGCAGGAAGGATGAGAGTACCAAATTTTATTGTGATTTTGTAGGCAAGACACAACTACAAGGTTCTGAACGCACATATTAATTTTGAAACATATTTTTGGTCTTAGAGACATTGTAGTGCATAATGCGATTTGAGTCGATTTTTGCTCCCATATGTATTTATAAGTGATCCTAAAGTGTGACTTGTGATCCTAATAATAATGTACGTGAGTTTCAATGCAAAAATTACTAAACGGATTAATATGAAACTTTACAGTGTAAGGTTATACGTCAGAATAATACACTATAATTTATAAATATATTACGAATATTTTCCAAATTATCAAGATATACGGTGCAACAAGTCATTGCCTGCACTCGGGCGAAGTCGGGTTGAACCGCTAGTAAAAGAAATCGCTTATAAACTGAAATGTTTGTACAAGCTTACATTAATTCTCGCAACCTACGACAATGGTTCGGAGGGCTCAGCCGAGTTAAACGGTAATTAACTGAAACAATAAAGCTGTTTTGCTATTTTGAGCCTTATGGACAGATTTTTTAAAATGTCACCGGGAGTGAAACGTTATCTCTATACGATGGAACTACATACAACCTCTTATCTTTCCAATTAATTATTAATCTGTTAAAATACTAATATCAAGGGTTTAAAACACATTCATAATGGATAATTACGTCTCTTAAGAACACCCAAATGAAATGTACATTGGTATGAAAAAGAAATGTACATTGGAACATTTCAACAGTGGCATTATAAAATTTATGCGCTTCGGCAATGTTCGTATATTTTCGCGTCTTTTAAGATGTAGGTACATGTAGTATTACATCACGAACCCATTATGTAATTTGGCCGACCTCGGCATCGCCTCCGTGGCGCAATTGGCTAGCGCGTTCGGCTGTTAACCGAAAGGTTGGTGGTTCGAGCCCACCCGGGGGCGCTTTTTTGTATTTTAATTTAGCTTAAAATCTCATGTAAGTATTTTTGCTAGTAGATTAATATGAGGACAAAAAAATCTAATTTTATGCTAAGACTTATCTTCCTATGGCTGAAGGAGGGAGAGGGAATGTGAGAATATAAATTTGATACGATTGTTTATTTTGTAATTCCACTATGAATATGAACCATAAAACCATTTATTTATTTTTAAAATATTAATATTTGTTAGCGAACAACAAAAAAATATACTAATAACGCCACACATTTATGTACGAGTTTAATTAAAAGATATGTTTAATGTAATAAATGCTTTACGACGATCTACATGATTTAATACGAGTTGTACAATACATTACAATGCAAATAGTATAGTTCAATGCAAATAATTATACATCATAATTTAACACAATTGAATTGTACTTATGTGTTAAGGTTACTTAAACGGATTGAAGTGAATACTAGGAAAATAACGTATTCATGTATTTTATCATAAGCGTATAGCCCACAGCTGGACATGTTCCTTCAAGAATACAGTATAAAAAAAAAACACGTATAATTTGACGGACATTGTAGTCAGAGTAAACTAGACATAATGAGACTTCTTCATGAAAATCTTATGTCTCAAGATGACGAGCGCAGTGGAATGCCAAGTATTGCCTTGAAATTCATGCCTTGTACTGTGTTGTTTGGTTTTGTTGTTATCCATGAGCGGTCGTATCGCTTACCATCAGGCGAATGGCAGGCTCGTCTCGCCATTCATCGCAATAAAAAAATACACCCATCATACATAAGTACATAGTCCTAACCCCACTCTAATATTCAAGTTTTGTGTGGCGGTTTAGAAACTATGAGATACTTTAGAGCTCAGAAACACCCAGACCCGACACAAATACTTGTGGGTCGCACAAACATTTGTCCAAAAACATTACTATAGGAGATAGTCCCGCCCTCACACCCGCCACTGCAACTCCTGTAAGCCAGGATCATCAGCACGCATTATGGCACCGAGCATTGAAGCTCGGCGAGTCTTCGGAAATATTTTACTTTTCTTGAAACCGCAACGAAATTAAAAAAAATAAAACATTTTAATGAAACTATATTTTTCTAGTCATAATCAGGTGCATATTTTTGACAGCTATGTTAACGGGGATATAGCTCAGTGGTAGAGCATTCGACTGCAGATCGAGAGGTCCCCGGTTCAAACCCGGGTGTCCCCTGATAACGATAATTTTTTTATCATTTATATTACAATGTTTTCTGTTTTTTAACTTTTTAATCACAAGTAATTGATTCATAATTAAAATGTCAATCATTAGTTTACTATTTTGCGTTCCTGCTTCAAAATGGCTTGGAAGTGGCAATATTTTATATTTTTCAAAGATCGAAAATAAATTGCTAATATATTCCTTCCATTTTCTTATTTTATTTGATTTTTTTTATAAATTGATATAACCTACATCATAGTTATTACACCTACACTAACTTAATTATTCATTATATAAACTTTTCTCCAAAGTGTTCCGATAGGTGGCGCTTTTATGGGTACCACAGAAAGTTCACATCTTTTCACTAGATGTCACTATAAATTACTTAACCAAGGTTGGAAAACTTACCTTGGTGCGCAATTTAAACGCTTAAAAGTAGTAACAAGCCTTAGTAACTGCAACTTTAACCAATATCGTAACGTTAATTATTTCTTCTGAATTATATGCGTAATTTTATAGTATTTTACATATTATGTTAATAATAGTTACAATGCAGGGAAAAAAACGGCTGTATAAGATACAAGCATTAATAAACTTACAATTAGGCCGACGAACGACTGGATGGTATTTGGGTTTAAGCTACAAAAAAGCCCTCATAATTTTTATAAATTACAAGTCGAAAGAATAAAAGGATTTTTCAACCAAAAAAAATAAATATAATATATATTTTACGAAAATATGCACAGATCCGAAGAGTTGTATTTGAAAGGAAAATGTAATGAATGTGATTGTTGTTATATTATTTAAATTGGAATGGTATGGATAAATTCGCTACAAATCGTGTGAAGCAGTCGTGGCCGAGTGGTTAAGGCGTCTGACTCGAAATCAGATTCCCTCTGGGAGCGTAGGTTCGAATCCTACCGGCTGCGAATTGTGGAATAAGGATAATATTTTGTTCTGATTTGTTATAGCTACTAATGGTGCATCGACACCGCAATTACTTTTTTTTGCGCAATGTTAACTAAATATATAAATCATCATCATCTCAGAACAATATGCAATTTACGAGTAAAACAAACTGTAATATTATTGTTATCCAATGTTGTTCCACAAAAGGTACTGTGGTGTGGTTGCACCATTACAATTTTGTAGCCCTAGTCTATACACATTATTGCAATGACTGTCGTGACCATCATGCCATTGTATACTATACGACCAGGTGGCAGTTAAGTAACTACGGTCACAATGCTTTAACAATTTAGAAAAAAAAAGAAGCGACGATATTTTTTTGCCATTTTTGACGTATCAGCGTGTTTTGTGTTTTTAAATTACGCAGCCGATGATTGCGGGCAAGAGCTAGTTTTATAAATAATTTATTGGTATTTTATAATTTATTGCCAGCCATACATAAATTACGTTTCAAATGCCTAGCATCGTTAAACTGCAACTTCATAGATGAAGACCTAATATTTTGCAACTGGTTGAATATCCTAGCGAGTTTAAGTGATTATTAAATCGTTGTACAATGTATGTAATATAAATAAGTTTATAATTTTTACTTACATTGTATATTACATGTTCTATTTTCAGTAATAACTACAATTATAATGACTTTATTTCGATCATATAATTTATTATTAGAACATCGCATGAAACGATGCAATCATCCGCTTTGAGGATGCTCCAATTAATTGCAAATTAAGTAATGTTTAATAACATCAGTCAGTAAGGTAATACATAATGGTTTCTTAGATTTACGCGAATGTTACACATTGAAATAAAACTATTTTATACGGATTTTATCGCGATTTGGTTTAATTTTTACATTTGCGGACGGTCCGTCCCGTGACCACGAAAGCTGTAAAGTAATCGAAACGTCGGGAAGTTAAAAAATGTAAAAATTAAACCAAATCGCGATAAAATCCGTATAAAATAGTTTTATTTCAAAGGTAATACATATTATAATAATTGTTTCGCTGAGTCTTACCGATTTTATAACTTATTGTAAGTTGTAAAATTATCATTTTTTCAACTATAATTAACTAGATTTTTACCCCCGTCCAAACTAATGTACATATTATAATATTATATTATTATATTATTAAAATTTGCTGACGGATGCAGTGGCCAGTGCCCCTAGCCGGAACATTTTGCAGTATCGTAATAGAATAGTAATAGTAAAATTTTGTATGGGAATTTAAACAGCGCCTATTGTGAGCGTATTTGGAACTAAATATGACAGCGGAAAACGTTTACGATAGGTACTATACGAGTATTACTATACGATACTTCAAAATGTTCCGGCTAGGGGCACAGTCCACAGATGTCTAAACGTCACACGATCAGCAACTATCAAGTTTGGATCGTTGTGGATTTGGCAGATGCCGTCTTCAATGTGTATCGCAAGTCGAGAGAACCATCAAAATTGACTACCGTAGAAAAACCCTTTGGCAAATGACTGTTTCCCAAGTAACACATAATATATGAAATATAGCTTTAACGTGAGTAGAATTACTTTTAAAGACATCTTCAATTGTAATAAAATGTAATCCTACCGCGATATTATAAAAAGATAAGTAATATAATGAAATAATACATTAACATGACGTAAGTCTGGGGCTCGCGGGATCATACTCCATTATAGTTCGCATAATAAACAAAGTCAACGACCTTGGTAAACAGCAGCTGCTGCCTTAAGAGTTAAGGGGAACCTTTTTTCAACGTTCGCCGCTAGATGTCGCTGATCAATTTCAACGAATTTCTGAATCGCGGTGTCAAGATTCTCCGCGGCGAGTATATAAGCCCGGGCCGGCGGTCGAGAAAGCATACTTACCTGGCGTAGGGGACACCGTGATCATGAAGGCGGTTCCCCCAGGGCGAGGCCTGTCCATTGCACTGCGGACGGGTTGACCCTTGCGATTACCCCTAATGCGGGTAACTCGGACGCGTTATTTTTGGTAGTGGGGACTGCGTACGCGCCGTCCCCCTCGTTTAATTTGAAAATAATCATGACGATTCATGTTATCAGGGTAGCCAGTAGCCACTAGTTATTGGGCAGCAAATATTATAGTTTAGTCTAATGCCACGGTCTGAACTCTAAAGTGCTAGCACACCTCTTTCGCTTCCTCCAGTTTTTACTACACGTCGAATGTGGTTTTTATACTCGTATTATAGCCATCGTAATTCTCATGCGAGCTGCCCTCGTTATAATATGTCAGACTCTCCTCTTAGATTGATTTTTCAATTTGTTTCGTCATAATATTTTGAATACGTGTCATGTATCTAACTAACATCTAACACGGTTAATGGTTTCTTAGATTTACGCGAATGTTACACATTGAAATAAAACTATTTTATACGGATTTTATAACACGGTTAAACCGGCTTTGTTGATTTAAATTTTCAGGTCAATTCCGTGCTCCATTTATCAGATTTTAGTATTTGTAGGTATGCTGTGTATGAGTTATGACACGCTCTTGATAACGCTTATGTACTGAAATACCTATATTTTGTAACAATACAAATTCAATGATAATATTATGTATCGTTCCTGATTCATTTTTGATAACTTTTAAATAAAAAAAAAAATGTGTGTGTGTATTAGTGTACACACGTAAGAAGTGAAACTTCTTTATGACATCATTTTTCGCAAAATGATCTACTATTTACAAATTTACAGAATTGGTAAAATAAAGCTAAATTAAATAAAGTTTAAGTTTAGGAGGGGGGAAATTTTTGAGGGAATTTGGGATTTCTATCGGGGCCAATTTGTAGCCCTCACCGAGACGGTTCCGAGGATACCAAGCTCGGTGGGTCCACGACCTTTATTGGCCGAGATAGGTTTAGGGGGGGTGAAGTAAAAATTTTAGGTGGGGGCAGGGGCGGGGGGGGGGGGTTAGGTTTCGTGGGGGGGCTATTGGGCACCTTAAAATATTTTTGGGTGGGGAAAGTTGTGGAGGGGGAATTCGGGAATTCTGTTGGGGCAGGATTGTAGGCCTCACCGAGCCGGTTCTAATGAACCCAGGGTCGATGGGTCTACGATGGATATTGGCGGAGATAGGAATAGGGGGGGTGAGGTAAACATTTTAGGTGGGGGTAGGGGCGGGGGGGGGGGGGGGTTAGGTTTCGTGGGGAGGCTATTGGGCACCTTAAAATATTTTTGAGTGGGGAAAGTTGTGAGGGGGTATTCGGGAATTCTGTTGGGGCAGGATTGTAGCCCTCACCGAGCCGGTTCCAATGAACCCAAGGTCGGTGGGTCTACGATGGATAATGCCGGAGATATGAGTAGGGGGGGTGAGGTAAAATTTTTAGGGTGGGGGTAAGCGGGGGGGGGAGGTTTCGTGGGGAGGCTATTGGGCACTGTTTTGGATTTAGGGTAGGGGAAGGCCAGAGGGGGGGTAAGGATCAAATTACAAAAAAGTGGGTGGGGCTTAAAATTTTGGGTGGGGCTTGGAAACGGTTGGGGGTGTGGCTTACTGAAGTGGGTACAGAATGTGTTCTAATGGTATACACTGTATTATGTCCAAATGTGGGATGATACACTAGTGTGGGATTCGTACTAAATACAGTTACAATACACAGGATTACTACTAAGTATTACTAATTTACTAAATAAATAAAGATGGCGCGTAACGCAAAAATGTGACGTAGAAATAAAGATGGCGCGTAACGCAAAATTTTTTCCAACCCCGATAAAGAAGTTTCACTTCAATAAACTTCGTATTATTTTAGAAGGGACATAAAGTTTAATCATAGGGGTCTTTCTTCATTGCCAAAATATTACTATCGACAAGTCTATTCAGAATGATATACATATGTGACCTCTAGTATACTTAATTTGGTGGTTCGGTCTTGTTTTAAGAAACCAAAATACTAACACAAGATTGAACTTCAACATAACAGGGCCACAATTTACATCGTTATGGCATATGAGAAGCCAAAATCGGGTTAAAAGTGAAGAATTTGACAACTGGAAAGACTATTATCAGAACGATGAGGCTTTCTTGGTTGAAAGTCTATCGTCAGTCTTTTGTAAGATTTTTGTTGAGTTTCTAAAGCCAGCTGCCAATACGAGAACAACCATGATTGGGGTTCCCCTAGAAATCGGCATTACGCACCTAAACGGCATTACGAAATCTGATTATACTCGCTAAGTTAATAAACCAACAATAGGAAATAATTACATTAATAACCGATACAATAATTGCTAATGCTGCAAGGTTGATCCAGCGGCTACAATTTACTGTTGTTAACTAATGAATTTACATAAGTCACGAATAATCATTACTTTAGAACCGTGACACAAGCTTCACCGAATTTTTTTAGCATAATATAATATGAGGTAGCTCTTTGTAGAATGTTTAAACCTAGAATACCAATGGGTCGACTTGACTACTAGTTCCGCTGTCTTAAATAAAACAGCTTGGTTCAAACTGAAAATAAAAAAATATTAAATGTATAAAATAATACAGTGCCATCAATATTATTTTCCCTTTAATCCAGTTTAAAAGGCAGTTTTTATCACAGAAGAAGGGGCAAGAAATTGTAGCGGTATCGACTTTTAATCGGCGAGACATCTTCAGAGCAGCTAATAATAGGATATTGGTATCCCGCCGTATAGCAACTACTATACACGATATTGGACATACTGTAGTAACTATCAAAGCACATATTATGTAGCGTTTCGGGCTTCGCCTTGTCTGTTTTTCGAAGGACAAGTCAAGCTGATTCAGAAACATCTCAGTAAATTTGTAAATGGAAATTAATATCAGTAAATACTTATTTCATTTAATTACATAATGTGCAGCTGATTCAAGTGCACTTCGGTATTTGTTGCGACCCCAAAAACGCGATATGTTGTCTGTAATGAGTTAAATTGGCGGAAGAAGCCTGTTGTATTGGTACGATACAAAAACTGTTCATTTGATCATCGGTTGTAGTGAATACCTTTCGTCTGGGGAATGAACCAGGTAAATATTATATTTTTTTATGAAGACTTAGTACAGTGCGCAGTCCGACACTTCTTGGTCCCATTTTATCAGCGGCGGAGATTCTGTTTTATCCTCAATTATTTAAAAAACAATAGAATATAATATAACTGGTTATTTTATTAATCAGAAAAATAAACTTCAATTTCATTGCCAATTGAAGACAAGCCACTATCCCTGAAATTCAACGAGCTTCAGTCTTTGGTGTAATTTCTTATCCAGACAGGGCTTATATGGGAAATTAGTTATTTTATTATATACTCAAACAGCCCTTGTTTATTGAGAAGGCTACATTTTATTAAACCAAATTCTAATTTCCAGCTCAATAATGCTTTGGCAGCCTCTAAACCTGAACGAGACGTGTCCAGCGCACACGCATCTCACTGCTTGCTCTCCCTTCGGGTTTGTCTACTTGAATCTTCTGGTTCAACTGTTCGGGGACTCAGTGGATAGAAAAATACAAGAGAGCTATAGTCATGAAGGATTTGGGGACAGTTATGGCTATGACAGGCCCAGGGAGTACGATTTCATCGTCGTCGGGGCCGGCAGCGCTGGTTGCGTGATCGCGAACAGATTGACTGCTTTCAGGAAATGGAAGGTTAGTAGAGAATAAGTTTTTATATTTAATTAATATAATATTTTCGGTGTCTTGGCAATCGTTGAGTAAAATTGCTTTTGAACAGTCATAATTTGAAAAGTGTTAGAGCCACGCCTTCCTGTAATTATTTTGGGTAACTAATGGTAAGAATGGGCTGGCTCGACCAGTGCGATACAAAATCCGACGTAAATCAATGACTTCGAGTTTGTGTTTTGTTCAATGGGTTTGAATATCTGAGTACTTAGTTAATACACTTTTCGTCATCCAAGTGTTGTAGATGGTCAAAGGGGGCGGTTTTAACTTACGTTATGGTGATCGGTTGGCTCGCTTCTGAAACCTATAAAATAGATAAAAACAATACAAATACACGAGTCAATTACTCATTCACCGATACTACATCAAAATAGTTTCATGATGTTATAATTTTATTGGCGTCTTAGTAGAACACTCATAACAAGTGGATTTCTTCGAGATAAGTAACGAAACTATTGAGTACAGCGTAGTTAGCTCGACAAACCTCAACATCATTTCTCACTCTAATTCACGTAATTATTAATAGTTAATACTATTGATGTGTAATAAAGCTATTAATTGTGAAGTAGGTAAATAAACCAATCTATGCATGAATATCTGCGGTTTTTGAAGTATTGTAGACTGTAGTCCATGAACCATCCATGCCTATTACGGCAAGCGTAGTAAACCTTGAACCCTTAATGGCCTTGAACCTCTTATCTATTCCCATACACCAAAAATTTGCAACTAAACCAAAATGAAACTTTACGTGTTCCCTTATTATAATTTTGGTTCTCTGCAAGGGGTAGAGTTGTTGTGTTAGCTGAAGTATAATTGTTTAGCTAAGATATAAAATATTATATTAAAACTGCTGTGTACGTAAATCAGAGAGATTTCAGTCACATTTATCTGCCGATATGTGACGATGTGGCAAATTTATTTCTATTACAGTTTTCTTTGTCAACCCTTTATGACATTTTTTTATCTGAGCAATCAGATTGTTCTAACAGAGAAACTAACACAGTTCCATGAGGCGTTGAAGTTCCTGCTATAAAAATACTTATAAGTCGGCGCATTAGCGTGTTGGCTGTGCAAGCCTCTTATTTATAATAGTCTTAGTAGATTTAAAATCATGTAACTCTACTAGCAATTGAATAGTTTTGCAAAAGAACCCATGAATTTTAATCATAAAAAATATTGCTAATTCATAATTATTGTAGTTCCCATAGAGTTAAACAAAAGAAGGAAGGTTTACGAAGGTTTAGAGCAAATGGTAAGTGATTATATGACTGAACAAACGAGGCATTTGAAAGGCTTCGCAAAACAAATTAACTTGAACGATTCCTGCGCAATGTACTTCCGATGGCTTCGCACTCGTAACTGTTGACAAGCTGTCGACAGTATAAATTATAACCACTTATTGCTACAATATAATAACTAGAAACCCTAAAGATAAGATTGTTGGTATACAGGAGGTTGAGGAAAATTCCGGTAGGGAGTTTTTCTTGGGATATGTTTGAGAAACGGGCAGTTGATGCACCCAATGTGAAATAATTAATCACCTTTAAATAGATACCCAAAATACTTGATACTTGATTTTGGCATTAGTTTAGAAGACTTGAGTAGGAAATGGTATTTAGGCTAGAATCGTGACATCACGACCGCTACTCCTCGTCACTTTTTTTTGTGAATCGTTAAATACAGTTATGTAATCGGCCAGTGCCAATTCACTATACATAATAGAACTGTCAGCAATGTACAACGAAATGGCTTGTATCGTAGAAGCAGTTTATCTTTTACAACAAAATAAAATCTAATAGATTAGTCAAATCATAGAATTTTGATGTTGGAAAAATAGCTGAGCAGAATTATCTTGAACATACGTCGTAAATTGGTCTATAATGAATGAGAGGATTGCTGGCTTTTGCCGTTAAAAGTTTCCCACTTCCCGTATTGGGCGTAAACGCTCATACTTTTTGAGTAGTGGAACCATGAACATGCTTTGTGCCAATTGAGCCATATACTCCATAATTAAATTGGGTTAATAGGACAATAATTTCTATTAAACTTGAACGAAACACAAAAAAATGTGTATATTTAGATGTTCTCATCATTTCTCGGAACTCCCAATTTAGTTTACGGCGACTTTTAGCGCCTCCGCAATTCGCCCTGATTTTAGGCTAAGAAATCATTGTGCAATGGAACATACTGCGCACATAATATGTATGTGGTACATAGTACAGTAAAATTATTATTTAGCAGTATTATTTCTGTATATTTTGTGTTATAGGAATATTCAGAGTTTTTTTGTCGTATTCATTACTAGTATAACTTCCCATTTAAAGCTTCGTTATTATGCTTGCACATCGCAAGATCATGAATGTTTATTGTACCGAAACAAATCACAATACTTGAAAATTTTTATACAACGTTGTGTCCTGCCTCGGTGGCGTAATTGTATTACGGTACGGTGACAAAGCTGAGGTCTCGGGTTCGAGTCCCGGGTCGGGCAAAGTGATATTGGATTTTTCTATTCATTATCAGCCCGAAGTCAGGAATTATGCCCGATATGGCGATAGGCTCGCCCCCTATCACATCGTGGGACGGAACATACAAGGCGAAATGTGGGTGTCCTGGTGGCGCCTCTGCCTACCGCTTCGGGGATAAAGGCGTGAGTTTATGTATGTATGTATGTACGTTGTGTCCAGTGGCGGATTATCCTTAAGGCAAACTTGGCACGTGCCTAGGGGCGTGAAGTTACAGAGGGGCGCGTGTGATTTCGAATATCTTCGTTCCTATGCAAAACCTTCTAGAGTGACGGAAACTGTTTCTTCTTTAATATAGCAAAGTGTGAAGTGATGTTCTTCACTCATTTATATCATAGTACTATCACCAACTATTCAATAAGATTATTCCTCGTTCCTTCGAAGTATTTTTTTAATATGGCTGCTAGAGGGGCGCCTTTGATGTGCTTGTCTAGGGCGCTCTAAACATTCAATGGTTGTGCCCTCATATTTCATAATGCATTTCGCAGCGTTGTATATTTCGGTCAAGAGACCAAAAAGGAACCCAGGTTTTACAAGAACAAAGGTCGGAAGCAAAAAAGGTCCAGGCTCGATCAAGCCAGTTCGTTTATGCTAAAGTTTGTTGGGTGTATTTATTTATTCATTGATGACCTTCCCCAGGTTCTTCTCTTAGAAGCGGGTCCTGAGCAGCCGGACGTGACTCTAGTCCCGGGACTATCCACTGCGCTGCTCGGGTCCAACATCGACTGGGCTTACAAGACAGAGCCTAATGGAAAGAGCTGTCTCGCCAGACCGGGGCAGAGATGTGACTGGCCTAGGTAAAATATAAATTTATTTGCTATTCTAAAATTACTAAATGTACATACTGTACTGTTTAAGCCCATAGCGTATCAGTATGGGACATCTCTACCATCGAAAGTTGGATTGAGAAGATATACGCCATAGTCTATCACACTAGCATATCACGCGTTAGTACTTTGTAGTCTTTCCATACTATTGAAATTCTAGAAATATTGCTTTAGATATTTTGATTCCTTCATAATGTTTACTTTCAAGCTTAAAGTGTGTGGAAATTGAATACACACATGACTCCAAACAGTTAGAGGGGTTTCTATTGTTTAGTCTCTACTATGCGTTGACAAAATATTGAAGAATTATAGACACATAGTCTTTGAAAACATATTCTTTTCAGAGGCAAGATGATGGGTGGATCTAGTTCTATAAACTCGCTGGCTTATATCAGAGGCAATAAGTTGGACTACGACGAGTGGGCTGCTCTAGGTAACGAAGGATGGAGCTACAAGGATGTGAGAATTTATATATATACACATAGATAGTATAGATACAAAACTTTATTAAAGGTTGATAGAAGGATCTGTAAAAACAGATAATTGTTGGTTAAGCATAAGTATTTCTAAATTTGTCAAAAGTGGTTATTTGGTTGTTTTAAATAGTGCATTAATTAGTTTACCGAATCGTTGATTCTAAACTTTAATAGAATTTAATACTAAACATATCTACTTGTGTCTCAGGTACTACCGTACTTCAAAAAATCTGAAAAGAACCTAAATATGGAGTCTCTTAACCGAAAATATCATGGAGTAGACGGTCCTCAATCAGTAGCACGATACCCCTTCATCGATATCCCCTCTATCATGATGACAGATGCCTTCAACGAAAGAGGATTACCCCTCAATGACTATAATGGGGAAAACCAACTTGGTACTATGCAAGCCCAAGCATTTTCCCAAGATGGCGAACGAGTTTCCACCAACAACGCGTTCATACAACCAATAAGATATAGACGAGAGAATTTAACAGTAAAAGTAAAAACTGAGGTTTTGAAAATTCTTATTGATGAAAATAAAAGAGCGTATGGTGTTGTGTACAAAGAAAACAATAAATTGCATACCGCTGTTGCCAGGAAAGAGGTTATTGTAAGTGCTGGATCGCTTAATTCACCCAAATTGTTAATGCTATCAGGAATAGGGCCCAAACATCATCTGCACGACTTAAAAATCGATGTTATAAGTGATTTGGCTGTTGGAGAGAATCTACACGATCATGTCACGTTCAATGGAATTATTATAGTGTTGCCTAACAAGACTGCTACGGCTGTAGACAATAATGAAATATTAAAAGAAGTAGAACATTACTCTCAAATGAAAATAAAACACGGACCTTTGTCTGGAAACGGTCCCGTAAACTCCATAGGATTTTACAAGACAGAGCCTGATTTGCCGGCTCCAGATATTCAATACCAAGTCGATAGTGTATCTTGGAAGGAATATTTTAGAGAACCTGTGCCTTATGAAGGTCTTACTATATTCCCAACTTCGTTCTACGACGGTCTTCTTCCAAGAACAATGAATTTAGTACCCAAAAGCAGAGGAAAGCTGTTACTGAACGCAACAAACCCGTACGGTGATCCATTACTCTATGCCAACTACTTTGGTGATCCTACAGACTTGATACCAATATTGAAGGGAGTCAAATTCCTTCTAAGCTTAGAAAATACTCATGCTTTTAAATCCAGAGGTGCGTATTTCTATAAGAAACCTTTAGAAGCTTGCAGACATTATGACTGGGGGACCGACGAGTATATTATCTGTTTGGCTAGAGCCTATACTTCTACGACTTACCATCCCGTTGGTACTTGCAAAATGGGTCCTCATTGGGATAAAAAAGCAGTTGTTGACCCGAGATTAAGGGTTTATGGTGTTTCAGGACTTAGGGTGATAGATTCTTCGATAATGCCGATAGTGCCTCGTGGTAACACCAATGCGCCCTCTATAATGGTTGGCGAACGAGGTGTCGCTCTTGTCATTGAAGACTGGTTTAAAACGTACAAGTACTAAAGTGATATTGGATTTAGTACTGCATTCATTCGGCAGATGGCGGTGTTGGTACCATTACAACATTTCAGCAGTGTATTTCAATTTGTGTAATATTATGCAATGTTTATGTGGTTCTT
This sequence comes from Deilephila elpenor, assembly GCA_949752805.1. Taxonomy (NCBI): domain Eukaryota; kingdom Metazoa; phylum Arthropoda; class Insecta; order Lepidoptera; family Sphingidae; genus Deilephila; species Deilephila elpenor. The sequence continues at coordinate 486,130 of OX457118.1, forward strand.
TATTTGTAAAAATATTGTTTTTGCCCTCGTATAAGTTCCAATATTGATTTGCTAGTATAACAATGTTTATACGTGTAATTTTGATAGGGATAATAAAAAACATGTTTACAATATACATCTTTATTTATACTTATAACAAAAGTACAAAAATCATCTCCAAGCGTCATCGAATCCAATACAATGATACTATTATACAAATTCAGAAAGCCAAAATGGCGGCGCTCCATACAACTAGCAGCGCATTCATCACAAACCATGCATACTTTAAGAATCTGTAAACGTAGAACAAAACTCGGGTCCTACACTATCACTAAAGGCATGGACAGCCGACCCATAAACGGGTAATGTACATTAATTCCAATATATTATATTCCTTATGCGAATTCACTTCTCCGGCAACTTGATGACTGGAATCTGTGAGTATCCCCAGTAGGACTCGCAGTGCTCGATGAGGTCTCTCTCTGGCTGGGACAGGGTCGAGAGATCGAAGTCCTGGGAGTCACTGAAGGGGTCTGTGTAGGGGTAATGCACCAACACGCAACTGAAGTCCATGGCAGAACAGCAGAACCCCAGCATTCTCCTCAATTTAGTCTCTGAGTCGACCTGTTGACAAAAGAAAGGTAGGTTTAGTTGCGGATTCCAGTAACTAGTTTGCTAACAATTATAATTTTTCAGATTTTGGAAACACAATTTCTATTGGGACCGAAAATTATTTTCTAAAGTAAGTGAATTTGCAATATGGTTTTACTTGAATATATTTAGATTTATTATTGCAAAGAAGATTTGTCATTCCCTTTACTTTAATATATTTTTCTACAGTCATTCAGAATCACAAAAGATAATAATGTTATTGGAATCAATATTGAGGTCGGATTTATTCATTAAAAAATGATGCATTACCTTGATGACATAAATGTCATTCTCGACGCAGAAGGCTTGAAGGAGCACTTCTTGCATGTGCGTGGCGTTGTCGCCAGGGGGCGCTTCCACGGTGAGGCAGAAAAGAGCGCCCTGAGAAGTCTTGGACAAGTACTGGATGGCAGGCAGCAAGCCTACAGTTAGTCTCTTCTCCACGCACGCCCTTTTCAGGACTTCTTTGATGTTTTGGCCGATTGGGCTGAAAAAGAAGAAAATATTGTTAGAATAAAAATTTAAATAGAAATATTTATACTAAGATATGTAAGAACTTTTATCATGGAGCCTTTTTTCGAGTCGCATTTTTGTTTCATAAATTTACAAATCACGATTTTATAGAAGTTTCACTTCAAAATCTATTTTGAAACAAAAAGTTCTCTCCGGCGGGGAATCGAACCCCGGTCTCCCGCGTGACAGGCGGGGATACTGACCACTATACTACCGAAGATTGTGCTTGCTCTGTCGAAATTCTGTAATACTATCTCTAGCATAGAAATTGTATTGATATTTAATTTTTTTAATTAATCATAGAATTCACAAAGTTAACATTAAAATAAATTTCAAAGATAATTTTTGCAATATGCTTAGGGAAAGTAGAAAATTTAAAAGCTGATTGCAGGAATGTGTTGTTTGTTGCACAACATTAATTAACATGTAACTGCATGTCTTAACGTGACTTGAATGGATATTTACCTTTTAGCAGCTATGCCGCTGAAGCTCTCGGTTTTGACAGGAACAACTGAATCCTTGTACATTTTCGATAAACGAATGCTCTTGAACTCTTGAATTTCACAAATTTCACTCAACTCCCTCCGAAAGGTTGGAATTGTCACTAGTTCACAGTTTCACTTCACAAAATCCTTAGTTCCAATGATGATAAGCACTCACAACAATATATCTTCCGTAATCTATGTCACAATAATTTCACAAGTTCGCTAGCGTATCAAGCGTGGTTTCACATTGAGGGCTGAGCGTAGAATGTGGTCCGATGACGCACCATCGTTCTTATATTGTGTAGTCCGCGCATGCGCGACACTGTCCGTTTCTGTGTGTGCGTCTCGGTTCAGTATCGCTGGAGATTCCTCGAAATCCACCTGCACTTTCGCTTGTGGGGGTTATTTTTGTTTGTGTTTCGCGTCTGCACAGCGTATTATCAAGATTAGTGGGTGTGTGTTGGTGTTTGTGGACAGTGATTGCGAGTTTGCTTCTTGTTGCGACTTGTTGGAAGCCGATCAGGTTAGTTTGAACTCCCCCGCCCCCCTCTGGCTGTAGTAGTGAGGGCGACAGAGGGGAATCACTGAACTTGCACAGACGCGTTGAGGTTAATGTTTGCTTGTGTGGACGTATTATCCGTTGGCGCACAACACTGGGATTCCCGCTAGCTTGGGTTTTATTTATTAAAAGGAAACAGTGTTGTTGCATTGATGCTGAAATTTTCGGTTTATTTACGCGTATGTGGGCTGATACGCTGATACTTTTTATGAAACTTTACAATGTATTTAGAGTTTTTGTAATCAGTAATGTTTCTTAGGAAAATTTTCATGTAGTTTCTTATTCTTCAGTTCTGTTATTTGGCGGTAAAATTCTCATGAAAGTACTTAAAGGAATTGGAGCACTTCGAACGACCTAGTTGTACATTTAGATAAGCATTCAAAGTACCGTATTTGATAATGATTGTTATCGAGATTATCTGTGAACTTATACGGAAGAAATTATGTTGTAAGATTTGTTTCACCACGTCTTCTATAAGATGCGAAAGATCCGAGATGACTCAGACAAGTTCATTCAAGTTTTATAATATTTGCTCATTTAGAACTCGATTGCGCTCGTAAAGTTTGTTGTTTTGGAATATTATTAACCTAATTAATTATAATATCCGTCCCCACTTTAATTACTTTAGTTTTACGAATTCTTTTATTATTGTTCTGACTTCTGCAGATTGATTATTTTGATCGTTTTTATCCAGACAGCAGCAGGAATTTAGCGATATTTGTAATCCTAACCTAGTCTTCATTCATTATTTTTCTATACCTATTATGTTTTAACTGACTCCGTTTTGTTATAAATCGTTGTGGAAAGAGTAATTTCGTTGCAATCATCCCTATTGTAATATCGTAACGTAATTACTTCTGTAATATCGTCGAATTAGGTTTTATATTCTATTCTATATTTCAATTTAAATTAATTAATTGGATAAACCAATGGCCTTTTCCAAGTACTATCACAGTGATAGGAAATATTGTAAATCGTCCGTAATGCAGTAAGCGATAACCTTTGACCTACAAATACTCGATGTTCTTTGAACGGAATTCACACGACTTCTAAGAAGTTATCAATATTTACCGTGACACTTATTTGTAAAGATATTTTATTATTTTCGGGACTATCTGTTTATTTAAAGCGTAAAATATTGTCACCACCGCAATTACTGTTTTTGTATTAAAATGCACGAGATGTTGACATATTATAATATTGTTCTTTTCAGCTTGCATTTTCCCAAATGGTTATACCGTGGTTTAAAGAAGCATTTCAGTCAATAAATTCCAATTAGAACGAAATAATATGACGAAACTACAAACAACATTAGTCCTACATTAAATTCAACATGATTTTTAAATTCCGCGACCTTATCTGCGAATGTTGTTTTATAAATCTTGGAAAGTACGCGGGATTGGTCTTCTGTAATATTTACAAACACATTATAAGGTACGGGTAATTACAAGATTATCTGCTTTTTCAAATGAAACAGATCCATTATATTATATCTAAGTGCGTTTAAGTATTTAGCACATTCCTATATTTTTATTTTTTTGCGTACTTAGCTAATCTAACAGAATCTTAATTTATATTTCGACAGTAATTTCTACCTGCTGTGTTACCAGACTTATTACTGAGCTAATGTTTATCATCATCATATATCAGTCCATTACTGCACAATAGAATTCTCCAATAGGTAATACTATTTAACTCTTCCTTCCTTAGAAAGCCTTTGTAAAAAGCTCGTTTTATAAGGATCAACATTGTTATAACAACCTCTGAACCTACAGCAGCCTATTGCTGGACAGAAACCTCTATAATATCCAATACTGTCTTATCTATTCTATCTCCAGCAAGTGTGTAGGAGGCTATCCTAAATGCTTTATAGACACTTAGAAACCGATTAGATTAGCTCGTGTAGACCAACATCACGTTTCGCTCGGCCCTGCTTTACGTAACCGCGTGGCCGATAACGATTGGACTTGTCGTTGAACCGCTAATGAGTCAGTCATTGTACGCGTGCCTTTGTTTATACCAAAGATAATGGCCTGTCTTTTGAAGTATTGAAGGAAACAACGTATACAATTATTACTTTTAAAATGAAAATCATCTTTCCGTTTCTCCTCTACTTTCTTTATTTTATTTTTCAAATTCGGAAATGAAATTACGATCCTCAAATGTTTTAAAGAGTTCATGCACAGGTTCATAGGCGTTGATCGTTACTATCAAATGAAGTGTAGTTTCTCTCATTGACTCATGCCAAAAATAATAACTTTAATAGTAATATTTTTCAGGATTGACATGTTGAATGTCGAATTTATTTTATAAATCCTTAAAAATTGTGTATTATTTTGTATGTTTTTCATTTCACAGTGTCTCAAATTAATTTATTCTGAATAATATATCTCGCAGCTGGTTCTTGTCGATTTATTTACCTCAGTGTTTACCGTCCTTGGGGTTTATTAATATCACCGGGCTTCATAATATTTTCCTTCACTAAGTAAATGGCTACGCACTGGGAACTTTATCATACAAGCTTTTGTAATTGAGATCTTATTTTTTATTATCCATGTCCTGCTTCAAGCCATTTCACAATTACTGTTTTATATTCCATCAATGTCGTCTGAAGAATCCTTTTGATACGCAGTTTTATGACCTTCATGTCTTTGAAGAGACATCGCCCTTAATTTTTTATGCTTTGTTTATCTGAAATATTGAATGCGTCATAATTGGACATTCTGTCTGGAAGGCATTGAACTTAACACTTTGTCGTGCTAGCCTAAAAATAGACTCTATGTGCTTTAATATCTTCATTCCCTGTTATTATATGTTCGTCAGTTTACATTAATCAATTGATTAAAACCTTAATATTATATTTTTAGAAAACATGAACAAATAACGAAGTATATTTTCCTTGTTTCATAAAATTTTATTGTTAATTTAAATCTGAACAAGCATTTTCCCGGAGCGAGCAAATTCGGTGGATCGCTGGAAGTTGGCTTTCTAGGTAAACACTCAATGTTAGTGAGTTCCACAAACCTCTACCTTGGCGCGTCGGTCAACCTTGACACAATTTCACTACCGAGAACCAAGTTCAAGTGTAAAGTAGCACTGGTTTATCGTATCAGCCTATATACGTCCCACTGCAGGACACGGGCCTACTCTACAATCGAGGGCACGATTGAGAGTGGTTTACAATGTGCTGTTCAATAATTTAATTCTGAATACGCTCGTAATCTTTGATTACACAATCCTTTAAACGTCCTTGTACCAACACCTGTCCTTAATCACTAAGTTACCGCATTAGGAATGAAAGAAAAGCTCAAAATCCTAATTAAGTAATTACAAATCTGGTCTACTTTCTTTTCATTATTTTATAGAGCCCATAAAACCTTGTGGATAACTGTGGTCCTTTGCCATTAAGTGTCAGAGCCACCATTTGGATCTAGAGGTTTAATTTAATTTATAATATAATAGGAATCTATCATTTGAAGATCGAAGGAAATATACCAGCTGGAATAGGCATTTGGAGTTATTACTATTCGTTTGACAAACATCAAATCAGCACCAAACAATGTCCTTTGTTGTTTTAGACTTTCCTCAAAATATTTACATAGCGAGTTGTCGGAAACTAACGTAAACAAAAACAACCTCTATCGTGTCATTATTCCAGTTTTAAATGGTGTCATTGCACAAATACAAAATACTATTTCTTCTTCTTCTTTTTGTAGTGCCTCTCCAACTAGTGATAGTCAGCTCAGCATACTGTCCCTTGTATCCAACGAGGCGAAATAGTTCTGAGGCGCTCGCATTCCCTGACCACTCTGAGGCGTTCCGCAGCTATGACTGTTTCCACAGCTACTTTTCCCATCATTATAAGTTGAAGAGAGCTCGTACTTGCCATGTCTAAGCACGTATCCCAAAAACGGGCAGCTTTTGGGAGTTAATTTCACTCCTATTTACGGATTCTCCCATTCGACAATCACGTGGTGTTTTATATCTGAAATTCCTTCCATTACACGTATTAGATAATGTCTGTCTCCACTGAATACAAATATATAAAGATAATTGAATGCGCAAGTCATTGTGTTGTTACTGTGCAATGTTATGCAATAATTATTTTATATGCTTTAATAAACTTGTTCCGACAAGTCGCTGTGGAAGTGAGACTATTTCTCTCACTTCCACAAAGAGATTCAAATGTAGAGTTCTTGTAATTGATGATGATTCTTCGTTACTAGTGGTATTTCAGTTATTAATCTTGGTCAAATATATCCCGATATACTAAGTTCCACTAAATATTAGTAAAGTAATGGAAAACAAGTCTTTTGGTATAATACCCTTAAAATATATTTCGACATTAGTCCCTAATTTCCCTCTTCAAAAATAGAAATTCTACTGCTGGGCATAGGCCTCTCCCGAAGATTCCCATAAACTTTCTTTTTTTATCCCAGGGTAATACATCTGTCTCTGTATCAGCTCATATACGTCCCACTGCTGGGCACGGGCCTACTCTTCAATCGAGAGAATCGATTGAGAGTGGTAAGGCCATATAGTCCACCACGCTGGCCAAGTGCGGGTTGGCGGACTTACATACCGTAGAAATTGTTTAAAATCGTATGCAGGTTTCCTCACGATGTTTTCCTTCACCGTTAAAGTGCGTGGTGATTGACTATCAATACACACATGACTTCGAAAAGTCAGAGGTGTGCCCTGGGATTTGAACCCGCGCGCAGTGCGTGGTGCGTGGTGGCCTGTTGGTAACGGACCAGACGCGGCTGCCAAATGTTCACGGGTAGTACATATCTGCTGAGAATATAGTCGTATAATAACAAATATTAATCGTTTTTCCCACCCGCATTGCCTCAGCTTGGTAAACGAGCAAAATCCCCTTTCATCGAGGGGCTTCTGAACATTGCAATATCTTGTATAAGGAAAATTATTCCTCAACATACTTTCCTTGTAGCGAAATTGTACACTTGCCACCGTGTTGTAAAAATATTCTCAAGCGGGGTTTTATAAATTATTTTGCTCGATAAATAAAAGTTTTATTAATATAGTGTGATTTTGTAGGAATTTTGAGATCCTAAGTTTGATTTCTATGTCTTCGAATTTTTCGGTTTCAAAATGTCATATACATTGCCCGGAACTGGTTGTTGTGACCAGCATGCCGATAAATCCGGAAATAAGGTCAGAAAACTCAATGGATTTAATGAGAGAATGCGAACAAAAACTCACTTTACAGTCAGTTAATTAAAGTAATAAATACGTTGTGCGAAACACATGTTGCATCATTATACAGTGAGATGGTTGCTGACGTCAGACCACGTGGATGTTTGTATAAAGACACACCTACAGGTCGTCGGCCTTACTACAGCGCTCTACCAAACCAACCACGACCTTTGAATTTATCGCGACCGACTTCGATAAACGCAGACTAGATTGCAAACATGATAACGAACAAAAACGAACTTTATAACATTAACCTACAGATCAAATTTGAATACCATTGGAGTGACAAATAGGTCAGAAGGATTAACCGGATTTTTGCAAGGTTTTAAAGGGACCGGCCCTGAAAATGTAAGTGGGAAGGCCTCATTATCTGTGGTTTGGTTTTATTGATGTGAAAAGTCCCTGAAATGTGCCAATTTTGATGGGCCATAAATTATTTGTTGGGGAATACCTATCAGATATTAATCCATGCAATTGCCGTCATTATCGTGTAATGTGTTTTAATGCATATTTGATAAATAAATAGATCCAACAGTCGTATACATTGTCCTTCTACAGTATCATACAAAGTCTTGTCGTGTCAGAAACTATGAATTACTTGTCTTAACACTTAAACCCGAAATAAACGAAAGAATCAACCAAACGTCCGCATCAGTATGGGCAATGGAAGCCGCAGCTTGTTATTTCGAAGCCTTTTTAAACAATTTTGCCACGGAGTCTATCGGCTGCTAAAAATCTCAGTTTTCGACGATAATAAAAATATTACCATTACTACAACAAGGAAGGCTGGTCTCCAATCGATATTATAATCTACGTGACGCATATCTCGATTACAAAGGTATGTTGAAAAGTAAACAAGTTAGTTTTATCATAATCGTGTTAGCATTAAGCTTTAACGATTGAAGATTGCAACACAATTTCGAGGTATAGCGTAGTGATAATGTTTTTGCCATTGAAGATAATTTTTATTTACTGACGCTATCATCAATATGATTAGTTATTAAATACACGTCCGGCGCCAACATTTCATATAAAAATATTTCGATGTATGTTTGTCAACGCGTAAAACGTCAAGGGGATTTTGATTAAATTAAACACTGTACTCAAGATTTGATTTTTAGCAAGGAATAGAATAAATATAAATAAATAAATACATCCAACAGTCACATACATAGTCCTGACCCCACACTAAGATCGAGTCTTGTGTCGTGGGTATCAGAAACTACGAGAGACTTTTCGGTGTCACAAACACCCAGACCTGAAACAAATACCTGTGGATCACACAAATATTTGTTTCGGTGCGGGGCTCGAACCCGCGGCCTCTCGTTTCACAGGCCGGCGTCTAACCAACTGCGGATATTTCATTCAGCTGTTCAAGTATAAGAGGTAGGCCTAGTTGATCGCAGTTATTATTTGAAATTGTTTTTTGTATTGTTTTATTTATTGAATAGTATATGGTATAAATTGGCCCATAAGTAGTTACTTAATTTCCTGGTTTTGCTAAAGATATTGAAAATGACGAGATCAAAGACGCGGGCAATACGTTGTACGTATTTGAGTTTTGCTTAATGTTTTAAATTCTTCATGATGATAATTATATTATTACTGGTTCTCAAAGATTATAAAATTAATTACCCGCGATTAAGGCAACTCTGTTATTTTAAATATATAATTGACAGTTTAATATGAAAAACATTATCTACATAATCCTTTAGTTTATATTTGTCCAGATGATTCAGATTTATCGCGAGATAACCTTATCGATCGATATGTGGAATTCGTACTTATTAAATGAGTCGTTGGTTGTACGCGTGCTATTTTGCTTACAATATCCACTGATTGTCTACTGGAAAACATCTTTATATATTATTTAAATAAATAAATAAACCCAACAGTCACATACATAATCCTGACCCCACACTAAGATCGAGTCTTGTGTCGTGGGTATCAGGAACACACAAATATTTGTTTTGGTGCGGGGATCGAACCCGCGGCCTCTCGTTTCACAGCCGGCGTCTAACCAACTCCGCCACGGAGGCTGCCAATTTGTTGTCACTACTCAGTTTTTCACTCCATCCATCGTTTTTAAAACCTTGCTGAGTTCTTCTGCTACGGTGATAATAAGCGTTAGAATTTATATTATATCCTTTGCATATCGCAAAACTGGGGTTACTGGGATCGGTGGGTACACCAAAGGGACAGTGCATCTTCACCAAAACTGAACTTTTTTGGGGCCACGCGTGGGTTGTGTCGGTCGCATGCGTCCACCAACAAGCGCCTGAGCAGTACCATTAGGAATTTACACATTCTTCAAGACAGTGAGGTCCATTTGTCTCAAAACTGCAAAAGATGTCTTCAAAATAGTCTAATTAATATCATTAAATATATACGAAGATGGCCACCGAGGAGTTGTCGGTATACCGGCATAGAGATTTGCGTTAGGGACCTAACCTTGCTTTCAGAACTATGCCGTCCCAGGCACCAAGCAGTAAAGCTAGTTACTATGGCATAGCTTTCCCGCTCCTTGCCAATATACGAGAAGGGAGACAAGATTTGTTCTTATTGTAAAAACTACGCATAAAAAGCTGTTTTTGTTCGTATTACATCAGTCATCGTGACTATTTGTCCTTATTTACATCACTATGATATGTCAATTTATATCTTATTATTAGATTTTTATCTAAAGCGTACCTGATTACATTCCGTTCAATACATTTGTGCGAAGTTTCATCACCTCGCAAGTATTTGGTAAATGCTTCGCAATGTTCAATAATCCTTGCAATTATTACAGCATTGGCGTTCTCAGTATCTGGTTATAAATAGAATACGTTCGCAAATAGATTTCAAATGAACACGAAACATGTCCAGGAAAACTATATTAAACTGGCCTGGAACTAAAGTTGTTCTTATAATATTACAAGGTTAGAAAACAGTAGTACACAAGACTAAATTATAGGTTTCAGAAGTTTATATGCGTTGTGGTGCAACGTGATCAAATAGTTTCCTGCTCTTCAGTTTTCATTAGATTCCACTTGTTATTACATTGGACATGTTATTACTAATAGATTACGAGTTTAATGCTCGTTGTATACATTATGAAAATTATGTCAAAATGCGTTAAACTTTTTTTTTAATTTACAGTTCGAATTTCGGTATTCGCCAACTTATACATAGTACGCCAGTAAAAAAAACGTGCCCTTTTTTTCCTTTCTACCTAGCATTATCCTGACTGATGCCAAGGTCCACTCTGAAATAAAACTGTTTATTACAGATTTTATCGCGACTTGGTTTAATTTTTACATTTTTTAACTTCCGGACGACGTTTCGATTACTTTAAATCTTTCGTGGTCACGCCCCAGTTTTATTTCAGTTCAAACAGTTTTATTTGAATGTGTAACATTCGCGTAAATCTAAGAAACCATTAAGGTCCACTCTCCTACTTAATATTCGTCAATTCGCCCGTAACATCATTGGGTGTCATACATTGAAGACAAAACAAAAAAAAAAATTGTCTTGTCAAGTGAAGTGCCCCTAGTATTACAACATGTTTTCCAATGCTCGCCATTTATTTGCTCGTTGATACGACTGATAAACGCATTTTTAAATCCGATTGACCTGCTTAGTGCATACAATAACAAACATTTCATCATTTTGTGAAACGGATTGTTTTTATAATTGTATTATTGGAACAAGTTTGTATTTGTTTGTTTTCGCAACTTGTTCTAAGGAAAGCTATTTAAAGAGCAAAGAACTGTTTACAGCAAAAATAATAATAATGGAGTTTAAGTACCGTATATATTGAGATTAAAAACATGGCATCAACCTCGGTATGATCTAGTTTAGAAACTCGAATTGTCTCCTATTGAATCTCCACTTTTCCAACTTAAAGACCAAAAAGATTTGGCTACTATTCTAATGTATTTATTCGTGGCCAAAAGTCCATTTCATCGCATCATATCATGCCCAAAGCTTCTCCTTAAGAAAATCTATAGGTATATTATTTCTTGTATAACTTACAGAAACTCTAGGTTAGACTTGTGAGATTACCGCAGGTACGATGCAGAAGTGGTAGAGCCACGCTGTTGTCAGTCATGATTCAGCAAGAATGGGCAGGCTCGTCCGGGGCGGTACCACTGTCTCACAGGAAATCCACGTGAAGCAACAGCGATCCAATTTGATGGGTCGACAACACCTCTATAATCCAGCGTTGTGGATGTTCATGGGCGACAGAGGTCACATACCATCAGGTGACTGTTTGCTTGTTTGCCGCACCTATGCAATAAAAAAATGCCCCGTCTCACCGTTCGTTTTCCTTTACTTTTCTTCTAATTATAAGAAGTCGGCACCCGATTCAAGTGTCATATTTGTTAATGGCAGCGATAATCACTACATCCCGCCTGTCGATTACTACTTACAGTAAGAAAGCTATTCAGAACAGACCACTTAGTTGTGTCTCAACTAGATGTGATAAATGACGACACATGGATCACATGAAAACATCTTAATTTAATAATGCGTAAATACAAAGAAAAATATCAAGTTGATTTATCACATCTACGCATTCTTTTAGAGATCTCGGTGTTTTTCGCTGAAATATCAAAAAAATTGTTACGTTATTGCTACCAACAATCAGTAGTGCCAGAAATATCTATATTACTTCGAATGCATGACGTCTTAATGTCATCGAGCGATTTCAACCGAACTCTAAAAATAACTTCGCTGAAATACAGAGAACTGGAACTAAAATAAATATAAAATTTACGACTCGGCGAGCGCAAATTTCCAGGAAAATTTGTGCTTAGGGGAATAAAGTTTTAAAAGAAAGAGGAAAAACACCATAAGGAATTATAAATTTCAATCTATTTTTAGCGGCTTAAGACCAACTTACTGTGTTTCAAAAAGATCCTTCATACAATTTTCAATAATATAGTGACATAACCCGTGGATAGACAAGTAAATAGTACAAATTAGACGGAGATGTCCTCCCTAAGTACATGTTACTTAATTCCGTCAAACTTACAAATGAGGGGCCCCAAAGCGCACTACCCACTGAAGCTGCCGACCCGGCGGCATATGTCGGCAACTTTTTGTTGGCCGGATTATTCATTGCAAGTCGAAAACTTTGTTGGCGACATGTCGGCGGCTCGACATGACATGAGGAACTTTTTTATGACGTTGTTGAGTGTCGTCGGGCAAATGAGCTGTCAGCAGAGCGCTTGACATGCCGCTAACATGTCGGCGGGCAACACGAGCGGGCGCTTGTGACCGACATGATTATTTTATTATAGGCCGCCGAATAATGATGCGGGTTTTGTCGCCGGGCCGGCAGCTTTGGTGTGTAGTGCGCTTATCTGTAACAAGTTCCCTTTCATGGACCGAAAACATTGACGTCACAAAAGGTGCATTACCAATATAAAGATAAATCGGTTGCAGCGTTGGTTCGATGTCCGCCTGGGCTTCCCCGCAGGCCGCAGCTCGTATCAACTTGGCCACGCACCCTTTCACTTGCACTCAATGAAACTTCTCCTTATGCAACAACCATTGAGCTGTTTCAACTGCGTTCGTAACCTTGGTGAGGATGAATGCCGGCGTTGTATTGGAAATTACTTCTTTAATGTTGTTTGGGATGTTATGACTTAATATGAAGGGATACATTGAAACAAATTGGTGATTACTGGTGGTAGTTCTCTCATATGTGAGACGCCATCTGGGTAGGTACCACCGCAATGTCTATTTCTCCCGTGAAACAACACTGCGTAAATGCACTGTTGTGTTTCGGATTGAAGGACATTGTAGCCAGAGTAACTACTGGACATATTGAGACTTAACATCTTATGTCTCAGGATTGCGAGCGCAGTGGAATGTTGCTACTGTTTATGAGCGATCGTATCGCTTACCATCAGGCGAACGGCTTGCTCGTCTCGTCATTCATTGCAATAAAAAAAAAAAAAAAAGATTGGATAGCACTGAATTGCACAGAGCTCTTGCAATATTAATTTTGTTGTGTGCTTCTGCTTTACCTCTTTATACTTTTTAATGCTTAGTAAAGCACAAGTATAAGTAAAAGTGGATCTATTTATTTAGATTATTTAACTCCACTGCCCTTTTCTATTATTTTATAATCAAGACTACTCCTTGGTGATCAGTGACTGTTCCTAGAGCAGTAGGCGTTTGCGAAGCATCACAAGTGTGGTAAATATGGTAAATACTATTTGTTGTAAACATGTATAAGCGCCTTAGCCGACTTATGTACTGACATAAACCAATAACATATAAACCAATATGCTCTCCCAGGTTCTAACTGTTTCTAGATATGAACATCAGTTGTCATCGTAGAACATGCTGGGTTAAAACCTCATCATTTTGATTTAATAGCTTTCAAAAAGACTTGTCAGATGATCATTACTTGCATCTTAATAAAATAATTCAATATGAAATCTCTAACAACACACAATAATATTGTCTTCGTAACATGTAATTTTCAACGGACGTCACCAGCTACTAAGTAGTAATTATCAAGGATCATTGATCTCAATATTTACACACTGCAAATATATTTCCTTAACGTTTGTTCGTGGTTTACACATCATGCAACGGTCGCTTTAAATCCCCTTGAAAATTAATATAACAATTCAGAAGAGAATAATGAGACTGTGATTCTCTATTTCTTAGTCGTTCATGAAGTCTCGGAACAACAATACATACATACATACATACATAATCGTCACGCCTGTATCCCATAGGGGTAGGCAGAGACTATGGATCGCCACTTTGCTCGATCCTGACATACAACTTTCGCTTCATCCACTTTCATCATTCTCTTCATGCATTCTCGCCGGTTCAGGGTACTTTTGACCTGACCCTTCTTGAGGATATCACCGATTTGGATGGTGTAAGTTCGATGAGGTTTCGAGGTTGAGAGTTTCGGAATAACAAAGCTCATCTAAATTACTCCTATCACCATCTTAACCAGTAACCAATAAGATATAAAAATAAAAAAATCTCCACTCCTTTCAGCCTTCTTACGTCCCTACGGTTCTATCCGAAGTCAATTTATTTATCAACTTTTAAGAAAGTGACGATTGACGCCCACAGTAATCTAAATTTAATTTTCAGCAAATCTTTTGCGCCAATACAAAGAATTGGCATAATCGTTGGCGTGTCGCCGATAAACACTACAACATATTCCTTCCCAGAAATACTTACAGTTCTGAAACGATCGCTTCGCGTTAAACATAATATAAATCTATTTTTATCCACAACCAGTACATATTTAGTCAATTAATGTTATCGTTTCATAGTAGAAGTGTTTGTCGTTATCATATTTTCCTTACTGTATCAATCCACACAGATTTTTAACCGACTTCAAAAAAAGGAGGAGGTTCTCAATTCGACTGTATGTTGCTTTTTTATATAAAATATTATTTCGGCGTCTTTTGATATTGGCTCGATAAAGGTACTGCAATCGATAGTAAATATAGTGCAGTCTTCATCCTTTCACCGTAGCGAGAAGAAGCATTTCTGCAGGCCGGCATTGTATCGAATGTCATGGGACCGCCGTCTCATGCTATTCGACACTCTGTCTGGGCGGCATAGCGCTTACCATCAGGAGCAATGCAGTCACTATGCCGTGTCAGCTCAGACAAAATAAACTAAATAGTCTACAGCTGAGAGACAGATATTTTTCGGCAATCGACATAATAATGTCGGTCTGATCGAAACCAGATATACCATGGAAAATAATTGTAGGCAATTGACTCAACTATGACCGTGTGATCGAAAAATATATTTGTGCTACTTTCACAATGTTTACATAAATTAAACTCGAAATGTGATGCACATGCATTCACTATGCTGGGCTTAAAGCCATGCTGTACTTTGGATCATTTGTGACAATTGTAATATGAAGCCAGACTGTCTCGGTGGCGTATCTGTACTAAGGTACGATTACAAAGCTGAGGTCTCGGGTTCGAATTCCGGGTCGGGCAAAGTGATATTGGATTTTTCTATTCCTTATCAGCCCGGAGTCAGGAATTTGTGCCCGATATGGCGATAGGCTCAACCCCTATCACATCATAGGACGGAACAAACAAGGCGAAATGTGGGTGTCCTGGTAGCACCTCTGCCTACCACATCTGGCAAAAAGGCGTGAGCTTATGTATGTATGTAAGCCAGATTACTTTGAAACAAATATTATAGATTTAATCCTAAGTATTTGTCGTCAAAGTATCACTAAAACCGTTACGTAACTTGCATAAAAAGTGTAATGTGTTTTTAACCGACCGTTTACTTGACGTCAATTGTTACAAGGAAAACAAAAACACAGAGTAAAATATATTATTTGAATGCAAACCTAAATCTCACGGTTCGCAACGTTGTTTATCACCATTTATGTAAAAGAGTTTAATTTAATTTCGAATTTAGTTTTTCCTCATTGATCATTTTTTTAACCAAAAAAATTGTAACCTGATAAGGGAAAGAGTTCAGGACCATGAATATTAACTAAAATTATTTTATCAACCTGATCAGTGTATTAGTTTGCACCAAGTAGATACTAACAAAAATAACCGCGCAATTAAATCGTCTCATTCAAAGCTAAATATTTAAGTAACAAAAATAGAAAATTTTGGTACTCTCGTAATAGGCACTATAGTTCATAAGCTTTTAAAAATTGCAGCATTTAATTAATTAATTAATGGTTGTTTTGTGCGTTATTTGTATTTAATTACAAAATTATCAAAATATAATAAACTCATAAATAAATAAAATTAATTCAATTAAAATATATAAATTATTCATTCCCCAACTCGATTCAGGGAAGCCTCGTATTGGATCGCAAACAACTCAATGTCATTACGTTTTCCTTAGATACTGTTGAGGAAAACCATTGCACATGTTAATTAGACATACAATTTAACAAGAATTATATAAATAACTATAAAGCAAATAACTTTAATGGGGAAATATGCATTTAATCTTCCATGATTAAAGATCACAGTACGGAAGCAAGGTTACAGGCAAAGTTCAAGCGGTGTAGACATTTATCAATAAATAAATACACCCAACAGTTACATACATAGTTCTAACTCCACACTAAGACAGGACGTCTTGTGCCGTGGGCATCAGAGCCAAATGATACAGTACAAAATAATTGCCTAAGCGAGACGCGAAAAAATACTTGTGGTTCACTCAAACATATCTCGAGGATTGAACCCATGGCCTCTAAGTTCACAGTCGAGAACTTAACCAGTTGCGCCACGAAAGCTGTTATCCTTAAACTTGTTACGACCTCGCTTGGACATGATATTCGACTTGATATCTAATAAGCCCAATTTGCTTTTAACCGTACATACCCGATAAATCTTCATAAAATTTTAAAGCACAATTTATTAAGAAACCGGCTATGAAATATTTGTTTCGAATCAGTGTGTTGTCGCGACAGAAAACCTATCCTACTTTGTTATAACCACGTCAGGACTGCGGCCGTTACGAGTGTTTATTTATTTACTTTCACTTTAAATACCGGGTATATCAAGACTGCAACCGAAAACGAAGCCAGGTGGTAGTTTTAATTGTTACAAACACAATGAAACTAAAAATATTGCAAAAAAAGCGACAGCTCTTTTTTTGGATTTTTTGAAAATCATCGTGTTTGGGTGGTCAATATCTAGTTTTTGCGAAAAATGTAATTTAAATGAAAAGGTGTACATCATTATTTTAGAAAAAACGCATGTACTTAACACCCAAATACGACGATAAGTAAAAATGTATAAAAAAAATTGATGATTTTTTTTTGTGAAAATTTTAGTTGTAATGTTTCAGAAGTCACTAATACTAGCACTTGGCTTCGTTTTCTGTCGCAGTCTTGTTATACCCAGTATAATAGAGTATAGGTGGAGAGTTTTAAAATAAAAACCAAAAGGATCTATACGACATATTTCGAATTTACAAGCCTCATTCATTCAGGGTCGCAACACCTGTTACTTTTCAATAAACAGGTTCATTCCCTCAACCAAATCAACATTTTCCTTAACAGTTGACGTCTGAAATCCTCGATTCTTGGAGACAGGTGTTAAATATTGCAATCTCAAATCTGAATCTAAATAGTGTACGTCAAGAGAGTGTAAAATCCGTAGCGTTACGACAGCAAGACGTCAGTCGGCGCGTTGTTGACAACAGCAGGTGCCTTGACCCTGTTTTGGCCCAATTCAAGATCCTGTTGTCGAATTGCGATGTTGCAATTAATGTGTTGTATGTAATTTTTTTTAAGAATGGTGTAGGAAGTTGATTCTGTATTTTGACCTGTACTGACCTACCTGTCTTTATAAATGGAATAGATTCAAATATCTATTTTAGATAATTGTAGATCAGCCTTTCTAACTGTAAGTTTCTTTGTCTTTCTCCTTAATACATTACAAAATTAAAACTCGTTTTGGGACGAATCCCTTTTTCCATCCGTTCTTTCTCCTTCCCTTTCATCTTTTGTTTTGAATCTACAAATCAAGTGTTTAGGATGTTCCTGAACGGCTATAATCCCAAAAAATCAGACCGTTTCTTTGTTTGTGCCACCTATAAAATGATTGGAGGTTATAGATTCTGGTAATTACCGATTAATTGTCACGTTTCATCCCATGCAGTACATCAACACCAAGTTATAAATAAAATAACAGTTCTTGGTATCTGCACGTGAACTAGTATTAACTCGTTTCACCACAAACACTGATCGTATGTTCTGTGGTCTCAATAGTTACGCACTGTTGTTTCCATGACTATGCGAAATAATGATCAACAGCGCTGAACGGTAAATTGATTTGTTTATGTCCGTTTATAGGATGATAAACTGATGTGACAAAGGTTAAGTGTACGTCAAAAACTCTTATGGTGTTTTCTTACGTTAAATCGATTTCCAAGTGAGAAGTAATAAGGATAATTAATAAATACTCCCAACAGTCACATACATAGCCCTGACCCCGCGCTAAGATCGTGTTTTGTATCGTGGGTATCAGAAACTACGAGAGACTTTTCGGTCTCACAAACCCTCAGACCCAAAATTTATGAACCCCCGGCCTTTCTCTTCACAGGCGGCGTTTAACTTAACCAACTGCGCCTCGGAGGCTGCAACGATTTCTAAGATTTCCTGAATACAATTCCTTCTCCATCTTATTGTAGTGAGCTCTTAATATCGAACTTCCCCTTACGAATGAGTTTGAAGTGCCATTAAGTAATGCAATGAAGTAAGTTTTCTTTAACCTACAACAAATTAACCAATCAGAAATAAGTAAGTCTCTCAAACACGATTACTAATTTACCATTTCCTACCTCCAGCCTTAGTTCCTTTGCCTGTCTTAAAAAAACTGCCAG
Source organism: Deilephila elpenor (assembly GCA_949752805.1). Classification (NCBI taxonomy): domain Eukaryota; kingdom Metazoa; phylum Arthropoda; class Insecta; order Lepidoptera; family Sphingidae; genus Deilephila; species Deilephila elpenor. The sequence goes on from OX457118.1 coordinate 504,895, forward strand.
CGGACTTACCCGAAGACCAGTCTTCCGGTCTTGAAGGAAACTCAAAACCCGCGCGTCATCAGAATCACAGTGTGTTGAATAGCAAGTAGCTTGTCACGTAGCAGGCTACGTGAGCAGTGCCGAGTAGACCACTATGGCCGATATACGAGACTCGGATGTTGATAAGATATTTGGTATGATCGGTGTGTTAGGGCCCTGTAAACGATCAAATGTGTTTGGCAAATTTGCTGGTCAAACTTCACGTTTTCATCAAAGTATAGCTTAGACGATCAAGCAAAAGGGCAAATTTTTTGCTCATAGATTCGTATTCGTAGATCGTGTAGATAACTACCTATACCTACTATATCTACTAGGTTAAAAGCGCCGTCCAGACTACCATCAAACACCACAAACAAGTACAATGTTTGACAAACACGTCCAATTTGACAAAGAATTTGATCGTTTACAGAGGCCTTTAGGTTGTTGAGTTAAATAATGCTAAAAACCCAAAGAATTGATAACCTCCTCTTGAAGTCGGTTAAAAAGGAGGTAGGTATGTATTTAGATTTTTTTGTGATCATGTTTTGATTTTACCGTTTATGGTGAAATCATTAGGTTTTCAGAGAAAAAGTGTAGTTATTCAGTTGCAGAATTAAGACTGTACCAAAGAAAGGATGTGAACTCGGTAAATTCGTCAAGTGCTTTGTCAACGAAATCATCAGTTACTGTATTCAAGATCTGTAATGGATTCGCTGCCTTAGTGTTTCCACAGCTCTATGATCTGCCGTTTAAACTAAGTTTAAAGAGAGTATTCACTACACGGTTAACGGCAGTTTGATAGAACTTTTGACATTGCTAAATCCTTTATTGGTTGTGGCTGCTTACCATCAGCAAAGCATTTACCTGGTCTGCCTTCACATTCAACTAAAATGAATCTATATTATTTTTGGTCCATGCCACTATCATCACGTAGATTTAACCCACTTAACCTACAAAACTCCCAGTTAACTGCGAGATAAAGCGAAAGTATTCCGGTGCGTTTTTCTCTGCATGCCGTCGAGCACGTAACTAATTGTTTGTTTTGCCAAAATATCACGTAGGTATGTCTATTTTCGTCTGCTGCGTAAAATTTGCAATAGATAGCAGATTGCGAAATCGTTCGCATTTTTTCGTTTTGTTTTTATACGAAGAATGAGTCAAACTAGCAGGCATTTTATCTATTTGTCCGCCTCTTATAGCCTCATTGATTACTCCTCCTCCCCTCCCTTCAGCCACAGGAAGACCACTTCTCCCAAGGATTGCCATATACCTGTTGGAAGCTGCCAGGATCCAGTGACCTGCAACCTTAGCTAGGTCGTATCTCCACACTGCAGTTGGCCGTCGGACATTTCGTTTGCCAATGCATAGCCTCCACTCGGGAACTCTTTGGCTTCATTAATTGCTACCGCTCGTAATTTACAGGGTATTTATGGTATAATAAAGGTGGTGGAAAGGTCCCGGGAGGTCGTTAGATGCCGGCAATTACAATATTCTATCACAGAATATTGTATTATATTTGGTTTAATTTGATGAAGATATAAGCTCTTACAAGTCAATGGGCGTTTGTTTCTTCATGGCTGCCAATGGTTACGATGTATTCAAAGCCCTAAAATGTTCTATCTCGAAATGATGCGCGCAGTACAGAACCTTCTGAATGGTGTTGCTTATGTTTATGAGCAGGCAGGGGGCTTACTAAACGCGTGGTGGCCTGTTGGTAACAGACCAGACGCGGCTGCCAACATGTTCACGGTGCTCGCGAGTTCAAATCCCAGGTAAACCTCTGACTTTTCCGAGTCACTTGACACATACTTGATAGTCAATCACCACGCGTTAAAACGGAGAAGGAAAACATCGTGAGGAAACCTGCATACCATAGCGATTTATAAGAATTTCTATGGTATGTAAAATCCGCCAATCCGCATTCTGTCAGCGTGGTGGACTATATGGCCTAACCCCTCTCGATTGTAGAGGAGGCCCTGGCTTGTTTGGGACGTAAGTGGGCTGATACTTACTGATATTACTGAGGGGGCTTACCAACATATGAATTACCCGTTTGTCTCATCATTCCGTTTAATATAAAGACCGACATTAAAATTACGACTCGAAATGATTATTATGGATGACGATTTCGCCTCACCTTGATATGATTGACATACATATCCTATTTAAAATGATCCATTTGGCGCGATATCTCGTGTATGCAAAAAACACAAACAATTTCATAATACGCTTAATGACTAACATTACAAATTATATTTATAGAACACATAAACAATGGTAATATGACACATTTGCACTACTCGTAATGCGAAAAGCTGTAAATAGTATTTCCAATAATAATAACATGTAAAATAAGATGCCTCGGTGGCTTAGTTGTACTACGGTACGACTACAAAGCTGAGGTCTCGGGTTCGAATCCTGGGTCGGGCAAAGTGATATTGGGTTTTTTTATTAATTATCAGCCCGGAGTTAGGAATTTGTGCCCGATATGGCGATAGACTCGCCCCCTATCACATCATGATACCGAGCATACAAGGCGAAATGTGGGTGGTCCTGGTAGCGCCTCTGCCTACCCCTTCTGGGATAAAGGCGTGAGTTTATGTACGTATGTCTATTTATTAATGAAATGCTAAATTTAATTAGAATTACATCACTTATAATGTAATAATCATTAACATATTAATACATAATAAAATTATCACCGTTCATTGTCCAACCTCGGTTATACCGAGGAAGAGGGAAATACAACGACAATAATATAAACAGCAACATGTGTTCACTTGTTTGTACGAGCCAACTCGAGAAATAGGTTAATGATCTTACCACTCACTTGAATGGTATTTCATACAGTTTTTACTTTTAAATTTTAATTTATTTAATCTCTAAGACAAATATAGTGAAAGTATATAGCCACACACTTTAACATTTTTATTTAAGTCCTTCCTGTCGGCTTTTGGAGACTGTCCCGCCCTCACACCCGCCACTGCAGCTCCTGTAAGCTAGGATCAATAGTGGCACGCATTTTAATGACACTGAGCATTGAATCTCAGCGAGTCTCCGGGAATGTAATTTTCTCGGCTTCTCTGAACTAAAGCTTCTGTCTACCTGCTGTCATTTAAAGTGGCCACATATGCTGCCCACCTCTACTTGAGCATAACATAATGATATCCAAATATTAATGATATTGTACTGGTGGTTAGTCTCTCATATGTGAGAGGCCGCCTCGGTAGATACCACCACAATGTTCCGCCAAACAGCAATGTAAATGTAAACCAGAGTAACTACTAGACATAATGAAACTTTATGTCTCAGGATGTCGAGGGCAGTGGAATGCCAAGCATTGCCTTGTAATTTATGGTGTTGTTTCTTTGTTTTGTCCATGAGTGGTCGTATCGCTTACCACCAGGCGAATAGCATGCTCGTCTCGCCATTCACTGCAATAAAAAAAGGACGGATAAAGTTGCGTATATAAAAATACATCGGTTATAATCGGTATGAGTCACCGAGTTTTGGAATGGGGACTCCCAGTAAGGACCGGGAGGAAGTGAGGCACCTATTGTTGTCTGCATTGTACGGGGAATTACTGACTTGTATAGCGGATTGTTTAGTTAACTTTGCACCGTTGTACATACAAAAGTTAACATAAATGCTGCATAAGCAGTTATATCTTTTTCCAATCTTGTTTACTTTTAATTGTTGGTATGTTGATAAATTTTCCTGTCTGGATAGTGGATAAATTGCCACGTAAGAAATATTACCTTAATCTTTAAAGTTTTTAGTGGTAAGACATTTGGAGTAAATGGTGAAAAGGTTTTTTTTTAATGTATTCAGTACTAAAATTATTTAGTGTATGAGATTACTAAGCAATTTAGAAGACATATTATATCAACACAAATAATTCACAAACCATAAATCCTACTTAATATAAATAAGGATACAAACACCCGACAATTGAGCGTTGCATCAGAACATACAAACAAACAAAATGATGAAATATTTAGAAAAGACTGTAATTAAACACTTCAATTACATAGTCCAAGTCAACTTAGTTAATATTATTAATAGTATGTGTGGATTCTTTAGAAATTTAATGTCATCGTGAGCACAGCATATTTAAATGTAAGGACAAAATAAAATACAAATGAAAAGACTGCAACATTTTTCAAAAATAAATTAGTACAACCGTTTGTCTAGTTACACTAGGCCAGCACTAAACAATCAAATAAACACGTAGAAAACTTGTGTTAAAGGTAACAAATAGAAAAAGAGAAGACGTTGATGTTGCTAAGAGGGTTTTATTGCTTGGTTTCTTCTTCACAGCTTCAACACTTTCCGAAACAGTGCTAATATGACCATTCGGAATATGTTTTAAAAGACTAGATGTAATCGAAATATATTGTAAAAGACTTCTTGAAATAAATTAGTAGAACAATGTGGCCTGAACATAGACACAGCTTCAAACAAGTAACACATTTATTAATAACCGTGTGAGGGCATGAATGAATGGTGTGCAAAGTGGTTAATTTACAGTTCGGTATCGCGTTAACTGTGTTAAAATATGTGTAGACCACGCATAGTGCCGTATGACGTAGTGCACACGCAATGGCGCCAGATGGAGCAAAAATGCCGGCCACATGACAAGTCACACGTCAACTGTAGCACGTGGACGATACATCAAATATTTGGCGAATTTTATAATCTTGTTTACATTACAATGGTGACGTGTATCTTTCTTCCGAAAGTGTCGATGTCAGGTGGGTGGATTACAGTAAAATTGTAAACAAAATCATTGGACATTATAGATAAAAATAATTAATAACCCTTCACAGATTGGATAAGAAAAAGAATTATTTTTACTATGGCATTTTTTTTTAATGCATAGTATGTCGAGACGGGCATGCCGCTCGCCTGATGGTAAGCGATACGACCGCTCATGAACAACACCATGAATTACAATGCATTTTTACTGTTTTAGGGCCAATTGCAATAACTAACTTTGCCCATAACTTTGACTTGGAAAACGTCAATACATTAGCAATGTCAAATACGTCACAAATGTATGGCGATGACATTGTCAAAATAAAAGTTACCGTCAAAATTAGTTTATGCAACTGAGCCTTAAAGTTGTATTCTCAATACAACTACAGTCATTGAACTTTGTTGATGGAAGGCGTGTCGCTGATGTTTCAATTAACTCACAGAAATCTAATGTGAAGAAACATTATGTCAAATATTAAAATAACCGAAGTCTGAGTCATCACTTCCGAATCCTCTATGCTGTCGTACGATGCAATATTTGAGTCCACATCATATAAAAACAATTAAATAAACATTAAAAACAAGTTTAATGTGATTAATAAATTGAGTTCGAAAATAATTGTCGGTAAAACCAAAGTGCCAATTAAATACGTTATTAAATGACAGTTATTTCGTTCTTTTAAAGTGTAGGCGCGAGAACTTATAGGTTAACTTATAAAAGGAATAAGTGTATTATACATTAGTAAATGATATTTACTGCCTTCAATATCGCCATCAAGGATAGAAAGTTTAAAAAGTAAAGAAAGATAGAGAAGAAAGGCCAAAAGCGTGGCTTTACTACATAGAAAAGTTATCATAATTTAAAGCACAATAGCTCTGCTTTCTCGTGATTATTCTCAGCCTTATTAAGCCCATAGCTGAATTTTTGTCTGCGTTTACCAAGGATTTCCCCAGTAACCTATTGAAGGAGCCAGCAATTGTGCAACATTCAATTTGACAGCCTCCGTGGCTCAGTTGGTTAGACGCCGGCTGTGAAACGAGAGGCCGCGGGTTCGATCTCCGCGCGAGATAAATATTTGTGAGGCCCACAAGTATTTGTCTCGGGTCTGGGTGTCTGTGAGACCGAAAAGTCTCCCGTCGTTTCTGATACTCACGACCCAAGACTCGATGTTAATGTGCGGTCAGGACTATGCGACTGTGTGTTGTGTGTGTTTATTTATTTTATACCCATTTTTGTGGAGTTTACAATTTTCAACATTAGAAACGCCCTCCGTCGAGAGCCCACTCATCTGGCGAGGAGTCTAACTTGCGTTTGCGCAAACGCACTTAAACGTGTGGCGGCCGCTAGTGCAGTACATCTAAAGAGGCTTATCGGCATTTTTATCTAATTGAAGATCAAATGCATTAATATCAAGCCCATACATTTATGCACCGATTTTACAAAATATTATGTAATATAATGTAATTTTAATCGATTTCACTGTTGATGGTAAATAAATATGCCTAAATGTTTATTTCCTATGTATTTATGACATAATTGTATTTACATTATGTTAACATGTTGACATCGTTTCTAGTATAATTGTGGTCAAATTTAAACAATACTTTTATAAAGCTTCCCTCTAGTAATAACAATACAAATTGTGTACTTGTTTAGGGAAAAACGGAAAAAAACGTTTTGTATAACAAGTAAATATTTATTTATTAACTCCTAGCCCATGCTGACCCACTGCAGGGTAAATAGCCCATTTTCTTCTTCCACCTTTCCGTATGAACTAGGCTAGCTTATTGGACTAAGATCTAAATTCTGTCAAGAGTCTTATATTTAGCAATGTACTACAAATATCTGGAACCTATTGCCAACAGCAGAACTTCGGACAAACTTGACCTGGTAACCTTCAAAAAGAGCGTATTCCCAACTTTAAAAGGCCGGCAACGCATCTCCATGGCCTATGGTGTTGCAGATGGTCATGGGCGGCGGTGACCATTTACCATCAGGTGAATCGTATGCCCATTTTCCTATCTATCTATGTCTATTCAGCCACTGGAAGTCGACTGCTGAACATAGGCCCCCCTCTAAGATCTCATCATCGACCTGTTGGAAGCGGCATTTTTTAAATTATTAAAATGGATATTTGAATTTGCTTTCACGAATAGAGACCATCGCATACTGCTTCGGTTAACGACCCGTCATAGTGACTCACCTTAGAGTGTCACATTTTGGTTTCACCTTTGTATACCCCGATATAATCAAACCTTCATCATTTTGTTTGCGTCTTGCACCGGTGGATTCAAAGACAGGTTTAAAACCTATTTTAGGTATCGAATGTTTTGTTCCTTTCGAACGACATTAGAATTCAGTTTGGGCGAAGAAGACAAAACATTCGATAACTAAAGCCAGTTTTAAAACTGTCTATGAATAAGGTCTATCTGCACTGCGTTACATTTATTATCTTGCATTATAGTCACCGTGACACGCCAGTATAAAAAAAACAACAGATTTAAAATTACCGTACTAAAGTCCAAATAAGTCCAAATACATAGTTGATATCATAGTCCAAATAAACGTTGTATAAAGTATAAACTAAGTCCTTTTATTACTATTTATTACGAGATAATTAAATATAATAACCAGTTTTATTAAATGCTCTCCGCCTACTCAAATACGATATTATAATAATAAACAACACACTCAATTCATGATGACTCGATGTCTCTCCTACGTTTACACATTGTCTTCTCGCGCTGATAAGTTTTATGACATTGATAAAACGATTATTTTATAGCCTAATAAAAAAACAAAATTTGCGCGCTTGAATTAATTTGACTGTCTCGGTGGCGCAGTTGTACTACGGTACGGTACAAAGCTGAGGTCTCGGGTTCGAATCCCGGGTCGGGCAAAGTGATATTGGATTTTTCTATTCATTATCAGCCCGGAGTCAGGAATTTGTGCCCGATATGGCGATAGGCTCGCCCCCTATCACATCGTGGGACGGAACATGCAAGGCGAAATGTGGGTGTCCTAGTGGCGCCTCTGCCTACCCCTTCGGGCATAAAGGCATGAGTTTATTTATGTATGTATGTTACAAATACTGTGCACATTTTAGGCAGTGATGATCTAACAGGGGAAGTGCATGATTTTATTTTGAATCTAGTCCACAATAAACATAGTTTCAGGCGCAAAAGTGACGCAGTATTGCAAACGTTACTATAATATTTGTTTTTACAATCAGTGTTTACGTTACTAAAATAGAATTACGTGGAGATATATTCTTTAAATATAAACCGTGGAAAAATTTAACATAAGAAGCTAGCTATGGTATTGGTCGTTAAAAGTAATTACTTACCGCAATGTCTATTTCTCCTACCAAACAGCAGTGTAAATGCACTGTTGTGTTCCAGTTTGAAGGACATTATTGCCATAGTAACTACTGGACAGAATGAGACTTAACATCTTATGTCTCAGGATGGCGAGCGCAGTGGAATACCCAGCATTTCTGTGTAATAAATGGTGTTGTTTGGTTTTGCTACTGTCTGTATGACCACTCGCTTACCATCAGGCGAATAGCATGCTCGGCCAGCCATTCATTGCAATAAAAAAATTATAAAAAATCTGCAGTAGGTACTATTCTATTTGAACAGAAGGGAACCACAATAGATACCGAGTCTTGTGTTGTGGATTACAAACTACGAGGGATTTTTGGTCCCACAATACACAGATGCAAAATATATACTCGTGGTCCATATAAAGATTTGTTTGATGCAGGGATTAGTAAACCTTTAGCCCTTCGTTTCACAACCGGCATCTAACAGCGCCACGGGGGCGGACTTATAGAAAACCTACTTCAAGTTACTCATTTCGTTTTCTTCGGTGATTAAGATTGCAAGAATCTAAGCCAGGTGTAACGAAGGTGTAAGAATACTAGTCCCCGCCAGGATAGAGGTCACCCTAAACGATGTTGGTAGTAAACACGTCATTTTGAGTCCCAGTTTATTTTCATCCTGTCTGCAATAAATACACCCCACAGTCACATACATAGTACGGGAGGAGATAAAAATTGGTATTAAACCTCCAAATATAAAAGTATTAATATTTGCACTATATTTTAATAAGGGAATTTGTGTTTACAAACGCTTAAATAATCGATACACGGCACCGCCCCGTCGGAAAGTCCACGTTATTGTAAACACTGGAATGCCGCCTGATAAGCTATCGGCGTGGATTTGCGCCGGACCGCGACGTCGCGCCGTGCCACCGGCGGGCGGACTCCACCGAATTATAACAGGGTTAGCACAAATGCAGGATTTAAATGAAATGAAACTGATAATGAGTTTTTCAATTCATTATCAGCCTGGAGTCAGGAATTTGTGCACGATATGGCGATAGGCTTGCCTCTGTCATATCGCGGGATGGACACACAAGGTGAAACGTGAGTGTCCAGGTAGCACCTCTGCCTACCCCTTGGACGTTTATGTATGAATGAATATAATCTATGGAATCCCTTAAAACGTCATTTAGATTCAGTCATTATTTTGTTGTACCACCCGGTTCGGAAAGCAGTTTTCACTTCAACAAGCGGGCAACAAACTCTAATGTTCCTCTTTCCACAACCAGAGCAGTCGATTAATAATTTGCTATAATTTATGTTTTATTAACAGACTAATAGGGAAATCCAAAGCTATCCCACAAAACGTTGGCTGTCCAACATAAGATTACAATTTATCAATACGTGTATATCTTAAAATCTGTGTTTAATTCTGAATTATTCTTGACAACTTATCTCCGATCCACAGTACCACTTTAATTTACTAGAGTTATATTATTCAAAGCCTCCATGAGTCATGACGCAGTAGACACCAGTTCCGAAACGAACGCAAGTTCAATAAGAAACGAGACAAATGTATGTGTGTGATCGACAACTATTTTTTTTTAACTAGATGTTTCTGACACCGAGAATTCTCTCGTAGAATCTGGTCTTCACGATACGACATGACACCTGTTCAGGAATAATCTACACGTAGGTTTATTGTTAAATAAATTGATAACTCATAATCCCTAAAAAACTACACAGTTAAAGCCGAGTTTTACCAGATAAAATTATCTGCAGATTAAGTGGAAACGCGTTCGCAAAACAATGTGACAATTACAATCGATGTACGTCATTTATTACGAATATTTTTCAGCACCGCAGCATCCCTATTGATAAGAGATACGTGCTATCTATTCGGCTGTAGTTTGTTTGCGTCGCTTTCGCGGAAACTGCGCCGCAGTCCGTACCGCGCGGTGCGAGGCATCTGCACGGGACCGATTAGATTACTTTTATATACTTTTATACACAACAATCTGAGTAAAACGCACATGACGTTTTGAAGTAGAAGAGCCACGTGTTAGTCATGACTCAGCATGAATGGGCACGCTCGTTCTGGGCGGTGCCGCTGTCTCACAAGAGATCGACGTGAAGTGAAAGCTTTGTTGTCGCATTCCATTCGATGTGTGAGATTGCCGAATGACCAATACATCTTTCCTCTTCTTCTTTTTCCTTCTCGCTCTCCTCCAAACTTGAAGGTCCAGCAACACATTATGATCAAGGCATTGTGGGTGTGGTCTGTTTGCTCGTTTGGCGGATCCAATTAATAAAAACGTACATACGTAAACCTACACCTTTTTAGGTAGGTAGAGGCGCCACCAGGACACCCACATTTCGCCTTGTATGTTCCGTCCCATGATGTGATAGGGGGCGAAACCTATGAATAAAAACATAATGGTAAAACAGTTCAGATAGAGTGTCCACCAATATAACAGTAATCTTGGGCCGGTCTACACCATTATGCCAACTTAATTGTATCCCAGGTAAACCCGAAACGCGACACATTTGTGTGTGGAATTATTACGGGTTCTACCACTGTGTTCCGTGAACAATATCCGGGTGAATATAAATGTTCTACCACCAACTATTATGTCTACAGCAATCTCAACAGACGAAACACAAAAGATAAGCTATTAGTTTTCAGTGGCACTACCTTGGTAGAGCTGACCCATTCGTATTGTAGCTTTTTTCACGCAGTTAAAATCCATTTACGGACCATCCCACCCCCGTAATATGTACTGTACTTACAACGAACTAGAGCAAGGGTCTAAAACTTATAGAACACATTCTGCACTTAAAAAAAAATACAAAGGCAAAACAATAAAAAAATTAAGTACAATTGGCGGTCTTATCGCTGAAATGCAATGTCTTACAGACAACCATGGGATGCACAGGAAATGATAAACAGAAACAGAGGGTAGTCTAAAGTGTGACGGATAGAAGGTAAGAAGGAAACGTATGGTAAATTCAAATAATGACTTATACCACTTACCAACTAAGCTGCAGTCTCGAATGATAATTGGCTATTTGACACATACATACATACATAAACTCACGCCTATGTCCCATTGGGGTAGGCAGAGACTATTGAGCGCCAAGTGCTACGGTCCATACATACCTCTTTCGCTTCATCCACTCTCATTAATCTTTGCATACACGCTCGTCGGTTTCGAGGACTCCGTATTTTTCCTTTCTTTAATAGAAAGCTATATGGCTATTTGACTATCATCGAATTTCTTTATTATTTTGCAGACAAACAGAAGTGCCATTAAAACAAAACATTTTTGTGAAAACTGATAAAGTAGCTTGTAACATGAGGCAAATATTAGTATTTTAAATGAAAGAGTGGGGACGTAGGTGGGACATCTTACCGTCTCTTTCACACTCGCATACTATAATGCATATTAAGAATAGTGACGTCACAAATTTTGTTTTGCGTCCCTTTTCTTTTAGCCCCACTGCAAGATTTAAAACGTTTCTAACTTTTTAAAATTCTGAATGGATTTACAAAATTCTTTGTTTTGTTAGATTTTGGATATGGATACTTTTCGACGAATACAATAAAAAAAAAATGAGTCAAATACCCAATTTCTCTGAAAAATACGGCTATAATATCCAAGGAACACATTAAATCGATAAAGCTTCAATTGTAGCGACCCAGAGGTCACAAGCGTCTAGATAATGTACGTGGGAATTCTGCGCGATAATCACTTGGAAACAAACAATGTAAACATATTTTTACGCAGAATCATACTGTTATTATATGCAAAATATTGTGTTTTTTAAATAATTGTTTAGTCATTTCTATCACGCAATAGTTGTATTCTTTAAGAAGCAAAATAAATTATAGTAAAAACACATTTTAACTTATTATACATAATTACAAATAATATAGCCCTTATTAACTTATTATCTTACTCATAAGGATAGATTTATTAAATCGTAGTAAAATTTAAAATCATGATTTTATAACATTATTTTATTTATCTTTCAAATTGCCCAATCACAATAAAATGTGCACCTAACTAAAACAATGTTTAAGCTTCTTAAAACTCCTGTAAAAAAAACTGTATCAGCCCATTGCAGGGCACGAGCCTTCTCTACAATCGAGAGTACGATTGAGAGGGGTTAGGCCATATAGTCCACCACGCTGACCTAGTGCGGGTTGGCGGACTTTACATACCATAGAAATCGCAATGGCACGCAGGTTTCCTCACGATATTCACGATCCTCACCGTTTTAGTGCGTGGTGATTGACTATTAATTAACACATAAAAAGCTCACGTAAATAATAAGATGCGTCACATCAAAGCCTCTTCCACCTCACCCTCTTCCCTAATATTGAGTAGAGCCCGTAGGAATACTGGGATGAGTCAGCAGTCCCGCAGAAAGGCCGCTTAATATTTCAAGCTCCCGCATGCGTACTGCTGCCCTGTAGAACCGCTGTATGAGTCAGCTAGGATCATTTACCCGCAATTTCACTGGGTTAGTCATGAAAACCTTTGTTTTGTATAAAAAAAAAGGTTTTTTGTTTTTTTTTAGTACGAAATAATGTATAATTACGAATACAATTAGTCTACATTATGTAAAACTGTTTAAATTCGTATTTGAAATGAAGGTTGTTTTTACCGTCACGTATCATAAGAATTAATTCATTGATTAATTGCAACCAAAAAACTATATATTACATTGTATATTTTTCTCACGATAATGGTTTGGGAAAATACGAAACAAAGTATAATTTCAAGAAGTCATATCTCTAAACTACAGGTATTTTTATATTTAAACAAATTGTCATTGTTTCCAGGGCGCCAATTATTAAAATTATTAATTGTACTTCATACAAAAAGATACTAAGTAAAATAACAAAAATAAACTTAAAAATATTAATACAATCGAGGATCTTATCAATATCGATTTTCCAGACAACCTTCACATGAACTTATTAAGAACTTATAAAATTGTACAAAAAATTACAAGAAACATACATACATACCGGGTATATCTATTGATACGCCCAGTTTTTGTATACTTGTCTCTTCTGAAATCAAGAGTTCATTTTACAATTCAAGTTATTTATCACAAATTGCACAGATTAATTAAATAAAGGTATCCATAGAAAAGTAATTTTCAATGGTTCCCCTAGAAACACCGCAAGACCGCGACCCAAACACATCACCCACCGCGAGTGAATGACCTCGCGAGTCGGTCAAGGGCGCTATTACTCACGTTGGCTGTTGGCGCCAACCGACCAACGTTCGCGCCAACATGACTCACCAATGTTTGAGCCACCTGTTATAAAACAAGTTTATTTACATTGTATATTTTTCTAGTGATAATGTTATGGGAAAATACAAGACGTTAATTGGAATTTCAAGAAGTCGTATTTTTTATGCTAAATGTATTTTTTATTTTTCACCTGGACGTTGCGGAAATCCTCGGAAAAGCCGTGAATTTTCTGTTGCTGAAGAATAAGATGTAATAAAAATGTAAGGCAATATACAAATCTACCTAATGTAATCAAATCTGCAAATACATATGTATTCGCATTCTTATTGTAAGGCAAATTAAAAAACAATTAATTGCAAATACAGTCATAGAAAGGTACATACATAAACTCACGCCTTTTTCCCATAAGGGGTAGGCAGGGGTTCTACCAGGACACCCACATTTGGGGTGCTATGTCGGGAACCTCCAAGTGGTGCACCCTGGGCAACGTGGGTCATCGTAGTTGCGATTTTGCAACTTCAATGGCCGACGGCAAATATCCGACGGGGAGGGCAGGGAGTTTGGCGGTCGCTGTCTTTTGTGGCGGCCGCCTCCATCTGTCGTTTCTTAGGTGGGGCCCATCTCTGGGCCACCCTCCGGTTCTGTCCCGGAGGTTTCGGCGGGCCCGGTGTGCGCTTACTCCGCCGCCGGGCGGGCAGTGGGAGTGTCCCTCCCACGGTCACCGTCGCATATCGTAATCCGGTTGTGAAGTTTGTGGTCATGTCTCGCATTCTCACCGGACCGAGGGTCCTGGCTTAAACGCCCGGACCGCGAGGGAGGATGCCTCTATAAAAAGTACCCCGAATCCCAAGCGGCGGCGCACCGCGAGGGGATGCATGGCTGATGGGAAGTTCAGTCTCTAGTGCGACCCCCGTCAGAGTACCAGCCGACCCTCTGACGGGTTACGCTAGGCTTACCCAGGTACAGGGGGCACTGCCTGGGTGGACCTTCTTTTCCCCCATACTCGTGGGATTCAAAATGGAAAATCTTTCAAATAAATCACAAACCCAAAACAACGTTGTCGGTGGAAAAGTACCTCTGGTACTAATGGAGCAAATGGGCGTGCTGTCGGATTCCGACAGTGCGTCTAGCATTATGAGTGTGGCGAGCACGGTGAGCGTAAACACTAAGCGCTTACGCAAACGCCCCAGAGAGGGTGTAGACTCAGGGTCAGACTCGGCCCTGAGCGACACAGCGGTGCCGGCCCCTAAAGTCGGTGCCAAAAAAGGAGGGAGAGGTAGGCCTCCCACTACTGGCAAATATGCCGGTATCGGCCTATCCAGGCGTGAGGCTGCGGCTGCTATGAAGGCCGCAGCAGCCGCCGAAAAGCTGGAGGAAGACGAGCGGCAGATTGCGGCTCTGACGAAAAGGGTGACGGAAGGGAGAGTCACCCGCCTGTCGGTGTCGTCGTCTGTCGTCTCTGAAATGGAGGTCGAGGCAGAGGAGCTACCTGCCTCCGACCTAAACCAGAGGGTGGCCGACGCGGTTGCAGCCATAAAAAGGGTGAGCAAGGTCTCGAAGGGCCTTAGCGGCTGCAGCCAGAAGGCGCTGAAAGAGGCCACGACCTCCATTTTAGAAAGTGCTCAGGTGCTTTTGGGCCGCACCACCACAGAAGAGACGGCGCTGCTGCGGGCCCAGAACGCAAAGCTCGCAGCGCAAATGGCGGAGCTCCGCAAGGAGCACGAGGAGCTCAAGGCGGAGATGGTCAACTTCGGCCGCGAGCACCTCAGGCGGGAGGTGGGCCTTCCGCACGCAACGCCGCAAGCGCAACCGCAGATGTCGTCACAAGAGACGGAATTGACTCGCCTGATCCGTCAGGAGATGGCGAGTTTCAACGCGCGCTTCTCAGTGCTTGAGGGGAGGATTTTACGTCCCCCTCTAGCTGCTGCCCAACGCAGCACACCGGCGCCGACGTATGCGGCCCAAACCGCAACGCCCCGTGCCGCCCAACCGGCACAAGCGACTGCCGCCCCGCAAACTACGGGGCCTAAATCAAAAAAGGAGGCTAAACTGACCAAAAAGGCAGGTGTCAAGGCTGCTCCGCCTGCACAAACTAGGCCAGTAACGCGCGAACCCGCCACTAGACCTGAGGCGGAGTGGACGGTGGCGGGCGCCGCCAAAACCTCAAAAAAGGCGCGCCAGCGGGCCAAGAAGCAGGCCCAGAGGGAACAAGCGGCGGCCAAGCGCCAGACAGCGAGGCTCAGTACCCCCCGCTCTACAGCAGTGGTTCTTACCCTGCAGCCGGGGGCGGAGGAGCGGGGCCTTACATATGCCAAGATCCTGGCGAGGGCGAAAGCCGAGATCTCTCTAAGTGATCTCGGCATAACGGGCCTCCGGTGCAAAACAACTGCAACCGGAGGTCGCCTACTAGAAGTAGCGGGAACTACTAGTGGTCCCAAAGCAGACGCCCTCGCCGACAAACTAAGGGCGTCTCTTGGCCCAGATGACGTTAGAGTGTCCAGGCCAACCAAGTGCGCAGATCTGCGCATTTCGGGCCTGGACGATTCTGTCACGGAGGAAGAAGTCGCCGCTGCCATCTCCAAGGCCGGAGGATGCCCTGCCGGATCAAGTCAAGGCGGGCACGATACGCCAGGCTGTCTCCGGCCTCGGGACAATTTTTGTCAGCTGTCCCGTAGCGGCGGCCAAAAAGGTTAAGGACAAACGGCTGCTGGTAGGATGGGTCTCGGCGCAGGTCACGCTCCTGGCGCCCAAGCCCTATCGGTGCTACCGCTGTCTTGAAGAGGGACATGCGGGGGCACGGTGCACCGCTGGGGTAGACCGCAGTCAAATGTGTTTCCGCTGCGGTCAGCCCGGTCACAAAGCTGGCACTTGCACTGCCACGCCGCACTGCGTCATCTGTGCGGCATCTGGCAAGCCAGCCGACCATAGGACCGGGTCAAAGGCCTGCGCCAGGCCCAAGCCTAAGAAGAACAACGCCAGGAGACAGCCGGCTCATCCACCGGCTAGTGTTACTAATGTGTCCAAGAAGGCAACCAGCTCCTCGCAGCCGGTTCACCCGCCGGTTGCCGCAGAACATTCGCCGAGGGCCGGGGAGGAGACAACGGCCATGGAAATTCAATAATGGCCCTACGTCGTCTCCTCCAAGCCAACATAAACCACTGCGCCAGGGCTCAGGATCTCTTGCTCCAGAGCATGGCGCAGTGGTCGATCGATGTGGCAGTTGTCGCCGAGCCGTATTTTGTGCCACCCAGGGATGACTGGGTGTGCGACACGAACCGCTCGGTGGCACTGCTCATGAGGTCTGCCGCCGACACCCTTCCCTTCGAGGCCGTCACCCGAGGGCGGGGCTATGTCGCGGCAGTTTGGGGAAATATTATGGTCGCGGGGGTGTATTTCGCCCCCAGCCTTTCTCTCGCCGACATGGAGGATATTATTTTGGAGTTGGGTACGGTCGTCAGTCGTAGCCGTCCTCGTCCCGTGATCGTCCTGGGGGACTTCAATGCCAAATCTACGGCTTGGGGTTCCCCGGCTACGGACGCGCGGGGCGAGTTAGTGGAGGAGTGGGCGGTCGAGCAGGGCCTACTTCTCCTGAACCGGGGTTCCGTGCAGACGTGCGTGCGGATGCGGGGTGGGTCTATAGTGGACCTGTCGTTCGCTAGCCCCGCTCTCGCGCGCACCGTCCAGGACTGGCACGTCCTGGAGGAGGTGGAGACGCTGTCCGATCATCGGTATATTCGATTTAGCGTCTCCGCCCATACCTCGGTTGGGCCGGTCCAAGCGGCCCCGGTGGGCGTTGGAGACGGCCCGCGTTGGGCACTGAAGCGGCTGGACAGGGAGGCTCTCCTAGATGCCTCAATCGTCAAGGCCTGGCTGGACTCTCCAGACAGGCCCAATAACATCGACGAGGAGGCGGAGTGGTTCCGGGAGAGCATGTCGCACATTTGCGACGCTGGCATGCCCCGAGTCCGGCCGTTACCATCCAGGCGCCAAGTGTACTGGTGGTCGCAGTCGATTGCGCAGCTGCGCATCGCTTGTGTGCAGGTGCGACGCCAGTACGCTAGGTGCCGAAGGAGAAGACGCCGCCGCCCCTTTACAGCGGCGGCCGAACAGGAAGAGGCGGAACTGTACAATCGCTATAGAGAGGCGAAGAGCGCCCTCCAGCTGGCCATTGTCCGGGCAAAGGCCCAGGCCAACGAGGAGCTGCTGGAGACTCTGGACCGAGAGCCGTGGGGACGCCCCTACCTTATGGTGCGGGGCAAGTTGCGCCAACGGGCTCCCCCACTGTCCCGGAGTCTCCAGCCACAGCTGCTGGAGGAGGTGGTGTGTGCGTTGTTTCCGTCGAGACCGGAGCACACACCACCGGCTATGGTTCCGCCTCGCAATGTGCCCGACGCGGAAGACGACATTGACGACGACGTGCCCGAAGTGACCCGGGTAGATTTGAGAGTGGCGGTGGCTCGCATCAAGAACACCGCCCCAGGGCCCGACGGCATTCCAGGCCGTGCATGGGTCCTGGCCATGGAGGCTCTCTGGCCCCGACTAGCGGGGCTCTTGAGCGCATGTTTGGAGCGGGGCCAGTTTCCAAGCCGGTGGAAGACCGGAAAGCTGGTCCTGCTCAAGAAGGAGGGGCGCCCCGCAGACTCACCATCTGCGTACAGGCCCATCGTGTTGCTGGACGAGGTGTGTAAGATTTTTGAGCGAATAATCGCTAGTCGCCTCGTCCAGCACATGACCAGGGTGGGCCCGGATTTGGCGGACAACCAATTTGGTTTCCGCCAGGGGCGCTCCACGGTGGACGCAATCATGCGCGTGAGGGTCCTCGCGGAGGAGGCAGTCGCCCGGGGTGAGGTGGTCTTGGCGGTGTCGCTCGACATCGCCAACGCTTTCAACACCTTGCCCTGGAGCATCATCCGAGAAGCACTCCGGTACCACGGGGTGCCGCGCTACCTCCAACGCATTGTCGGGGCCTATTTGTCGGAAAGATCGGTGGTGTACCCGGGTCGAGAGGAATGGTGTCGGCGAGAGACGTCGTGCGGCGTTCCACAGGGATCGGTGTTGGGGCCGCTCCTGTGGAACGTGGGGTACGACTGGGCTCTGCGCGGTGCGCTTATCCACGGCGTCGGCGTCATTTGTTACGCCGACGATACGCTAGTCACAGCGCGTGGAAAGTCGTACCGGCAGGCGGCCATACGCGCGACTGCTGGTGTCGCGCACGTCGTGGGTAGGATCCGGCGGCTGGGCTTAGAGGTGGCATTGCACAAGTCTGAGGCCCTGTGTTTTCACGGGCCGAGGACGAAGCCGCCTCCGGGGTCCAGCATAATAGTAGGAGGGGTCTCCATCGCTGTCGAGTCGACGATGAAGTACCTTGGACTCGTTCTCGACAGTCGGTGGAACTTCGGGCCGCACTTTACACGGCTCGCCCCCCGGTTGATGGGCGCCGCTTCTGCGCTCTCGCGCTTGCTGCCCAACCTGGGGGGGCCCAACTCCTCCTGCCGGAGGCTCTACATGGGGGTCGTACGGTCGATGGCGCTATACGCCGCGCCAGTGTGGGCGGACTCCCTGACGGCCCGTAACGTCGCCGCGCTGCGAAGGCCGCAACGCGCGATGGCCGTCAGGATCATAAGGGGATACCGTACGATCTCCTTTGAGGCAGCGAGCCTCCTAGCCGGATCCTCGCCCTGGGACCTCGACACAAAGCTCCTCACGTCGCTCTATTGGTGGCGTGTGGAGGCGGTCGAGAGGGGCGAGCGCCTGGTGCCTCGACAGATAGAGGCACGCAGGGCAGAGCTCCGCCAGGTTTTAGTGGCGGAGTGGCAGACGCGCTTAGCGCTACCCACGGCGGGGCACGCCGCTGTAGCGGCGGTAAGGCCCGTTCTTGAGGAGTGGCTCAATAGGAGCCACGGCGCCCTAAGCTTCCGGCTGACGCAGGTGCTTACCGGACATGGGTGTTTCGGGAAGTACCTGTGTCGACTAGGCCGGGAGCCGACGTCCCAGTTCCACCATTGTGGTAATTGCCGCGACGACACGGCGTTGCATACGTTGGCGGAGTGCCCAGCTTGGGCTGAGCAGCGCCGTGACTTGGTCGCGGCCGTAGGTGCTGCGGGAAACCTCTCGCTTCCGGCTGTTGTGGCTACAATGGTCGGGAGCAAGTCAGGGTGGAGAGTTGTCGCCACCTTCTGCGAGGCCGTTATGCTCGCAAAGGAGGTGGCGGAAAGGGAGAGAGAGGCTGCCTCCTCTCTCCCCTCCCGCAGCAGACGCACTGGGCGTCGTAGGGTGGCCGACTTCCGGCCACCGTAGGGCGCGGCCTGTGGACGACAGACTCGGGGCGTCTTGTCGTCCGACCAGCAGCAGGCCTTGAGGCGGCGGCGTCGTGTTCCGCGCGCGCCTCGTAGTGGAGTCCTGCGGCCGGGGTAACGGCCGCAGTGGGTGACGGGGCCCGCCCGACTATGGCGGGCCAATACCCGTCGGGGGGTTGCGACGAATGCTTCGGCGATACCCGACCCTCCGACACACGGGTACGAGAGGAACACGGGTTGGTTTTTAGTCAGTAAGAGTCTGACAGTCCCCTCCGCGCCTCCCCCGGGCGGAGGATGTCCATGAGGATTTTCCAACCCGATACCAAAAAAAAAAAAAAAAAAAAAGGACACCCACATTTCGCCTTTTATTTTCCGTCCCACAATGTGATAGGGCAAACCTATCACCATATCGTTCACAGATTCCTGACTCCGTGCTAATAATTAATATAAAAGTACACTATCACTTTGCCCGACACGGGATTCGAACCCGAAACCTCAGCTTTGTAATCGTACAGTAGTACAACTACGCCACCGAGGCAGTCATAGAAAGGTGTCATACAATATTTATGCGATACATCAACAGACAGTGCCGTACATTCGAGCGAGTACAGACACAGACAATTTGTGCTTCACTCGAGCAGGTACAGTCAAGATCAGGTATCCTATATAAGCGTTGTACAGTCACGGACAGTTCATCAGCCGTTCCGACCATTGCGTTTATCAATGGATGTTTTTATTCGGGTACATTCGTGATCATTTTATTATAAAGACAAATGTTTGTGTCAACTTCAAACGTTTGTTTCGAGCCTGGGTGTTAAGAGACGGAAAATTCGGGAAGTTTCTGGTATCCACGACATATGACTTGTTTCATGCCCGTATCATTTGGGCTTGATCCAATTCACTACAAAAATATCCTATTTTAGAAAAATATTTATTTTGTATTTTTCTATTTACTTTAAAAACTAATATGTTTACACTTTACAGTATCAAAGAATCTTAATAATACTAAAATACAGCTTAAAGATGATTTGTTTATCATTTTGGAACCACTTAATCGTAATTATCGTCTTATAATCGAAATAACAGTCTTTTCGGAATTTTCCATTCATTAGGATTACCATTAAATTTTACAATGAACAACGAATACAATTGAATTACTTCGAAAACGAGTAACAAACGTAAATTCCTTTCCTACAAGAAGTTCAATTCAAAGAAGTGTGCATATATACATTGTAATATTATAAGCACGTAATGTATGGCGAGCGTCCAATAACTATACTACGAATTAAATTATCATAAACTTAATGAGTGTCAAGATGCATAATGAGTTATTGGAAAACGTAAAATCGTGTAACGAGACAAATTAAAGTCGTGGATAGCCAAATATTGATACATAACGTGGTTAAAACAGGTTCATTAAACTTCAAAATTAAAGTGTTTTTTCTCGTTGTCTTTTTGTTTCTGATTGATTTTATGATTACGTACTTTTTTAAAACTAGATCGTCTTTAAGTAGTACCAAAAAGTAATTTGGAAAAATAGGTTAAGTTTTTACAGAGTGCAATGTTAATGACAAATTCCGGCTAGAAAGGGTCTCGCCAGGCGACGGATATGTAACTTCTACCTATTCGACACAATTATGCCGGCCTGCTAATGTATAAAAATTCTGTTCGGATGTATCCGCATACAACATGTATAGTAGTAATAAATATTCATGATACTCGTTTTATAAGAAACATAGGGAAAAATATTTCTTGGTAAAATACTCGTAGATCGACATACATTATCAAAACTTGTACAAATAGAAGCCAAATATTCTCAGAAGAAAGGAGGAAAGTCGAAATGTTAAATTAAAATATTAGGTATTTTCAAATTTTATGTTACATTGCTGTAAAAATACCTTATATTTTCTTAATTACACGTAGACATTAGACAGTATATTTTGATATTTATTAAATGATAGAGCCTTGCTGAATATCAAACAGTAGGTGAAAGTTACAATACAAATGAGTCGACTCGACTGGCGCGGTGCCACTCTCTGAAAACCGACGTTAAGTATCAGCTTTGCTGTTGAGTTCCACGTATGAGATTACTGAAGTTCTTAAAGCTGACGGTAGAGTATGTGAGAATAGTTCCGTGTCGGGTCAAATCAAACAAAGATTGATCGGTAATTCTTCAATATAATATAACCGTCTTAATTTTGAGCCGTCGTACGTCGTTCACGTCTTCCAAACTGTTCTCTCTTATTCCGTCCTTTCATACTTGACATCTTAATCATTCATCCTTTTACTCTTTTACTCCTTATTCGTCACCTCTTTCACATAACACGTTCCATACCCATCATTAGTCAAACATTTAATCACAGAATACATTTCATTCTACTCATATTTCATCATAACATTAAAATCCTACATGTATATACCAGAATAACGGCAATTTTACACGATTGTACAGGCAAGCAACATGTCTGATGCCGGCCTACAAGATGGACGGACGACCTGGTTGCAGGAAGTCGCTGGATGCCGGCCGCTTCCAACAGGTCGGTGTGGAGTCTCCACATGAGAGATGGGCGAGGCCTATGTTCAGCAGTGACCTTCCTGTGCCTGAAGAGAGAGAGAGCGAGTACACGATTCCGCAAGAAACTAAGCAATTTTACATAACTATTAAATCGTAAATATACATATTTGCGTAGTATTTGTATGTTGTAATAGCAGAAACGTCGAGTCATCGTGAGTCCTACGTGGATCTTAGTAATTTGTTTCGGAGATATGTATATGTATGTAAGCTGGGGCATTTCGTTACACAATTTATATTTATGTGTTTATTTATTAATTTGAGAAACTTATATCCCATACTGATTTGGCAGGATTGTCGAAATTTAACATGCGTGTATGAAACAAAAAAAATATCTCTGACTTGATCTGTAAGTATTTTGAATGCTATTTTTAAACGGTGTTTATTTTAAAAACAAAAATATATTTTCGTTGCACGATTTGATAATAATTCCTGTTATTTTTAGATATCTATAGATAATGGTATTTATAGGCAATGTTTATACATCTCTAGTTTGCCGTTTTGCACTACATAGATCCTAAGTATTTTATTAATCACGTATTAGGTTTATTTATTTAGGGAATACAATATAACTTAAAACAAATACAAGAAATAATTCAAGCTAACTATTAGTGTACACCTAAAACATAATTAATTATGTAACATAAAGATAATTTACAAATATTAAGCATTTTTTTTTATTTCTCTACTTATTATACAATACCGAGCTTTTGGATATTCGTATTTAGTATTTTTTAAAACCTTCGCAAGCAGACGAGCTTGCGGCCCGCCTGATGGTAAGCAGTCACCGCCGCTCATGGACCTTCGCAGTGCCAGGAGTCCAGCACAACCTGGTCTTTGCCTAGCGTAACAACAGTACTCCTTTGGGCCTCGCTTAAAGAAGGACATGACATAGCGTTCAGGGAACATCGAATCAGGGGGTCATATGCTATTTTTTATTCCAGGCTATGTTAAAAGACCTGTCCTCAGTGATCCTGCGCCACACGGTGACATCCCGTCGCCACCTCACTCCTGAACTGGCACTGCGGCTCATCACTCCAGACTGCCCCTTGTGGAAGGCTAGGGAAGAAGATGTGCCCTTCAGGGACCCTTTCTGGGCGTTCTACTGGCCTGGCGGACAGGCCACGGCTAGGTAAGTAAATAAGTTAAATAGCAAATTAGACAAGAAGTCAGTAATAACTAAACTAGTAAATCTTAATTTACCACCCAAAAACGTAGACTGCAATTTGAACCTGCGACCAACGCCTCGGCAGCCGTGCCCGGCTCGTTAGAAATAGACGGCCGCGCTCTCCCTAAAACGGAATTATTACGTTTACATACTATAAATGTTTCCTGACTGCCTCGGTGGCGTAGTTGTATTACGGTACGGTTACAAAGCTGAGGTCTCGGGTTCGAGTCCCGGGTCGGGCAAAGTGATTTTGGATTTTTCTATTCATGATCAGCCCGGAGTCAGGATTTTGTGCCCGATATGGCGATAGGCTCACCCCCTTTCACATCATGGGACGGAACATACAAGGCGAAATGTGGGTGTCCTGGCGGCGCCTCTGCCTACCCCCTTCGGGGATAAAGGCGTGAGTTTATGTATGTATGTATGTATGTACATACTATGAAATAACTTAAACTCGACTACATACATTCAAATACTTATGCGATAAGTATTTCTCTTATCATTAGTGTATTGAAGCAAGAATGCCAACAATGTGTTTACACGCTAGTGACAATGATAAGGAAGCTATTCGGATATACCCATAGCCACACATAGATATTATGCAGAATTGGAGGATTAACATAATCTAAACTGCCGGGGTTTTTAATACCAGCTTACGTTTTTATTACTCACAAAAGAATTTATTATAGTTGTGACGCGAATATTATATTGAAAAAAAAAAATATTTTGTTGCATTTTAAAAACTACTAGGTTTCTGGAAATGTTTATTTCCAATTTATTTAGTTTTGTATTGACTCTGTTAAAGCACACGAGTTAACAGCCCGCCTGGTCGCGTCACCACCATCGCTCATAATCTTTGCTCAATGCCAGGAGCAAAGTCAAACCGTTGCCTACCCAGGGCAAAAACTTTTGAAACCTCGTTTATAGGACATTAAAACTTAGATCCAAATATTATGTTGTGGGAATCAGAAACCACGAGAGGCTTTTTGCTTTCACAACATGCAGACCTGGAACAAATATTTATAAGGCACACAGACATTTATAAGCAAGGATCGAACCTAGTCCCCCTCATTTCGTAACATGCTGTCTTGTTATAATCTGTATCAGCCCATCTACGTCCCACTGCAGGACACGGGCCTCCCCAATAATCTAAAGTACGAGTGAGAGGGGTTAGGCCATATAGACCACCACACTGGCCTAGTGCAGGTTGGCGGACTTTACATACCGTAGAAACTCTTTAAACTTGTTGTAACGAATTGACATTGTTAATAAAACGTTGCAAAATAAAATAATGTATTGGAAAGCACGTCAAATTTTGCCGTAGCGTCAAAACCCCAAGGCCGTACAGGTAGCATTGGTCAATATGCACGTACGATTTATCAATGAAACATCTGAGTTCTGACTCATTCGTACCAAGAAACGATGAAAAAACACGCTGATAAGGAACTAACGATGCTACCATTCGTAAAGTATTCTTTAGGTAAACTATGAACGTGGTTTTCAGAGAACGTCTGTGTTTGATCCTGTCTTAGAGCGGATATTTTTCACGTGAATAAAGATAATATGTCAAGTCAATGATTCATAGCGATACATCTTAAATGTGTGGTTGTAAATTATGTTTCATGTTTAAAGCAATTAATATTGTCAATTTTATCATAATAGTTTCAATCGAAACCTCGGAGGAGACTCGAACTCCGCGGTGGGACGTATATGGGCTAATACATAATCTGGAATATTGGTCTTGTCTTTACGCTAAAAACACTAATTCTCACAAGTACTTATTTTTAAAGTTAAGTATACATTTTTTGTCGCGTTGGGAAACAAATATGAGAGTGAATTTTTTCTTTCTTTTTGTATTTTCGTTGTTGCTTTTGCAATATATCTAAACTATTCCTTCCCTTATCCTACATTTCTTAGGTTAGTGTAACATATTATAGCAATCATTTCAGTATTTGTGTTATGACCTACAAAAGTTTTCACAAAAATGTTTTATTTTAATGTTATTTGTGTTTAAAAATATTAATAGCGATCATATTCAAATAGCCTATTCAGGACTTCACGTATTACTACAGTTTTCTACTACGTCAAATTATCGTCAAACAATTCACTATTATAATTACAAATGTAACAAGAAAAAAAACCCTACGCAAGGATAAAGTGATACAAACATGTTATAATTATGCAAATAATTGGTATGCAAAATATGCGAAGTGTAACCTGGCACTGTGACGCAGGCAATGCCGGTTTCCGTAAGTTGCATTCTTGAGACGTGGTCCGAGGAATGTCTAGTTTTTTTCACTTACTATTTTACTGGTGGTAGGTCTCTCATATGTGAGAGGCCGCCTGGGTAGGTACCACCGCAATGTCTATTTCTCCAACAAACAGCATTGTAAATGTACTGTTGCGTTCCGTTTGCAGGACATTCTAGCCAGAGTAACTACTGGACATAATGAGACTTAACATCTTATGCAATGGAATGCCAAGCATTGCTTTGTAATTCATGGTGTTTGGTTTTGCTACTGGCCATGAGCGGTCGTATCGTTTAACATCAGGCGAATGGCATGCTCGTCTCGCCATTCGTCGCAACAAAAAAAATTGGTTGGATCGTAAACAAACAGTCAACGAACTTTAACATAGTTGCATCATTTTTGTTTTCATCAGGACGAATTGAGTGTTGACGTCCTTGCAAATTGTCATTGTCCATCGTAGTGTAGGTCGTCAGTCAAAACAATTGCTAGTAGATCCGTCATTCTTAATGATTCCTTGATAATGATAGATTAGTACCTAATTTTCGATGTGTGACTTGGTTACTGAACTGTATTTAAGATCATTGCCTTGGTCACTGACATGTACATACATACAAAAACACACGCCTTTTCCAAGAAGGGGTAGGCAGAGTTGCCTTTTTTGTATTTTCCGTCCCATTGTGTGATAGGGGGCGAGCCTAAAGCCATATCGAGCACAAATTCTTGACTCCAGCCTGATAATGAATAGAAAAATTCGACATCACTTTGCCCGATCCGGGACTCGAACCCGAGACCTCAGCTTTGTAATAGTACATCTACGCCACCGAAGCAGTCACTGACATCGTTCGTAGTATTGACGAATCAACAATACAGTTGATAAAACAAAAGATACAGGAAATATTAATTCCATGGCAAAGATGGACAATGGTATTAAATGAAACGCCGCGAGTTCGATTCCGTCGCTTAGACTTCCGACAATCTCGCAAGAAAACGAAATAAATATATAAATAAATACACCCAACAGTCACATACATAGTCCTGACCCCACACTAAGATCGAGTCTTGTGTCGTGGGTATCAGAAACTACGAGAGACTTTTCGGTCTCACAAACACCCAGACCCGAAACAAATACCTATGGATCACACAAATATTTATTTCGGTGCGGGGATCGAACCCGCGGCCTTTCGTTTCACAGGCGCCGTCTAACCAACTGCGCCACGGGGGCTGTCAACGCAAGACCAAACCCGTTTTGTCACGTCTCTTTTATTTAATACATCGGTATCACCCTGATCGAGCCCACACATTTATATTCTACTTTTAACGACCTACAATCCAGGGTCTATCAAAAAATATCTGTCTGTATAACAACTTCGTATTTGTAAACATGATACTAATTTAAAAAGTCATAGTGTAATAAAGAAAATTGCATAAAAGTAAACAAATATAATCGGTCAGTTACCTCAATGTAGGTAAATAAGAAATTCAAAACACCAGACTGACTCATCCGTAGAGTCCCTCGGATTACTCACAGCGCTCCGTCCCTTTCCTTCATCGCGCTGTCTCTTTCCATCGCTACTACAGATTAACAATCTTAGCAGCGACAATAATCTATGAAAATATTGACATTGAATTCCATCACGTATTATAACGAATTATCTTTATAGATTACTATTCCACGGAACCAAAAGATAATTTATACACTATCGCATTTGATAAACATTGCAAAAAACAAAGATTATTGTATACATTATAATGTCACTTACGAAGTACTAATAAGTAAGTAGTAAGTTATTAAGTACTTATCTATCATTATCCCAGTGGTCGTGGGTTCATATTTCAGGGTACACTTCCGACTTTTCGTAGTCATGTGTGTATTGATAGTCAATCAGCGCGCATTATAACGGTGAAGGAAAACATTATGAGGAAACCAGAATTTCTATGGTAACTAAAGTCCGCCAGCCCGTACTAGGTGGTGGATTATATGGCCTAACCCCTCTCAATCGTACTCTCGATTGTAGAGGAAGCTCGTGCCCTGCAGTGGGGCGTGTATGGGCTGATACAGTACAGTATATAACTTATTATAATAATCTGAGCTGAGCGAAACCTTTATAATTGAAAGTTCGATTGGGAGCGTTTAAGTCATGACCCACCAAACTGACCTATTCGGGGCTAGCGAGAAATTCTTGTAAATTTCTGTGATATGCAGGTTTTTTCACGACGATTTCCTTGACCATTGACGTCCGTGGTAATTGACAATAATACTTGAGTAAAATATTTAATTTTATTATTATCATGATTTTATTTGCTCACGCTGGTTTCCTCTTAAATATCAATTTTGATAACGGTATGGTTTATACATAGTTTAATAGTGCTTTATCGAACAGGATGTTTCGTAACTCGGCCGTATAGTCGGTGTCCCGGATACAATCCCAGAAATTACGGGGAATATCAAAGAGTTACAAAAACAAGTTTAAGTTTTAAGTTATGTGAAAGGTTTTTTATTTCTAACAGTGGTTACAATCTGCATGCTGGCAGAAATATTAAATTGAAAATGTACTAATATAACAATGCATGAATAGAAATAGGTGAAAATCGACAAAGCGAAAGTGGTATCTTCGGATTTAGCAAAGTGGGGTTTCTTAGCCTCTGCCTACCCGTATGGAATGCAAGCGTGACAGCTATAATTATTGTATATGTACAAAAATGACTAAATTTATTTCCAAAACGGCTTGGAATTATGACTCAATAGACGAATATAAAAAACAAAATTCAACCTACAATTTCACAAAACAAATTTCACAGAATATTTCTCCCCACATCTCGGAATCGAGACAAACACGGTTTTCCTAGAATGTTCCGTTATTTAATGCTATTACTGCAGATCTGTATTCCGAGAACTCACCCCTGCGCGGGGGTGGCGAACGGGGGCGGTTCTTAGAAGCCTGTGAGTAACACGACAGTACGGGGAAACATTTAACCAGCGTACAATGTAACGCTACAAATTATGGGTAATAAAATATAGGTTACGATTAAGGTTGTTTGATTTCTAGAATTTGTGATTCTGAATTAATAATGATGCTATCAAAGCTAATGTTATAAGCTAATTTCGATTTGTACAAAAAGTATCAGTATTTCTTTGACCTTTCAAATAAAAATACTCCCAATTAATCGCTCACTTGACCTAGAAGTTAAACCTAAATTATCTTGATATTTTAAATTTACATGCGTTTTAATGTTGCATAATTTAAAAAATGTTTATCTTATTTACAGTTATCGATTTGGTATAGTAATAAAAAAAAATTCTTATTAATTGTAATATAGAAAAATAAATAGAGAAAATACAAACCAATTTCAAGCTCAGCATTAATGAATCAGTTCGAACATTTACCATACAGAAATCAATAATAATTAGGGGCGTTGGTTACAGAATCTAGTTGATCGAGTTGTATTCTCTAAGAAGTTGTGTTAATTTACGATAAACCTGCCTGAAGGGGTAAGCAGACGTGCCACTAATACGACACACAGCTTGCCAAATGTCATGCTTATTTTCGTTCTGAACTCTGATAGAGCCTAGGAGTGCGGGCTATCGCCATATCGACCACAAAATCTAGTCCGTTTCGTCAACTTAAATTCCTGTCTTAAATGACCTTAAAAGTATTATTAATACTAATTGCCCACCACCAGACACATCGTATTTCCCCTATTTCAATGCGAGGAAAATGTTGTTTTGTTATTTTTGATGCAACTATAAATATAACATTTCCCAATAATATTTATGGTACATTAACGATTTATTTTTGCTCCCAAAACTGGAAATTCCATTGTTGTATCTATAATTTCGATGAAATATCTCGAGTACTGGTTCAAAGAATCGCAAATTAAGGCATATACCTGTGAAGCCGCTAATTGGGCAAAATTCTTAATATTTCCTGGTAACATGTTACTGTTTTGATTGATTGTTATACTGAACAAAGTTTGTTTTGTTCTTAATTAATACGATAACTGCATCGCCTACGTACGTTTAAGTCTGTTGTTTTTCCGGTATTGTGACGTAAAACTATATAGATAATCCTTATTAAATTGTAACTAGGAAGAAATAAACGTTTTAAATGCATAATACAACCTTGTTTCAATTATATTGCATTTACTCCATTTCACTATTTATATTGAATAGTTGTTACAGCGACATCTGTTGACGATTATGTGCAAAACATAGTTATCAAGACACGCGACGTATCTGCTATATTTTTTACTAGATGGCGCTGTAGACAAAATATGTTTTTTTTTTAATAGGTCATTAATAATACTCGGGTATATAATATTAATAAATAATAATAATTGATGGACTCAATATAACTATGGGTACATAACAATCTGAAACTATTTTAAAATCTTCATGTAAATTTTAATTTACAAAGCATAGAACAGATGGCGCTTTTTGCTATTTTTGAATTTAATAATAGTAGATTTATCTAATTGTATCTATGTATGCTTGTATCTAATTCTAGGTAACACGCGTAAATAAAATAAATAAATTATAAACGCCTCTTCTTATGTTTTATCTTCAATTTAAAATATTGCTATTTCAGGTACATTTTAGACAACAGAAGCATTATCAAAAATCGTCGCGTATTAGACGTTGGTTGCGGATGCGGCGCAGGCTCCATAGCAGCAGTCAAAATGAAGGCGAAATACGTATTGGCCAACGACATCGACCCTTGTAAGTAAAAAAAAAAACAAAAATTTGGAGATGCCGGGGATCGAACCCGGGGCCTTTCACATGCAAAGCGAACGCTCTACCACTGAGCTACATCCCCGCTTGTAAGTACTGACAAAATTGCGGATTATTTTCAGACGCAGTGGTAGCTACTAGAATAAATGGAAGTTTAAATGAAGTGGACATCGATACGAGTATGGAGGATCTAATTGGCTCGAAATGTGAGGAATTTGATACAGTGTTAATTGGCGATATGTTCTATAATGAAGAATTCGCTGCTGTTCTGTTTGAGTGGTTACAGAAGCTTCGGGAAGACGGCAAAACCGTGAGTAAATTGAATTTTCACTTAATGTTATATTTTAAATTATAAATTCGCGGTGGAAAGTAGCTTGGTAGGAAGTATCTTATGATTTTGTTAAAATAAAATGTAACTTACACATCTTTTATTCCCTTCTGAAGTTCTGATCATACGAAAAGATAGGAAACTAGGCAAAGTTACGAAAAACAATCTCTAGTTTGTTCTCCCTCGTTTCATAGAACTTTATTAGTAAGTATTGGTACTAAAACAAAACATACGTGTTTAGTACATTGTCGTCAATTATGAAGTCATGTGTTCTTTTTTAAAGCCAAAAACAAAACTTTAAGATATAAACGTTGTATATTATCATCCCCACGTCAAATAAACCTGCGGAATCCCCTAAAAAATACTGAATCTTTAAAAACAGCTCAATTGATCCATATGTTAAGATAGATTCCTTGGCTGTAGATCATAATTCCTTTTTTAATGTCTCTTTAATTCCAGGTGTTGATAGGAGACCCAGGCCGTCACGCCCTAACACGAGAACGTCGACAAAGATTACAGCTCCTAGCCAAGTACGACTTACCTAAAGATAGCCGTGAAGAGAACCACGGCTTCACTGAAACTACGCTATGGATGTTGAATAAATGATACTGTCCTAACAAATATCAGCCGATATTTTTGCTATTTATCTATTAAACAGTTCTCCGGCTTGCATGTTCCTTCCTTCCTATAATCGTAGGTTAGTTGAGCGGACTACTAAGCAATTAAACAGGCAGACATGATTATTTCGAATGTCGAAACATTATTGTCTGTCGCTGTTCGGTGCTGAAACTCGACGTCAAAGTTACCATCAGGAAGAGTCACTTTACCGAGCCCGAATAAAAAATCTCGTTCACTTTATGCGATCTTCGGCATCGTTGCTTGTCCGAATTTACAATGTTTATTCCAGTCCATAGCGCCTGCCGTAGTCATATTAGCAAAATGTCATTAATACACTTTCAAACACTTGATCTTCGTGTGGAAATCTATCAGGTATGCTGCTTATACTTTTTTTGCCGTTAATGTGAAATAGTACTATGAATGCGCACTTGATTATAAAAACTAGAGCTCAAATTCTACTCTTGAAGGTAAGATTTGTTAATTCGGTTTGCTACACACTACACAATACACATCACAAAATCCAAAAAACGAAACGTAGAAAAATATATATATGTCGGAGAATCATACAGATTGCGATTTATATGGCCGTCGTTGCCGTCCGACATGATGATTCTTA
Source organism: Deilephila elpenor (assembly GCA_949752805.1). Lineage (NCBI taxonomy): Eukaryota > Metazoa > Arthropoda > Insecta > Lepidoptera > Sphingidae > Deilephila > Deilephila elpenor. The sequence goes on from OX457118.1 coordinate 536,844, forward strand.
TTAATCAGTCAGTGCGCACGTTTGGCGCTGTTCCGGGCAAGATTACAATAGAAACAATTAAATATTATTAAACCGATCACAGACTCTACTGACAGACCATTCAGCGTTACCATAGGCAACCGATAACTTACAAGACTTCAATCATGTCGGACTGTGTTGCAATTCCAATAAAATAAGTAACATCAATGCGTATGGCATTCATCCTGCGTGGATCAAACTTGTGTAATCTCTAACATATATATCATATCATAATCATCATAATCAATATTTATAGATATTTGGTTACATTACTTTCTTCCTATCTTGAATAATGGAATAGTATGATCGGTTGATGTAGAAAGTAACTTTGACTTATTTTTATGATTGTAGGTTTTTCTTCAATTGTTTAAATTCATTTTATTTTAATGTGGAAGTATTGTTTATTCAGCGCAAACTGTGACATCTGAAGGTAGTGCATTTAGCATATTGCTAATTTGTTGAGTGTAGAATAGTATATTTATGAAAACCCTTATGTTATAATGCAATCATCACTGTCCATAAATAAAACACAAATAAAAAAACTAAAGATAACTTTAATATGTTCACTTTAAATTAACATAGGCTTTCTACAAGGCACGCTCGTTGTTTCAGCTTACTTACACAGTACACTATCATACAATTACTAAATAATTAATATGTACAATACATTATCTTACACGGAAGTTATTGTACTGGACGCAACTAATGCATCGTGGAAGCATTTTTACAATATGAATTAACTTAATTATAACTTTTTATCCGCTCCGTTTCGTTAAGTTTTTCTTTAAAAAGGTTGACAATATAAAACCATATACCTATTTTAGTAAACATTACTTTATTAAACAAATTTATTGACAACTGGAATTATATTTGAATTTGCAGGTAAAAAAAGACATTTTTAATTAGTTATGGTGGTCAATGAATACTGTCCAATATTAAATAGTGACATCTAGCGGACGGATAGCGAAATTAGTATATAATAAAATAGGTACTTAGTCAAAAGTTCTATTATACATAAGAAATCTTTGATACACATAATTATATCCATATTTAAAACACTAATTAATTTGTATTCGACTTAAACTTATATTTGTATGAAAGTTAAATTCATTAAGAGATAAAACATCACCTCAACTTATTTCTTACAACTATAAATGTAGAAAGAATACGCCCATAAGGATTATAGTTTTTTAATTCTTTTTTTCCAATTTAAGTGCACAACTGCCACCTTTGTTTTATTCGTATAATCTTCTGTTTTTCATCAGATAACAATTTATTTTATTTCAAATTGTGGCCTTCATTATGAACCCCAAGATTAAATGATTGCAATACAAGACTTGTGAGTAGTCGAGTAAAATCATTTGGTCCACAAACCTAACTTTGTCCTACATGTTGGACCAACATGTAGTTCATTGTACAATATGTCCAGCTTTGGCAATTTTCAGATAGAATTCAAGTGCAAGACTGGCATGGCATTTTTGTTATAAATTCGGTTTAGTAAAAACTAACTTATATTTGCCACAAAAATATATTGCGCTTATCAATAAATAATTAACATTTAAAAAATATGCACACTGGTTTGACACATTTGCTTTATATAATTTAGTCCAACAATATTTGAAAGATATTTTATAAAGTTTGTAAAACATTTAAAGTAGAATTATGTTATCTCTTCTTTTAGACAAATAATATAATATAAAAGAAGAAATATAGTGTAATATTTCTGAAGATATAAACTAATATTAAGTACAGACAGATTTAGAAAGGTATTAACTTGTATTTGAACATGATATAGAAGAACTGTTATGTGAAATACAGTATACCAGAATGCTATTTATTAATACTATATATTAATTTAAATCTGCAAAATTAAAGTTAAATGTCAGTTTTAGTTGGCCATAGCAATGAAAATTGAATATTTCATGAAATTATCAATCCATCTGACACCCACAAATAGATATCGACTTTAACAATGCATTCAACACGAATAATATATAATGTTATTTACAGTAAATAAAAATCAAACCAGTGCACATATTTTAAGTTTGGGCAAGTAAATGTTAGCTATTTTGTAACGTTGAAACCATACTGCATTATTTAATCTGTGTTGTAGATGTGTTTGTTTCTGTTTTAGTCTGAACAGACATAGTGTAACATACACAGTGTTCCATGTAAGTCTGTGTCTGTGCTTGTCTGTATATGTGCTATGTATGTCTATGTTTGTTTCCTTCTGTCTGTCTGTTTGTGTGTGTATCTTCAGTGTCTGTTTGTTTTTGTCTCTGTGTATATGTCTGCATGTGTTTGCACGTATTCTATGCGTATATAATGCATTTTTCGTGTATGTTCTATAAGTGCTCTGTCTGTCTGTGTTTCTGTTTTGCGTCTGTTTTGTGTGTGTATCTGTTTCTGTTTAGCATATTATGTCTGTGTTTCTGTCTATTTATCTATATGTATGTATTTCTGGGTATGCAAATGTTCTATGTATTTCTGTGTTTCTGTATCTGCGTCTGTTCTATGCATGTTTGTGTGTATGTGTCTGTGTGTCTGTGCCCTACAGCTGGTAGTTGTGCAGCGTGTTGGCGTAGAGCGCGTGCGCGGCTCGCGGCGTGCGCGCGGAGTAGTGCGAGTACGCGTCGGCGTCGAGCGCCGGCATGAGCAGCACGGGCTGCAGCGCCAGCGACTTGCGCGACCCCGACACCGACGCCGCGTCCGTCACGTAGCCGTTGTTCACCTCGCCTGCAACAATACATAGCAATCAATTTAATTACATCGGCATTCACCCATTACAGTAGCTAATTAATAAAGAAAGCAAAACTAGCACCGTATGGAGATTGCAATGTATACGATGTGCAATGTAAAAAGTATCTTATCGAAACCGGATAAACACAGGCTAAACCCAAAACGCGACACAGTTTCGTGACGATATTGCGGGTTAGTCATAACTTACTTAGTCTTAACTTAGTCTTTTTCCAAGTGGATACAATTTGCTTAAACAAGTCTGAAATATGGAATAATTCCTGTCGCATAAATGATCACGATTCTCGATAATGTCGAAGGTGTCTTGCATGTGTGCCTCGCGTGACACTTTCGCTCGCCGCCACCAGATGTCAGCGGCGCGGTCACAATACTCACATATTCACGAGATGACGCGACCGCATTCCGTCCGACACCACACACGGAGTGCTGTATTTAGCAAATTTTTGTTCATGGGCTAAGTCTGTGTTTGGATTTAGGTGATCTGAGCTCTTTCTTTGTCTCTTACTCTTCACCCATAGAGAGTCCACTGGTGATGATGGACCCACCCTAAGGTTTCCATAGCGACTTATTACTTAGCTGAACTATTAATTAAGGGCATAATTGCTGACTGTCGACTGCCTCGGTGGCGCAGTTGTACTACGGTATGATTGCAAAGCTGAGGTTGTGGGTTTGAATCTTGAGTCGGGCAAAATGATATTGGATTTTCTATTCATTATCTGCCCGGAGTCAGAAATTTGTGCCCGATATGGCGATAGGCTCGCCCCCTATCACATCGTGGGATGGAAAATAAAAGGCGAAACGTGGGCCACCTGGTTGCTACCAGGGGAACCTCTGCCTACCCCTTCCGGGAAAGAAGTGTGAGTTTATGTATGTATGTATGTATAATTATAGAGCTTGCTATCTCACGATATTTTTCAAATGAAAATAAAATTGTACACTGCTTATACCTACATGTAGCTACAGGAACAATGAAGTGGTTCTCTTGAAAACCCTTCAATTGTTTTGTATTTGGACTTTGGAGGAAGCTTATTTAAAGGGGACATTGTATGCAAGAGTCCGTTTGGGTAGGTGTACTGCTTATCGATTTATTCCGCAAGCAGTATGTTAGCTCTGTCATGTTCAGTTTTGAATTATGACCTTTGACCATCTGAGGACTCAACACCATATGTCTTGAAGTGACAAGCTCAATGCAGTGTCATGCAGTGATTAATAATTAGTTCCCCTTGCTAGGAAAACTCTAGTAAGTTGACAAGCTCAATGAAACCGAAACTGCAAGTACATAATAACTTGAACAATATAAGTGGCACGTCACTTGTGTGTGACAAACAGACCGGAACTGTCAACTGTTGTGTAATACTTTGTGAGAAGGAACACGTCTTGGAGGATTCCTTACAATACAACGTCTCGGGTGAAACTGGATATCTTCTAGGACGACATATGGGTGTGAAACGAGTTTTCTGGTGTTCAGAACTTCAAGAGTCAAGAATTGTTCGACTTACTCAAACTGACACAACGACAACCAATTGTAAAGTCAGACTCAATATGACTCTAAATTAAGGCAGAGACACTTCCATAGTCCTCAAGATGTGATATTATGAAAGTAGTATTGTGAAAGTCAGAAGCTATGAAAGAAATTATAATCGTATATTAGACCCGAGAACCTCTCGTTTCGCAATCAGCGTCTTAACAACTGCACCAAGTAGACTGTCAGTGTTGATCAATTCTTCAGATCATTTATCTGGACACACACCAAACAAGGCTAAATAAATAAATATACCCAACAGTCACTTATATAGTCCTGAACCCGCAATAACATCAATTAAGTCTTGTATCGTGGGTATCAGAAACTAGGAGAGACTTTTCGGTCTCAAAAACCACCAGACCTTGGACAAACAAATTCAAATACTTGGGCTCTACAAATATTTGTCGCGGTGCTGGGATCGAACTCGCGGCCTCTCGTTTCACAGCCGGCGTCTAACCAACTGCGCCACGGAGGCTGTCAAATACCTGCAAACTTATTAGGACTACAAATTATCCAAGGCATCAAGGAAGCATGTATTGATAAAGACACGGCCACACAGTAGGCACTACATATCAAGTATATTTACCCTTGTAGAGCGACGGCGGAGGGTACCCGGTGTCTGGCTGCAGCCTTACATGTCTGGTGGCGAGGATAAAGGCCAGGGCCGACAAAACAATGCCGTCCAGACACCCGATCACCGCTAGTAGGTACGCCCAGCGGATGTGGCACCGACCTGCAAACGCATTCATATTTTTTTTACTACAAGAAACTAGACAAGAGGTGTCTACTCTATTCTTTTGTCATATATTTTTTTAAGTTTGTCCACTTACATGGGCTGATACAACACTATAAAAATAATAGTAAAATGACAGGTATTCGACCCCACTTCAAATTCCAAGGATTAAAAAGAGGCTAGCCGGTGCCCCTTAATTGAAGGTGATAACAATTTTAAAGCAAAAGAGGTATAAGATTTTGACTCTTAAGTTTAAAATACATAATGTCTTTCTTGTATGATGATCATCATCTGTATGTCTGTATCAGCCCATAAGCCTCGTCTACAATCGAGAGAACGATTGAGAGGGGTTAGGCCATATAGTCCGCCACACTGGCCTAGTGCGGGTTGGCAGACTTCACATCAACATCTACTTAGTAATAATAAAATCTGAATCAGACAAGAGGCCTGCTCGACTCGTCTTTCTTGTCAATCAAAAGAAACTGCCAACACATGCAAATATTTATTAGTAGTATAATAATTGTAGTAGTTGCCATACCGATGTTATACTGGTCTGCAGTGGGTCCGCAAGTCTCCTGCACGGCGGTCTCGTTCCAGCCCGCAGGGTACACTGCCACTCCTGCCACCATGGCCGCCGCTGGAAACAACAGAAGTAATAAGTTAAATTACGTGTTGCAGCCACCAATTTAGATTTAAAATAATAAAAAATATTTGTCCCGGTTGCGCGAATCGAACCACCGGCCTCTCGTTTCACAACCGGCGTCTAACCAACTGAGTCATGAAGGCTAATACAAATATTTTTTCAATTTGAACCCGTAGTTCCAAAAACAAACTCTTCATCTTTATAATATTATTAAGTTTAGATTTGTTCGTATAGTTAGCTACAATTTCACAATAACATAATTTCGTAGTTTCATTTCCTTAATTTTAAAAAATACAATCCTGTGGAGGGTAGTTTGTCGTCGGTTGCCTCTCGCTGTGTATGTCATTTTGTATGGAGTCTCGTGTGCGCTTCACAACGTATGGCGCATGCCGAGCTGGATATTCGCCTAATTCATAATGGTTTTTTAGATTTACGCGAATGTTACACATTGAAATAAAACTCGCAACAACGCATCGGATCGCAACAACTAGTTAACTTTTTAATTTAATAATTGACAATTAAGGGTAGTTTAATTGTGACAGTCACAGAGCGGATGACTAATACCTCAGTCCGCCCCGTGACCACGAAAGCTGAAAAGCAATCGAAACGTCGGGAAGTTAAAAAATGTAAAAATTAAACCAAATCGCGATAAAATCCATAAAAAAAGTTTTATTTCAATTCGCCTAATTCGTTCGTGTGTCGTGGACTCTCTGGTGCTTGGTGTTTGGTTTACATCCACCACCGTCGTCGGCGCAGACCATCCAGTTTCGGAACGGGACTCAGGTGAGTTAGCTTCACGTATTCACCTACCTTTCGGCTGAATTAGCGTTTTGTTGGCTTCGTCTATACGAAAAAAAAAGGCAAAAAAGCGCAGAGTCTATACTCTCTGCGCTTTTTTGCGATGTGTGTACAGCGCAAGTCTAGGACCTAGTATCAAGAATATTTTAACCCTAATATTACTGACTAATCTCATCCTACATAATCTTTGCACTAGCTTTGCAACCATACCGTAGTACAACTGCTAGCAAGGCATAATCTATTTTATAACTACTTTGGCTATCCTTGCTTAGACTTGAGATCACCATTTGATCAGTTTATTCTTGTCGATAATGGATTTTGTTTATTTATAATTACAGCTATAATTTTACATAACCACCATGGTTTTCGCCTTGATTAAAGCATAAAGTAAGAGAAATCGCGATGACGAAGGCTTTCGTTGCGGGCGGTAGAGCGTGCAAATATAACTATCCACTTTCATTAGACTTCTACTTTTGCATGTCTATATAATGCACTTTCTTGTAGAAACTGAATTACCCTCCGGTTAGGAAACTGGAGATCGTTTCATTGCTCGAGGTAAATGATATAATTTAGACAGCTATACTATGTGTATTGAATATTGATACTTGATAGTCAATTTGATAGCTTGCGTGGCGCAGTTGGTTGGGTGGGTGTGAAACCAGAGAAGCGGGTTCGATCTTCGCACTGAGACAAATGATTGTGTGGACCATAAATAATATTTGTTTCGATTTTGGATGACGAGACTGAAAACGTTCTCGTAGTTTCTGACATATCTGAGTGACTTGTATAGTGTGGAGACGTGACTATAGAATGTATTTAATTATTAACATCACCTTTAAAGGTGATGAACAACATCTTGAGGAAACCTGAACATAATTACAAACCAATAATCCAGCCTAATCTCTCCTTATCTCAATTGTAGAGGATTTCCGTGCTCGGCACTTAGCGTCTATGAGCTTATACAATACAATATACTTTTAAAATATTATCGTAAAGTTACACGTGACGTCACAATACACTATCCTCAGCGTTCGACCTCTCATGACGCCTTTCGTTCACATCCTTGAACAATCGCTCGACAAAGCAGTACATTCTCACGTCGCCACTACGATATGCTTGTTCTGACGCAACTTGAAGATTATCGTAAAGATTTAAGTTTTAATTGTTGATAGAATGTGAATATGGGGAAATATGGCCTAACCCTACTCTATCGTATTCTCGATTGTAGAGGAAGCCCGTGTCCTGCAGTGGGAGGTATGCGGGCTGATTCAGTACAGTACAGTTGGGAATATTCAGTAGTATAGAATCATAGTCGAAAATTTTATTTCGACCCATTCGGTTGATTGTGTGATCCGGGGATAACAGTATTACGCCCGAATACTTTAACGCCATTTAAATATTAAGTTGCACTTAACTACCCACGTTGCACTTAGTCACTACATTTAAGCGGGACTTGCGTAGTTAAGTGCAACATTATATTCAAGTGGCGTTTGAGTAAGTAAATATCAGGTTTGATTCTCTGTTTAAGCAGAAAAGTAGTTGTTTGATCGACACAATTACGCTGGCCTGCACAGAACAGAATATTACTAAAACGAGACCCGAAAAACGTTGCGTTATCAACTTTTTTACTCTTATAGACAGCGGTTGTAATCCAGAAGATTATAAAAACACAGTTAAGAATGAACTACACATAAAAGAGTGTAGTTAATCGTTTCGTTGCGAACAATGTATTTAATTGTGTGTTCAGGTGAAGAGCAGTCTTGCTGATTGTAGAAAGAGAATGTGGTCTGTTTCTTTGATCAAAAGAGAATATGACAATTTGACTCTTATTGATAGTGGTAGCTATCCGGGAGTACATAAATAAAAATATGATAAAAACTACGGTTAAAAAGGTGTTATGCGTAATAAGTGAGGTCCCAGGTTCGAATCCCGGGTCGGGCAAAGTGATATTGGATGTATCTATTCATTATCAGCCCGGAGTCAGAAATACGTGCCTGATATGGCGATAGGCTCGCCCCTATAACATCGTGGGACAGGGGACTGAACATACGAGGCGAAATGTGGGTGTCGTGGTGGCGCCTCTGCCTTCCCCTTCTGAGATAAAGACGTGAGTTTATATATGCATGTTAAAAAGGTTAAAAAACGTAGTAAAATGTAAACTACACATAAAGGAGCGAGCATGTCATCAAAGCAGCAGCGTTGCAACGATTTCGCTTGTTTCGCAGCGGTACGTGTAATTTTGAGCGGTTCAATGCTGTTATTTGGTTGCGTAAACTCGCTTTCTTACTGGACAGTAATTTTAATGTTTAGTTTAGTGCTATGGTTAATGCAATGAAACTGTACTCGTGTAACAGAGTAAATTAAACCTGCATTTTTATGCAACCTGTGATTTATGTTTGAGGTATTGCGAAAATTGTCGTTATACATTAAAAAAAAAAAACACATTCGACTTCCTCAGTGTCGTGGTTGTACTACGGTATGATTGCAAAGTTGAGGTCTCTGGTTCGAATCCCGGGTCGGGCCAAAGTGATATTAGGTTATTCTTTTAATTATCAGCCCGGAGTCAGAAATTTGTGCCCGATATGGCGATTGGCTCACCCCCTATCACATCATGGGACGGAACATACAAGGCGAAATGTAGGTGTCTGTTAGCACCTCTGCCTACCCCTTCTGGGAAAAAGGCGTGAGTTTATGTATGTATGTAAACACATTCAACAGCCAGCTTCTAACCACCTAAGCTAAGGTGGCTTTTTATGTATCCATATGCATAATTATGTAACTATAATAATAAACAATAAATAAATACACCCAACAGTCACATACATAGTCCTGACCCCACACTAAGATCGAGTCTTGTGTCGTGGGTATGAAGAAACACGAGAGATTTTTCGGTCTCACAAACACCCAGACCCGAAACAAATATTTGTGGTTATAAACTATCTAACAATGTCTGCTCATGGAAGATATATGAAAAAAAAGGATTGTTGGGGAACTGTATTCTATACGTGACTTGAACCGCAATACTGACTACTTTCTACCAAATTACTGCGGTCACTTAGCCACGATTATAAAACATGCCAATTAATGTTTAACAAAGCTAATCATGATCTTGGATATGTGACGAAAGCCTCGTCTTGTGTGAGGATTCCGCGTATTCTATCGTTACGTGACGCAGCGACGGGACGTGATTATACCAAGTCTGTGCTCATTTATCTCGTGTAATGTAATTGACACGAATTGTGATCCATGTATCAATTTTTTTTTGTTTTTTTTTAAACTGGCACGGCATAGTAACTGCATTGCACCTGATGGTAAGTGCTAATGCCGTCCAGATAGAGTATCGAATGGTATCAGACGGTAGTCTCATACCATTCGATACAATCATGCCGGCCCGCTGAGATGCCTATTCACGCTACGGCGGAAGGACCCAGGATTATAGAAAGGAGGGAACACGTGCGATGGCAAATCGTTCCACAGCTTGACTGTACGGCAGAAAAAAGAATTAGAGAACCTTTTGGTTCGCGCCGAAATGGATTGAACAGTCAAGCTACGGCTCCGCAAGCCAGCACGCGTGGATCTGTTAAGGAAAGGAGAGGAGGGGATTAAATTGAACAATCTTCTGCTTGATACTATACAATACATGGATAAAAGTATTACGCCTATGTATTAGTGTTTATGAGTGCCTCGGTGGCGTAGTTGTACTCCGGTATAATTACAAAGCTGAGGTCTCGGGTTCGAATACCGGGCAAAGTGATATTGGGTTTTTTTATTTATTATTTTCAGCCCGGAGTCAGGAATTTCTGCCCGATATGGCGATAGGCTCATCCCCTATCACATCGTGGGACGGAACATACAAGGCGAAATGTGGATGTCCTGGTGGCGCCTCAGCCTACTCCTTCTGGGATAAAGGCATGAGTTTATGTATGTATTAGCGTTAAGAAGCAGCCAGACAGTAGACACCCCATCATAATTGCGTTGAATGGCAGAAAATAACGGAAAATACTAGAAATGTCTACAACCGTTTAGTTGAGAGGGTTTCGTCGTAGTCTACCACGCTGGCCTAGTGCTGGTTGACGGACTTGAAAAACCATTTTTTTGTAAACTCTATGGTATGCAGGTTTCTTCACAGTGTTATCTTAGCCGTTAATCTGCGTAGTAATTGAGTGCGAAATATCAGAGGTGTTCCCCAGGATTCCAACCCGCGACGGCCATCTCAGTATATCGCATTTATTAAATTTTCATTGGGCCATTACGCACATACACGTCAAGAATAGAATAACTAAAGTTGAACATTCCTACGTATTCCGTTCCGCGTTAAAATATTAGTTAAATATTCAGCCCAATCACTTCGGACCAGTGTGAAGCAGGCCAAGACATCAAACCTCCACAATAGATTGCATCACGCCTCCACTGGGTCGCGCGGACCAAATCCAACGTTACGAATATGTGAGAATATGACGTTTTTCTCAAGCCACATCCGACGATGTGTGAACCATAGGAACAAGCGACAATCTTGCTATTTTGCTGTTTTTATACTAAATTCACTTATTGGTGATTCGAGTCAACAAATCAGTATTAATACAGTTACCTTTTTTGATTATGTTTCATAATTTAAAGCTTACTTTTAAATTATTAATTTTATGGAAAAACTACTTGTTACCTACTTCCTATAGTCTATTTTCTTTAAAGCAGGCGTGAAGAAGCAATTCACCAGACCAGCATAATTGTGTCGAGTACGATAGATTCTCGAATGCCGAGCGAGTGGGTATAATTCATTCATTGCAAACAAATCGTTCTTATTGAAATAAAACTATTTTATACGGATTTTATCGCGATTTGGTTTAATTTTTACATCGAAACGTCGGGAAGTTAAAAAATGTAAAAATTAAACCAAATCGCGATAAAATCCGTATAAAATAGTTTTATTTCAATGTGTAACATTCGCGTAAATCTAAGAAACCATTATGCAAATCGTTCTTAGTATAATTTGTAAAACGCGACCGGTCAAATAATCCTTTGGGTAAATTAATAAAATAATAATTAATCAGACATAATACGTCCCAATTGTTAGTTTTAGAAAGCCGCGAATAATCACTTAGTTCTCATGTCATTTTGCAACGTAGGCACATGCGGAAAAACTGAATTCTGTGTCACGACACAACGCTTATTACATAAATGAGAAACTACAATTTTAACACATAACAACAATTTATTTAAACAAAATATGTAAGACAAAAGGCCATAAAAATTCTCGCAAATTAGCGCGTCTAACAGAGAATTTATTCACAATTGATTCAAAATTAGTAATTTAATAAGTTTCACTATCTAACCGGCAGCAAACTCTTCAGGAGTGGGCATGTGTGCCCTGACCCTCGCGCATCTATCCTCGTCTATGTTCAGGCTCTTTCGCTTGCAAGCGATCTGCTTCTCCAAATCTCCCCGATACTTCATCAGCTCGCTCCTAACTGTTTCCGCCTGCCGCATCTTATCAACCAGTGACTCACTAGTCTCTTTGATGGACTTAGCCTCGGCCATCAAGCCATACTGGGCTTGATCCCTGCAGTTCTCTACTCCTGGTCTATCATAATTCCTCGTGTGGAGCCGAGTCATCACCAATTTATTCCTCAAGTCTACCTTTCGCAATGATTCCTTCAAATAATCGATGAGGTTTTCAATATCTGCTATCTTCTGTAGATTGTCTTTTAACGTTTCTTCAAGTTTAGCGCATAACTCCTCTGTTGTAGCCACAGTTTCAGCTAACGCAGCATTCGTCCTGTCGGCTTGAAGCTTCATATCTTGACTCCCGTTGGCTATAATTGCCATCAAATCACCGCGCAAATCTTTTGACTTCTTCCTGACCTCTTCGCAATTTCTTATGCTCTCACTACAAAAGTGTTCCCAGTATTCTAAGTTGGTCGCATTTTCGGGCCATCTGGATACTCCCGGATGACACAGGACCAAAGTGGAATCAGGCGAAAGACTCAAATTAATTTTGTCTAATTTAAGCGAAACCAATTTGTCACCCCAGTCATATTCTAAACAGGATTTAGCAGCTTTATTCATAGCCATTTGTTCCTCTACCTTTGCTAATGTGTTCATAAATACCCTTCTAATTTCACCGACAATTGCGACTTCTTTTATAAGTTCCTGTTCTGCGTCATCTCTTACCAGGTCTGGCTCGTATCTATTTGTTCGCATCTCAAGACATTCCCTAGAGATAGCCTCGGGCAGCATGAGAATTCTACAAGCACTTTTCAATTTAGCTCTGTCGTCATCCAAAGTCATAATTTCATTTATCATAGCCTCTAGGGTTCTTTCGACTTCCTTCATCCAGTAAGCTAAGTCTTTGATTCTTTTATCCAACTTAGAGTTAGTATCCGCTAGTTGCTGGTCCATGGCGCTAAAAGCATTTTCTATATCTTTCTTTGATTTGATTTCTAGAGCCCTGGCTTTGTCTGTGGCTGTCGGAGTCAAAATATATTGGTTGTACTTTCTCCATTCGCCGGTGGAGTATCTGGTTATGGAGTATTTATCTACCACTGGTCTCACCCCTGTCATGCCAGCCTGTGGAGTCCAGTCAACGTGGCCTGCTGCCCAGGGTCCTATAGGGCCCATGCCGAGGATGTCGCCACTGGTGCTATCGGTAGGCTGTGGGAGATACCTGGGCGGGGCTCCCGGCGGATAAACCTTCGGTTCCGGCGGTTGTATGCGACCAGGAACGTAGGGAGACGCGTAGGGATTCTCGGGGCCGCGCGACATTCCGGCTTCCAAGTAGTTCTTGTCATCGACTTCTACTTTCGGGGCGCCGGGACATATGTGGGGACACGTCATCATCTTCGGGTCTCTTGTTGCCATCTTGACGAAAATTTGTTAAAGAGAAACTAGTAAACTATAACTAAATAATAATATAAGTATAAAAATAGACAGTATAAAATTAAATGACATTTCGATTTTCATAAACGGATTGGTTTGTATTATGCTAAACGCGTGATGCAAAAAGGTGTGAAATTATGTAATAAGGTCTGCATATTACATAAAAATTAACATTAAGTATGAATAAATACTGCGTGAAATCGGATTATTAAATAGGCATAATTTGATGAATTGATTATAATGAACTAGTTTAGTATCCGATAAACTAAAATCGAAATTAACTTCCTAACAAGATTACTTAACGGTGGCAAATAAAATTAAGTTTTCGTCGGTTCAAATATAGAGATAATTATAACAGTTTCGAAATCGGATATGCGCACGCTGAACCCAAAACTCGACACACTTTCTTTGATTTTCCACTATTTACGATGCTTTAATATCTCCGGCAATTTCTCTCACTAAACGCAACAGGCAAACTGCCACTTCACGTCGGTTTTCTATGAGACAGTAACACCTAGATCGAGCACACCCATTTGTATTGTAGCTTTAACGACCTAGTACGCCTCTAGGTTCCTAAAGATTTTGAGATTATTACGCAGTCCATATCTAGTCTAGAAACAACAAGCTATTCAAAAAATAAGCATCAGATAATCATAACAGTAGTTCGGAAGAACAGTTCAAAGGTCGACGCATTCTGGTTCCCACCAGCGTGGGATGCATTGTGTGTGTATCGGATGATCTTTTTGCTAGATTGGCGTGTTCCTGCCATATTCCTGTTATATCCGCGGTATATAGAACCGTTCTGGGAACTAGCAACAATTGTACAAAAACCTTCGGAATCACTTGTGCGGTTGTGTCACGCAATTTTGTTTTTTGATTTTTCGTATCAGTTTTGGTCAGAGGTCTGACTTCTCATATTTCATAGATGTTACATATTTAAAATTATTTCTAAGTTGGTTGGGCAGTTTTAACAATTACAAGTTAACTTCAAAACGTGCGGTTGGTTTTCAAAGATCCTCAACGCCATTATGCCTGACTAAATAGATACCGTCAATATTACTGGTTGCTTATTTGGGTTTATATTACTAAAGTCTAAAGTATTAACTCTGGAGCCTATCGATAAGTGGAACGACTGAAGCAATTGCTACTCACTTGCAAAACTTCTATCCAAGGTCAGTTACAAAAATACTCATACTCTATCAAAAAACCTACTTTAGCACATACCAGCATTCTTTTAGAGATAATAAATGGTGCAATTAGCATCTAAAATTCAAAGAATTTATTTTCACCCTAATTTGAGATAAAAGGCGAGCCCGTACTTATCATTCAAAAGACTTTAAAATTTCCTAAAAAAAAAACAAAGAATGAAATTTTGACCGGGTATGAAACTCGCAGTTTACAGCTTCAACACACTGGCTCAATAATAATGAGGTAATCCACCAATAAAACATAGTTAACTATAAAACAATGCATTGCGTAACTTGCCAGATTAAGCACTTAATGTGACGAGTGGTGAAAGGATTGCGTAGACAACCACACATTAAGGCGCGAATTAATTTCGTTGCATCATCTAAATGCATTACTTCTATTATCTCATTACTACATGCTTGTAAATCTTGTAATAGTTAGTCTCTTGTAAAACGTCGAGGGGTTTGCTGTCGTGTTTCGTTCAGTGAGTGAGATTACTGAAGGCTTAATAGTCGATACCCGTTTCCTCCTCTCGTTCATGTTTCCTTCCTTATCCTTCGCGTTTTGAAAAGCAATTTATCTGTGATCCAAGTGTTTTAGACTTCAAAGGCGGCGAATGCTAGTAACCATTAAGATTTTAAAGGTGTAAGGAGGCTATAATATCGGTATAGATTACTTAACGATATTGATGTACAAATCGCCTTTGATTTAATTTAAATCTTTGCGAAACTATCGGTGAGAAAGACGATCCAAACCTGTATGGATTGCCCTAGAATCTATGAATCTAGGTATGAATTATGTAAATGTTATTAATTTGAAAACTTACGTGGTAACTTGACCAACTCTTTAAAAAAATATAGTCTTTATACGTTTCTGAGTACAGTTGATTATTAATCTTATCACTATCGAAAATATTGTAAATAACATGAAACAAAAATTAACCTCAAACAGGACATATTTTATTGCTGCATGCAATTCTAGAGTTTCCGAACCGGGTGGTAGTTCAAAAAGTGACTGAATCTAAACAATGTTGAACATTTAATGGATTCAATAAATTATTTTCATTTCATTTTCATTTAATTTCAATTGAAAAATAATTAATTTCAAACGATGTAAAAGTACTAAATCAGCTGTGTAGGGTAATAAAATAATTCTTTTATTAAAAAAAAACTGTAGACGATAATCGAAAATACAATTTAAATTAGTTATGCTATTAATACACATTAAAAACGATAATGAAGAAGAAAAGTTCTTGTACCTTATTTATGGTGTTTATTATTCTGTTTAAATTCTATATCAAAATCGAAAAGCGTTTAAAAACATTAAAATTGATATTTTTGTTTTAATGTCCAGCCAATTCAGAAGCCGAAGGGTAATGTGATCTGACCATTCCACACCTCTCTCTATCTATGTTCAAAGTCTTTCTTTTAGCCGCTATGCCCCGCTCCAACTCTATTCTTTTCTTCATCAAATCGTCTCTCACTCGCTCCGCGTTTCTCAACTGCCCAAGCAGTGACGTCACCGTCTCGTGAATCTTCTTCACTTCGTCTATTAAACCAAGGTGTGGCTGGTCTCGTACGTTCTCACCATGGGGGCGCGCATTATTTCTATTATCAAGTCTAGTTTGCGCTAACTTCATTGCAGAATCCATTTTCCTCACTGAATCTTTTAAATTATCAATTAACGCTTCCATGTCTGCGATCCTTTGTAATGTATTCCTTAGTGTTTCTTCCAATTTTGTGCATAGCTCTGACGTGATGGCAACAGTCTCCGCTAGCGCCATGTCGGTTCTATCAGCTTGGTTTCTGAGTTTTCTGCCACCGTTTACAAGTATAGCGTTCAGACTGCCACGCAAATCAGCAGATTTCTGTCTAGTAGCTTCGCAGTGCTGTACGTTCTCTCTGCAGAAAAATTCCCAGTACTCCGATGGTGCAGTAAAATCACCAAATCTTGTCGAACCAGGTCGGAACAAGATAGTATTAGACTTTGGACTGAGACCTAAGTTGGTGGCATCCGTATTATAAGCCATAGATTTGTCGCACCAGTCGTATTCAATCCTGTGCTTCGCTGCTTTGTTTATGGCCATTTGTTCTTCTATTTTGTCAAGAGTGTTTTTTAAGTTTGCTCTCACTTCACTTACTAAGTTCATCTCTTTGATCAATTCCTGCTCGGCTAAATCGGCGACTAATTCTGGTTGAAATCGGTTAGACCGGAGATCCAAGCACTCTTTGGATATCGATTCTGGCAGCATAAGGACTCTCGATGCACCTTTTAGTCTCTGTCGCTCTACTTCAAGCAATTCTACTTCTTCTGTGATGGCTTTACATGCTTTCTCGACTTCGACTTTCCACCGAAATACATCCCGCGCCTTCTGTTTTAACCTTTTAGTATTTTCACCTTGCTGTTTGTCTATATTCCCAAAAGCCTGCATCATGGATGTTTTCGCGTTGTAATCGACTATGTTAGATTCGTTGATAATCTCAGGATCAAGCACTTTGTCGTTGTGTTGCCTCCATTCGCTAAGAGAGAACCTGCTGATTGAATATTTATTTACACCGGGTCTAGTCCCAGTCATATGACTAAGAGGTGTCCAGTCCACCTTGCCATCTTGTCCAGGTTTTAAGCCGGGTAAATGTACTTCGCCGGACGGAGGAGGTCTAAGAGATTCAGGTTCTTGTAAATTTTGACCTGGGCTCGCTCCAGGTGCTGCAGATGGCGCAGGCTCTTTACCCCTACCTTCTTCAGCAGCTTTAACATCCTCGAGAGCTTGTTCGGGACTCTTCGCTGCCTTTTTAAATGCCCCTATATCGTTGCATACTTTAGGACATTTATCGTCCTCTGCGAATGTTGTAAGCGGTGCTGCCATATTAAAATTATTAAAATTCGTGTATTAAATATTATAAAAATATGAATTTTTTACTAACACACAATGACATTTGGAAATACATATAAAGAAATGTCAGATATAAAAAATATTAATGCTGTTAGGTAACTATGGAGTTCGGCCGCGGCCTCGATATTATTTGGCTCATTATGTAATGGTTTCTATTGATAAAAGATGCATCGTATAAATTATTGTTATCGAAGGAAGATCCAATCTTTTGGCCTACTAATGACATAATCTATTGAAAATAAACTCGTAAGCTAAAATTAACATCATACTACTGTATTGTTAAATGTAATATGAGTTTCTCTTGTATTCTTGCAAGTCTACTCATTTTCTATATGCATGAAGAATATTAAGAACTTTACCGTAAATTTGGAGCCTAATATAATTGCAATAGTGCTTTTACTATGATTCCCTGAAGATTACATCTAGGTATTATATTATTTGAAATGCTTTCAACTGGTCTATGTGGTGATCCATGAGGGAGGGCCATGTTCAGCAGTAGACTTCCTGTTGCTGACTAGAGAAAGAAAGAGAGAGAGAGAAAGAGATTTCAAATAAAAGGGATTATGCGTGGCGTATAACGTTTTATCCAAAAAAGAGACATATTTTTGGTTTATAGCACACTTTAATTATTAAAGTCTATTTATGTGCCTGTCCCAAATTGTCGAAACTAAAAATAAGTAGGTATTATATGATTTTGTTTTGCGTGCTGTTTTATGATACCAAAGATATACTCAAGTTTCTGATTCTCATCATAAATTTTATCGACCTTCAGAGCAAACACACATTACTTATAAATGGTATCTAACTTTCATGTGACGTATGTTGATTACATCGCCACTTCCTGTCCAATTACTTATAAACCATTGGGTTCAAGTTAATTATGATATCCAATGCGATCTGTTACCGGTGTGAGATCAGCAAGTTCAGTAGAAAACGATCGATGTACATCGCTTTCTAATTGAGTGGTTTTGCTACCTGCTTCTGTACTTGTCAATACTCAATACCTAACGCATTAGATCATTAGCGTTGACTATTCGGGAACGTAGTTTTAATCTGAAATGCATAGTTTTGATATCTCCAAAACAAATTTATTTATTGAAGTGAAACTTGAAAGTGCGTGGTGGCCTGTTGGTAACGGACCAGACGCGGCTGCCTACATATTCACGGTGGTCGCGGGTTCAAATCCCAGGGCACACCTCTGACTTTTCGGAGTTATGTGTGTATTGATAGTCAATCACCACGCACTTTAACGGTGAAGGAAAACATCGTGAGGAAACCTGCATACCGTAGCGATTTTAAAAAGAATTTCTACGGTATGTAAGTCCGCCAACCCGCACTAGGCCAGCGTGGTGGACTATATGGCCTAACCACTCTCAATCGATTCTCTCGATTGTAGAGTAGGCCCGTGCCCTGCAGTGGGACGTATATGGGCTGATATAGATATTGATATATATATAGAAACTTCTTTATCGGGGTTGGAAAAAAAATTAGTGTAACATTTTTTCGTTACGCGTCACATTCTTTCGTTACGCGCCATCTTTTTGAAGTGAAACTTCTTTATCGACGTATGGGAGAAATTTTATAGCAATGTCAAAAAATTGTAACGTTTTTGTGTTACGCGCCATCTTTATTTCTAAGTCACATTTTTCCGATACGTGCCATATTTATTTATTTAAAGCTTCATATTTGAAAGTAAGAAACAATAATAGTAATAATTCTATTATAATTAATGAAAAGCTATCATAATCTAAGTAGCAATAAGGTGAAATAATTGTATTATTTGTATCCTTGTCTATGATAATAAAAGCCTTTTGCTTAAACTTTATTTAATTTAGCTTTATTTTACCAATTCTGTAAATTTGTAAATAGTAGATCATTTTTCGAAAAATGATGTGATAAAGAAGTTTCACTTCTTACGTGTGTACACTAATACACACACACATTTTTTTATTATTGCGTTAGTATCAGTGGAAATGGAATTATGTGTGTGATTGTTTGGTTTCCTTATTAATTTTAATGTTTGCCTTGCATGTATACAAATCCATTTCAAGAGGTCAATTTGGAATTCTTTGTGGGAAGCTTATGTTCAGTATACTTTCTGTGGTTGAAGTTTATGTTGATGATGATTATGAAACTTGTTTACTTACTTGTTTAACATCGAACGGAGTGGCGATACCAAATGTTACGCATTTGTGTTTTAAACGAAATCCATCTGAATGACTTGATAATCAATTGGTATCGTTTTGTGACGATTCGATACGATAGCGAGGTGAATTATATCATTTGTTAAATGGTGCGTGTAGTTGTTTTGCTTTTCTGGCGGTAGATGTCGCTATATTAAGATTGACCGCGAAGTCTCAGTTCCGCTTTGTCTGTTATGATTTGTTATGTCGACAGCACGCGCGTGATTTACGCTTTTTGAATTGCCGAATATTTTAATAGCAGTGACCCATTTCTGATTCAAAGTCACACACATCAAACAACAATCATGTATTCTTGCTGTATCCATTATTTATCTATTTTTGCAGACTAACCCGTCAACTTTAAACATAAATCTAAATAATTATACATTAGAAATAACAGCACAGTAGACGTGTCACAAGAAAAATATATTAATTCTCCTTTATAAGACAAAACGACATAATTAGTATTGAGACGGTGATTAGCAGGCACATTAGCAGGCAATTTCCCCGAGAAGCCGTCAAAGGCTATTTCTAATGATATCCGTTTGTGACAGGCGGGTTCCTGGGAAAGCTGTGAGGAGAAATCGCCGGTGAAACCGATACGGAAAAGGACTGGAAAATTATTAGTTAACATAACTGGATAGCTGCGTTGGTCTCGTTGCAGCTTTAAAGGGGGAATTCAGATTTGGTACGTTTAGCGTTACAATGCATCTTAATCAGTTCAGACTTAATATAGCTTGTTTTTTTACAGAGGTCATCTTGAAATCAATTTACTGGAGGTAGGTCTCCCATACGTGAGAGGCCGCCTGGGTAGGTACCACCGCAATGCCTATTTCTCCCGCCAAACAGCAATGTAAATGCACTATTGTGTTCCGGGTTAAAGGACATTGTAGCCAGAGTAACTACTGGACATATTGAGACTTTACATTTTACGTCTCAGAATGGCGAGCAGAGTGGAAAGCCAAGCATTGCTTTGTAATTTATGCTGTTGTTTGGTTTTCTACTGTCCATGATTGGTCGTACCGTTTACCATCAAGCGAATGGCATGCTCGTCTTGCCATTCATCACAATGAAAAAACTACAACATATCATATGATTCATTTTGATGGTTCATTATCCACAATGCACGGTGATCACTATCAGAGAGTATACCATACAACATTTTAGATCACTTCAAGTTTGAAATATTCAAATCGGATATAGGCTTTTGTGATAATAATGATAGAAATAACCACAAGGCATACGGGATAAAGAAATCACTTTAAAATTGAATAGCAGTTAATAAAATTAGAATTAAAGAAATTAAAAAAGAAACGAATCTAATTAAGTAACATCATATGCCGTCATACCGACATAAACGCTCGTAACTATAATTATATCATACTTAAGTAACTCGTTAACTCGCACCTTTCAATATTACCTCATTAACTAATGAAGATCGAAGCCATAACTCATAGCACATGCATTTCGACATTAATGGAAGCATTAGCTTGTACGTAAGAGGTGGCTGGTTGAATCATCCTCATTAATATTTGGGAAATTAATAACATTACATCAACTTTAAAGAATAATAGATGGCCCTTAATATGTTCGAAACTTTTTTAACATTCGATGCATAAAGAGAGGTGTTATAAGTCAGTAGCGCCTGAATAAACGATTTTGATGTAGTTCTTTGTGTTTCCACGGGACTTGACTGGGATGGTTCTCATTAAAATTACTCTAAAGTCAGGTTCAAGATTATGTACATTGATAGTTTTTTAACGATATGAGAATTCGTATTTTTTCAACCATACAAAGTCTACTGCTGAAAATATGCCTCTCGCAAAGATTAGGTATTCACAGCGACCAGCATTCAGTGATTTCCTACAACCATTATTACTTCGCCTGGTAGCAAATTCGTACTAATGTTCTTAATCACCCCAACTGCATCTATCCGAGCTAAGATCGTCACGCCATGTCCGTCATAATTATATCACAAACCACTTTTACTTTTTAACCGTTTATTGTAAGGTGGTACGTGCGTGAAATCGCCTCGTTGCTGTAAGTTGTAACTGCAGCTACGTAATGCACAATGCTAAGATATTAAGAGGCCTGTGTATAAACAATTGATATATCAGTTTCCATTTCAATTTGGTATTCAGGTTTTAAAATACTATTTTAACTGAAAATAAATGGAACTTTTTTACGTTCTTTTAATTAGATATGCTTATGATTTTATATTGGTCACCAATTTGATCACTGCAACAATAAATAGGTCCTACATTTAAATGTTTTTTTAGAAGGTAGCAATATCTAAATTTTTAATATGTATCAGCCCCTTTACGTCCCACTGCAGGGCTCGGGCCTCCTCTACAATCAAGAAAATGTTTGAAAGGGGGTATCAATGCTTAAACACGTGAATTAGTATAGAAAACCTTAGGGTACTTAATTAATTTTGAATAATATTAAAACTAGAATTAAGCATCTCTACGAGACATCAAAATACCATTTCGGAAAGGATATTTTATTTTGCATAAATTTATCAATAAACCATCATAAAATGATCTCCAAAGATTGAATATTCATACCGTCCAATCCAATCAGACTTTAGCACTGCGTTAGGTCATTCAATATTAATGAACGCCTTATTTAACCGACATTCCCAGTAAATACTATTCGCATAATGTTCGCATTCGTATACTCTAGCATTCATGGATTAAATAGGCCTGAAGTTTCGCAATCATTCCATCGAGAAGATATTTGGAGCGAATTTAAGAGTGGTTTGAAAGGTAACCTTGCAACGGTACTGGCCACGACTCGACGAGTTTCAATTTTTGATACTTAATAGTTATTAACGTTTCATTATTTATAGGTGCAAATAATTTGAGAGGTACGAGGTGAAAAGTTTTGGAATATTTCCTACTTTCGAAGCGTATATGGTCAAAAATTTGTTTCGGTTCTGGGTGTTTGACCATTAATCTTTTCAAAATTTGACACTTAAAATCAGTCTTTGTTGAAAGCATACCCGCGACACCAGACTTCAGCACTACGTGTGTGACTGTTGGGTGTATTTATTTATAGTATTATACAGAATTAGATTCTTCATAGTTAAATAATTAAATATTTTTCAATGACCACTATTTTTTGCGAACAGGGTTCTATCTGTAAAAAATCCACGTATCAAAAAATTCGTGCAAAACAGATCCAAAACAGTACAGCACGCACAACCACGCAATTTTAGTCAAAAAACTTTCTAAAGTGATCTCCGAATGTATTTCCAGTTTCTCTACAGTTGTTCTAAACAGTTGCAAGAGGCGTGATTAAACACATTTCATTAAAGTCATCATGCGACCATTCTTATTCCGGACTTGCAATTCAGTGGAACAGGTTTGTTGTCGAGATTAAATGTCACTTCACAAACATCGAGGTCACGCTTGTGTTATGAGGGTCAAGTAGTGTGGGTTGAGACTGGAACCCTTAAAATTCAGCTCTGTAGGTTATTAAATTAGGTGCTGTAGATATGTTTACGAAATAATAGTTGTTAAAAATTGTTGCAGGTTATTGTCCAGGAGTATATACTCGTGTTTTGAATAAAATTATCTTGTTCGTATCCAGCATATTTTGTCTGAAAGTAAAACTTATGAAGTAAAACTTATATGTGTTGAAGTAAAACTTATATGTGTCTTTTTAGGTATAATTAGTTTATAAGTAAATGGTATTCTAAATCATAAACCTACTAGAAAAGAGTCTATTATAACATACAATCATACATAAATTCACGCCTTTATCCCAGAAGGGGTAGGCAGAGGCGCCACCAGGACACCCACATTTCGCCTTGTATGTTCCGTCCCATGATGTGATAGAGATATAATCGGGCACAAATTCCCGGCACCGAGCTGATAATGAATAGAAAAATTCAGTATCACTTTGCCAGACCCGGGATTCGAACCGAGACCTCAGCTTTTTTATCGTACCCGTAGTACAACTACGCCTCCGAAGCAGTCAGGCAGTTTAAAATTGCGATTATAAATAACACCTTCATAACCACAAACATTCACTGTCAATTTCTTTAGATATATTTTATTACCCTTTAATAAAACAGTAAACATGCTTCAATAATAAACAGGTTTGCAGCAAAGTGTAAGATTACTAATCTAATTGGTTCGAAGTGAACTTTCAGCGAGAGTTGCGTTCATTGAAGAATGTGTGGGGAAATCCGGATGAGGTCATAACGCTGCCGTGGCCCCGATGATGCAGTCAGACCTCGTCGAGACAGGAATGTGAGTGAAGAATCAATTATCACCTACTGTTGGATTGTTTTCTTCTTACTTGTATAGGATATCTGATTGAAAGTGAACACATAGTCTACGTTAGTACACGCTTATCTAAAAGCATGTCTACTTTAGCTTATCGATACCCTAGAGGCCTAGAACATAGCGTTCTCGAAACACAAAAGTAGGAAAGGCGGATAACAAAACGCTTTGTTCGATACGGTGGTATATTTACGATGTAACTGTTAAGTTTGGCATATAAAGCGGAGTGGGATACCTTACTTCACTTAATATGTACTATTAAATGCATATTTACGGAATTTCTCGTCTCCTTAATTGAAGACCTTTTGACCAATACCAAATTCGTTTTATTGCATAGATATTTGTATTGCATAAGAATGTTATTAGTGACATTACTATTAAAAGGGTTAATTCTCACACCAGTTGTTTCCAATTGGCCGCAGTTCACGTGGTCAACTGAATGAGAACAAAGACTAATCTACATCTGGAATCAGATTCCAAATGAAATGTTGTTTGACCTTTTAGAGTCGCTTCGCTAACAATACTTATTTCCTCAGACCCATGATACAACACAATTTAAAATTTGTTTTAAATGTTAAATTCTATAGTTCATGCATCTTTTATTTATATTGCTCTAATCGTTTATTCGACGTAAAAGTGACTGTAGTGCCTTCCAAAAGGATAGAATTTAGGCACGCAATAGTTTTCCCTCTTTCTCTCTTTGATGAATTAAATGTCGATCGTTTTACACGTGAAGCGCGTTACTATCAGTTTCATTGGCATTTAGATCATTGCAGTTTAAATTAAACAAATATTTATCATCATTCACAGCTGTGATGTCATCCACAAAAACTTTAAGCATGTTTATTTCAATGACTTAGAAGTATGATGTTTTTGTTGCAAGGCATTTAGCAAACGTATTGATTTTGTGAATTGTTAGCAGTTTGGACTGATACATACGTATGAGAATGGAAAACGAGCAAGGTAGCGACACCAAGACATTCTTAGACAATATTATTATTAGTTAGGTAATCTAGTGATAATAGTAGTAAAACGGTCTTAAACCTGAGCAAGGAGTCAATAATAATCATAGAAGAAGCTAAATCCACCGCAATTATCTAGTACGGTGTACAGCGTAACATATTCTTGGGGAGAACCGCCAGTTAAACTGTGTTCTCATAGTGTATTTCTTCACTGTTACCGCAAGCTTTAATTATAAATACATTGTTATTAATTCTAAATGTCATAGTGGTAGAGCCACACTGCACTTATCTTCGATTTAAGTAAGCATACAGATGCCTACTCAGTCAATACCACTCGCAGTTCCACAGTCCCAGAAACCGACTTGAACTATTGACAGCTATCGTCTTTCAATAAGTGAAGGCTCTTTGTCGTCCTCCTGTGCATTTTCCTCCCTTTACCTCTCCATTTTGAAAGGTCAACAACGCATCTGCGATCCATGTGTACCTAATTAAACAAGGGCGGTGTTCCCTTACCATAGGCCTTCAAGCGAGTCTTGTACCCGTCGGTCGGATTTCCGCTATAAAAAGAGTCAATTTCCCGGTATTCCGTTCCCATCTTACCGTTTATATTGTGTATTATCATAAAACAATCGAGTTGTATTCACTATTCGGCGTTCGACCTCGAGCAAGATGCGAGAACCGCTAGGTGACCGCAAAAAAACGTCTGTATTGAACTAAACATGTTAATTACGGAGGCAGTGGAGATGTTGTCGGCCGAATGTACGGAGATTTCCATTTTAGAGTCAATTTGGAGCGTCTAAATAATTTAAATAATTAGGATGAAGTTATTTATAGCTTTAAACGTAAAGTCACGTCCGTGCCTCCAAAAGATCGGTAGAAATGTCAATATTGGGCTAATCATTTTATTTGAAAACAAAATTGGTGGTCCATGGGAAAATAAAAATATATTTTCGAATGACTCGAAATACTCTATCGTAATGCCCGACTTAGGAATCAGTTAGTGCCATTAAAGAGAAAATTGCCGCTTTATGGTTTTTGTCTATCTTCTACCTGGTACTACTTTAAAATTATATGCCGGGGCTGTATTTAATGCGATTCATTTGCTTCAACCTTTATATTTAGTAAATAATTTACATGTAACAGTATTTGTCTTTTGAGATGTACATAAAATGTTGCATAAATTATTTGATCGTGTCCACAATACATGCGTTTCGCAAGTGTCAAGGCATTGTTTATTAAATTACTCGTCGTTTGAAGGTGACTTGCACTCGCAAGGCTTATACAGAAATGCAGCCTCTCGACAGTCTACACAATATAAAATCGATTGTATGGAACATGCGTTTGTAGCATTTTATAAAAGCGAATCATTGCGTGCAGTATTAACGACTTATTTTTCTAAGTAAATGGTGCCTATATAGCTTTTTGAACTTTAAATATGATTGTCTCATAATTAATCCGTTCTTGTATGGGTTAAATTTTATTTTTTATTACTTTACATATAACTCACGTAAATTGTATGTACGGTGATTTTTAAAAGTCATTTTGATTGTTAAAAGTCAATCGATTTTGTATTCATCAAACTTATAAATTGTCGTCAAATACCAAACTTATTGTCATTATTTTACTTGAATTTCTATTCAGTACTACAGCTCACACAATTTATCTAATAAAACCATTTATCGAGCCACGAGGCCATTTAAGCGATATCCAACAGGTTATTGATCTACTAAAAACAGATTCTCAAAGGTGCAGTAACGCTTGGAATCTCCGACAGGTGGCGCTCCTACCGGATGTGCACCTGTCTACCAACCGCGGGCAAGCGGGGGGGTTATACCTACCCGCTTCAACTTGCAAGGTCAAATGCTCACTTTCACTACGGGATATTTAAATTGTTTGAGTATTGGGACTTGCATCCCAGTATCGAAAGGTAATTAAGTATTTTGGTATTTTATAAAAAGAAGCTTTCTTACGCTGATATATTTTTGAATATGAAATAACCAATTGTAATAAACTTTGTGCTCGTTTTTACGATTGGATTCAAATGATTAATTTAACAACGATTTACAGAAACATACAAAATGTTCATATAGTTCCCACTGCTAGGCATGGGTCTTCAATGTCCAGGCACCTTTATATGAGATATCTTGGATCTTAGACCTCACACTTCAGTTTGCTAGACAGTATCTATAAAGTTTTGTAACATCAAAACGTCTTGTTAATTGTTATTGGCTCTTTCGTAACTGACTATAGACAAAATCTACTTTTTTTAAAACACTAAACGACTTCGAGACTGCATTCTGCATATTTCATCGCGGAATAGTTAGGTTTTACTTTCGAATATCAAATTTATTTTATTAAGACACAAATTTTCCATTAATCTATCGAAAGTTGCAGTCAAATTATAAATTGCAATAACTGGTTTTAAGAAAGTTCATTTGTAACATTCATGTTTTTGGATTGTTATCTCTTTTGTTGACCATAAATAATTTGAGGTAGGTCAATAGTCGACTTTAAATTTAAAAAAGAAAGCACAATAATGTGAAAAGAAATTTGAAGACATAACATTTATTTATGCAAGCACAAACTAGATCCTTTTACAATCTGGTTTTGAAGACAATATGTGAGAGTTCAAGCTGTCATTTTTGTTTTCAAAGTCCATAGGTACCTAATAATGCCATTCAACCTTCAATAAACCGGCATTCAACGCTATAAATGAGTTGTGTCCCAACAATAGATAAGAAGACACGATATTTAAGTAATTAGCCACTCGAAATTTTATACAAAAATATAAAAACGTCGAATAAGTCGTATATTTGTGTGATCACTATGGGAATTGCATTTGAATGAATATTAGTGCATAGAATACAGACGGTAAGACGATATCCTACGTACTATTCCCAGATAGAGCTACTTTATGTCACTTCTTTCAGTTTCCAAACATATTTGCCGATATCGACGACAAGGCAGCCCTTTGTAATAAACCACATCCTTATTATTTAGTCAAGCGTGACAATACAGGTAGACTACAGGTACTAAGAAACCTGTTTCTATTCATTAATGTCAATAAAGTAATTACTGAGTATTCAAATACTTCTTTCGAAGCATTAAACTTATTTTTATTTGTATTTATTTAAGTATTAGGATATTAGCCTTATTATTATTATTATATATATATATATATATATATATATATATATATATATCTTGTATATTTTCTTTGTTGTGTACCGCCACCAACTTCTGATACTATCCATACAAAGGTTGTCTGGAAGAGATCGCTCCAAGCGATAAGACCGCCACTTGTAATACCATTTTTGTATTTTCATTTATTTTTTTTTGTTCTGTAATTTACTTCAATGTATTGGTTTACAATAAAGAATATTGTATTGTATTGTATTGTATTGTAAACTGCGATAATGACTAATACGTGTCTGTTACAATGTGCTTGTTTGGCAAAATACCACGCGGGTTAAATGAGAACTTGGCAACAAGGTTTTATGTTCTATTTCAATGTTTTAAGGTAATGTTTTAAGTTCATTTATTAGCTTCGCCTGTATTTATTTATGTAACAGAAACTTTTAAGTCCATTTTCGAGCATTTCAAAACGTCGGACTGACTTGAAATTTTGCATACTTGTCAAGCACCGATGACAATACAATAACTTTAAAAGTATGCGACATTATCCTAACCGGAACCTCCAGAATTTTAGATAGAGATTTTTGGTATGCGTTTCATACCATTTTCTAATCTTACACTCATTATCAATTATTTTTACTTGTTTAGTTGGCTCTCAATTTACGAAATTAGGTCCTCACCTTTCCACTGCACACAAAGCTGTATTTTATTTATGCCAAGGAACGTTTTTATTTTTCATTTGTTGATAAAATATCTGATGAAAATTATGTACATATACGAAACTAGTAACTACATACTATCTTTAGCTCCCGAAATCATACGAATTTCTAATTGTGCGGAAACGTATCATCTCAGGTTGTCAGTTGTTACTGATTTCCAAATCATTTTACATATCAATTACTGATGAATCGACTAGCTAGCACCTCTATAGATATAGCTAAGTAGTGTATTAATTATCATTCGGAACACGTCACAGACGCATGTCATTGGAAGCGTAATGCTGATGTCGCAAACGTGATCGAACGTGTGTTTGATCCTCAGCCAATTGGAGGCATGTAGGCTTGCCAATAATATGGGGTTAAGTGTACCATGCATTTGTTTCTCTCTCTCTCTCTACAGCTACAGGAAGTCTATTGCTGAACACAGACCTTCCCCAAGGATATCCAAAGCATTTATTTCTTTGCATGGTAGTCGCTGGATAAAGTGCGACTAATAGTCAACAACGGAATACTGAGTGACCATATCAACTTTACCCAGTGTTGATTAGCAGATTTCTCATACCATGGAATGTGATACGCTTTCATTGGTAGGAATCTTTGCTTTCGTGAGAAGACTACATAAATACACATGACACATCGTAAGCATTCTATAGCTACACGTGGGCTTTTTTATTCTTCATCTTTGCTTATGATTGACAGCCTCCCAGGCGGTTAGACGCCGCCTGTGAAACGAGAGGCTGCGGGTTCGATCCCCGCACCGAGACAAATGTTTGTAAAGCCCACAAATATTTGTCTGGGGTTTAGTTGTTTGTGAGACTGAAAACTTGTAGTTTCTGATACCCACGACACAAGACTTAATTGATTTTAATGTGGGTTCGCGATTATATACGTGACTGTAGGGTGTATTTATAATAATTAATGACCAATCCCCAAACGTTTAGTTTACGAATTTCATGTTTCGACGACTTAGGGTCACTTAGTATATCCTTCGTGTTGATAACAAGTAAGTAATTAACTGTCTACCTGTGTAATCTTTGTGTATTTTAAATAAAATTACTGTATCTACTGTATCGGCCCATAATGGTCTACCGAGCACTGGATTAGGTACTCTATAACTGAGAGATAGAGAAGGGTTGAGGTTCGATATTTATGGCGCACATTGCAATAGTACCTGATAATTTAAATATGTTAAACGACTGCAAACGAGCTTCGTCCATGGTTAAGAGACATTCAGACTGTATATAATCTAAGCATTCAGACCTTAGTTCACCAATTCTAAAGGGAATTTGGTGGACTTTACATACCATAGAATTTCTGGTGGATCTTAGGTAGATGTATTACAAAGATAGGTACATTAACAATCTTTTGTCCGAGAACCCTGTTAGAACGGTCCATTTCTATTTATTAACATAACAATGCATATAAGGCTGCTTTGCAATCTCAAAACCACTTACTTCAACTTTTATGTCCGCGTTAACCATTCTATTTTGCATTTGCAACATCCAAAACCGCAAATAAAGTCATTATTCAACACTACGTTTATAAAAAGATGAAATACGTTTTGCTCATAATGTTGCTGCAACACGGAACTATGATGATGGACGCAACATAGTAAATAACACGTTAGCTTACTTGCAGATAACTTATGGTATTGTGGAATTAAGGACACTTACCGGATAAAAGTTGAAGCCATCCGCAGATGTGAAACACGGTCGTGGACTGACAAAAAAAGAACAGTAGCATGGCACAGATTGTAAACAGGGCCAAAGCGACCGCTACACCCACTAACACCGTCGCGATTTTGAAAACAAACCCGTTTATCGACAGGAAATCGTCCAACCTCCCCTTACAGTCCTCGAGTTCGTCAGCCCTGCATATCTGCCACAACCCGAACTTCCTAGGATACTCGGTTTCCAAATCCCCGATCCATTCGGGAGTTACGAAAGCAACAACGCTTATAATCGCGTAGCATATCGTGAATATCGCCCAAAGCACGCCAATAGCTTTCGAATTACGGACGTAGTTGGTCGCGTAAAGGTGCGATGAGTCGACGTACTCGATCTTAGAACCCATTTTTTTATGTTTGTTTACTTTTACACTTCACTGAGAACACTTTTATAAGCACATTGTTTTGTCAGAGGCTGGTTTTGTGCGCGGTCGGTGTCATTTCACAGCAGTTTGTTGGAAATGGTTCGAGGACGTATAGACACGACGCGGAACGAAGGAAACTAACTCAACACTCGAGAGTCAAGACAACCTCTCGCCGCGCGCGCCATTCCGTCGACTGGGTGGGGATAAGTAATCAACTTGCAAGTTTGACCTATTGCCTTTAAATTCTTGCTTTATTTTACATTTACTTTTATAGTTATAGGTTTTGTTTCGATTAACGAATGTGTGTCATGGCGCATTGTCGCAAGATTCAGCAAAGCAATTTCTGTAAAAAGTAATAAAAAACGAATGTAAACAAAAGCCCCGATAAGAAAGGTTTCAAGGGAATGTAATATGCTGAGTTTAGCGACATCTCTGTTATCCGATGTGTAACTTTTTATTACGAGCATGGTCGCGCTATCTTTAGATTATTAGCTTAACCTTTCTTGCAATGAACGTTACACAGATGTCGTTATTTCTAAACATTTAACAAGGAATAATTATTGTAGAATAATAATTATAAAGTTTCTCAATAGATAAAATGCTAAACGACGCTAATAAATATAATTTAGACCATATATTATATAAATAAATATATATATTATAGGTGGCGTTACGATCTAAGATAATCAAACCCAACCCAAAAAATGTTACGTCCACTAGTTCTCGATATTGACTAATAGAGGGCATCACTGTCAACCTTGCAAACTACCCACTCGGTTAAACTATGTATTGAAGCCTACCTATATTTTTATTTTTCAGTAAACTATACTATACTATATTGGTTATCTAGCCCAGCAAATTTTGAGGCCGGGTCCCTAAAAATACTGCGCTAGCATACAAATTGGAACCCCTCGATGAACGTCACCTCTAGTTAGGGGACCATAAATATGACGATATCGACAATTACGACCACGCATTCTTTATCCCGTGAAATCTTACCTCCCCTAACAACAAGGTGGAAGATATCGGACTTTACTATTGAACAAAATAGAAAACAAACAATGAATTACGATTGATAAACCTATATTTCTCTTATGAAGTAGCAGATCCCGGCTGAATTCTAAGCATTTTTACAACCAACAGTTACAATCAGCAGCGTGGTTCAAAATAGATCCTTACACTAGCTTCAAACCACAAATTTTATGAGAAAACAATGTCTTTTCTTCCTGTTCTGCCCTTTCTAACTGAGCCCGCAGTAGTTTCTCCTCTTCACCTTGTATTTGTATCTGTATTAATTCCTTCTTTAATTTATACAATTCTATTTTTTCACGCGCTAGAGCTTTGCCTTCAGCTGTCTCTTCCCTAATTTTTTTCTTTATTTTTTTACTTGCTGAAATGAATTTTATTAGTTTTTAAGTATATGTGTATAAAAAGAAAAAAGTCTTAAAACAAAACAAAAACATACGCACTGACTAGTCTAGGGGACAATTTTTGTTTCAAAAATGCTCCTTCATTTAAAATATCACCTTCAAAGTCTTCAATAAATAAGCCACTGCCATGACTTTGAATTACAGTTGGACCCATCATCAAAGTGCAGACTTTGTCAAAGAGCACACTTTCACTCTCAGGGAATTCTCCATGGTCTGTCGAAATCAAATACATAATTATTATTTTAAATTTCAAGAATAGTAGGTTCTCTTTCTTTTATTACATGTATCCAGCCAACAACCATTCGTTGTATCAATTCTAAAAGAACTAAAGTCAGTATTTTAGTTTTATAAAATACAGCTGTCCCAGAACTAGACGATAAGCAGATAACGGGAGATAGACGAAACTATGACGGCACAGCAACAAAATAAATTATAGCCCTATCTCTAGATTGTTTTTAAGTAACAACTTACAGTCGTTCTACTAAATATTCAAAAAATCTACTTTGATCATGACTCTGTAGCATTGTGACCAGAGGTGTCTATAACTTATTATTTTAATTGTCGTTTCGCAATGTTAAATAGATAAGATTAAATATTACATACGAAAATAAACGAAATTTTTTTTTTTAAAGAAATAATATTATCGAATTCTTCAAACAAGAAATTGTTAATTATTTATTAATAATCTTTGATGCGATGTAGTGTCCATGGCATGTTGTATCAAAAATTGGCGCATTTTATCAAGATTCCAAAATTCTACTACACTAGTAGGTATATTTTGCACAGATTTTCATTTTACAAAGTTTTTAGTTACGAATCAGCTCATATAAGAAGAAAACTATACAATGTCGATGTCGGTGAGCGCGCTTCTTTAAATTTTACTCTTATAACCGAAACGTCCTAAAAGAAGTATATAACCAAGAAATAAAGAAGTAATAAATAAATATAATATACTCACCTCCGAGATTTGTTTTTGACTGTGAAAGGGTGTTTCTGGCTTTACACTTTAGAGCTCTGTAACATTGCCGTAGAGTCTCAACTGTCATTTTATGTGTGGATGTACAATTATACTCTTGCTCCACCAAAAGCCACGAGTTATGTCTGTCTTGCATGCTAGCCTGGTCGGTTTGCTTGTTTTCAATCATATGAATGTAATTGCCCAATATTTCACATACATTTAAACATTCGCTTGTTGAGACGTGTACTGTCGTGTAGTCATTACATTTTTTGTTACCTGTTTCAGATTTGTAGTAACGCTCCTTCCAATTATACAATTCCATTTCTAGTAGGTAATTAACACACTAAAACAATATTCTATATTTACTTGATTTCTACATAAGAATGAAAACCATAAACTATTAAAAGAATGTTTGCCAAAACTGTACAAAACCGCAATTTCGGCAATATCCGACTTTTAAAAAGTTGCAGCTTCGGCTTAACTGCCAAGTATTTAATTGCCAAAATAATGGAACTCACTCAAATCGAGGGTAGGTAAGAAAAAATGATCGGTGTTTTCTCTCTGATTTCAAATTTTAAACGACTTTGAAGGCGTGTTCAGAACATTTTCCACTGTTTTTAAATAAAATATTATGATTGAAGTTTACGCAAAAAGAATTGCCGGCAAAATTGCACTTTTTAAACTAATCATTTGAATCATTATCTAAATACAATTTATATATACCTACTTTTAAAACATAAAAAAGCGACTGACTGACATTAAAATTCCCGCTTTAATCCATATATATTTTGTTGAAAAGATAAAGTTGATATTACCCAACATATTTAAACACAAACTTGAAAACAATAATATTATTATTTCAATTTTATCTAACAATATTTAAAAAGTCATAAAAATAGATAATCATAATAATACAGAGATTATCAAAGAGCCATTACTTAATTATTTTATGGATTCCAACTTGATAAAATTGAATCAAACTTCTCATCTGTCTTATCGTGTATAGATTGTCTACAATCTACATAATATTATGGCGCGGCGTGCGAATACGTTTTTGCCAAAACAAAATGGTTTTTCTCTCTACACATTGTACTAAATACTTGACATGTTAATACTAATGGTTTCTTAGATTTACGCGAATGTTACACATTGAAATAAAACAATTTTATAAGGATTTTATCGCGATTTGGTTTAATTTAAACATTTTTAACTTCCCGACGTTTCGATTACTTTATAGCTTTCGTGGTCACGGGGCGGACTAAGGTATTAGTCATAGTTGTAAATTAAGGGTAGTTAAATTGTAACAATCACTGAGCGGATGACTAATACCTTAGTCCGCCCCGTGACCACGAAAGCTGTAAAGTAATCGAAACGTCGCGTCGCGTCGGGAAGTAAAAAAATGTAAAAATTAAACCAAATCGCGATAAAATCCGTACAAAATAGTTTTATTTCAATGTTAATACTATTCGATTACGAGTATAAATGCTTCTTGTTAATTTTATAAAAACATATATTGTATAATGGGATAAATAGACGCCGGCGAAATTACACTTTTTAAAGTGTTCATTTGAATTATCATCTAAATATAAACATATTATGTTCGCAGCAAGTCGCTGGATGCAGGCTATTTCCAACATGTCTATGTGGAGATGCATGGGGGAGGCCTATGTTCATTTGTAGTTCCTTTCAATAGATTTTAGATCACCCACCATCGAATGAATTCAGTTTATCAAATATGTCTATTACTCCCGTGCGCACTACTCTCCTCTTACCCTGCCGATCAGGACCTTCTCTACTGCTTGGCAACACTCCCCTACAATCGATAGGAAATGTCATAGCTACGTTCCAATATTAATTTATTTATTTTTTCAGCATTAAACGAGATTAAAAGAAGATGGTAGACATACATGGATACTTGAGTAAAAGAGACAAAATAATTGCAATTTTTAACATTGATTATATTTATGCATATGTGCACCGAATACTTGAAAGCACTTCATTTAAGTCTTTTTTGTTTCAATTATATCTGCAATATATAAGTTATTACCAATAAATGATGACTAACTACATTCCGAGAGTTAGTTTTATCGTTCCGCGATAATATTGAGTGTGAAAAACTTTAGTGGAGTTCAAAAATGTCAGCAAAAGACAAGTGGGTTCGCCGGTTTTCGGTCGACGAAACCGCAAAACATAAGAATGGATTTACTATTTATAAAATTACTTCTGTGGTAAGATTTTGTTCTTTATCACATAATACAAAGTGTTTACTATTTTAAGCGTGTATCTGCAACGTATTTCTTAGTTTAATTTGCTTAGAAACTACCTTAAAGGGTGAATGTATACGTCATGTACTCGAATATGAGGTAATATGCAAAGATTTTTCTTGTCTATTTTGTTTCTTCATGCCATGGAAATTCTTTCCACTTCCATCTTTTTTCCATCTTTTGCGATTCGTCTAATTATATATAACATTAATTAATTAATTATGTATAACATACAATTTCTTGTAAAGGGTCTTTTAAGTGTTCCATAATTGCAAAGGTAAGTAATATGTCGCAACAAATAAACGATGAGTAATATTTTAATATATGTAACTACAATTATATTCCTATATTATAGTAATACAGGTACAACCCAGTTCTATCTTTACTCTTAAATAAATAATTTTAATTAAACAACATACCATTAAACCAATTTTGTATTCTAATAAGAACAATTTGAGATGAAATGAAGACAAAATGTAGGTCAAAGACTAACACTAACATACAGACTACTTTCAAATCCACAACAACTTTCAAAATTTTTATTTTTTTGTCATCATTAAAATATTTACAATTTATAAATCACTATTTGAAATGACACAAGAAATCATTTTTGTGTGACATTCGTATCTACGTACTATTCAGTATTTATTATCCAATATGTAGATAAATAAGAAACACTCTCAATCATACCCTTGATCATAGAGTAGACCCGTGCCCTGCAGTGGGACATATATGGGATGATAAAATACAAAAAACAATTTAGAACAATTGCTTATTAATTGGGTACAAAAGTAAAGTATTGTTGGGAGGATACCTGTATTTATGTATTGTCTTGTCCTAAGGAATGCTTCTATATCAGCCCATATTTACAGTTTGCTAAGCCTAGTGGCGTGATATAGGAGAGGCCTATGTCCATCAGTGGACGCAGAAGGGCTGATGATGATGAAGCATGGATGTCCTCGACAATCAGGAAGGCTAGGGCATCAACATTTGCGGGTATATTGACTTCAAATACTGTAAACTTTAAAAGGATTTCTTACTATTGTTCCAAAAAAAAAACCCCTAAGGTGTGTTGTGTATCACAATTGATGAACGCTGGAAATTGTCTTTTTCATATTGCACAGATTATTTTC
Source organism: Deilephila elpenor (assembly GCA_949752805.1). NCBI lineage: Eukaryota > Metazoa > Arthropoda > Insecta > Lepidoptera > Sphingidae > Deilephila > Deilephila elpenor. The sequence continues at coordinate 573,436 of OX457118.1, forward strand.
AGAGTATGGGTTTCATATAGTTTCTCTGTTGATGGGTACAAATACAACCACCAGCTGAGCATTTTTCCTGACATCAAATTCAGATTCAAGTCTTGTTTAGCATTAATAAAAATTAATCTTTTTGGTCTAACACAACTTTTATCACTCAAATCATTTGTCTGAATGTAGAAATCTAACCCCTTTGTTTTTGTTTCATACTTGTTCAGAGCATGCTCTATAGCCAACTGAACCATAGACTGTCAAACCATACATATATTATACAACATACAACATACAACCGTATATTGTATTGGTATCAATAGTTTCTGTTTAATGATATGTATATAGTTGACACATATTTAGTATTCGCACATATACATCATGCCACAAGAATTGCTATTCCATTTACGCATATTTAAATAACATCCAACAGTCACATACATAGTCCTGACCCCATACTAGATTGAGTCTTGTGTTTGTGGGTATCAAGAACTACAAGAGACTTTTCGGTCTCACAAACCAGAACCCATACCCAACAAATTTGACTAACTATTTACTCTAACTTTTGTATTCAAATGAATAGCTGTACTGAAACAAGATTTTTGTTTGGGTTTTTGTTAAACAACAAACTGTTCTTTGACCAGGAAAATCCGTTTTTAAATATACTACATAAAGGAGGAAAATGTTAAGTCAAATACATATATCACGAAATTCTCAGAATGAATACACCTTCCTAAATTTAAATTACGTAATAGGAAGTAAGTTAAAATTTAATTACAAGACTTAAATGCCAATGGTAATGCAAGATAAAATCTAAAAACAAAAATTAAGTGACAATTATGTCATACAAAAAAATATGCTTCATGTTGAGAACTTCCTTGTTTTTTATTATTCAAATAGTAACTGTATTGTATACAACGTGGTTTATATGGCATAATGGTATATAAGTAGCGTTGCCAGGTCGCCAAACCTAAAAGCCGGACAGACCAGCCAGTTTGGCCGGACATTTGGTTAAAAAAGCCGGATACCCTATATTATTGAGGATTTTGTCTTAGTATTAATAGGTACGACAATTTTTTTTTATGTAAAATCAAGTCTTTTAGATTATTATCATAAATCTCGGCCACGCTCGGTGGCGCGGCGGCAGTGCTCGCTTGTTTGCGAAATGTAAAAAGCCTAACAAAAGCCGGACAAGACGGACACCGTTTATTTTAGCCGGACATGCAATCAAAAAGCCTAACTATGTCCGGCTTTATCCGGACGCCTGGCAACGCTATATATAAGTGGTAAACCTACACTAAAATCAACTGTTATTTTGTTCTTTTTTTTTTATCTGCCACGGTATAGTGACTGTATTGCACCTAGTGGTAAGTGCCAATGACGTGCAGATAGAGTATCGAATGGCAGCAGACAATAGTCTCATACCATTGGTGGGTAGATGGGTGTGGTGGGTAGAAAAGGTCAATAAATGAGCAAATAAGTTTTATCGCATTGTTAAAATCAAGATCTAAGCAATGATAACTTTTGTTGTAATATGATCCTAACATGCATTCAAATGATTAGCGGTCAATGACCTGCACTGCGTTACGGTTTTGAATGTTTTATATTGCAGATAAACAATGTTGAATGACTGGTATGATAAATATTTTATTTACATGATAAGTAAAACAAACCAGGTAACATGTTTATGTATGTACATACATACATGCCTCGGTATCGTAGTTGTATTACGGTATGGTTACTAAGCTGAGGTCTCGGGTTCGAGTGCCGGGTCGGGCAAAGTGATATTGGATTTTTTTATTTATTATCAGCCCGGAGTCAGGAATTTGTGCCCGATATGGCGATAGGCTCGCCCCCTATCACATCGTGGGACGGAACATACAAGGCGAATTGTGGGTGTCCTGGTGGCGCCTCTGCCTACCCCTTCGGGGATAAAGGCGTAAGTTTATGTATGTATGTATTTATGTATACTTTATGTATAGTAATATAATTTTGCCTTTGCGAGCATCCGCGGTTTACACTGATTCGCCTGTTAACAAACCGGATTCGATCTGCCAAGACGATGGACGGGCATTCAGATCTCAGGATGCATCCCTGACTTTTCTGAGCCATGTGTGTATTGTCAGTAAATCGTCATGTATTTTTCTGGTAGTAAGATATTCGTAGCGACCCGTAATAGCGACCCACGTATGTGTGTCGCGTTTCGGATTTATTTTACGTATATTTAAATAAAATCTGGCTGGCATTATGGCCTAATGATGCTCCAGAAATTATCTTACGGTCCTTAATCCGATGTCTCGTATAATCTATAGGGAAATTCCGGTTTAATACTTAATACGTGTTGTTGCAGTTGTTCCCGATCGAGTCTCCAGAGGCGGTGACGACTGTCTCCGTGTGGAAGCGGTACAGCGACGTTCAGCGGCTGCACAAGAACATGAAGTCTCTGCACGCGGGCCTGCATCTACGAGGGTCCTTCCCCGCGCTGCCCAAATACAGCTACTTCAAGAGATTTAGCAAAGAGGTCGGTTAACATACAACTGTGCCCCTAGCCGGAACATTTTGCAGTATCGTAATAGAATAGTAATAGTCAAATTTTGTATGGGAATTTCAACAGCACCATTGTGAGCGTATTTGGAACTAAAATTTGACAGCGGGAAACGTTTACGATACTATACGAGTATTACTATACGATACTTCAAAATGTTCCGGCTAGGGACACTGCTTGGTTAGGAAGTGGTTATGAAATAGTAATGGTGTTGAAGAATAGCGACGTCATTGTTCTTGTTGTACACCTTTTTATTGCAGTTTGTTTACATCAAAATTGGGCCAAAGACTACTACATTTTGTAGTATTCCTCAGCTTGAATATGCGCTACATTTTCTTGAAAAAGTCTATACACAAAGTTAATAAAAATAGTGAATATACAAATATCCCAATGAGGCTACATATTGACATTACATAAATCCATTCAGAAAGGATTTCCAAAATCTACATATATACGAAGTGACACAAACATATTATTTCGTTTGTTTTTGTTTTGTTTGCGCAGGTGATCGAGGAGCGAGCCCGCACGATCAAATCTCTACTAGAATTCGTCGCCGAACACCGGCTACTGTTCACAAGTACAGACTTCGTTAACTTCTTGCAGGTCAGTGTGAAAGTATCAATAATTACAGCTTACATGAGATACATCCATCAAGTACTTTGACCATAGCTTCGACTTTTACAATGTCATCGCAAGAAAGGAGAATGACTATTCATAGTATCGGTAGAAAATATCGTTGACCCCGATAACGATATTGCTTAAAATTCATTATAGCATTTTGTACGGTTTGTTCTTAAACGTTTTCCTATTTTTAACCGATTTCAAAAAAAGGAGGAGGTTCTCAATTCGACTGTATCTTATCTTAAATGTTTAGGAAATGGTAATGAGTTGTGTCTTTAAAAGTTATACCACGACTCACGAGGAGGTCGGCTGAAAGCAATAGTCCATAGTTAATAGTAGATCGAAAAGTCCGTGGCAGATTATTCGTATCCTACCATCAGCCAAAATTCAACTTAACCTTCTCCACAAGAAGACTCAAATTCAGCTGAAACTATTACAGACGGGGTACCCTGAACCGGAGTCCCAGTCCGGGGTGATCAACGCCATCAGGTCCTCCCTACACCTGCCCATAGAGGAGACTCCGCCCCTGGAGTACCAGACCGATGACGACGACGCACGGAGCCCTACGCATTCTGGTACATATAGTTATAGCATTAGCAATAGCATTAGGAATAAGAACAACACTATCAATAGCAATTGCTTAATTTGAATGGAAAGGAAACCTGGCTAATTTTGTACTAATTAAGTATCCAAGATATACTGAAACAAAAAAAAAACGACATTGAAATAAAACTATTTTTTACGGATTTTATCGCGATTTGGTTTAATTTTTACATTTTTTAACTTCCCGACGTTTCGATTACTTTACAGCTTTCGTGGTCACGGGGCGGACTCAACCCTATCGGTGTATCGGAATTTGGCCTCACATTTCATCAAAGCATTTTGAATTATTGTGACTTCTATTTTATCTCGAGTTTATTATGTCAAAGGGCTCAATTGTTCTTGTTATTATAAATTTTAGTCATTGTATATTTTGTCTACGTAAAGGAACGTCTATGGCATACTTTAACTTCACGTCCCTTGAGCCAATAATAAGGTACCATATCCAAATTAATGAGTTTTACCCCATAATCTTTTTTCTAGTAACAACAGATCAAAGACGACCCATAGACACAGACGAAACGGACTTCATATCCCAAATACCAATATACGAAGCCGCCGATGTAGAAATCCGTCAGAGTCCGGACAAGCCGAAATTATCCGACAGTTTGGAATCTCTCAACTCTCTGGAGAGCATAGACAGCGACCTCTATGACGAATTAAGCAAAGTGTCCATAGACAAGGCGACCCCGGCTGTGAGGAGTGGACTACCTGATCTGATCATATTTGACGCTCCTTCCACGTCTAGTATAGATGATTATCACACCATGAGGAGTGAAGTGGATACAGAATCTATTAATTCACAAAGTGGTAAGTAAATTTTACACATAATTCAATTTTTATAGGTGGTAGGTCCTTTGAAGGTCATTGTAGACAATTGTTGCTGGATATAAATTATGACTTTTGAGATCTGAATTCTTGACGTGATGAGTAATAAATGAATGGTCGGTAATAAATATGGACAAGATCATTGCTTAGAAGAGTTATAAAAGTCGATATGTAGATATTATTTATTTTAGCAGGACAAAGTGAATGCACTACATATGATGGTAAGCGCAGTGCAATGTAAATACAATATCCTCCGACTTTAAATGGTTTCCTGTTATATAAATAAATATGAATACAGGGGATGATTTCAAGACGTGAATGGCCTTCTTACCTGCTGTGTATGCTTGTTGCTATCTGGTCTAATGAGAATATTCTATCTCTAGTTTCGTCAAGGATTGTCCCTTCATCAAACGACACGCGTTCTTTTGTCACTTGTCAGTATAACAGTTTTTCCATCATTGTGTATGGAAGATTTTTATGGTATGTGAAGTCCGCCAACCCTCACTAGGCCAGTGTGTTGAATTATATGGCCTAACCCCTCGCAATCATCTTCTCGATTGGGCCTAACTTAAGCTGATACAGTACATTAAGGTAGTCTATCTGAGTAGATGCCAATATCCTTCCATCAGTCTTTATATCAAGTTGTTTGTTAGTTCAGTATCTAAGAGCCATGTCCCCTGTATGCTCTACATCTGGTGCTGCATTCTTCTTCTTATTCTTCCTAGTGCCTCTTTAGTGCTAAAAGTTGGTCGTCAGCTTCTTGTATTTTTCCCTGTCTTTAGTCAGGTGGAATAGTTGTTCAACGGTGTTGATACCGGTCCACTCCCTGATGTTTCGCAGCCACGATTTTTTCCTTCGTCCAGCACGTCACTTCTACCTTGCCCATAATTATTAATTGGAGCAGCTTATATCTTTCGTGCCTAAGTACGTGGCCGAGATATTCCGTTTTGCGCTTTTTGATGGTTTGCATCATTTTCCGGGGCATACTGACACGCCGGAGCACGATATCGTTTTTTACTTCCTGCATCCAACTGATGCGCAACATGCGACGGTAACATCACATTTCGAATGCCTCTAGGCGCCTTGTAGGGTCGTCTTTTATGGTGCTGCATACCATAGAGATTTTTAAGATTTGGATCGGCTCCATGATGTTTGTTGTGTGTCTCGTGTCTCCTACCCCCTCGCTGGGTGCGGGTAGCTACATGTTGGAATGCCTCCATGCTGTAGTTGTGTGTCTCGTGTCCCTTAACCCCTCGCTGGGTGGGGGTAGCTACATGTTGGAGCGGCTCCATGCTGTAGTTGTGTGTCTCGTGTCCCTTAACCCCTCGCTGGGTGGGGGTAGCTACATGTTGGAGCGGCTCCATGCTGTAGTTGTGTGTCTCGTGTCCCTTAACCCCTCGCTGGGTGGGGGTAGCTACATGTTGGAGCGGCTCCATGCTGTGGTTGTGGGTGCAGCGTCGCTGTGTGTTGGCGGCGAGGGCTACGTGTTCGTGGCGGCGCGCTGGCTACACGCGGCGGCGCGCGCGCACGACGCGGCGCAGCACCGCGCTGCCTTCGCGCACTACAAGCGAGGCATCGAGATCATGCTGCGCGGAGTACAGAGTGAGTGCACCACACTGATACTATTCTTACTAGTGCCATTATAACTGCAGAAAATACAGAATTACTACATACTACTGCTGTTTCTACTGTAACTGTTCAAAGTCTTACGAGTTCCTTATCTATTACTCCCATTTCTGATGTTTCGGCTCCTGTTACTCCTATTTCTACTATCCTTGTTGCTACTACTGCAAATTCTATAATTCCTTGTCCCGTTATTTCTAATGTTGCACGTTGCTTCGGACGCCTTCTATTTACTAATTTTAATCTTAATTTTATTTTTTTAAACTATTATTTTTCTTACCATTTTTATTTCTACTATACCAATTGCTAATTTGCCTGCTTCAATAATATTACTCTATTCTATACCGATGCCAACTTTCTCACTCTAGTATTTTAATACTTCCTATTATTATTCTCACCCCTACTATTTCTACATTTCTCCTTTCTTTATTAGTTCCTGCTTCCTCCTTGGTTAATAAAAAAATACTTTATCGATATAATAGTTCCTTAGATTTGAAATAAAACTATTTTTAACGCATTTTATCGAAGATTTGGTTTAATTTTTACATTCTTTAACTTCCTGATGTTTCGATTAGTATACAGTTTTCGTGGTCACTGGGGCGCACTGAGGTATAAGTCATCCGCTCAGTGACGGTTATAATTTTTAAAACAAATTTTAAAAATCATTTAAACTCTTTATCGATACTCAATAAATTTACCAAGTATGCCATGTAAAATTTATCTGAGTCATGCTTAAGTACTTAGTATTATTAATTTTAAATATTTGTAAAAGTAAACGATGGATATCGATGAATCGATGAATTTTAGCAAACATATACATATCTGAACCTACTATTTGTCCCGATGTAAAATGTCGAAGAAATGGTTCATTTTTAGATGCGTTACAGAGATTATACATACATAATATATAAAATCTGCCGTTTGATAATAAATAACTTCGTCAATTTTCGACGGCTCGTAAAGAAATAGATCGTTGACCTCAAAACACTTTATCTTATTTGTACGAATAAGATAAGGACGAGATAATATGCTAAAAAAGTAGGTCATCCGGTAATTTTGCATTATTAAGAAGTATTTTTAAAGCAAAAAGATAAAAATAAAATAAAATATTGAAAAGATTCCTGATAAAATCTGTAAGCAAGTTTGATATTTGTTTATAAAATAAACATGTATTTGATATTGTTTAAATATTTACTGTTATCGATTTGTTAGTAATTTATATTATCTTTAATTAAGGCAATTGATAATGTTGACAAGCGTAGCGGGTAGCGGTTTAAAATTAGTGACTTATTTACTAGATAAGATGTCTTTTTTGGATCTAGTATCCAAAACAATATTGCTTGGATAATTATTTATAATTGCATAATCCTTACATTTTAAATGTTAAATGTCAAGTAAATTGGTACGACTTTGGAACCGTGTATTTCGTAAACGCAATAGTCAATTAAATTAAAATTAAGCATAGTCAAAGCTAATATTGTTATCTAAAATAATGACACATCGCTACGTGTCATCTTTTGGGCTCAACGATGTAAATAAATTGGGCATATCCAAATAAACTATTAGTCATACTTGTTTTATCGGCGCAGTTGGTTGAGAAGTCGTGTGTGAAACGAGAGGTCGCGGATTCGATCTCCACACCGAGATAAAATATATTTCTTGAGTTGTGGGATTAAATAATTTTTGATACCCACGACACAAAACTTATTACTGTAGGTTTAGAAACTGTGTGATTGTACGGCGGTTTTTAATTATTAATTAATTATTGCTATAGCCCTCGTTACCTCTTACTAATAATCTCAGGGCTTTAAGATAAGCCCGTGTTATCCATATCAGTTCAACAAGAGTGGTGATTCAAACTAGTAGTGTAACGATGGACTTTGTGCATCTCAGCCATTATTTCCAACAACACAACAAGCGCATGGAGACAGATCGTAAGATTTACTATTATTATACTATGTAGCTTAGTAGGCAGCCAGCCGTGGAGCAGTTGGTTAGACGCCTGCTGTGAAACGTGAGGCCGCGGGTTCGATCCCCGCACCGAGACAAATGGTGAGGTCCACAAATATTTGTCTCGGGTCTGGGTGTTGGTGAGACCGAAAAGTCTCTCGTAGTTTCTGATACCCAAGTCACAAGACTTAATTAATCGTAATGTGGAGTCAGGACTATGTATATGACTGTTTTATTTATTTATTATTATAGATTAAGGGTATATCAGGCCGACAAAATTGTGTCGATCGATATGAAATAGCCATCATGTATAGGTGAATACTATATGAAACAAAGAAACAACGATATATGGACTGTTTTGGACTATTCATTAGGAGCATTGTAATCGCTTTTTTATCTTTATATGAGTCTGCCTAATAGAACGTAGCATTCCATGATTGTTCTGTGAAAGTATCGATTAAACTAATGATTCTTTGTAGTATTTCTGTGAAATATTGTCAATTATTCGATTAATCACTAACTTTCCATCATATAGATATACTATTTAGACGCCTGATGCGATCATAACGCGATCATAAGTTATTTGTTTACTTGTAGCTTGTACTGTGTACATCATATTATATGAAATATACAGGGTATATCAAGACCGCGACCGAAAACGAAGCCAGGTGGTAGTATTAGTGACTTCAGACAAAAAGCAATGAAAAATTTCGTAAAAAAAATCGTCAACTTTTTTTTGGTAATTTTTTACTTATCGTCGTATTTGGGTGATAAATACATAGTTTTCCTAAAATAATTATGTACACCTTTTTATTTTTTAAGACACAATGGTACGTTAGGGTTTAAATTACTATTTTCGCAATAACTAGGTATTTACTACCCAAAAACAATGATTTTCAAAAAATTGCAAAAAAAAAAACTGTCGCTTATTTTGCGAAATTTTGATTTGCATTGTGTCTGTAACCACTAAAACTACCACCCGGCTTAGTTTTCGGTCGCAGTCTTGATATACCCTGTATAATTAGGGTAATGTTGTTTTTAATTCCAGTTTTAATTGGAAAATGTAAATTCTGTCAGGCAAAATGTATTTAATTATGAAACCACATATTGAATTACATAGCTAGAAACAATTGGCCCGTCATTCATTACAAATATGTTAGAATCAATCTGTGTACGCTAGAACACATTTGGTGCTGGATTGGTGAAGTAAAAGATTTTTCTTGAGTTTTTTCTGATTTCTTTATTCGTTGCTTTCTTGAGGTAAGGCCGCCGACGACTGTGTCGAACCACCCCCTTCAGACCTTCACAAACACGGGTCCTCTGTGATTGCAGAGGCCCCACGTTGCGGAAACACTACCTAGGCTTAACACCTCCGAGTGTGGTCTATCCAAGCGACCCGTAAATACGGAGTCGTTCCTTGGTAAAGTCCGATGCGAGATCGGACTTTCAGTGGCTTCATGTGCACATGTCGATCTCGCTCGGAGCGAGATCCTTATACCGAGGAGTTCCCGCAATCGGCCCTCCCGTCCGTAATTTGGGACGAGGGGACCGGCTGGCGGGGGAGGCAACGTGTGACTGGAGGGGCACGGGTCCATAGTGAGGCGCGAGCGAGGTCGGAAATTCCCTAACCCTACCACCGCTTCGGAATGTGTTATGGCTGAGTAGAAGAAGCGGCGCAACAAACTTTCAGCAACACCTATGCTTGACCTTGCTCGCTAACCGGGCGGGCGTCAGCCGCCCGCTCGGTTCTCACCATGTGTCCAGTGCGTCTCAGTCACGTCGTTGTGTTGGTGGGTCAGGATCCACAGTTCCGGAATTCACTTCCGTGAGGAGCTCGCGGGGGAGCGCCCGGCCGTCCGGTGGTCGCGCGTGATGTGGGGCCAAGTTCTGGAGGTGACTCCATTCCGAGGCGTCCGCACGCGCGAACATGGACTTTGTGAGACGACGGATAAAGTCGTCCACAGACTCGATGCGTAGGTCTCTCTCGATTGTGGAATTCCTGACACCGTGAGGGGCGTCCACGATTCTGCGGAGGGCCACCGATTGGACCCTCCGCAGTGCGTCCTTCTGGGACGGGCTGATGAGCGCGTACCAGGAGGCCGCCGCGTACGTGATGCGTGGGCGGATGTACGTTTTGTACACGCCCAGCTTCACGTTCAGAGGGAGGTTCGACGCGAGTATTGGCCGCAGTTTCGCGTTGGAAACTTTGCCACTATTGACAGCTCCCCTCGCATGCCTCGCCATGCGGAGGGCTCTGTCAACAGTGACCCCAAGATATTTAGCCCGAGTACCCCAGGGGATGTCCTGACCTAACATGTTTAGCGGTTTGACGGTTTTACCGCCCTTAGCTCTCATTTTCGGCCTCCTGAGTAGGAGGGCCTGCGTCTTGCCGACGTTCACCGCTAGTTTCCATTTGGAAAGCCAGGCGGGGAGGTCGTCAAGGTTACGCTGTATTTTGGCTGCAGCGCCCTTCTCCGATATCGACGCTGAAAACAGCGCGATATCATCCGCGTATAGCGCCAGCTTGACGTCATGCCTGACAGGTATGTCGTCAGTGTAGAGCGCATATAGCGTTGGAGAGAGGCAGCTCCCTTGCGGGACTCCAGCGGCTATGGGCCGGTCGCGGGAGAAATTGCCTTCAACCATGACGTGAAAGCACCTATCCGTGAGGAACGATCTGATCACCTTGCAGACTCGCCGGGATGAGTCTGACAGGGCGACCTTGTAAACAAGGCCGTCATGCCAGACTCTGTCGAACGCCTTCTCCATGTCCAGGAATACTGCGACAGTGTTCTCACGCTTATTTTTGGCCACCGTGAGGTAGTGCAGTACCCTGGTCAACTGGAGAGTGGTAGAGTGGTCGGCACGGAACCCGTATTGTTCCTGCCGAGGAGTCAAGATTGGCGCGAGGTATGAAAGTAAAAGTTTCTCGAACACTTTGGAGGTGTTCGGGAGCAAAGTAATTGGCCTATAACTATCGGGTCGTAGGGGGTTCTTTTTAGGTTTGGGAATCATGATGACTCTCCCGGATTTCCACCGTTGCGGGAAATGCCCCGTGCGCAAGACGCCATTGAATAGGCGCGTCAACGCCACCACGGTCTTGTGTGGTAGATGTCGAAGCGCGCTATTCGGAATGCCGTCCGCGCCCGGAGCCTTCCTAGGCTTGGTCCGGGAGATCATGTCCCGCACCTGCCTAGGCGAGAAGAAGAGAGGATCCTCCGCGGGCGGTATTGGCTCCGCAAAGTACTCCTCTAGGTACCTACCTACTTCGGTCTCGTGACCGGGATGCGACGTGGGGTTGAGTTGAAATTGGCGTTCGAGGTGTTCGGCGAAGATCTCTGCGCGATCTTCGGGTCTATACCTAACCGTACCATCGGCGTGCAGAAGTGGTCGGACTGGTTCTGGAGTGTTAGTCATCCTACGACACAGACGATGGAGGGCGGGCCAATCGCCCACCACGGTGTCCAGGAGACTAGTCCAGCTGTCAGCGTTGAACGCCTCGATTTCGGCCTTCACCCTGTCTGACAGACGGTTGAGCTTTGTTTTCAGACGCGGGCAGCGAGTGTGTTGCCACAGAACGCGGAGCCTCCGTTTCTCCACAATGAGATCCCGCACGTTGCGAGGGAGGTCCGGTTTCCTACCCGCGGCTGACTGAGGTATCTTCGATGCCTCGAGGGCGTCTTGGATCCTCGAGATGAGGTCGTCGGCGAGACCGTCAACGTCTGCAGCAGTGGTGACGGGCCGAGTCGGTGTGTTAGTGTTCAACATTTCTGCAAATGTGTCGAACCAAAAACCCGGCTCCATATTTATATGATTTTGCGGTAAACGTAAGCGGCGCTCTGATTGGCTAGCCAATCACAGGGCCTACTTATTAGCCAATAGGAGCGCGGCTGTATGTTAACTGTCGGGCGGCGTTACCGTAGGGAGAGCCATCGTAACAATTAGGCTCTTAACTATTCTAAATACATATTTACTATTATATAATTAATACTGTTATGTACATTATTATAAGCGTACGTATACGTTAAAATCAAAATTTATTGTACAACGATAAGTTATTAGATACTATCTCGTACATAATATACATTATCAGACACTATCCCGTACACAATCACTATATTTAAAACAACTACAGAACGCTTAAAGGATTGTTGTTTTGTCTTTTTCTTAGTTCGTCTGTCTGCAAAGATTTTTTATTTCTCTGAGAAAAGCGGGAACTTATCAATTTGAATTTAATATCAAATACGTAAACCTCAAAATCAACTTTCTGAATAAAGTTAAAAATATGTCCATTTTAGTTCAATCACAGTTTAATAGTAATGCTTGGTGAATTATCTATATATCTATATCTATATCAGCCCATATACGTCCCACTGCAGAGCACGGGCCTACTCTACAATCGATAGAATCGATTGAGAGTGGTTAGGCCATATAGTCCACCACGCTGGCCTAGTGCGGGTTGGCGGACTTACATACCGTAGAAATTCTTTAAAATCGCTACGGTATGCAGGTTTCCTCACGATGTTTTCCTTTACCGTTAAAGTGCGTGGTGATTGACTATCAATACACACATAACTCCGAAAAGTCAGAGGTGTACCCTGGGATTTGAACCCGCGACCACCGTGGACATGTAGGCAGCCGCGTCTGGTCCGTTACCAACAGGCCACCACACACTTTTTTTGGTGAATTAACCTCAGTTTAATCACCGTGTAATCATGTTTAATTTGCAAGATAATAGATATTATGTTGAATCAACAAGTGCACTTAAGCTACATGTGTTATACTTGACAGTTTTCCGTAGAAGGAATGTTGATAAACATTTATTGTGAATCGTTTCATGGTCACTCTATCTTTACTCTATCGGCCTTATTCATAGATTTAAATCCTATTTTAGTTATCGAATGTTTTGTCCCTTTCGAACGACTTTGAAATTCAGTGTGAGCGAAGAAGACAAAACATTCGATAACTGAAATAGGTTTATAGGGCATACCTATACCAGAGTGACCATAAGTCCGCCACATAAGTCTATAGTTAATATCATATTAAAAGCATATAATGTAGCCTATTATATGCTTTTAATATGATATTAATATTGTTTTAGATATGAAAAAAAAAAACAGGACAAGTCTACCACTAACTGCCATTAATTTTTTTTTTGTATCTCACTCACTACTTACCCACATTATACCCAGCCTAAACCCATAATATGTACTAACAAGGGGCACCTTTATTGAGGGAATATTTTAACCCAGTCTCTCATTTTGATAGCTTCCTTGGGTTCGATCCCCGGACGAGACAAATGTTTGTGATAAACAGCTATTTACTTCGGGCCTTCGAAGGGCCGAAAAGTCTGATACCCGAGACACAATGTATCTTTGTGCGGGGTCAGGACTATGTATGTGACTGTTGGGTGTATTTATTTATTATAATTGCAGCCGATCCGGACCCGCAGCGTCGCGCATTAATTAAGGAGAAGACGCACAAATACCTCTCATACGCAGAGGCTATATACAAGAACCATTTGCAAGATGAAGAGGAGCAACAAGAAGCCGTCACCGTGAGTTATATTCACACACATTTCATGTTCAGTTGCTAGGTATAGATTTTCTTCTTAAACTCCTAAAATAAAATTTAAAAATTATATGCAGTAGTTATGAATAAGTGTTAAGTGTTTATATTGTCAATATATTTGATTACGACAACAATTCAGATCACCACACACAACGGTGAAGGGAAACATCGTGAGGAAACCTGCATACCATAGCGAATTGCAATAATTTCTATGGTATGTAAAGTCCGCCAACCCGCAATAGGCCAGCGTGGTGGACTATATCTAACCCTTCTCAATCTTACTCTCGACTGTAGAGGAGGCCCGTGTCCTGCAGTGGGACGTGCTGATACTGATACAGATAGTTTCTCCCCCATGTGCAGTCGTCATCCCCCTCCATCCCCCGTGGCGGCGTCCCCGCCCGTCTACTACGACGTGACGCCAGCGAGTTAGCCGCATACAGACTACTCGCCGTGCTGAGTAGCAGGGTCATGCTGGTGCTACACCGGGAACAGAACGCGTGCTACGCCATGAAGGTTAGATAACACTAACACCACTACACGAACACGATACAGTGACCACATTACAGAGAAAAAGTGGATAAAAAAAAAAAAATGTCATCAAGGTAAAACATACCTCTAATAACACAATGAAACACGTGGTGTTAAATGTATAATTGAACAGTTATGAAATGAATAATTTATTGAATAGGTAGAGCAGTATAAATATGTCGAATAATAAACGATCGGCACTTTTTGTGGTGGATAAACTTGCATTAACCATAAAATGCGGTACAATTACTTTACCGTGAGAAGCTGAAAAATTAGCCTATGTAGAATCATATTCATCATGTATGATCTAACTTACCATAATAAGTTACCCAAGGGCGGATCCAGGTTTCAAGTCAGGGGAGGGGGTCATATAGTTCTAAATAGTTGTAATCAGAATACTGGACGTACTCGAATTTGATTACAATTACACATTTAAAAGTAATTATTTAAAACTTTGTTACACCCGTTATACGTGAATATGTTTACGATTTTTTTAAGTGAAAATCAACGATATATTTTAAAAAACCTGTCAATCTAGAGTCAGCCCAGGGGGGGGGGGGGTCATGACCCCGATGACCTCCCCCTAGATCCGCCCTTGAAGTTACCATCAGGTGAAGGACGTTAGTCGCGAATCGGTGTTTAACACTTATGATTGTATCCACTCATACGAAGGATGAATCCGAAACGTGACCCTTTCCGTAGTTACGGGTTCTTTATCAGTATGTAAAGTGGTGGAAATACGTGCGAAAATGAATATACCATGTATATTAAATGTAACCCAGTTAATCCAGCAAATTAATAAATAATAAACAAAATTACAGGTGGTGCAAAAAATTCCAAACAATTTAACAGAATTCGACGAAGTTTTCCTTCAAAGGACGAGCGAGACTCGAGAACCGATTCTCCCAACAGACATCCCATACATGGTCACCCTACACTCGTACATAGAAACCGACAATTTACTATTCCTGGTCTTATCCTACGCACCGGGAGAGAAACTATTCGATTACATACGAAGATACTCCAGAACAACACCAAACACCCCGGCCCGGGAACCGAACCTGGAGAACGTTTTCCACGAGCCCAAATACGCTGATGTTGAAAACGAGAACATGACAGATGGAAAGACGGTTAATAATAATACCAAGAGTACTGACGATGTTACCGAGTTAGTCCAGAATTCTCAGAAACTGCTGAAGAATGTGGACCGGGTCCTGAGTGGTCCCAGCTGTGATGACCCTGAGTGTGATGGCTCCAAAGATGCACCCACGGTCAATGTCAAGGATATTGACCATAATAAGAATGATGGGGATGCCGCTGCGTGTCTACAGGTCAGTGTTTTTAAATAAATTTCTACGTTTTTAAATGTTAAATGTCAATGGAAAGTAGACCTTATTACTTTGTGTTTAGATTTGAAATACACCAGCAATATTTATGCCATTTAGTATGTAGCAAGGAATGACTGTTCTGTCGAATAAGGAATGTTTATTTATTGTCCTTAAATATATGATCGAAACAATAGATAGTATTAATGTAAGGCAAGGCCAAATAATGATAATGTGTAAAGAAATTACATTGTCGCATGTAGGTTTCCCTGATAACCCTTTTCGTTTATATCCGTAATAGAATTTGAACTGTATCTTCCGAGCATAAAGTATATTTTCAAATAATTCGTGCATGTGGGATATCCAGTCAAATGTCAGCCATTAGGAAGGCAGAAAAAGGTGGTACGGCTCCACCATATTATTTATATACAGAATGTGACCGAAAACGAAGCCAGGTGGTGTTACTGACTTCAGACACAACTAAAATGCAAATGCAATGAAACCAAACTTTTTTCGTAAATTTTTACTTATTGTCCTATTTGGATGGTAAATACATAGTTTTCCTAAAATAATAATTTAAGCACTTACGTACATTATTATTTTAGGAAATGTAGGTATTTACCACCGAAATACGACGATAAGTGAAAAAATAGTTTTTTGTGAGCGAAATTTTTAGTTGCATTGTGTTTATATTTTATAATGACTAAAACTACCACCTGGCTTCATTTTCGGTCATAGTCTGGATACGCCCGGCATAATAAACACTGTAAGAGTGTGTGTGTGTATATGTTCAATCGTCACTTCGCGTTCGATCCCCGGACTAAAACAAATATTTGTGTGATCCACAAGTATTTCTTTCGGGTCTGGGTGTTTGTCAGACCAAAGTCCTTGTAGTTCGTGATTCTCACGACACAAGAGTTATTGACGTTAGTGTGGGGCCGGGTGTATAGATGGATTGACTAGTGAGTGCGTGCGCAGGCCCCGCTGCGGCGCGGCGCGCTGCCCGCGTCGGCGCTGCGGCGCTGGGCCGCCGAGATACTCACCGCGCTCGAGAGCCTGCACAACTGCGGCGTCATATGCGGGTCAGCCACACTATATACATTATACATACCAATACTCATATGTAGCTCTAATTCATACATACATACATAAACTTTTTGACAGCCTCCGTAGCGCAGTTGGTTAGACGCCGGCTGTGAAACGAGAGGCCGCGGGTTCGATCCCCGCACCGAGAGAAATGTTTGTGCGGCCCACAAATATTTCTTTCGGGTCTGGGTGTTTGTGAGACCGAAAAAAGTCTCTCGTAGCTTCTGATACCCACGACACAAGACTTGATCTTAGTGTGGGGTCAGGACTATGTATGTGACTGTTGGGTGCATTTATTTATTTATTTATTTAAGAAAAAAGGGGTGGGCAAAGGCGCCATTGGGATGCCCACATTTCGCCTTGTATGTCCCACAATGTGATAGGGGGCGAGCCTATCGCCATATCGGGTACAGATTCCTGACTCCGTGCTGATAATGAATAAAAAAATTCAATATTACTTTGCCTGACCCAGGACTCGAACCCAAAGACCTCAACTTTGTAATTGTACTTCAGTATAACAACGTCACCGTCCTAATAGTTCTAATTCGACATTTATTCATTTATTTATTTTTCAGCCATACACAAAGTTGTGATCCGACAGTAATGTAGTATTTGTCTTGGGTTCAATAAATAAAGGTTTAGCAAAAATTTGACTAATCACATTGAATGATTTAAAGATATAAAATGTAATATAAATTTGAAAAAATACCAAATGAAAATGAAAATGAAAATGAATTTTAAATAAATGATTCATATAGTAAATCTTATGTAAAGTAATAAAATGCCATCAAATTTTACTATATTATCTAAGAGACGAAGCAAAATTAAGAGCAAAGCTGCTTAAATATTTACATACATACATAAACTCACGCCTTTATCCAAGAAGGGTTGAAGATGGATAAATCCAATATCACTGTCCAACCCGGGATTCGAACCCGAGACTTCAGCTTTGTACAACTACGCCACCGAGGCTCAAAGATTTATTGATTTAAATAATCCATTATTTCCACTTACATACAACTAATCAAAATTGTAATGTATACCCCAGGGATCTCAGCGCCTCGGACGTGCTGCTAGGTAGCGGCGGCCACGCCCTGCTCACGTACTGCGTGCGTCACCCGCACCCCCCGCACACCCCCCTCCCCCCTCTCCCCCCGTCCAGTTGCGTCGTGCACCGCGCCCCCGAGGCCGCGCGCGCGCCGCCGCACCTCGCCGCCGCCGCCGACTACTGGAGCTACGGCGCGCTGCTCTACGCGCTGCTCACGGCCACGGTACGTAGTAGGTACCGCCTCACTGCTCTCGCATGTGGGAGAGATCGCCAGGGTAGGTACCACCGCAATGTCTATTTCTCCAAATAGCAGTGCAAGTGCACTGTTACTACTAGACAGGCTCGGCAGCAGTTGGTTACACGCCGCCTGTGAAACGAGAGGCCGCGGGCTCGATACCCGCACCAAAACAAATATTTGTGTTTCGGACCTGGGTGTTTGTGAGACCGAAAAGTCTCTCGTAGTTTCTGATACCCACGACACAAGACTCGATCTTAGTGTGGGGTCAGGACTATGTATGTGACTGTTGGGTGTATTTATTTATTTATTTATTGTGTTCCGGTTTGAAACACATTGTAGCCAGAGTAACCACTGGACATATTGACTTAACATCTTATGTCTCAGGATGGCGAGCGCAGTGGAATGTCAAGCATTACCTTGTAATTCATGGTGTTGTTTGGTTTTGTTACTGTCCATGAGCGGTAGTATCGCGTACCATTAGGCGAATGGCATGCTTGTATCGCCATTCATTGCAATAAAAAATAAAAAAAATAAACCATATGTTCCTAACCACCCCGGGTAACATTGTACCAATTTTGAAAATGAACTGCCTGGTAGTTTCGTCAAAAATCGATTAACGCGATTTAAGTTTTCAAGGCTTTTGGTCAACCCGTATAGGTACGAATCTTTTTAAGGCTAACGTAAGTTGCCAAACCGAACTGAAGTTTAGCTAAGCGATAAAATTATTCGTATCTATATGGGATGTCCAAAAACTAAAATTTTTGACAATAAATCATCTCCGGTTTTTTCCAAATTTTATACAATGTCTTCTGGGGTGAAAAAAAAGTGGGTTAAATAAAATACAATATGTCAACATCAACCTGTATAAATAACTTGTTATAACTGAAAGAAAAAAAAACTAACATAGAAACATGAAAAAACAACAATGTGTTTTGTTGTTTCAATGAAACTAAAAAAAAATAAGACCGCCATGTAACTGCATAATCGACATATTATACAATGACATATTAGACAGCCTCCGTGGCGCAGTTGGTTAGACGCCGCCTGTGAAACGAGAGGCCGCGGGTTCGATCCCCGCACCAAGACAAATGTTTGTGAGAACCACAAGTATTTGTTTCGGGTCTGGGTGTTTGTGAGACCGAAAAGTCTCTCGTAGTTCCTGATACCCACGACACAAGACACGATCTTAGTGTGGGGTCAGGACTATGTATGTGACTGTTGGGTGTATTTATTTATTTATTTATTAATGTGATATAAACGATTCACTGTATTCATTAACCTAAATATGAACTCTAACATTCTGATAATGACATGGACTTATTGCACCAAATGATAAACAGTTAAAGACATTCATATATGGACTTATTCAATTAGATTAGATTCAATAAATTTATTCTACCTTCATTGACTTACATTTTATATGATTATATCCCTTTTATTTTTTTTTATGAGAATATATTATGTTTAACTATGAATAATGTAATATTAACGAATATTTTATATTTTCAGCCACTATGCCACTACCACAGATCCGGCTTCACTTCTCACACAATACTGCACATACCTGAAGGTTTGAGCATCGAGGAGGAATCCATTCTCACACAAGTAAATTAAACTTGCTTATAAATGTTCTCCTAAATAATTTTCCTTAGCATTTCTTATTTATGTTATTGTATAGGACAGGCAAAAAAAATATTTCTTACTTAACAATGATAACCATCCGATGCCCATTTATGCATTCATACATCATGAGAGCTGAGGGAAGGTGAATATCTAGTTTTTGCGAAAAAAAAATTTATGTAAACCCTTACTTACTTGCTTTGACAGCCTCCGTGGCGCAGTTGGTTAGACGCCGCCTGTGAAACGAGAGGCCGCGGGTTCGATCCCCGCACCGAAACAAATATTATATGTGTGATCCACAGGTATTTGTTTCGGGTCTGGGTGTTTGTGAGACCGTAAAGTCTCTCGTAGCTTCTGATACCCACGACACAAGACTCGATCTTAGTGTGGGGTCAGTACTATGTATGTGACTGTTGGGTGTATTTATTTATTTATTATTTATTATTATTTATTTACTTACCATTGCGTCTTTAAAAAAAGGTGTACATTATTAATATTTTAGGAAAACTATGTATTTACCACCCACATACAACAATACGCAAAAAAAAAACTCGCTTTTATGCGATTTTTTTAATTGTATTGTGACCGAAGTCACTAATACTACCACCTGACTTCGTTTTCGTTCGCAGTCTTGATATACCCTGTACAAAAATAAAGGTGATTTTAATTTCACAGCTACTAACATACGAGCCGACAGAACGTTTGGGTGGCGGCAAAGATGGCATCGATGAGATCAAACGGCACCCATACTTCAAGCACATCCACTGGCAACGAGTGTACGACACCTGGACACCGCCCGACTGACACGCGACACTCACTACAGACACCGAGGGTACCTACACGCACGAGGTGATGGGGTTCGATACCCCGGTCAAGTAAAAATAAACTCTGGTCATAATCACATCATAGCTAAGCAGAAATTCATAATAATGGGAGGTTTTAAACAAGACTTGGTTGGTAAAAATGTAAAGATAACTCCTATTTTATAATTTTACCATATTTATGTATAAAACTGATTTAATAACTTGTTCATTGTCAAATTCTAAAGACAATGATTAAGTTTTATATCTTTTTGAAAGTATTGTACGTAGATCTTAATTTATTGTTCCCTCTGCACTAATACACGCATTTTTGTAATCACAATATCACTTCAGTAAACAAAAGAAAGAAGTTTTTTGTAAAAGTATAAATGGTATGTGAAACTAAAATTAAGTACTAAAGACTCTCAATAGATGGCGTGAATAACAACTAAAGACTTAATTAATATCAAAATTTGTCGATAGAGGGCACTGTTTAGATTATTCCAAATCTTAGCATTTTTAAGTGTTTGTAACGTAAATAGATCTTATGTTTAATTATATTAATTCCTTCTTATTTATAACCATAGTAATTTCTGTCATCAATATAGTACTTAGAAGTTTGAAGTTTTTCAAACACGCAATGTAAAGTCTAATTTATTGTCAGAACGAGTCGTTGACCCCTAACCACAGCTGATTTCATATTTATTACATTGCGTTATCTATAAAGTATCCATAGATGGCTTATGATCCTAATTATGAAGTGTTGTTAATATTAAAGCTTTGTGTTGAATGTAAAAATATGTTGATTTTCTCCTGATTTTTGTTGCATATTAGTCATCTAATGCTGTCCTCTTACAGTTAAAATTTTAGTACTTAACTTTACGATCACGAATAATAGTTTTCGAGTTCAGCCTTACATAGTATAAAATAGTGATGTAACGAATGTTAGTTTTCTCACATTCGCGAATGCGAATGCGGATGCGAATATTCATATCTAACATTCGCGAATACGAATGCGAATGCGAATGTTGTTTATCAAAATTATTATTTTTAAAATTTAACATTCCTTTACTTACACAGTCAGGTCATAAGTATTGTCACACAGTAAAAACTTTTCTTTTAGAATGCTGGCCACAAAAAAGTTTATTGAATTCGAATTCAAATTTTTTTTTTTTTTCAAATTCAAATTGTTCGTGAAAATAAAAATGTATACTTTTTAGAATTTTACTCATTTTTAAATATGGAGTGGACACTTAAAGAAGACCGTGTTGCAGTTATTGCGTTGCATCGTTGCGGTTACGCGCCATTTCAATTTTTTGACATACAAAAAAATTTGAATATAACCAAAAGATTCGTTTATCGTACCATCAAACGATACAATGAAGACTCTAGTGTAGATGACAGGTCAAGAAGTGGTCGCCCTCGGTCTGTTAGGACTCCAGCAGTGATAAAAGCTGTGAAGGCGCGAATTCAAAGAAATCCCAAACGTAAGCAGAAACTGTTGGCCCTTCAGATGGGGTTAAGCAGAACCACGGTGAAAAGGGTGTTAAATGAAGACTTAGGGCTTCGGGCATATCGAAGAAAAACAGGACATCGTTTGAATGCTCGTCTAATGGACCTGAGACTGAAGAGATGCCGCGCTTTGTTAAAGCTGTACGCGGGAAAAAAATATCGGGAAATTCTTTTTTCGGATGAAAAATGTTTACCGTAGAAGAGAGCTACAACAAACAAAATGATAAGGTGTACGCACACAGTAGTGAAGAAGCGAGCAACCGTATTCCGCGTGTCCAACGAGGTCATTTTCCATCCTCGCTCATGGTATGGTTGGGAGTTTCTTATTGGGGCTTAACAGAGATACATTTTTGTGAGAAAGGTGTAAAAACGAATGCAGTTGTGTATCAAAATACAGTCCTGACGAACCTTGTGGGACCTGTTTCTCATACCATGTTCAATAACAGGCACTGGGTATTCCAACAAGATTCGGCGCCAGCTCATAGAGCGAAGAGCACACAAGACTGGCTGGCGGCGCGTGAAATCGACTTCATCCGGCACGAAGACTGGCCCTCCTCCAGTCCAGATTTGAATCCGTTAGATTACAAGATATGTCAGCACTCGGAGGAAAAGGCGTGCTCAAAGCCTCATCCCAATTTGGAGTCACTCAAGACATCCTTGATTAAGGCAGCCGCCGATATTGACATGGACCTCGTTCGTGCTGCGATAGACGACTGGCCGCGCAGATTGAAGGCCTGTATTCAAAATCACGCAGGTCATTTTGAATAAACTTTAGTGTCATAAGAATCTATGTTTTGTTAAGTTCATGTTGGTATATAAATGGTTACATAATGAATAAACTTGTTTCAATTATTTTATATTAAATATGTGACAGTATTTATGACCTGACTAGGTAGTTTTACTTAGTAAGAATTAGAGTTAGAAGAGTTTAAGTTTAGGAAGCCAGAAATAGTCAACTGTGCTAATAACATATTGCCATTTAATTATCTTTAAAGTTTAAATCATAGAAACTTAGTATAAATATAAGTATAGTAGAAAAAATATTTAAAATAAGACCAAAGGTTAATTATTATCAATGTAGACATTAAAACTTTGTATGCTTAAAACCAAATAAATATTGTTTTCTTAATTGTAAGGAAGAAATTGTAATTTTATTTACAAGTAGGTATTTATTATTTTGTTTTCTTGAGTATGTTTATTAATTGCATTGAAAAATAATTGAAAATGAAGGTTTTAAAAATATAACATTTTGGATATTAAATGTTTAATTTTGGTTGATTATTTTTTATAACTGTTTAAATAGCATTTGGTTTTGTTAAAAAAAATAGAAGCTATAACTTAATAAGTACAGTCGAAAGACTTACGAGACGTAGATATTATCAATATTATAAGTAATTAAAAAATATGCTAATTATAATAGTTGTATTATTTTTCCAGAACCATCAAAATTTGTATAAATTTCCATTTTATTTGTCAAAAACATTCGCTAAACATTCGCTTCGTTTCTTGCGAATACGAATGCGAATGCGAATGCCAAAAAATATGCGAATATTCGCGATTCGCGAATGCGAATGCGAACATTCGTTACATCACTAGTATAAAATAAGTAGACTTTACAAATAATTGTGATATGAATTTGGGTAGAGTGTGGTAGGTTTTGAATGTAAACTTTTTAAAGACAAAGTGAATTTTATAAGAGTATAATGCGTATTTGTATGTAATATTATTGTGTTGTTCCTGTAGTTGGTATCGGTTTTCTATGGACGCCTCATAAAGGTAAATTATATTAAAAAAAATACCGTTCACTAGTGAAAATAAATATAAGATTTTATTTAATAACACCAACTTGAATAAAGTTTAGGAAGATATGTAGGTTTTCTTCCTTAAATGTATGGCAGTTTGAACTATTTATTTCATACTAAATGTTGTGTGCAGTGTGTTGTGAATGCAGAAACAAATCCTATACAATTTTACTGGCGAGAAATCAAGTTCAAAACATTTATTAAACAAAAGTCAGTTAAAAGGCAAGTTTTTCGTGTTCCATGCCGGCATAATGGTTTCGACCGACGAGAGAAATCTTGTATGCATTGTTCTTATGATTGGGAGCAGTGGAGAATTAAATAAAAAATAATTGTATGATGCGTCTATACTTAACGATAGTTTTATAAGAATGTGTGTGTAGTATTATGTAAATATCAGTAGTAGAAAGGATAGGAGAGTATTTTGTGACATTTAGTGTAAGGATTTATATTTATTGTTAAGTCACGGCATTTTTGTATTTATACGGTTTTGATTCGATGTTGCCAGGTGTGAAAAGAAAATTTAAAAAAGTTTGGAATGTTTTTAACTTTCTAATGCTAGTAAAAATAACTTATATTAATTAGATCCTATCTTATGATTATCTTGCCTTAATTCTTCTTCCAAAATCTATTGGCACTTATTTATGACTATAATTATCTATCCCTTCCTTTTTCTCTAAAATACCATTCATACAAAAATACTCAAATATGAATTAACAAAAGCTAAAAAGAAACGAAAACCTAAATATTTTCTCGGTTTTCCGTAAAATTACTTTTGAGTTTTTTTAAAACATCTGGCAACACCGAAAAAAAGGCGAAAATCTCAACATTGTAAAAAGAAATTAAAGTTTTGTTTAACAATCACGAGTACGGAAATTGATCTCAAGTGTACATTGTTTGGTATGTGTTGAATGTATTAAAATTATTTACTCGATTTGTTGTTTCTTGGTTTTATACTAATTCTATTGTGGTAGAATATTAATATCCGTCCGGACAACGACCGTCGCATGTAATGATGAAGCCTCCGTCTTTGACTTGGATTATAAATTCACTTCTCTTCTTTGGAAAGTTTTCTAACTTCTATTTATGTATTTGGCTGTGAAACGAGAGGCCGCGGGTTCGATCCCCGCACCGAGCCAAATATTTGTGGGCGCACAAGTATTTGTCTCGGGTCTGGGTGTTTGTGAGACCGAAAAGTCTCGTAGCGTCTTAATATGGGGTCAGGACTATGTATGTGACTGTTGTATTTACTATTTTTATTCCGTTTTTTATTAAATTCGTTGTGTTAAAGACGACCCAGTGTCTCCGTATTTTAATTGCTTTATAATTGGAAGTGTTAGATTTCTGTGGTTACAGACTCTACTTTCAGTGTTCGTTTTAATTTTCTGGATTTGATTCGTGTGGAAAATACTGTAATGGTGTGTGGTTTAGTCTGGACAGGTGTAGTGCAGTCACACATAAACAAATGTTAATAACAAATACTATTAATTCGAAGTTTGCGGTCCGTAATAGCGTTTTAAACGCCGGCAGTTGATTATGAATATTGCAATATGGCGGACAATGGACGCGAGGCAGGAAGTCACGTCGTGTCTGTGTAAGGAAACCTGGGACAATGCGTGAGTGATAGTTTGCAGAAATAATGTAAAATAAATGCTATATTCAATGCAGTGTCTGCCATTACAAAAAAAGTTTTGAAATTATGTTTTGGTGGGAAAGTTGCCAATTTGGTACTTGTGAATAGCAGGTACTAAGTACTACAAAAGTCTGCGTAAGGGAATCTAAAGGGATTTTGAACTAGTTCCTCGAATTGGAGATCGGCCATTAGAGACATGGCAATGGAGTAATACTACTATTTAAAAGGTTCGTTATCTAAAATATAAAAAAAATATTTTTGTAAAAAAATTAAGCAAATGAGAAATGTTTAAAACTGGGTAGTAAGTATATTTTCAGGAACTACAAAAAAAGGACTAGAAGAATAATGACGTCACTATCTTGCAAGATCATAATAGCGTGTGAAAGAAACAGTGACATGTACCTACTTCTATTTCAAAGATACCTTTAAGTACCTATATCTTTTCAATTTGCAATCAATTTCAATGCTGTTGAGGCAGAAATATATTCTTATAGATTTCTATAGGATTTACCCTATATAATGTACCATATTTCACAATTTATGCACACATTCGCATTAATAACATTCGGCTGAGAAAAGCAAAAAAATGCGATTCGTCAGAACGTGATCTCGCGAATTTTTAGTATTTGCAGAAAAAGTATATGTTATTTTCATTTATTGATATCGTTGATATAGCAATTTTTTATATAGATACTGCCTGGATAAACTAGTTAACGTTATTGAAAATGATTGTC
Organism: Deilephila elpenor; assembly: GCA_949752805.1. Lineage (NCBI taxonomy): Eukaryota > Metazoa > Arthropoda > Insecta > Lepidoptera > Sphingidae > Deilephila > Deilephila elpenor. Next base: position 599,476 of record OX457118.1, read on the forward strand.
AATGCGGTAATATCCGAATAGATTATCCAATATCCATCAGTGCCGGTTGATATTATCGTCCTGCTGGAAATCGGATAAATGCAGTCTGAACCCGGATGATAGGATGTACATCCGGTGTCAAACAAGCCGGCAAAATTGTGTCGATCTTCGATAGATCACTCTGTGTCTATCGACGCTGAATTTGTTAATTTGATTAGTAATTACATTACCGTGGGAATATAAATAAATAATGACTCAGTTTATTACTTCTAATACATACATACATAAACTCACGCCTTTATCCCCGAAGGGGTAGGCAGAGGTGCCACTAGGACACCCACATTTCGCCTTGTATGTTCCGTCCCACGATGTACTTCTAATACAACAAATAATAATTAAAAACTGAATAGTTGACATTAACTAATTTCAAAACCACGAAAAGTCTTTGCCTGTTGGTTTTTAAAGTTATCAAGTCTATCAATAGATGTCGCTGGTCTTCAAAATACGAAATTGTGTTCACCTTAATTCAAATTACTCTATTACTTAATGCCCCATTTGTAATGGCGCGTATAAATTGCCAATCATTTGAATATTATCTGGCATAATATGCTCTTGTATCCGCAACAGGTTGTTTCTTTATTTATGAGTTGTGAAACAAGAAAAAGTCCATAACTTAGTTACATCACTCACGTTTGATGATAAAATATAATAAACATTCTGAGCAGCCGACTCACTACCATGCAATACACATACCGACCGAGGCCACAACATTTCTTCTGAGGTGATCAACTTGTTGCACTGTGCACACACCTCACGACATTTTAGATCTTAAATCGTATATAATAAGATATAATCTCCTGTGTAGAAACAATCTCATTCATTTTATACCGAGTCGCTCGAAAATAAATCTTAATTTAAGGCTTTAGTTGTTTCAATGTCGTGAAGCAATGTTCGAAAGCCTTATAAGAAAATATAAATACAATAAGATTCTAATTGTAATTTTATCGCAACATAATAAAGTTTACTTTTGAATGCATTCAAGCGTTCGAAGGCTGTAATCCGGTTCTACAAGAAGTACACTGGATACACCTTATTTACGACAACTTACGAGCGTTCAAACTTGTTTGTGTAATAACTCGATCTACGGAGAATGCAAGAATTCGATTGGCTTCGAGCAGTGTTGTCTTTGCCACGAGAGGGCGCGTACATTGCGTCTGCGCTGTGTGAATTTAAAAAGTTAAATATATTCAGTGCGTGCTTTCTAAAACTAAAAATCAAAATAGAATATAATTACAGTTGTAATTGTGAATGTAAAAGTAATTGTTGTATGTTGGAGATATTTTCCAAGTGAAATAGTATTGGTGACGATTGGCTATAATACGGATATTTCTTACATTGTTTACATTCTAAATACATCGAACCTGTTCGAGTTGGATTTCCTATTCTAAGGTGAGTGTCGAGTATTGATAATACAAATGGATGGATACTACAATTTTCTAATGGTTTTAACGCCGTTTGTACGTCTGTGGCGGTTACTCAACCTCCAGTTATTTTTATGGCGACCAGTTTGATTCTAAAATTACCATAACAAAATTGATGGTGGTATTTTACATTTATATATAACAAAAATTTTATTTTTAGGTGTTGTAATTTATTAATTATTTATTGGTGCGTCCAGTATACACTCCTGGAAAGCGTAAAAAATAAAATATTTTTGTAATTACATTCTGCCGCAAGTGCATTGCATGAAAATTGAAATACCTCGACACGATCAATGAATAGTTAGGATTTGGTGAATGGATTTATTTTCTTATACGTGCGCTTTTTGTACACCGAAGATACCATGTTACTAATAATTACAGATCAAATAGTGTTCTTGTGGCATTAGAGAATTTCTTACAATCATGGCCCGTGGGATAGACATAAAAAAAAGGAAATGAGAAAGGGCAGATTCAGCCGAAATTATATTTATGGACTGTAAAACTTAGCTTGATAATTTTGACAGGTAACGCCTATAAAGTTACGCATTTTTTTTGTTACGATGTCATACAGATAAATACCGTACTTCATGGATGGGTACCGCCCCCTTAGAGATGTGCCACGCATAACGAATAACCGCAGACTATCAATAATCGGTTTTGAAATGAAAACAATACATAAAAATAAAAATAATTTGTTTCTTAATTGCCGAAATATGTTCCATTAACAGTACTGATTACATGATAAAATATGTGCATTGAATAAAAGTTACCCAGTCATATTTTTTGGTGTTATACTAGAAAATGGATATAAAAAATAGTATCTATTGACTCCATGACTGTAACAATAATATTTCTAGTCCGGTTAATCAACAAATAAATAATAAAATAAATAAAGAAGTTTAAAGAAATGATTTTATAAAATCCATACCTTAATCACGCGATTATCGATTACAAGTTCCAAAAAATAATAATCGAATAGATTCATTAACGATTATACACAACCCTCATCCCTACTGCGAGCTGTCAAAATTATCAAGCTAAGTTTTACAGTCCATAAATCCCTATCTGAAGATCGTTCTCGAATATATCAATCCAAATAAGAAAGAAAGAAGAAGAAAGAAAAAATATTTATTTGTAACAAGTAGCAATAACTAACAAAACAAATTTTATACATAGGTACAAACAGTGCTCGTTACAAAAACGGATCACACTCAGCATGTGCTGGTTAACCAGCGCTGGTCTTCCGTGTGGCCGTGACGTGATGTCACGGGCGTCAAACAAACAATTTGTAGCTGCTGACAAATAAACAAAAAAAAAATGTAAAAAGAAAAGAATAATAATTTAACACTTTGGATATACAATAGGTATGAAAATCCATAGGGACAACACAAGCGTCTAGCTAGGGGTACACGTTGGCGTTGCAATGTGTGGGCATCCAGACCCGTAGGAAACAAAACTTGCAGAAATTGAAAATTACATAATTATTTGAAGAAAACAATCTTAAAATAAAAAAAATGTGTGTGTGTATTAGTGTACACACGTAAGAAGTGAAACTTCTTTATGACATAATTTTTCGAAAAATGATCTACTATTTACAAATTTACAGAATTGGTAAAATAAAGCTAAATTAAATAAAGTTTAAGTTTAGGAGGGGGGAAATTTTTGAGGGAATTTGGGATTTCTATCGGGGCCAATTTGTAGCCCTCACCGAGACGGTTCCGAGGATACCAAGCTCGGTGGGTCCACGACCTTTATTGGCCGAGATAGGTTTAGGGGGGGGTGAGGTAAAAATTTTAGGTGGGGGTAGGGGCGGGGGGGGGTTAGGTTTCGTGGGCGGGCTATTGGGCACCTTAAAATATTTTTGGGTGGGGAAAGTTGTGGAGGGGAATTCGGGAATTCTGCTGGGGCAGGATTGTAGGCCTCACCGAGCCGGTTCTAATGAACCCAGGGTCGATGGGTCTACGATGGATATTGGCGGAGATAGGAAAAGGGGGGGTGAGGTAAAAATTTTAGGTGGGGGTAGGGGCGGGGGGAGGTTAGGTTTCGTGGGGAGGCTATTGGGCACCTTAAAATATTTTTGGGTGGGGAAAGTTGTGGAGGGGGAATTCGGGAATTCTGTTGGGGCAGGATTGTAGCCCTCACTGAGCCGGTTCCAATGAACCCAAGGTCGGTGGGTCTACGATGGATAATGCCGGAGATATGAGTGGGGGGGTGAGGTAAAATTTTTAGGGTGGGGGTAAGCGGGGGGGGAGGTTTCGTGGGGAGGCTATTGGGCACTGTTTTGGATTTAGGGTGGGGGAAGGCCAGAGGGGGGGTAAGGATCAAATTACAAAAAAGTGGGTGAGACTTAAAATTTTGGGTGGGGCTTGGAAACGGTTGGGGGTGTGGCTTACTGAAGTGGGTACTAATTTACTAAATAAAAAAAGATGGCGCGTAACGGAAGAATGTGACGCGTAACGAAAAATTTTTTCCAACCCCGATAAAGAAGTTTCACTTCAAAAATATTAATAAAAGTAAAATAATAACAAATAAAAATAACAACAATAATAATAAAATTACAATAAAATTACGCAGCAAAAATACTATATGTGAATTAATAATTTAAATAAAATAAAATAGTGAGAGTATTATTTTGAAAGGTGCATAATAAGCTATTTAAAAGGCACTGGTTTCATGGCGTAAAGTTTCATCAGTTATTTGATGAGCAAGAATAAATTTTATTATTTTTTTTCTAAAACCCATAACATTATGTAGGTCCCTTATTGGTGGAGGTATGTTGTTCCAACACATCGTGGCAACATAACTGAAACTTCCTCTAAAAGCAGCAGAGCTATGACAGCGTGTGGAAAGTTGCTTAGCACATCGCCGAGGCCCATAAGGTGTGTAGCTAGATGCCCAGGATAATAAGTCAAATGTGGGCGAGTCGGTAAATCTTTCACCCGATTCGTCTATTTTTGAGTTCGATCTTTAGATAGAGATCAAGATCGTTTATTAGTTTTGGCCGTATATAGAAAATAATAGAATAGAAGAATTAATTGGTGCCTAGTCTGTATTTATATAAAATGAGTTACGAGAGCACATGCAGTGGTATTCACTATTTAGCAAGGCAGTCTTTGCACTTGTAATCGGCGGCGTGGATCGGAATATCATTTTTAAGGCGTTGCACCTAAGGCGTTGCACAAATACTAAAATCATTAGAGAAACTATTCAGTGACATCAAAATAATCTCCATCTAAGATTTTGATCGGGATAAGTAGAAGAAAATGGGTTAAAAAATTAAGAATAGGTTAAATATACTAAGTACTGTATTTAGCCTTAATGCCCCCGCTTATGCATAGCCCACCACGTAGGTCTACCTTCAAATGTCTTCAGACAATAGATTTATTAACGATGTTTTTGTTTAACGTCAGCACATAAGAATTATTCGAGTTAAATCAACTAATATCCGTTTCACATGTCCTTACCAAATACGTCAATTAGCTGTGATTTAGCTTTATAGCTATTAGCTATGACTAATATTATCCGCAAAACCACGACCAAAAATTAAATTACCTACATGTTCATTTAATCTTATTTTTATAGGTCAAACTCATATCCTGTATTGGAAGTCGTAAAATTGGTATAAACGCATAATAATTATGCGGCAATTCAGCTTTATAAGGTGGTAAAAATAATCTCGCAAATGGTAGGATATTTGTATCCGCCCTGGTACCGACGACCAAATATGACGGTAACAACTGATCATCGTGACCCCTATTTATGGGCCGAAGGTTTCAGCCTGTGTAGATCTGGTTTGGATCAGACAGGCGTAAAACTCACGTCGTTTTCCCAGAAGGCGTAGGCAGACGTGCTGCTACTAGGAGCCCTACTTTTCGCCCTGTATATTTCCACAATGTCAAAAGGGGTGACTCTTACGCCTGGCGAGCACAAATTCCTCACAGCGGACTGATAATGAATAGAAAATCCGATATCACTTCGACCGACTCAAGACTCGAGCCTGAGACCACAGTGTCATATACGTACCGTAGTACAACTGCACCACCGAAGCAGTCACTGTAGTCTTCACCATACCAGTCTTCGATCAACAACATACTAGTATATAGAAATAAATAAAAAAGAACATTAAAAATCTTACCGAATCAGCGAACAGTAGCATTACAATGATAATTTCATCACAAATGTGTAATGTGCGCTAGAGACCGCGGAACTAGCTGTCACTTGCGTAATGAAATCTGCATAGAGGCACGTAACGAGGCATTAGCTGTGGCCTGAGGTTAGGTAATGCACATCAGGTACGGTAATTATACTAGTTACTTAGATAATTAGGAGTTATAGGACTTGCTTTTGGTGATAGGCATGGTTTTATAAAAATAAATACTTTTACTGGTAAGTCTCTCATTGAGAGGCCGCCTGGTTAGGTACTATCGTAATGTCTATTTCTCCCGCAAAACAGCTGTAAATGCACTGTTGTGTTCCGGTTTGAAGGAAATTGCAGCCAGAGTAACTACTGGACATATTGAGACTCAACATCTTATGTCTCAGGATGGCAAGCGCAGTGAAGTGCCAAGCTATGCCTTGTTATTCATGGTGTTGTTTTCTATTGTACTGTCCATGAGCGGTCGTATCGCTTACCATCAGGCGAACGGCATGCTCGTCTCGCCATTCATCGCATTAAAAAAAAAAGATAGTGGTAGTGCCCCGGTCGAGCCGACCCATTCATACCGCATTCCACCTTGGCTCCACCGCTTTGAAAAACTACATAGATTTTTAGTTTTCTTGTTTGTCGCTTAACTACGTTCCTTTCTACATTATATCGCAGTAGTTAATGTTCCAAGGCCGGCGTGGTATTTCGCGGAACTGAGCCTTTCCTACGTTTGTTTTATTCGCGTAATTGTGGGGTGGGATTGTGTGATTTGCGGTCTCTGTGGTCGGTGTACTGTTCATAATATTTGCTAGTTCAGCTCCTGTCTATTGGTTTAGGTTTTGTCAGAATTTTTCGGCAATAACAATTACAATTTTCATAGACGCTGTGATTGGTTTCTACTCGACAATTTTCGGCCCCATCGTCTATTCGCGTTATATGCCCTACCTACATCATCACATGAACTACTAATTAATAAAATCCTTTCAATCTATTGACAGCCTCCGTGACGCAGTTGGTTAGACGCTGGCTATTAAACAAGAAGCCGCGGCGCGTTCGATTCCCGCACCGAGACAAATGTTTGTGTGATCCACAGGTATTTGTTTCGGGTCTGGGTGTTTGTGAGATCGAAAACTCTCTAGTTTTTGATACCCACGACGCAAGACTATAATCTATATGTAGTGTGGGATCTGGTGTAGTTATACTACGGTACGATTACAAAGCTGAAGTGTCGTGTTCGAATCCTGGAGTGGGGCAAAAGTGGTATTGGGTTTTCTATTCATTATAAGCCCGGAGTCGGGATTCAGGAATTTGTGCCCGATATGGCGATGGGCTCGCCCCCTATCACATTATGGGACGGAACATACAAGTCGAAATGTGGGTGTCGTGGTAGCACCTCTGCTTACCCTTTCTGAGAGAGAGGCGTGAGTTTATGTATGCATGGATCAGGACTATATATGTGACAGTTGGGTGTATTTATTATTTACTTTCTACCCCAAGCGTGACCTATCTCGAGGGACCGACACCTACAATTAAAACACGGAAATATTAAATGCCCTCAGTTTCACATACCTGTCTTGACCTACTCGATCTCATGGCATTGTGAGTAATTGTTTGTCATAACCTTTATTATGTACTTTTATAAATATTACTCATATGTTGAACAGCTGTTTTGACATTAAAATATTTGTTTATGGTGGTGTTTTTTTCTTTTTTTTTGCGATGAATGGCGAGACGAGCATACCATTCGCCTGATGGTAAGCGATACGACCGCTCATGGACAATAAAAAACCAAACACCATGAATTACAAAGCATTGCTTGGCATTCCACTGCGCTCGCCATCGCCTCGCTCGAAAGGTGAGCTGTACAGCTTCTCCTCTTGACACAAAAAAAATACCCACCGAAAAACACGACTGTTTATAGGTAGCTATTTATGTATTAAGCTTCAAAACATACACATTAAATTTTTGAACGAGTATTTGGCGAAACATTCATGATTAAGACATTATAATGGAAGGTGAGTCATCTGTTGAAACACGTGTCATAAACATCATTACGTTCGCGTGTATTTTTATTTTATAATCCATTCATGCATTACCGACATCACTTAAACTTGAATTTGTAGAACAATTAAAGTTTTATTTTATTTGGACAGCTACTTCTGTGTAAATATTAACTTTTGGCACGTTTTATGTCTAGTGGCTAAGTGCGTGCGGTGGCCTGTTGGTAAACGGACCAGACGCGGCTGACAACATGGTCACGGTGGTCGCAGGTTCAAATCCCAGGGCACATCTCTGACTTTTCATTCATGTGTGTATTGATAGTCAATCACCACGCACTATAACGGTGAAGGAAAACATCGCGAGGGAACCTGCATACCATAGCGAATTGCAAGAATTTCTATGGTATACAAAATCCGTCAACCCGCACTAGGCCAGCGTGGTGGATAATATGGCCTAACCCCACCCGTACTGAAGATTGTAGAGGAGCCTCGTGTCCTGCAGTGGGACGTGAATGTGATACGGTACAGTATCTCAGACCGCTAACATGAGATATCTATCACAGAATACTAATATCTATTAAGTTTCGCTCGGAGTGAGATAGATGTCTAGTTAGGCGCGGGAAGAGATACTGGGCATCCGGAAATTTTACTACCTAAGGCTATTGTCTTGTGTCGAGCAGGCCGGCATAATTGTGGTAACCGATAAACTCCATACTTGCTGTGCACTGAAAACATAAACGTTAATCACAATGTCGTGCTGTTTAAAATACAATTAACTTAGTTTAGGATAAATAGTTTCTCAGAAATTATCAATTAGGTAATGTTTAATTTAAGATTCTATATCTATTTGAAGATTTACATAAAATCTTAACTTTCGAAAAGTCTCTCGTAGCTTCTGATACCCACGACACAAGACTCGATCTTAGTGTGGGGTCAGGACTATGTGTGTGACTGTTGGGTGCATTTTTTTTGTATTTTACCCATAGGTACTTCACGTCGACAAATATACTCAAAAATATTTTATAAAGTATGAGTGTATGTATGTACTCACGCTAGTTATAATTAAAGCCACATTTACACGCGGAGAGTTTTCGCCTCAAAGATAAGACTATATTAAGATTCTTAAGGATATAAACAAGTTGCATGGTGTAAACGTTATCAGTACACGATAATCTAATGGCGGTTATGTCATGCGATAATGGCAAACGATTCTCGCCGCAAGAAACTCTTCCCGTATAAATGGCGCTTTACGAAGTCCTGGATTCAATTTCCATGTTGAGTAATTCCTCGCACCCATTACAACTACTCTTGCGAGCCAGGATCGTTAGTATTGTAATGACACCGAGCATTGCAGCTCAGCGAGTCTTTGGGACTGTGTCTAACTCGCAACGAAATTAATCGAGTAGTAAAAGCTAGCCATACCCGCTAGGGTATACCTGAGATGTTCGCCTGTATAGTTTGTTTACATACATACATAAACTCACGCCTTTATCACCGAAGGGGTAGGCAGAGGCGCCACCAGGACACCTACAATTCGCCTTGTATGTTCCGTCCCACAATGTGATAGGGGGCGATCCCATCGCCATATCGGGCACAAATTCCTGACTCCGGACTGCTAATTAATAAAAAACTCCAATATAGATTTTTCTGACTCCACACTAAGATCGAATCTTGCGTAGTGCGTATCATGAACTACGAGAGACTTTCGGTCTCACAAACACCCAGACCCAAAACAAATACTTGTGGTTCTCACAAACATTTATCTCAGTGCGGGAATCGAACCCGTGTTCTTTCGTTTCACAGCCAGCGTCTAACCAACTACGCCGCAGAGGCTGTCGTATTATATTTTAATTCAAATAAAAACTAACCGAACGCTTATGTGACTTGCACACCACACGACGACGCTTGCCACACGTCCGACCATTGTGCAAGCGCTCTTAGTGGCGATTGTTCATTATAATCAATTCCCATGGTAGGCTCCCACCATACAATCAACAATGCCACAAAACAACGGGGAAACGACCAATCAATAACATTGAACGGTTTGATTCCATTGTTTTAACTTTTATGTGAATGTTTGGTGTTTTTATATGGTAATGAGAGTTGTTAACATGTCTGTGAGAGGAAGAGGCTGCTAAAAATTCTATGCATGGCATGGGCCTCCTCTATAATCGAGAGTACGATTGAGAGGGGTTAGGCCGTATAGTCCACCACGCTGGCATAGCGCGGGCTGGCGGACTTTTACATACCATACATATTCTCCTTGATCGCTATGGTATTCATGTTTCCTTACGATGTTTTCCTTCACTGTTATAGTGCATGGTGATTGACTATCAATACACACATGACTCCCGAAAAGTCAGAGGTGTGCCCTGGGATTTGAATCCGCGACTTTTGTGACCCCTAGTAACCCCTATAAGGATTGAATCGGCATCGATTCGCATTGAGCCCAACACTATTAGCATATATGCCCACTTTCTTGGGAACACACGCATGGCAAACATTTACGATTTTACCCATTCGAAAACATTACCTTTCTACGTAAATAAAGGATGATTACAGATCCAAAGTAAATCACACAAGTCCGCGTTACGTGTGTATTGCGAAGTACTAACGCAAGAGCAAGGAGGCGAATGGGAAAGGTATGGGACCTCTTCCAATCGCTCATCATTACAGAGAAACGTGTTGTAGGGAGCCTCTAATTTCTATGAGGATTCGGTTACACTGCCAGCGAGACAAATAATTCTCGGAGAAAAATGATAATTTATTTTGTAACCCTATTTTGACGTAGATTGATTGTAGCTATTTTGGAGATGCTGCGATTGGTATTTCTGTATTTAAACGTAACACGTTTCAGTAAAATATGGGTTTGTGGGTTTTAGGTAACGATTTTTTTTCTGTTACCTTTAAAGTAAGCGAAAAGATAAAAAGAGGATAATTTAAGGATTCTGTGTTTTGTCGCTTATTACCTGTAAATTCGCATTTAACGTGCACAAGGACAAACGTCCGTGTAATCGCTGTATAAATATAAAAAAAGCAGATATGGACCCTGTATGATTGTTTATCGCTAATCGCTGGCAGTATATCCACAGCCTGCTAACCAACACTAAGAGTCCGTGCAGATCACGTACAGCGATAATAAGTCGTGCGCGTGAGAGAACGCGCGGTACCCCGCCCTGTGTACACGGCACGTAACATATCATGACACGGCTGGAGGTGTCAGCAAGATTGAGCTGATTAGATAGCATTTATCGAGATTTTTAATGAGTAAATAGGAATAAGGGATTGAATTGTGTGATTTTATTTGACCGCTTTCCATTTTCCACAGCGACCGAAAAACTTTTTTTTTTTATTTGTTGTTCCTCTTAAGTGCGCGATAGGTGATTTGAGAGATTCTGGATTGTCAAATGGGATGTTGCGGCGTCGAACCAAGAATACACGACTAACTTTTAAAAATTTTGTTTGAGTATTATAAATTATAATTAATTTTCGCTTGCTTTAACACAACATTCCGTTGATACAAGATGACTAGGCATATCCCAATTATGAAGTATAAGCGACTGTTGGGTGTATTTATTTAGCATAATGTTTAATTGATAGCCGGTTATACAACAAAATACCAATTACCAAAGGGTCAATCTACGTACCTCGACAGACGTTTGTGTATCCACAAACATTGGTTTCTGATGTCGGTGGTTGATTATGGCCTAACGTCTCTCAATCGAACTCTCGGTTGTAGAGAAGCATTTTGCTTAGAAATGGGTTATTACGGACTAATACAGTGGAACAAAAAGTTTCTCGTTCTTTCTCATACCTATGACAAAGCACTCGATATCTTTCTGTATGGACATTAAAATATTTTTAACAAAACTAACCGTTGCCCACAATGTAGTAAATTGCACAATAGCGGCGTGAGACCGTACCAACTAATTGCAAAACTTCATTCACTAAGCAATGTGCGGTTATAGATTTTTATTATACGTATAATAATTTACACTAAATATGCGTGGTGGCATGTTAGTATCGGACCAGACACGGTTACCAACAATGTTTACGGTGGTCGCACGTTCAAATCCCAGGGCAAACCTTTGACTTTTCGGAGGCATGTGTGTATTGATAGTCAATCGTACTATAACGGTAAACGAAAACATCGTAAGGAAACCTACATACTATAGCGGTTTGTAAGAATTTCTATGGTATGTAAAGTCCGCCAACCCGCACTAGGCCAGCGTGGTGGACATGGCCTAGCCCCTCTCAGCAGTGGGCGATTGTACGCTGGCACATTACAATACAAGAATTGTAATTACAGATTTTTATTAAACGTATAACGGTATGGAGACATAGGCCTCTATAGAATTTTTAATTGCCGTAACACTTTGGAGTCAATGGCCAATTGATATTTACCCAAGCTACTTTTTAATTGTGGCATAAAAACAGTTATTGGAAATGTTTGTTTTAGCGTTTTAAAAAAAATAATTCAAGATATTCTCCACAGCAATTTTTTGCTACCGGTTCTGTGTAGAACTTAAAAATGTTAATACTAAGTACATGCAATTTACTGTAAATGTACGGACCTGATTGTATCTGGATGAAACTAAAATGCTACATATGTATTTACTACAATGTAAGGTGGTCATTATGCGGGCGAAAACATTTTTTTTTATTCTGGCACCGCACAGTGACATTGCACATGGTGGTAAGTGCTAATGTCTTCCAGACAGAGTATCGAATGGCATCAGACGGTAGTCTCATACCTTTCGATACAATCATGCCTGCCCGCTGAGATGCCTCTTCACGCTACGGATTTATAGTGTACCACCAGCTTACAGCTTGTCAATGCCCTGTCGAAAGAAATGAACATCTCACGCACTGACTGTTGCTACATTCACAAGCATTGCACACGTTCCGTGCTTCTTGTGGCAGTGTCATTAAGATAGCGATCACACTCGTCACAGCACCGACTTGGTTTTCAGAGCGAGGTATCTTAATGCTCGGCTTTGCTACTGTCTTTACTGTGTTTAAAGCAATGAGATAGCCGTGATTTGTTTCTCTTATGTTACCCCATACAACTGTACCGCAGAAGCGTGTACAGATAGTATTACACATGCACAAATGGTTAGAACTGGGTAAATGTTTATAACAGTTGCAGTTGGTTAGACGCCGCCTGTGAAACGAGAGGCCGCGGGTTCGATCCCCGCACCGAAACAAATATTTGTGTGACCCACAGGTATTTGTTTCGGGTCTGGGTGTTTGAGAGACCGAAAAGTCTCTCGTAGTTTCTGATACCCACGACACAAGACTCGATCTTAGGGTGGGGTCACGACTATGTATGTGACTGTTGGGTGAATTTATTATTTATTTATTTGTTTCTATGCAGGGATTGTACCAATTTGCGTCTGAAATCTGCTGTGAATGGTTTTAGTGAGAGGAATGTCTGGCTATGTACAAGCCGACTGATTATAACCAGGCAGGATTTTTGACTTACATAGATAAGGTCGGGAACAGATTGTGGCCTTGTATTCCCTGGTTCCTATAACTTTGCGACCTTCAAGCGAAGCGTGAACAAACAATTAAACAGATGTGTGTGATAGCGTCTAATGAGTCAATGCCCTTAATGAAAAGCGTGGTACTTAAATTCGAGTGCCAAAATTTATAAAAAAATAAAAAATAACGTATGGTATGATATCACGGTGTCGGCTGTTTGTAGGAATCGGGCGTTTATTAGTCATCAATGCCTTCTGTTCATATATTTCTCTAGAATCTTATAAAAATATTATTCTCAGTCCTGAAAAGTGCACAGCTAAACGTAGCAATTTCTTGAAGAGCTTCATAGCGCCTCGGAGTGGCTTTTATCAAATTACTTCCTTTAATCTTCAATAAGCAGTAATAAGCCTTGTTGCCATGACATCCGTAATAATGTCTTTGAACAGCTTGCTTTTACTTATCTATTAGTTCTTAAATATTTAATAGTCGAACTCGGCAAGACTCGTATAAGATACAAACAGCCACAAGTCACAACACATGTTGCCCCAACACTAAGCTACATGACGCAACATGGGCCAGTCGGTATGCGTTCAAAACAGGTTGGTAGAACGTGTGGAGGCTTTGTAGTTGTACTTATAACTTATTAGACAAGATATTGCTTTGTGAACAAGTGCTTATTTTACTGGTACTGTTAATATTCGCTAATCTTTATAGAAGACATGCATACATAAACTCACGCCTTTTCCTAGAAGGAGTAGGCAGAGGTGCTACCAGGACACCCACATTGTCCCAAGATGTGATAGTATGCGAGCCTATCGCCATATCGGGCACAAATTCCTGACTCCGGGCTGGTAATGAATAGAAAAATTCAAAATCACTTTGGCCCACCCAGAAATAAATACATGTAATTATTATACGCCTAGTTCGAAGCCGTCTCTTAGATATTAAGTCTTGTGTCGTGAGTGTCAGAATCTACTAGTGAAATTTAATCTCAAAACATTCAGACCTGAACCAAATGCTTATTTGGTTACATATTGGTTTTAACTTATTATCTAGTCTTTTACTGTGATATGGAGGAAAGTCGCCAATTATTTGTTTCAACTCTTTGTTTTCTTGCTAATTGATTTAGTTGCGGATTGAATACTTAAATCAAAATCAATGATTAAAACTTAAACAAACTCTCGCCTACATTCCCGAAAGGGTGGACAGAGGTGTAACACCTCTGTGTAGTGCCATCCATATTTGGCAAACTTATTTTCGTTTAAAAAACGGTAGAGGGCCATATTTAGTATTTAAATACTTTTGAGTTCTGAAATGCTCACAACAGAACCAGTGCCAAACACTTTCTCATATGTACATACTTCTACACTCCTTAATTCGTTTCTCAGTAGGAATGCGAGTAATTTGCCATATAAAGCATAAACACACCTGCCTCGACGTATTCGTATCGCTGGCAGATTTCCTCGAATGAGATGAGACTAATTAGCCCGAATTATGTTGCAGATTGCAAAAGGAATGTAGGTTTTACGAGTAGTAGTTCTTCTTCTTACCAATGATGTTTGTGTGTTTGTACAAATAATACATACCCAACTGTCAATAGTCTTGATGCCAAGTGTTGTGTCGTATTTTGTTTTATATTGATGAATGGCGAGACGAGCATGCCATTCGCCTGATGGTAATCGATATGACCGCACATGGACAGTAGAAAACCAAACAACACCATGAATTATAAGGCAATGCTTGGTATGGAGCGCTCGCCATTCTCAGCCATAACATGTCAAGTCTTATTATCTCCAGTAGTTACTCTGGCTACAATGTCGTTCAAACCGGAACACAACAGTGCATTTACACTGCTGTTTGGCGGGAGAAATAGACATTGCGGTGGTACCAACCCAGGCCTCTAACATATGATAGACCTACCACCAATAAAAATTGACTATAAGTTTAGTGCAAGCATATAAGAGTATCCATAAGCGAGAAATGGTTATGGTCGATGATGTAGAGCTGATTGTATTCTTACAACACAGATAAAACCGAAACACACCACACTTATGGGGTCTAAACCACAGTCCATGATAACTTTCGGGGGCAGATTCGGATATTCCACCATTGGTATCTAGCTGAAGGCTCTCTTACCCATTGCTGTGGTATCTTAGTGATTCAGAAATATACAACGGTAAGACCTAAATATTGTGTCAGAATTTTAATCAGTCTAGTTTTTGTTTAGGTACTAACTACCACTGGGTGCGGGCCACATTCTAAATCGCGTCAAACCGGCCGAACATTTAACCACGTTTATAGGTTATCTTATTGCTACGTCCCCTTCCAAAGTTTATTTTATAACTGCAACTTATAACTGTACAAGAAATATTGCTTTATTAGTTTAGCTGTGTTTATAGACTGTAATATGTTGAGTTTGAATCCCAGGATAAGGATTAAGGAGTATAATTTCTCTAGGAAGATTCAGGAAGTTCGTGTGTTTTACAGGATATTCTTATCTGCCCGCATAGCGACCATCGAACACTGTTAAACCTCTTCGTAGGTTTCCTTTAAGTGCGTACAGTGTCGGGATCCGGGTACAACCTAAGTAGGTATAAGTTTTATTCTGTTTCACCCGGCCCGGAATAATTGAAACGGCTGGTAAAATAATTTTCAGCAATGTTTAATCTATTTGGACTGTATTGTACTTACCTTTAGATGCATTGCAGTAATTTTTTTGTTCCAAAATAAAAAGAAACCAAAATTTTTTTACCATACCAAACCAAGAACCCCCCCCCCCCCCCCCCTCCCCCCAAACATTTTAATAAGCGGATGCTCATAAAAGATTACCGGATGATAATCCGATTTTTTTGTCCCAACCGCTTAGAATAACAAGTAGACGTTAGATCATCAAATGTACCCGACATTTTCAAGTTGATTTAATCATGTAGTCAGTATGCGCGTCATGCCAGGAATTTGTCGACTTTCACTGCGTTTTTGGTTTATGTGTGGTGAATATTGTAGCATATTACGTTTAGCCGGGTGAAATGGTAGAGAAACAGGACTAACTGGTAAAAAAGACTGATTTAAACTTTCGCTAAGTTGACGGCTTGCGTGGTGTTAACCTGACTTGATTATGGAATTGAAAAAATGCCAAAGTTGGATATCAAATATAATACAATATAAAAATTGGGCATTTTTGTTATACATTCTAAGCAATTACCTAATTTTTTCTAGAAAATAAGGGATCCTAGTATTCGTTGTGTAAGAATTAAGTTAATAGTTTATCAGAAAACTCCACGACTTTTTTCATCCCCACACATTCATGGCATAAATACTTGCGAATCCTTACCAAGGTTCTCTGGTAAAGGTTTAGTAATTACATCGCCATCTGCCGTATTAGGCACGTCGGTAAGCAACCGGCCTTGCCATCTTAACGTGATGTACTGGGTAATTATATGCACTCGTGATCTTACATATTGTGGAGATAAATTCATCTCACGACACGGTGTTTGTATTACGGAAATAATCTTTTATATCTAAAATCTACAAGCATGGAGGTAACAAGATGAAAATGAAACTGCTCATGCACATCTATGAAGGAACCTTCCATATACAATGTGGGAGGGGAAGGGTAAGAATATAAATAGGACACTCGTCGAATGGAATACGATAGCAAAATCTTGGTGAAGCCGCTCCAATACTACAGTAATTCGTTAGTTTGAATAATGTGGCGCTACCACTTTTAAATGTAGATGGAGAAAATACTGTTGAATTGTGAACCTTCTTCTTTTTTTGACCGAAAGTAAGAACTTTTTCCCTTCTGGCTTCCCACATCAGACTATAATAAAACACACTGTTTCTGTGAGGCAGTGGTATAACCACGTTAGCTATAGCTAGCGATTTATCTAAGTGTATATTTTTGTCAGTGTTCGAGATACTGGCTTAACTAAACAAATCAATTCTGCCAAGTATAAAATAGCTTGTGAAATATAGGGCAAACATGTTAATTAGCATTCGATAGATGTCATATAATTTGAAGGTCTAAACGCGCATGGTGTTTTAGAGGTTGCACCACACAATTGCCCAAGCTCGCTATGTGCTGATTTACTAAGTCACAAACAAGGTGCTAAGTGTCCTAATAGCTGGTGAACGATCGTGTGGTAGCACCTTAATGGGTCCAATCCGTTTATATCGAAGGAATTTGTTGTTGATGATGTCATTAAGGAATTTGGGTTTGGGTTTTGGAATGCATGCTTTAGAGCCGCGATTGGTAATTTGAGATAAGCGATAATTTTACGAATGAAATCAGTTTCGGGCTTAAATGAAATAGTAATTTTGCAGATCACATTTACTTGTTTTAATTTTTACCTATTTTTAAGGTTTCGTAGGTAATCAAATGCAGAATTCCGTGGAAGAAAATTGTCTGACCTCACAGTTTTTCAGCTCGCCGCCAATTACTATCAATGATGCAACTGAAGATTTCTTCAGAATTTTCTAATTGCAACTATAATTAGGATAATTAATTCTAACCCAGTTCATTTCAAGTCCCACGCAGTCTGCTAAGCTAAACAACCTTGAACTCATCCTATCAAAATAAATAACAATAATGATCGGTGGAATCATCAAATAATTACATCACAAGAAGTTCTAATGACGGCGGGGTCAGATTCCGAGCGCTGCGTGGGACGCAAACGATTTATAATTGTCTTACAAAAACTGCTTGGAAAAACTTTTAAGGTTACGTTTATAAACTCGACAGTCAGGCATAAACCTCCGTGGCGTTTGGTAAAGATACAGCTGTGATTGGAGAGGCCTCTTGTTCGACAATAGGCCAGCTTGGTAGACTATGGTCTAAGCCCTAAGTCCTCTGATTTGTACAAGAGGCCCTTATCCTGAAGTACAACATACATGGGCCGGTTAACTATTATCTGTTGGAAGAGGCATGTGTCTAGTGATATGCTGTAACCTTCATTAGGCTTTCTTTTGAACCTTGTCTTTGTAACCAAAACAAATTCCGATTGTTTTTGTACATTATTTTCAAATACACTTTTCCGTACTAGGATCGTGAATGTCGTGGGTGTCAAATGAAAATGTCACTTACACAGACAGAACCGGAACTAACATCTGTTACCCATACAATTGTTTAGAGGTTTGTGTATTTGTATTTCACTTAATCAACTTATTATGTTTGATATCGCACGGATTCCCTGTTTAGTACCAGCCTTGAGCGATTTAAGCAAAAGTATAAACAATTGAGCAGTTAGGTATATTGTCGAATAGCGATAGGTAATCGTTTCTCGGTAGGACAGAGAATAGAGATGATATTGTACTTGTCATCGGACGGAGTATTTACTTTGCTGCGTCACTATTGGTATTAATGGCGTTCTTCGCCAGAGAATACGAATTCGATTATCGCAAGTGTATGTCGGGGTGCTAGTGCGTGTGTTTGTAAAAACCCACCCACGACGTAGAAGAAACCTTAATATGGGCCAGTTGAAACAAATTGCGACAGCTCAAAACTACTAGCTAATCGCAATATCAACTACCTCAGAACCTACCACTAGGACACTTGTATGCCAGCTAAGAAAGCTCAGACTGCGGCTCAGCAGTGCCTAATGCCTAGAAGTCGTAAAATTAATTTACCTTGGTACGGAACCCACGTGACACACAAAGTAAGTTCGTGTCTTTAGTTGCTTAGTCAGATTACGTCAGCATTGTTAGCTATAAGAAGCTTCCACTGACATCACCGCACCGGAACCACGCTCTCAAATATCTGCTTAGGATTTTAGATGATTGACCCGAATTTTGGATAAATGAAGGTTAAATCTGTAACACGGATGACCTGCTAAAGAATTTTTTATTGTGCATCTAATAGTAAGTGCAGTGCAGTGTTGATATATTATATTTTGGAAGTGGTAGAGCCACGCTATTGTCAGTCATGACTCATGAATAGGCAGAGTCATCGAAGATCGACCTATGCAATAAAAGAACAATAATAATCGCTTTTCCAGAAACTGCAATTTTCTCGTGCCATTGAAGACAATTATGCCAGTCAAATTAATTGCTTTTTCACGCCATAGCTTATTAGTTATTACTGAGACTGTAAAGTAATTATACTGCATCTGATGATAATTGCAGTCCAAAGAGAGTAACTATCTGCGATAGACTCAATAGTCACGAGACAATTCTTTTGCAAGACGATACAATTATCATCATTTATTTCACTGCTTCTTTCCAACGCTTCTTCGCTACGACATAAGCAACTAGGATTATCAATTATGGGAAGAAGGGAACACGTGTGCCGGAAAACTTTTCTCTAACTTTGCGGTATAAAATATACATGTTTGTGAACTACTTCGTTTAGGATTATTTTTAATTGCCTGCATGGCGAGACGATCATGCCATTCGCCTGATGGTAAGCGATACGACCGCACATGGACAGTAGCAAAACCGAACAACACCATGAATTACAAAGCAATGCTAGGCATTCCACTGCGTGCGCCATCCTGAGACATAAGATGTTAAGTCTCATTATGTCCAGTATTTACTCTGGCTACAAGGCTTTTGTGGTTTTCTAAATATGACTTAATGTTTGCATTCGTTTCCCCACGAGTATGTTATTCAAACACAAGAATTCTTAAGTGTACTACACAACACATATTGACACGGTAATATCGGTACTTGTAAGTTGTAAAGTGTTAGTACACTCCTATTGAAGGCCGCGATGGGTCTGAACTTAAACAGGGTATATCAAGACCGCGACCGAAAACGAAGCCAGGAGGTAGGTAGTATTAGTGATATCAAACATAATGCAAGTTAAAATTTTACAAAAAAAATCGTCAATTTTTTTTTTGTTATTTTTACATATCGTCGTATTTGAGTACATAGTTTTTCTAAAATAATGACGTTAATTGCTTAATTTTTAAACACGCAATGGTACGTAAGGGTGTAAAATTACTATTTTTGCAAAAACTGGGTATTAACCCCTCAAAAACAATGATTATAAAAAAAATTAAAAAAAAAAAACCCGTCGCTTATTTTGCAAAAAATTTAGTTGCGTTGTGTCTGTAGCCGCTAAAACTACCACCTGGCTTCGTTTTTGGTCGCGGTCTTGATATACCCTGTATAACTTATATTGGATATATTAGCATTGCAACAAACAATTTTCCTATTAATTAATCACAACAAACACCCAAAAAATCAGAAGCTCGTAACTATATGCCGAGATTCAGCAAATATAGAAAAAGTGAAGCGAATAAATAAAGATTAATACGTATCTGATGTTCTTACATAATGGGCCGTAGTAATTCCTGAGATTTTTGTTTAGTTTTTTTTTAGCCGATGCAAAATGACACGAACCTACTCAATTCCTCTGCATTTTTTGCATTGATTTCAATGTCAAGTTCGGAGTCATTTAAATTAGCCTTTGTAATTTCGAAACTAGCAAATTACATATGTTATCTATGTTTCTAGTAACATTTCCTTCATTAGTAATTTTTCGTATTAATTACAATTATTATCGCCTCAGTGGTTCAATGTGCTTTGAACCGTAACGTCCTGTGTTCGATTCCCACGTCGCACGGTGGGTCGAAACGGCTATTTTTGTGACATAGGATTTTTTTTCGGATTTTCCAATTTTTTTTCACGCCAACGTTTTGATATTATCATTCCTTACACTATTCATTCTTTGTATTTTTTTGCTTAACCCTATAATTTCGGCATAAAAAATTATTTTAGGTTTTTAATGTATGGAACGCACTATAAAAACCTAAATTTCTACGAAGTCCTGCTAGATCCTGCGTTAAAACCTTATTTTTCTGAATCCTGGCCAGTTCTACTTTACTTGTACATTTCGAATGTCTGCATTGACTTGCAACTTTTCCAGTTATAGGGATCGGAAAAATGGTAAAAATAGTACTATTTCTAATTTTGTAATTGACATTTTAAGTCAATTTAACCACAAGATAGTAAGACAAAAACATTGTGGATATACAAACTATTATATAAAAATCTAATAGAATAACACAATAGAAGTAAATAAGTAAATATTTATTGGCATAATTGGTTGTTGTACCCAAAACATGTGGTTACACAATTAACGTAAACACAGTAATAAATCATAAATGCAAATGGACCACCAGATGGCAAAGGATTACTTTCAGTCATTAACACTG
Source organism: Deilephila elpenor (assembly GCA_949752805.1). Classification (NCBI taxonomy): domain Eukaryota; kingdom Metazoa; phylum Arthropoda; class Insecta; order Lepidoptera; family Sphingidae; genus Deilephila; species Deilephila elpenor. Next base: position 620,720 of record OX457118.1, read on the forward strand.
ATGACATCTGGAGATTACAGGTGCATTTAGTTAATTGTTTTACAACTACTGTTTGTTTATTGTCTTTAATTAACTAAAACAAAACAAACATTCTCGTGATATCGATTGTAAACATGTTTTGTCCTTTTACTTAGTTCTATCATTAATGAGAGCATCTAGGGCAATAAAATTTGTTTATTGCCCAGGGTATAAAATGACTTATATTTTGAATTCGTTCTTAATGTACATTTATCCGTGCTACGATCCATACCATTTTATTTTGAATCCTTGTTTCGGTATCATGGAGGGTCTAGTTACTAATCTCGATATGTTTGTTGTTTTAAGAGACCAGCTTGGATCTCTATCAGATAGCAAAAAACTTTCTGATTTTCTGCAACAGAAAATAAACGTGACTGAAGAAAATAGTGTAGTGCTTCAAAAGTTTTGTGTAAAATTCTGTTCTTCTATAACAGCTAGATGGCAAAAATGCAATCGTATATTTTCTAACTTTATTAAAAAAAATGGTGATTGGCTAGAAAGTGAAATAATTTGGCCTAAAGGACTAAAATTAAACGAAAGACACGAAGAACATGAAGTACATGAAGAACACGAAAGACATGAAGAGGACTTAAGTCTTGAGAATCTGTCTCCATCCACATCGAAAGCTTCTACAGCTTTGATTTGTCCCAGAAAATCATTCGATGATTTGTCCAACAGACAAAAACGAAGACGAGTAGACCAAATTCAAAATAATTTGTCTCAGGAAGAATTAATTGCAGCTACATCAAATACACTGAAATGTAATGGACAAGAAGCCATCGCTAATATAATAAACTATTTACTTAAAAATCCAGAAGATATAACAAAAGTGAATAATTGCTTGAATGCAAAAAAATATGTTCCATACACTGCTGATAAAGCGTTGGCGCTACTTGTTTCCCTAAATTTGTCGAAGGCACAATATATAAACCTAAGAGAATCAGCAAGCGAAAAAGGCTTTCAATTGTATCCTTCTTATTATAAATTAAAAGAAGCAAAATTGAAATGTTACCCAAGAAAGGAGGATATGACATTTAGTGATTGCACGGCATCAGTTAAATTGCAAGCTCTACTCAACTTGACAGCCTCAAGGCTTTTGGATACAATTGAGTTCGATTTAGATTCTGCAACTGACCTGAAGCTTATCAGCAAATGGGGCTTTGATGGATCCTCGGGGCAAAGCAATTATAAGCAGATCTCTGAAGTAGGCGTGGACGATTCCAGTATATTTATGGCAAGTCTTGTTCCAATAAGACTACAACATGATGATGGAACGGTTTTATGGGAAAACGATCGAAGTTCATCCACATTTTACTGTCGTCCCATTATGTTTACGTTCACAAAAGAAACACAAATTACTGTAGCAGCTATAAAAGCCGGTATATCAGGAGAAATCGAGGCACTCCAGCCATCTATATTTAGGAAAGTGAAAATTGCCCACGAATTAATGATGACAATGATTGACGGCAAAATAACTTCATACTTTTCTGAGACTTCAACAGCAGTTTGTGACATTTGCAAAGCGAAACCAACAGAAATGAATAATTTGGAATCCCACAAACTGCGATCTAAGAATGAAGAAATGTACCAGTATGGATTGTCATCATTGCATGCGTGGATAAGATGCATGGAGTGCCTACTCCACATAGCTTACCGTTTGGAGATTAAGAAATGGAACTGCAGGGGTGATGATAAAGAGAAAATGAAGACCAGAAAGTCTGCAATTCAACAAGAATTTAAAGAAGAATGTGGCTTGCTAATTGATATAGTGAAGCAAGGAGCAGGCACCACTAATGATGGTAATACGGCTCGAAGATTTTTTAAAAATACAGCCATGACAGCACGTATCACTGGCATTAATGAGCAGTTGATAGAGAATTTTTATATCATTCTACAAACCATTGCGTCTGGAGAGCGTGTTGATATTACTAAATTCGCTTTATTTTCTACCGAAACCGCAAAACTATATGTTGATTTATATCCGTGGTATTATATGCCTTCCAGTGTACATAAATTATTAGTTCATGGGGCTGACATAATTAAACATTTTGGGGCTATACCCATTGGAAAGCTGTCGGAATAAGCCGCAGAAGCACGGAACAAAGACTTCCGAAAATATAGGGAAAATCATTCCCGAAAAATTAGTAGGATATCTTCGAATGAGGACATCTTACATAATCTCCTTTTGTCATCTGATCCAAAGATCACAAGTCTTAGATCACGCATGACAAAAAAACATGTTATGGTTCTCTCAACAAAAGCTAAAGAGCTTCTGCATTTGCCATCAAAACCAGAAGACTTAGAATTTATTAATGTAGAGAGTATTTTAGAAGATCTACAAAACAGTAGTGATAGTGAGTAGTATATAGGTATAGGCTTTATACTAGCCTTTTTTATTATTATTTTTTAGTTATTTCCATCATTTGTTTTTTTCTTAATCTGGCACGGCACATATACAAGTTTTCCTTGGTATTTGTTAATTTATTAGATTAATTATTTATCTTATTTGTGTCAAATTTACTGAAGATAATTGTAAAAAATCTTTTGGGAAATATTGAATTTTATCATTTCTTTCGAACTGCATAACTGAAAAAGTTGCAGGTCGATGCAGACTTTCGAAGTATAGAAGTATAGTAGAACAGACCAAGATTCAGAAAAATAAGGTTTCAACGCAGGATCTAGCAGGACTTCGTAGAAATTTAGGTTTTTATAGTGCGTTCCATACATTAAAAACCTAAAATATTTTTTTTTGCCGAAATTATAGGGTTAAGCAAAAAAATACAAAGAATGAATAGTGTAAGGAATGATAATATCAAAACGTTGGCGTCAAAAAAAATTGGAAAATCCGAAAAAAAATCCTATGTCACAAAAATAGCCGTTTCGACCCACTGTGCGTCGTTTGAGTTTTCCTGTATTTATAACGAGTCTTGTACTGGTCTGTTGATTATATTCCGGAACGGTTATAATCCAGTTAGTGGTTTGTGGTAAGTTAATAAGTTGGTGGACGATAACATTCAAATTGTAAATTATATACGCTTATCTTATAAGTAATAATATTTCTCATTTCTGGTAGGAAACATGAATTATAATATTATTTTAATACTCTATAAAATTTATAAACTTGCTTAAATTTAACATAGATGTATTTTTTGCATTTTATAAAGATAAATTAATTATTAATCTTTTAATTCTTTGATTACTTAAAATGACGACCTCAGCAGTTGAAAATAAATAAAGTTGCGGTTTTCATTCCCAGTTACCAAAAAGTCAGTTACAAAAAATCGGTATGGACTTATTGGCTCTGGATATTATGCATTATTTCCCTTTTAAGCTTTTAAAATAATAATTTTTATCAATACGAGGAACTAAATTATGTATGCAGTTAATAATTCTTTGTTTCGCAATTATTCACACTGGCCTCGGTAGCGCAGTAGGCAGCGCGTAAGTCTCATAATCTTAAGGTCGTGAGTTCGATCCTCACCCGGGGCATATCTTTTTGCTTTTTTTCTATTCTAATTTTTTAGTGTCCTGTCACAATAAAATGACTGAAACGCATTTGATGATAAATGAAGTGCAATTCAAATGCAATAATAATATAATCGAAATTAGATACACAAGGTTAAACCGATAGGAGGCACGTGACATCACAATCCTACACAGTGATCGCTACTCGGGCGAATACGAATATTTATTTTATTCTGTTTTGCACCATACAAAGAACCAATTGTAATTAAGAAATATCTTAAAGAAAAAAATACAGGAGGCCGCTTTATCGCACTGGGCAATTTCTTCCCGGCAACTTTGGGATGGATATAAAAATAGGAGAATGAGAGCGCAGTCTAAGGGCAGTATATTACCACCAGCATAAAAAATATCTAACCAGTTTTCAAACACGTCTGTTTATTTCGAAATGTTTGTACGTTGTATGCAAATCCCATCGAGTTTTAACAATGAGATTGTGTGGCACAAACGTAACGCCCCCGACTGTTTACATTCTTTAATAATAATGTAGGTAATTAATTTTGCAATGAATTGCGAAATTGTGTTACAACGCCATCTGTTGACACTATTATGTATTATTTTACAGGTGGCTGGCGTCTAGCGCGTAACTGGATTTCTTGTAAGTTTTTACTTTTTATTATTTAATTTTATAAATGTATTGTTTTAGTTAAGTATTTTTGTATTCATGTGATCATGCCATTTAAATGAATAATATACAAAAATTTATTCCGATACCGGGAATCGAACCCGAGCCTCCTGGGTGAGAGCCAGGTATCCTAGCCACTAGACCATATCGGATGTTGTGAATGATGTTTATATAACCGTATACAAACTATTTCGTGTCAAAGGTATGAAAGATAAAGTTCAAGAATAGTCGCACAGAAAACTAACGTGAACCGACGGCGTAGCTGTCGAGTTCTGTGAGGGACATTACTAGAAGACCAATAACTTCACCCTTTCCTCCCCCTGTTATTTTTCTTCCCCACCCTCTTCCATTTTAAGGGTAGAACAACTATAATCCAAGCTTTCCACTTTCCAGATGTTTGTTTGGCGGCAAGAACAATAATATACATGGGATTTTCGCCTTTTGCAGCCATTGCCTGTTTCCAAGATATGCAAAACTTGTATTAATAAATGATCAACTTGTACTCAAAAATAGATTTCACAACTTAATAGGCCATCGATGAATCTCAATGGTGTTGGTCAATACCATAATCTATTGCCGCGCTAATATGACATTTATCACATTAGTAACAAGGCGCAAAATGTTTTATGCGTGAACAAGATAATTGATTTCGACAAACAATGACTTATGTAAACTGTTATGGTCATTTCTAAGGTTAGTTGTAATGGCGTTTATTTGTCGTTTCGTATGTTTAGTGGAGTCACGGAGTGCGGAATCCCGATATAGCGGGTTCAGTTCTCGATGTTTTATTGATAATATTTCGGCTGATACAGTACATGACTAATCAAAATATCTAGACAGCCTAGGAACAGTTAAATGCCTAACGTCAGCGTCAAATACCTGATCGGTTAGTCACGGGCGCATAGTGGGGCGTGCGTGATCAGAAACGCACAATCATTGCAAATCGCAGTTATTGTGCCGCGCTACGTGACATTTGCTTACACGCGTCGACCAACCAGATTGTCAAGGATATATGTTGGCTACCAGCATCAGAGCTGGTGGTCTGATTAAATATTAGTTTAAAATGATAGGATTTCTTCTCGGCAAATATTTATCAGTAAACTTTGTCAAGACACCTGCCACCATAGGGATCTGAACAATATTTGTTATGATATGTAAATTATGAAGTGCATTTGTTAATAACGAATTTCTTATTGTTATTTCATTTCTTTTTATTATGAAGACGGTTTTTTTATTTATTTCTTGACTAGGGAAACGAAGCAATAGAGACTCCCACCCTCACACGCACTGCTGCTTTGCCTGTTAGCCAGGATCAACAACAGTAAAGAATTTACTTTGATTGCAGCAGGTCAAGATCAAGTCAATCAGAAAAAAACTACATCAAAATCAGTTTATTCGTTTAAGAGCTACTATACCACAAATACAGATACACAAGACAAACTTATAACACCCCCTCCTTTTGCGTCCGACTTGCAAAAACATATATGAGAAGTTAAAAAAATTGCAAACGAAACAAGACTGGTTTTAATTTTAATTATGTTGGCAAATCACATAGGCGAGGCAAGGCGCGGCACTACCGCGAAATACTTTTCACTCAGTCAGGTTGTGATGAAACAAACGAGATAATATCAGCTGATTCGCTTGCCTTGCTTTTAGGAGTGGTGCAGTGAAAATTATGTATGTAACGTGTGTTTTACTGTATAAAAAAACAACAGAAAATCTCAAGATTTACAAGCAAAATTTAACTTGAACCATTTTTAATGACCAATTAAGTTGTCTGTCTTTACCTAATCCGGAATATCAATATAAATCATCATCATCATCATCATCATCATCAGCCCTTCTGCGTCCACTGCGTATTGAATGGACAACAAGTAATACAAATCTCAATATAAATATTGTTTTCTAAATGTCCCTTTACGTCTTTATTCGATAAGCCTGTACATTTCTTCCTGTTACTGCTAGGGGCTTTTGTCATTTTTCAATCAAGCATAATGAATTTGACGTCAAGCAGCAATGTTGACGGAATTTGTAGCCGCCATCAAGATTTTGATGCAGTAATCTTTGGGGTAGAACAAGGTTGCAGGAATTCGCTGAATTCAAGCCGCTTCCAACAGGTCGATGTGGAGATCTTGGGGGTGGCCTATGTTCAGCAGAGGACTTCCTGTACCGGATGATGATCATAATGAATTTATACTTTGGAATGTACACATACATTGATTGGCAGCTGCCACAATATTGGTGGGTGTCAATTCACACAATGCCTCGTCCTACGCAGAGTATGCAAGGTTGCATGTCTCATCAATTGGTACTAGACTCTAGGATTTAGGTAAAATCGTGAGGAAACTTAGATAATAAAGATGGTTACAATTTCCATGGTATATCAAATCCAACATTGGTGGTCAATGTCTAGACGCTGTCATCTCGATTGTAGTGAAATTCTGTGCTTAGTATTGGGCGTATCTGATTAAATGACTACATGAATAACAACAGATAATCGTTGCTATTTAGTGTCTAATGGATTTATTCTTAGACTGATTTAAAACCTTTTTTAGTAATCGAATGTTTTGTCTTCTTCGCTCAAAGTTCAAACTAATCCGAAAGTGACAAAACATTCGATAACTAAAATAGGTTTTAAATCTATCTATGAATAAGGCCGTAAAACTATATGAAAATACTCCACGCAATTTCATAAATGTCTACAATACTAGGTTTCAATTGAACGCACCTAACAATAGCGTTTTCCAAAAGAAATGTACTTGTTTACATTCCTTCGTATTCAATAGACTATAGTACAGCATGTTATGAAGAGAATAGACAATAGATTACAAACAGATTCCTCAGGCTTGACGCCAGTGTGGTATGACAAAAGGTTTGTCTTAATTCGTTTCATTCAATGTTTACAAAACTCAAGGTTACACTAAAATAGTGTGTCATTGAGTCCACAATTTTTAAGGATTTTTAATGTACACTGGATTGATGGACTAATTAAAGATTGGTTAAAGATACCGGCCGGTAATAAACTAGTGTCCAAGATAATTTAGACCTATAAATTAAGAATTCTAAGTAATGAATTTTATATTCAGCCATAGGCAGTATTCTATTTATTTTTAAGGAGTTGTCAAGTATTTTAGGCGGAATTTTCTCTATCGCTAGATTATATTATGTACTTGTTTACTGCAATAATTATAATGAGATTATAGCCTACTAGAGTACACAGCATGCGAAGATATTGCATCATAATGTAATTAACTTTTTCGTTGCATGAAAGCAATGAATTGTGCAATGATCAACATTGACCAACAGAGGGACCTTGAAAAAGCGCATTTAGAGGATTTTTCTTCAGGAAAATATCGTCTCAGAATGTGTAAAAACACCTTGAGATTAGTCACACTCGCGTTCCATCGCAATTGTAAATTCAAAACACACAAGGCCGTATGTTTGCAGTTCCTTTGTCCGTTAAAAAATAAAATTAAAAAAGTCAATTTGTCTTGGCTTCCCGCGCCCCGTTGCGAACACGCTTGTCGCTTACACAAGAAACCGTTAGTCCACGGCTTGCGATACTACTGTTATAAATTATTATATTTTATCAATCGTTCACGGTGTTGGATAATAAAGGCGAAATACGCGGAAACTGGACATAACAAAAAACATGGTTTTAATTACTCGATTTGTACTGCGTTTTTTGTTAGTGTTTTTTGTTTAAAACAATTTTATTGACAGTTTGGATTGAGGCTGTCGACTTTAGTTTTATGAATGGCTGCATTTAGCAAAACGTTCTGATATTACAACCGGATATATCTTAATGAATTTGTGTTGAAAGAAAATTGTCTTTAATTAAAAGTCATAACATAATTGATACTCATGTCTAAATGTTTTAGATGTAAGGAGAGATGAGAAAGATTTCAGGGGGCACAATGTCCTGTTCCTCCCCCCATGTTTATTCCTTCCTTTCTTATTTCAAAAGGCCGGCAACACATTTTCGATATGGTGTCCAATTTTATCAACTTTAATGCCGAACACCGTCGCGCCTGAAGCATGTCATATTGGCTACGGAGCAAAACTACTTGCAAAAGTCGGAAACCTACATTTATACGTATTTATAATTTGTGTGTTATGATTAATTCTAACCCAAATTTTAACGCAAAGAACGAATTGCGGTCCCCTCTACCGAGGGCTGGTTGGCCACCCTAATTGTTGATCTAAAAGTGTCGTAGATGTCCAAAGGCCGTTTGAAGTGACTCGTCTGCTCATTTACGAACTAATGCAAAAAAGGGGATATTTATTTACCACGTATGGTATAAAAACGCCAATCGTGTGATTCTAACCCAATGTCATAACGTCTCGAAGCAGGTCAAGTATGTCGGCCGAACGTTTGAGTGAAATCAATTTGTGTCACACATTGCATGCGAATTGTTACTGTTGACATAGTTTTATTGCAATGTTTGGATTTGTTACACTTATTACAATAATAGCACGCGATTAATGCAAGGGGCTAATAACCGGGGCAAGGCCGGTATACATGTTTATATATACATAAAATCACTCCTTTTTGCCAGAAGGGGTAGGCAGAGGTTCTACTAGGACACCCACGTTTCGCCTGATGATGTGGAAGGGGGCGAGCCTATCGCCATATCAGGCTCAAATTCCTGCCTCTGGGCCTATAATGAATAGAAAAATCCAATACTCGTACTTACCAGTTTGCTTGACCCAGGATTGCTAACTAATATGAAATGTGTATTCATAATGATTCATAGTGTAATTAATATTACGTAGTTTACTATCGTTTGTACAAATCTGTTCTTTGTCTTATGTCCTCCACGGTGTTTCAAATGTCTCCATTGTTGTTTCAGGGTACCGTGTTAGCGTGATTATTCATATATTGTGAGATTACTACCTAGTCTACAGGCTGTGCGTAAAACATTCATTGATAATTCACAGTGTGTCAGTTAGTAGTTTTTTTTTGTTTTAATATTTTAAGTACGCTGTACGAGACACAATATCAAAGAAAAGGGCAAGCTAAATAAAACCGTTTAAAAACGGTATGTTTAAAGACAGTGTTTCACTCCATTGTACATAATAATACGTTAAACAACATGCTAACATTCATATCACACGCATCGGTGGACATTGTGTGTGGTGGATGGCTATACACGTGATGGATAACAACGGGTGAAAGAAAGTTTAATACATTATGGCATGGACTACGCAACAAAGCTGCGTACTTAGATTACTTATTTTCCTTTAAAAATTAATTCAAAATGTAAAACAAATGATCTCGTTCTTGTCTTTATTATAATGTTTTATGGTGCATTAAAAAGTATCAAAATAAATTATTATCAAACGATATGGGAAAGAAAAAATTGGCGAGAGCTTTTTATTAGTCTGTCAATGTGTCATACCGCTTCTTCATTTCATTAACAAAAGTACTAAAACCATATCCATACATACATACATAAACTCACGCCTTTATCCCCGAAGGGGTAGGCAGAGGCGCCACCAGGACACCCACATTTCGCCTTGTATGTTCCGTCCCATGATGTGATAGGTGGCGAGCCTATCGCCATATCGGGCACAAATTCCTGACTCCGGACTGATAATGAATAGAAAAATCCAATATCACTTTGCCCGACCCGGGACTCGAACCCGAGACCTCAGATTTGTAACCGTACCGTAATACAACTACGCCACCGAGGCAGTCAGTACTAAAACCATATCCATCATTATATTATGATATACTTTAGAATTTAACATCATTAAGTAGCAGCTGGTATGTCGGAGATGCGCGGCGGGTGTTTACTTTCACTTTTATTCTAGTTCTAAGGCCTCGATGCGCACTCGCCCCTTCAAACCCATCGTATGATACGAGGGCAATGTCTTTTAATTTTACTTCATAGTTATTTCTAAACACCTGGCTTTCATTTGTTTTATTCTCGTATTTAAGTCACTGCATGCCTTCTAAATGGATTATCAATTGGCAACATTTCATACCTTTCGCCACCTTTTTGTATTGCGATGAATGGCGAGACAAGCATGCTGTTCGCCTAATGGTAAGCGATACGACCGCTCATGGAGTGTAGCAAACCCAAACAACACCATGAAATATAAAGCAATGCTTGGCATTCCACTGCGCTCGCCATCCTGATACATAAGATGTTAAGTCTCATTATGTCCAGTGGTTACTATGGCTACAATTTCCTTGAAACCGGAATACAACAGTACATTTACACTGCTATTTGGCGGGAGAAATAGACATGGAGGTGGTACCTACCCAGGTAGCCTCTCACATATGATACACCTACCAGGCTACCACCAGTATCTGCTGATGATTTTCAATCAGTAAGTTCTTATCCTTCATGAAATTCTCGGTATAGCCGATGAGAGATATTGGGCTGCATCATGGTAATATTCCTCATGCATAGCAAATGCTGTCGAGATGGTTCAAACCGGCTATGTCTGGGGATGTTTTTTTATCCTATCACAGTAAATTGGGCTGATCCTAATGTGCCGAATAGGGCCGTGTCCTTGTGTCGTGGGTATCAGAAATTATGAGACTTATTGGTCCTATTAAAACCAGATCCGAAACGGAAAATTTCTGCCAGTGCGGTGATCAACCCAGTCGCCTTTCTTTTGAAATCTGATTCGTGACTGAATCTAAATAGTGTTGTACATGTTATGGATTCAATAAATTATTTTCATTGTTATGTTCCTCTGTAACCAAGTATGCCATGGAGGCGGTCAAAAATTTTCTATTTTATCTATAAAAACAATTTATACAGAACCTTCAAGCTAGATTGACGCTATAAAAACATGACAATAATTAAATAAAACCTCGCCATGAAGGGCCGATTATACAATTAAAACTGTGTTGAAATTGGTCAAGTAAAAGTAGTTACGTCATGTGACGTAACTCGTCGAGACTGCTTTATTAGTGTCACTTAACACTTGTTATCGGGCGGTAATGAGAGAAAGGTATGGGAACTAGATATGCGTAGTTTACGGTGTTCGATGACAGATGGCGTTGATTACTATAAAGATTTGCAGTTGGGAGTTGTCGGCATTTTGGGTAAAATCGTTACATTATTGGTGAGGGATATCAACTTGCGGTGTTTTAGCCTAGTTTTTACGAAAAAATAATTGGGCGACACAGGCTAAAAAAGGTAGAAAAATGAATTTTGAAGGATGTTTATTCAACATACTATGTATTTGGTTGATTCATGAAAACAAAATGTGTGTAGGTTCCACATTCACACGTAAAGTAAGAGCACATGAAGAATTATGAAGAACGATAAAATAGCAATATCGTTGTCGTCTCAGATAGCAAATTATATTCACGAAAAATAGTAATATTAGTATGTTGAGGCTATTAAATTACAAATACATAATATTATATAAATTAAATTAACATGATATGTAAATAGCACCAATTAAACAGATAACCAAGAAAGTAAGCTTAAATTAAAACTCATAGTAACAAATGCTTGAATGTTTGAATGATTTTTATTGTGTAGAAAGTGTAATGTTATGTGCACACGCGCTAACGGAGTTATTTATATATTAATGTATATCTAATTAACCATTCATTGTTATGATTTACTTTCTCCATGCTTGGTACGAGTAGGTTCTATTGGACGTAATCTATATCATTATTATTGTGGTCTCGTTTTCTTTCTTTAAGACAATATTTTTTGGTCCCGGTTTATTTTAGGAACAGTCTGTTATAATAAGCTAAAGAACTCCGGAAATCGGGGATATCCATAGCAATGTCTTGAAGCTTTTTGATAATAGTATTGTTATAGTAATTTGCATGGTAAAGATTTTATAATGGATATATTCCTTACTTAATTCAACAACTTCTTTGTACTATCTAGTTTAAAAATCATATCGGCGAATGTTGAAAAAATAACTATTAAAGTGGTTACTTAGCTATATCTCGTCGCTCATATCTACTCGTGTACGAATATTAATCACCTATCAATACTAGATAGAATATAATCGTGCGTTACTCAACCATATCAGATCGGAAATTATCACTTTTCCTTTTAACACGATTCGGAAATTCAATACCGTGAGAATCGGCAGCCGCTACCATTAAAACTCGAATGTGCACAAATTGTTTAATAACGCTAAAAACTAAACGCTAAGCGACTTTCGATCGATTTCTACAAACACTTTCGTTTTCCGTGAGATGTTTGTGGAAGGCGTCCTACATCCAGCCGCTTTCCAAACGCACTGGAATGATAAATACTCGTTGGGTGGCCAGGATCTATCAATAATATTGTACGACAATAGATATTAATATGCTGAAGTAATTTAGTCAATAAAATACATACATACATACATAAACTCACGCCTGTATCCCCGAAGGGGTAGGCAGAGGCGCCACCAGGACACCCACATTTCGCCTTGTATGTTCCGTCCCACGATGTTATAGGGGGCGAGCCTATCGCCATATCGGGCACAAATTCCTGACTCCGGGCTGATAATGAATAGAAAAATCCAATATCACTTTGCCCGACCCGGGAATCGGGATTCGAACCCGAGACCTCAGCTTTGTAACCGTACCGTAATACAACTACGCCACCGAGGCAGTCAATTAAATCTTACAGTCTTATGTGCTACAAATGAATAATTGTACATCAAAATACCAGAGTCGCACACAGTACTGACCCCATATTAACATGCCAAGTTTTAAGTAGATGTTAAGAACTATCATTTTGGTTTTATATCATTCAGACCCGAACACATATTTAGCTACTATACATAGTCCTAATTTCACAGCTAAATACCAAGTCCTGTTCGGGTGTCTGAAACAATGAGACAGATTTTGGTCTCATCACCACCCGAAACAAATATTTGTCTCGATGCATGGATCGAAACCACTCTCTCTTGTTTCACAGCCAGCACTAATCCATTTACATTTATTTTATCTTGCTCTCCGTTGTAGAGGAGGCTCGTGCCCTGCAGTGGGACGTATATGGGCTGATACAGTACTCAACCATTTGCGCCATATCAGACGAACTGACTTCTACCAATAAACAATGGACAAATTTCCACGTAATCTGCAAACAGTGCCATCTAACAACCGTGTCAGAATTTCACTCGAATAATCTCCGTATCATTGCCGTGACTGTTGCGTCAACAGGACATCTCCACAGAGCATACCACATCAAATGGACGAGTAGTTGTGGGCTGTTGAATAAGTTACTGAAACTGAATGACTTGACTGGTTATTTTACTCTTCAGCCTTAAGAAGTCCACTTATAGGCTTAACATTGTGCATGTTTGACGACATATTGATTTGTGAAGTAACTATTTTTCTTTGATTCTCTTTTAACCGAATAAAGGTACAAGCGGGAAATTATTGTTATTGATCACTATTGGCCAAAAAAGTAAATGCCCCTTATTTATGTGAGAAGTTGCAAGTTTTAAGAAGAGATAAAAAGAGTAAAGGAAGCAGTCGAATACGAGAAGTAAAGATTGAGTCTCCGTTTAAAAATAATATTTTAGTATAAATTACCACTACGACCATCTCAGATCTAAATATATTTTAAATGACATGAAGTAGATTATTGTTTATCATTTTTTGATAAACTGGTCTCACATTTTTAAAATACACGAATCTTAGTTAAGCGTATGTGTGTAATATTATTAATATTTTCGTCTTTGCAAATACTACCGAGATTTTTACACCTTTAAAAATGTATAGCTCTCCTTTCAACTACAACGACTATTAATTAAGTTTCTCATCCAAGGAAATTGTTAATCCAAGGAAGAGAAAAGCCTAATTAGTACATACATAAACACACGCCTTTATCCCAAAAGAGGTAGGCAAAGGCGCCACCACGACACCCACATTTCGCCTTGTATGTTCCGTCCCATGATGTGATAGAGCTGAGCCTATTGCCATATCGGGCACAAATTCCTGACTCCGGGCTGATAATGAATAGAAAAACCCAATATCACTTTGCCCAACCCGGGATTCGAGCCCGATACCTCGGCTTTGAAGTCGTACCGTACAACTACGCCACCGACGCAGAAAAGCCTAATTAGTAATTACGTTTAGTACAAATTCTCACGACAGACATAACCCAGACGTTCCGGTTATCGTAAATCGATTGTTTTATGAAACTCAATCTCGATTAATCGATACGATCGAGATGGCTGTGTCCGATGCATTTTTTGCTACGCTCGTTTTCACTTGATAGATTTCACATCTTCGTTTTAAGTAAATGATTGAGCTGTTACTAGATTTCGATACTACCGATATTTATACATCATCTTTTTGTGATTCATTGCATAGATAGTTTCATCGTAATAAACGACAAAGTGTCTATATTGTATTTGATTGCAAGTTGTGGCAAGTGTAGGCATTTGCAATCGAAATTGAGTATCAATCAGCGCCTGAACAATTATCTTTCGCCGGTTCATATATTTATGCAGGTCTATTCCAAATCTAATTTGACTTAGCAGTGTGATCAAATCTTTCACTTATAGTTTGCTCTAACCACTTTATATGTCTAAATTAGATTTACCTTGTCCCTTAAATTAACAGTGAATTCTTTCGTATCAATCGTGTTTCAAAAATTTGCAAAAATCTAGTTGTGTAATAAATATTTGGCAATCATTTGTCTCGGGTCTGGGTGTTTGTGAAACCGAAAAGTCTCTCGCAGTTTCCGATACACACGACACAAGACTTAATTGATCATAATGTGAGGTTTGGACTATGTATGTGACTGTTGGGTGTATTTATTTATTTAAATCGATACGTCATAGACTGAAGTCGCGCTTATGAGGTGCTTTCATAAAATTTTTGATATAAATGTTTACAAAGTCTGAAAAGCACTAAATCTTACGTAGCCTGCATAAACATCAAGTGCTCACATAACCGTAGATAAGCTTATAAAATTCACGCGCATTTGCAAGTCATGCTTACCATTTCACTATGAAATGTAGTTATACAATACAGTATTATGATATTGTGGGGAAGCCTGAATAGCAGACGTCATTTTTGGAGGATTTCATAGGCATTTGTCATAAGAATATCAAAAGTTTTTGAAAGCATTACGCCGGGGTAATGGTATAAAAGGGTTCTTTTAAAGGATTTATGAAATTCTGCGTTATGTTTCATGTAAGTATGACAAAAATGATACATGTAACTCACGAACAGTGAGTAATAATATAAGGAGAAATATATTGCGTTACTGTATCTCATAAAAGCATCAGTACAAATGGGTCGAATCGACAGAAAAGCGACGTAAAGTAATAGCTGTTGTGTTTCTTCAGTAAGTGATATTGTCGCTGATCTTAAAACTGGTGGTACATTAAGCTTTGTCGGATCTTCGGCAAATTCACCAAACGGGACACCGAAACTGTTATTTTAAGTGTTTTCTGTGAATCGTAGTCTAGACTCGAGCTCATTCATACTGTATCTATATTAGCTTCATGAAGTAACTACCACTTTTTGCCATGTAATTGCTAAGAAATAGAGGTTTTTATAATGTTCAGTTGTTTATTGCTTTAGTAGAACGGTTCCTTCCTTGTATACCATTATATACATAACTGGTTTGTGATTTATATTTCTACCCCGTGGTGTAGTTGAATAGATGTCAATAGATGTCACGGGTTTGCCAAGTGCGTTGTGGCTTATTGGTAAAGGAGCATAGCGGTTGCCGAGATGGTTGTCGCGAATTCGAATCCCACCTCTGACTTTTCAGTGTAATAAGTGTTTCGATAATCAATTACCACATACTTTAACGTGAAGGAATATATCGCGGGAAAGTCTCCATACCATTGAGGTCCTAATAAGACTTTATAGTATACTAGCGGCTCAGCCCGGCTTTGCCCGGGTGTAGATAAATTTCAGTCCCGTCCACATCAACAACATAAATAATTATAGTTTTCGCAGCGCATGCGATGAAAGATATTTTATAGGCGTTTTTTTCACTTTGGGTAACATTATTGTAGTTTTAGTAGGGATCCTTATTTTTTCTTGCAATTAAAATAGCCTATATCAATCAGTGATAATGTAGCATTCAATTTTTTTTTTAAATCGGTCCAGTACTTTTTGACCCAATTCGTTACAAATATACTTACATACAAATCTTTCCTCTTTATAATATTAGTATCAGGCCAGGGTTAGTACTGGTTAATATCTATACCTAGGTATAGTATTTGTCGTAACATCTGCAAGTAGGCTGGAAGGCCGACAAGGGCATACTAAATCTACCGTCAGGAATGAGAGCTTCAAAGGTTTCATATCGTAAGAAAAGGATCTGTCCGAGGCCAATGTAGACCTTCAGAATGCAGTTTCCAGCTTAACGCCTATATTACTACACTTCCGTCTTAACACTTCCTGATTAACTACATCTTTTAGGCATTGGATAATGAACTTTAATATTGTAGTAATAAGGATAAACATAATATTTTTTAAAACGCAACAGTGGATTAGATCGGAGTGCTTTGTCATGATTGACCCCCCCCCCCTGACAATCGTACTCTCGATGGTGGGACGTATATGGACTGATACAGGTTGAGAAAATAATTATTTTGCCTGTACGAGATAATCATCCCACCATTGGGTACATCTGTTTCGCACATACTATCAGGTGCAGTGCAGTAAATAAAATTGTTTATAAAAGCGTTACGGCATCGTTTCGTGCGCGGATCGATGACCGATCACGAAGAAACGGCTCATTATACCCGCCGCCGATGCGTGGACGAGAGATCACGTACAAATAAATCAATTGGACAACTTTCAATTTCTTATTGGGAAGAAATTATAAAATATGAGGTGTAGAATAGCATCTTCTTTAGGTAAATGTTATCCGCTGCTAAATATTGGCCTCATGTAATGATTTTAACTGCAAGCTGTTGAAACAGTGTCCTGTTTTGAGGGAATTCATATCTTTAAGTTATGCTGTCCTCGCAGTTTCCATTTAAAAGCTTTTGAGCTCCGTTGATCATCAATTCTCCGCCCTATAGGTTTCTCAGCATGAAGAACTTAGGCTGAAATTCTCTGAAATAAAGTTAACTGCAATTTTAGCTCGTTTGGGGCGGTCTCATAGAAGACGTGAAACGACAGCCTAGCTGTCGCGTTTCGTCCGGTGAGTGTGATCGCCGGATGCCCAATACACATTACTTCTTCCCAACCTTTTTCCTTCCCGCTCCCCTCGCGATTTGATAGGCCGGCAACACATCCATGATCCAAGCGTTGTGGACCTGTTTGTTCGTTTGCCGGATGTACGCTTTAGAAAGAAATTGCCAGAAATATTTATATTCCGGTTAGTAATATTTTCATAACGGTCAATAGTTCTGTGTACACACTAATATTACTGTATTGTAACAATTAAATACTAGTTTTCTTTAACTTGGAGTTATTTAAAATTTTAATGATTATGGGCTTCGCATGAGGTCACTACCCGAATTGATTTAGGGACTTCGTTCTAATATCACATGTGCGAGTCTTTCAGACAATGTAACTGCCTACTGGTATTACCTACATGCCCCACATAAAAACCACAGTAGCAACATTAAACCCATTACACACAAAAACCACTAGTAATGTAACACCACGACCGATAGATGGCGTTGCGCAACAGTTGACAATAGTTTCCCAAGCCACATGATAGGAATTAATTAGCAAAACGAGTCGAACAGCTTTCCTGACTAATTACATTGCAAAATATACGCCAGTGGACCGCGCGCCGAGTAATAAGGAACGTATGAGAAATTAGGTTTATTGAGCACATTCTTTAGGCTATAATTATTGTAAATGGCTTTGTTATAGATACACAGTTAGTATACATATAGAGCTCCCCGATCTTACGTCTCGTAAATATCTGTGGAGATTTGGAAATGCTTAAGTAATTTTGATTTTTTGCAATATTATTACAGAAATATATATATCGAGATATATTTTTTGGATCTATAGAAATACATGTATATCTCGATATATGTACTTATTCCGAGCATTCCAGTCGCCTTATAGCAAGCGACACGACCGGTCATAGAAAGTAGAAAACCAAACAACACACGAATTTCAAAGCATTCCGTGGCTCTCCACTGCGCTCGCCATCCTGAGACATAAGATGTTAAATCCGATTATGTCCAGTAGTTACTCTGGCTATAATCCTTCAAACCGGAACACAACAGTGCATTTACACTGTTTGGCGGGAGACAAAGACATTGCGGTTGTACATATCCAGGCGGCCTCTCACATATGAGAGACCTACCACCAGTAACCAGATTGCGACCACCATACACCATGGTGGCTAACTCGTTTTAATGACACATCGTGTGATAGTGTCGTGTTTCGGGTTCAGCCTGTGAATAGCCTGTTGAAGTTTCAATTAGACTGGCATTGTCGTGCCGACCACCTGTGGATGCTGCAAAGGGATTACCGCGTTTATCATAAGATGCAATGCTTTTAACTTTGTTGTATTGTATTGTATTGTATTGTATCATCACTATCAGCCCATATATGTCCCACTGCATGTCAAGGGCCTACTCTACAATCGAGGGTACGATCGAGAGGTGTTGGCCATATAGTCCACCACGCTTGCCTCGTGCGGCTTGGCGGACTTCACATACCATAGAAATTCTTAAAAATCGATATGGTATGCAGGTTTCCTGAAGATGTTTTCCTTCGCCGTTATAGTGCTGTCAACCGTTAACTTTTTTGTGCCAGTACAAAAAACGGGATTTTTGGAGAAGAAATGACAAATCTAGTCAGCCATATGTTATCAGTAATGTTGTTTTGATTAATTTTATCGATTAGAACCGCCTCGGTGGCGTAGTTGTACTACGGTAAGACTACAAAGCTGAGGTCTCGGGTTCAAATCCCGGGTCGGGCAAAGTGATATTGGGGTTTTTTATTCATTATCAGCCCGGAGTTAGGAATTTGTGCCTGATATGGCGATAGGCTCGCCCCCTATCACCTCATGGGACGGAACATACAAGGCGAAATGTGGGTGTCCTTGTGGCGCCTCTGCCTACCCCTTCTGGGATAAAGGCGTGAGTTTATGTATGTAGGTATCCTCGGTGGCGTAGTAAGCTAAGACGCCGGCTATAAAAAGAAGGGACGCGAGTGCAATTTTCGTACTGAAACAAGTGCTTATGTGATCGAAAAATAATTTGCTTCGGTAGTTTGTGAGTTGGTAAAGTCTTTAGTCTCTCCTAATTTCTGAGAACCACGACGAAAGACTTGACAAATGTGGAGTCAAGACTATCTGTGTGGAATTCCGAATTAATTTAAGATAATAAAATACCATCCATATCATATTTGTAATAATTTATGTTGTTATAAATGCATCAAAATTTTACAACGCCCAGCCAAAGAGGATAAAACGGGCAACGTGAGTGCCCTAATCGATAAATCTAGACATGCGGACACAGGATCTGGCTTCGCAGCGTGAATGCGAAGGGGGCAGGGAGGTAAGGGGTTCTAGGGAGACTGGGTAGAAATGTACACCTACATCAAAAGTTTCCACAAACGCGCGCTCCTGATTGGCGGAGTGCAGCGGGTGCTGACCTGGATGCACTTGATTGGTGGACGAAAATGTTTCTAGAACATTCTGCAGATTATTGATTCACTAGTGGGTATAAAAGGCGAGTCGCGGCGATCTCGGCACATTACCGCAGCATCAGCGACACGAAGAAAGCGCAGAGACACATACGCACAGACATACGCGCACAGACACCGGTGACGTCACCAGGGCGTTCTGCTGCGGAGTCGCCGGCGTGGCTGCTGCAGCAGAACGCCTTGCAGCCATGCAGCGAGAAGTGAGCGGCGAGGCGCTGGAGACGCGGCCGGGCGTGACGTCACTGCTGACGTCAGTACCGGCGCGCCAGCTGCCGTCACTACACGCATACCTCTCTACACGCGACGCTAAGGGAAGGAAGAAGAAGGATGGAGGAAGATGAAGGAAGGAGGAAGAGGAAGGAAGGAGGAAGATGAAGTTAGACATAAGATAGAGATACTTTTCTAAATTTATAATAAAATAAACACATCAAGAATATAATTAAGATTCCTAGACATTATTTGCATACGTATTACACTATCTACATAAGTTTGTAAGTCTTCATAAGTAAGTAGATATAAGATATAGGAAGGGGTTAATACTTAATTAAATGTTTAAAAATTTCCACTCGTTTTATTTCCTTTTCATATAACACTGGCTGCACACGTTGACTATGCTCCAACATCACTCAGTCAACTCTAGATCCACCTAGAAATCAAAGCCAACATTGGAGCCAAGGCTCTTCTTTAAATGTTGGATGAGTGGTGTTGGGCTAACGATGGTGAAAACCCTATAATATTTGCCTCCTGTCTCCTCTATTATAATTAGCCTTTTGATTTTCAAAGGCCTTTCCCTTATCCACGACCTGAAATGTATGTTTTTGACCACGGTGATAGTGATAACAGACAGCTCAGACAGACAGCAGCGAGCTGTCTGTTTTTCAGTCCTATGCGGTACAAAAAGACACTTTAGTGGTGCTTGTGACAGGTGCATCCACGGTAGGCCACTTCGAAGTCTTTAGTTCGATGTGTCTACGTAGGAACAACGCTATATTTGAGAGACTGTCGCCCGAATACTCAAACGCCATTTAAATATTAAGTTGCACTTAACTACCCACGTTGCATTTAGTCAGTACATTTTAGCGAGACTTATAATATTTAAGTGGCGTTTGGTTATTCGGGCGTGAGGGCCGTTTTATTAAGAACTGACTGTATAATTCTACACAGGGTGAAAGTGTAAGGTATGGTGGAAAAAGGAACATGGCGTCCGGAAATCCGACTCATCGAAACACGACAAGTTGCTTTACGTAAGCATGATTGGTTACTGATGCTAGCCATATTTGTTCATAGCTAATAAAAGCTATGTTGTTTTATGGTAAAACTGTATAGGTACTACATAAATAAACTTACGGCTTTTTCCCAGAAGGGGTAGGCAGATGTGCTACCAGGATACTCACGTTTCGCGTGTATTCCGTGTGATCGCCATATCAGGCACAATTTTCTGATTTCAGGCTTATAGTTATAAAATCATCATTTTGTCCTAACCGGGATTGGAACCTGAAATCTCAGTGTTCTAATGGTACTGTAGAACAACTGCGCCACCGAGGTAGTCATGTATAGGTTACTATCAAGATCTTAACTAGAATTTCTATTACGTGCAATAAGTAACCATGGGCGACTGTAACCTTAGCCCTCTCAATGTTAGACGCGTATAAAGACCGATTTGGAATTTGTATTTATGATATCCATACATACATATGTACCCTCACGCCTGTATCCCATACGGGTAGGCAGAGACTATGGATCTCCCTTTTGCTCGATCTTGACATACTACTTTCGCTTCGTCTACTTTCATCAATCTCTTCATGCATTCTGGCACCTTAGGCAAGGGCCAGTTTAAAAGTTTAAACTGGCCCTTGCCTAAGGTGCCACCATGATATCCTCAGTAAAACTAAATATAAGTAGTATATGAAGGATTCCTCCTAAGGCGTAGTAGTGAAACGTCGATAAGTATGCGGCGGGCGCGCTGGGCCACTTGCGTCGCTTCACTTTCTCCCGCCACGCTCCGCTCGCTGCCCGTCCCCTGGGCAGGTGCCGTGATGATATATTTCGAGCATTTTGTGTGGAGGATAGTGCATGTGCAACTAAACATCCGCATACATATGCTATAAATGCTAGTGCCACATGGTTGAAATATTTTGTTGCCATATTTTCATGATAATATTGGTCTAGGACCTAGGTCAATATAAGCCGCCTGTGAGTTGTGAAATTGCGGGTTATATGCACCCACAGATCACTCCCAATAGATACCGCATTACGATAGTTTTGTTTTGAACTGAAAACGCCAACGAAGGGAACGGTGCGGGGCAGTGGGCGGGTTGCAGCGCTGTCACGTGGACTTCGCTCGAGAGATGAGGCTTGTCGATAAATAAAATAAAAAGTATCGATAGTTCGATTTGCCAGTAAGTTTAACGTGTTATTACCGCTTTTATAACTTGATTACCAACTTGTTAAATGTTTTATAATATGTTTTCACTGGCCTGATCTAATAAATTATACAAATCGCTAACACGAATGAAGTAAGATTAAAATTTATACTTTAATAAGTAACGGTTTTATTTCCATTATTCGCCGTTAATTTTTGTATACCATAATGTCGAAACACCCGAATTAAGTGTTGGGTTAAAAGATCAGATAAAAATATGAAATATTAAATGATTAAACCTCACGCCGTAAAGGGCTACAATAACTTATTCTTTTTCTTGAATTCCGACGGCGGCTGTAATAGATGGTAGGTAATATCGACAAGTGACAATGAAACCCACTTGACGAATTATGAATGTTTTTGGGATGATAATACAACGTATGTTGAAATTAGTGCAACGGCTTGTACTACTTATTCTCAATAAATTTAGTATACTAATAGTTATGTTAAATACCTTCCCATGATATTTGACAAAAGGCGGTTCTAACGCCACGCATCAAGCACGAATTTCTAACATTACGTTCTTAGTAATTAAACAGAAAACCCCAATATCACTTATATCAGTCAAAATAAAAATGAATGTATTAAAACACATAGTCAGTAGATACTTGATTCGAGAAATAGGACCCGAAATACCATCAGACGAATACGCTTAAACAAGCTTCATCTCAAGGCTATAAATGTTACTCTTGGATGCTGGACAAAATCAATATAAAATTATAATATTATTTGATAATCATATTATTCTATACACACAGAACTACGAAATTATAAATTTACCTAGTTAAAAACTTGACCTTTTTCAAATTACATTAAATGACGTGGTCATGGTGATTTGCAATTTTTATTTAAATCAATATACATTTCGTGACATTGTCATTTAATCAAATTATTTTACATTAATGTTTTAAAATATCGATATTGCTTGGAATTATATTATAAACATGCGTCAAGCACTAGAAGAAGGCGTGATTTCACCAGAAAAAGATGGCTTATTATGGTTATCGCTATGCGAAAAAGAGACGGCTAATTTTCGATTCAAGCTCGACTGTTTGACATCGATACAATAACCAGTATAAATTGAGCTCGCTCGTGAACAAATTAATTTAAAGAATATTAGTTACCGATGAAAAATTATTCCGTTTTTTTTGGATACTTGAAGTTTTTGAGTTTTTTCCACACCATTTTATTGAGCAAGTCATTTTTAACTGTCATATGATATTTCCAAAACTTAATTTTTGCCAACGCTCACCGATATGTGCGGGTCCACTACTTGGATGACACTGATGACGCGACATTTGGAATCGGTTTATATCAGTCCGATAGCTTATACGTGTGGCGCGCAACCGCTGCCTTGCATTAGGTATCTAGTGGGAGTGATCTGTGTATGCACCGAAATAAATATATTTACATGTCAAAATAATACATTTTAAAAGTAATTTGTTTCTTAGCTGCCTTTTAGTTTTTGAAATTTACTGCATGGGGTTAAAGGGTTCATTTTAACAGATGAAGTGACAGTTATTTGAAGACAATTTAGTTCTAAATGTTTCGGAATGGGAAATACTTTTATTTTACCTTACTTTTACTAGGTGGAAGGTCCGTCATATACGAAAGTCCGTCTGTATAGGTAACACTGCTTCGTCTTTTTCTGGCGCCAAGCAGCAGTGTAGAAAACTATGTTGTGTCACCAGGGATTACGAGACTTCACCCAACTCACTTCTCAACACGTAACACTCTACGGCAGCACGTAATAATTATAAGTTTTTAGAGTAACTCTTGTCCATGAGCAGGCGTGACGTTTATCTTCAAGGGAATCGGCTCGTAATTTTGACTCAAAATCTATTCTAAATCAATTACAGCAATTGTATCAGCCCATATAAGTCCCACTGCAGGGCACGAGCCTACCCTACAATTGAGGGTACGATTACAGCAAGGCTTCAAGTAATTATTAAAACACCATTATCGTTTACCAGCATTCAAATGACTATATTTCAACAACTTACTGCCGCTCCACATACATACGAAACGTTTATTAATACACCAAGGCGACGCAATGCATTAGCACCGAATCTCAATACCATATGCATGTCTTGTATATGAGAACTATTCGTTTTTGCGAGGTGCGACGTTTTTAATAGCTTCCTACGAATGGCCTAGTTGCTTATTGATATTCCGATAGATTATACCTAAGTCATATAATTTTAAATTACTGGAAATTAAATAATCTGTATCTCTATCAGCTCATATACGTCCCACTGCAGGGCACGGGCCTCCTCTTCAATCGAAATTACGATTGGGTTTAAGCTGTATAGTTTACCACGCTGGTCTCGTGCGGGTTGGCGGACTTTACATACTGTATAAATTCTTTAAAATCGCCACAATATGCAGGTTTCTTCACGATGTTTTCCTTCACCGTTATAGTGCGTGGTGATTTACTATCAATACACACACACACACAACAGGCCACCACGCACTCCTTAGTCCTAACGAAATCATAAGTAGCATATTTTATTTTGAGTAAATGAGCTTTTGAATGCAGCGATTTCGTTCAATCGAAACTGCACTTATTTATCGGTTGCATTAATATATTTTTGTCGAGTTAGCATACGTCTATAACTTGACTCATTTACTTCTGAAACGGTTACTTGTATATTGACGATTATTTTGATCTAATTTTAATATTTATTCGTATTCGTGCATCTTGACAGAATGATCGTGGCATTGTTTAAACCAATGGATCGTGGTCATGTTTTAAATTATATTGTCTTTGTGTCGTGTCTGTTGTTTGGGTTCTGGGCTCTGGTACGATTAAAATTAGAAAACTATTTTTAGTATTCTATCTAAGTGCGTGGTGGCCTGTTGGTAACGGACCAGACGCGGCTGCCTACATGTTCACGGTGGTCGCGGGTTCAAATCCCAGGGCACACCTCTGACTTTTCGGACTTATGTGTGTATTGATAGTCAATTACCACGCACTTTAACGGTGAAGGAAAACATCGTGAGGAAACCTGCATACCGTAGCGATTTTAAAAGAATTTCTACGCTATGTAAGTCCGCCAACCCGCACTAGGCCAGCGTGGTGGACTATATGGCCTAACCACTCTCAATCGATTCTCTCGATTGTAGAGTAGGCCCGTGCCCTGCAGTGGGACGTATATGGGCTGATATAGATATAGATATCTACTTTTCTATCTTGTTTTATGTTTTACCTATTAGTCCTTAAATATTTGTTTCAGCTATGTATGTTGTCAGAAGATTCTCATAGTTTCTGGTCCCCACGACACATCACACAAATCTAAGCGGGGTCAGCTCTAGTCTTGGCCCCACATTCTAATAGATGTGACTTTCATGGGTACTTCATTTAGTTATTTATTTATACTGTTGCATCATATCATAATCGCCCATACCACTGCTGATCCGAGTATTCTTACAAGAATCGATTCAGAGGACTTAGGCTTAGTGAGTTATTAATTAAATTCTGAGGTCCAAACGCAGAGCCCTCGTTGCTAATTACGCCGGCTATGTTACTGTCCGATACGGGGGTGTATCCCCTACCCCTAAGAGTGGTTGGGTGTTTGGGGGTCGACGCGCGCACCATATTCAATCATCGATCGATTACATATGCATATTGTTACGGCTTTATTCTTAGACAGATTTAAAACTTATTCTAAGTATCGAATATTTTGACTTCTACGCTCTGAAGTCGTTCGAAGGGGACAAAATATTTGAAAAATAAAATAGGTTTTAAATCTGTCTATGAATTAGGCCATTATGTGTTTGGCTGTATGGCATGTTTCCTTTGTTATGTTTGTTTTTAATAGCTGTTGGGTGTTGCCTTTGCTTTTAATTTTTTTTAATACCAGAAATGACACTAGTGCGATCATACTTTGCCTAGTGCTTCAGGTGTCCATGTATAGACAATAGACTTTGGCAGATGCTACACAATGGAGAACAATGGAGAACGTCAGATAAATTTTGACAGGGAGTCCGAAATGAGCGTTTTGGACACCGGAAGGGCTAGCATAATTCCGTCCCAAAATTGATACGGGACGACGCGACGCTAAGATCATAGCGATCATAAGTACTGAATAACGCGTATGAGGCTCGTATACCAGTTTTTAGCCAAATGTGTACATGCAGCGAAAAGGATGCGTGTTAATCTTGTTCATATTTATGAGTGGACCATTGTGTTCAAAACACGTATTCGTTAATTTTGAATTTAAAAAGTCATGAAGTAACTATTGATAACGAAATTCTAGCAATTGTAACTGAATTATGTATAAACCAATCTTGATAAAACTAATAACATTGATGTGATATAATAATAAATGAAGCAGTCATTGTATTTATCAATTTAAAGAAAGATATTTAATATATTGCTTAAAAAGTCGAATAAAACATCGCGGCGTGGCCATATTTTGTTCCTCTTTCATTATTTACTAGTAGTTACGGACTTTGCTCATGCCGACATAATAATTGTGTCAACTGTCGACCGGTGCATCAGACTCACACTGCAATCACAATACGCCTACAAAAAATCGCATTACGAATTGAATTGATGTATCCTTGTATTCCCAGCCGTGTTCAGTTCCGCTTGGTTTCTTTAGATTGTACGTCCGTTTGTAAACAATGGATATTACTGATAGGTACTGCCCTTCCATTCTCATAATCTGCTAACATAGATATATAATTTAACATATGGCTTTTTATATGGCATATACTTTTAAATTATTGGTTCAGTGGCGCAGTTACACTACGGTATGATTGCATAGCTGAGGTCTCAGGTTCGAGTCCCGGGTCGGGCAAAGTGATATTCGATATTTCTATTCATTATCAGCCCGGAGTCAGGATTTTGTGCCCCATATGGCGATAGGCTCGCCCCCTGTCACATCGTGGGACGAAAAATACAAGGCGAAACGTGGGTGTCCTGAATCCTGATTGCATCTCTGCCTACCCCTTCCGGGAAATAGGCGTGAGTTTATGTATGTAATGTATATTTAAAGCAAATTCTATGTGGCTGCGTATCAGGGTATTGTATTTTTCGAGTCAAAGTTGATATGAATCCTGCAGAGTTCCGTTTCAAGAAACCGAGCGTTTGAGACGCTTTCGTGACTACCTTATTAATGTGACCGTGGAATTTTGCTATCATCGACTTTAGATATTAACATTCATAATAATTTACTTAAAAATCAGCTATCTAATCTATTATGCTGTTGGTGTACCGTTTTTAAATAAATTATGAACAAATACACCAACGATCGTCATAAAATCCATCGTGATTGCGTATAGCAACGGCTTTGCTGCCTCATTTCGATCAGTCGGAGCTTGCCGGAGATCCCACGTACCTTATGCCCACCTCCTCTAGCGTCTGAGATGTAATACAGGAAACTCTTAATATAATAGCATTCAGTTCCTCCAACCGTGGACGCCACTATATGACTAGACTTAAGTACCAATACACCTTCTCTATAGCATTGGGCTGACAACAGACAGCTCCAGGTGAATTGTCAATTGCCATCGCCGCTCATAACACATTTGGAGACCGTGGATATGGAAAAGACCTTTGAAAATCGATAGGCTTATAATAAGGGACACGGGAGGTACAGTCTCAATTATTACTCACAAAAACTTATTACACAATAACAGAGTACCTAAATGAAAAATAAATAAGACATCTTAATATAAGCAAAGGCAAAAATATAGTAAACTTAAATAAATAATGACTGATTTAATTACATACATACACTGAATATAAAGACTATGGCTTCCTCCTCTCTCCTAAAATTTTATTTTTTGCCGTGCCCTACAGGGTCCACATTGTACTAAATAAATTGTAACATCTTTTTAACATGTGGAGTGCAATAAAGTATTGAGTATTGAGTCTGTAGGCAGTCCACTAATAAGAAAGCTGCACACGTTGGCTCCAACGCTAGCCCAACGCCACTCATCCAACATTTAGAGTACAGCTTTGGCTCCAATGTTGGCATTGATTTCTAGATCCATACATTGACTGAGTGGTGTTGGACCATTGTTGGTCCAGCGTATGAATCCAGTGTCAGTGATGTAAAGGAAATGAAACGAGTGACAATTTTTAATACATTTATTATTATTGAAGTGAAACTTCTTTATCGGGGTTGGAAAAAATTTTGCGTTACGCGCCATCTTTATTTCTACGTCACATTTTTGCGTTACGCGCCATCTTTATTTATTTAGTAAATTAGTAATACTTAGTAGTAATCCTGTGTATTGTAACTGTATTTAGTACGAATCCCACACTAGTGTATCATCCCACATTTGGACATAATACAGTGTATACCATTAGAACACATTCTGTACCCACTTCAGTAAGCCACACCCCCAACCGTTTCCAAGCCCCACCCAAAATTTTAAGCCCCACCCACTTTTTTGTAATTTGATCCTTACCCCCCCTCTGGCCTTCCCCTACCCTAAATCCAAAACAGTGCCCAATAGCCTCCCCACGAAACCTCCCCCCCCCGCTTACCCCCACCCTAAAAATTTTACCTCACCCCCCCTACTCATATCTCCGGCATTATCCATCGTAGACCCACCGACCTTGGGTTCATTGGAACCGGCTCGGTGAGGGCTACAATCCTGCCCCAACAGAATTCCCGAATACCCCCTCACAACTTTCCCCACTCAAAAATATTTTAAGGTGCCCAATAGCCTCCCCACGAAACCTAACCCCCCCCCCGCCCCTACCCCCACCTAAAATGTTTACCTCACCCCCCCTATTCCTATCTCCGCCAATATCCATCGTAGACCCATCGACCCTGGGTTCATTAGAACCGGCTCGGTGAGGCCTACAATCCTGCCCCAACAGAATTCCCGAATTCCCCCTCCACAACTTTCCCCACCCAAAAATATTTTAAGGTGCCCAATAGCCCCCCCACGAAACCTAACCCCCCCCCCCCCCCCCCGCCCCTGCCCCCACCTAAAATTTTTACTTCACCCCCCCTAAACCTATCTCGGCCAATAAAGGTCGTGGACCCACCGAGCTTGGTATCCTCGGAACCGTCTCGGTGAGGGCTACAAATTGGCCCCGATAGAAATCCCAAATTCCCTCAAAAATTTCCCCCCTCCTAAACTTAAACTTTATTTAATTTAGCTTTATTTTACCAATTCTGTAAATTTGTAAATAGTAGATCATTTTGCGAAAAATGATGTCATAAAGAAGTTTCACTTCTTACGTGTGTACACTAATACACACACACATTTTTTATTTAATGTAGTGTCAACCCCTTCCTATATCTTATATCTATTTACTTATGAAGACTTACAAACTTATGTAGATCGTGTAATACGCATACAAATAATGTCTAGGTATCTTAATTATATTCTTGATGTGTTTATTTTATTATAAATTTAGAAAAGTATCTCTATCTTATGTCTAACTTCATCTTCCTCCTTCCTTCATCTTCCTCCTTCCTTCTTCTTCCTTCTCTTTGCGTCGCATGTAGAGAGGTCTGCGTGTAGTGACGGCAGCTGGCGCGCCGGTGCTGACGTCAGCAGGGACGTCACGCCCGGCCGCGTCCCCAGAACCTCGCCGCTCACTCCTCGCTGCATGGCTGCAAGGCGTTCTGCTGCAGCAGCCACGCCGGCGACTCCGCAGCAGAACGCCCTGGTGACGTCACCGGTGTCTGTGCGTGTGTGTCTGTGCGCTCTCTTCGTGTCGCTGATGGTGCGGTAATGTGCCGAGACCGCCGCGACTCGCCTTTTATACCCACGAGTGAATCAATAATCTGCAGAATGTTCTAGAAACATTTTCGTCCACCAATCAAGTGCATCCAGGTCAGCATCCGCTGCACTCCGCCAATCAGGAGCGCGCGTTTATGACAACTATTGATACAGGTGTACATTACCACCCAGCCACCCTGTCTCCCTGTCTCCCAGTGACGACAAAGAGCGATGTCGATTAATTGGTTTTGTATATCAAGTTATCGTAATGTTTGGTGTTTACCGCGTGTTTGTTGGGCAGGACGCGGCCTCCTCTACGAAGAGGGCTCAGGTTATTGTCTTATCTGATCTATTGCGGGTCGCAGGTTTCCTCTGCAATTGAGAGCCTATTACGGGTTGGTTAATATAGAAATTACTGTAAAACTCTCTATGCCATGTAAGTTTACATATAAGGTAGTTACGGACACAATCTTTACAGGGTAGGAAGACATTGTGATGCAATGGAACAGATGCTGTCTAAATTACAAGAGGTCCGCGTTCAAACTCAATAACAAAACAAATCTTATCAAATCTTAGTAATTAATGTTCAAGGAATACATAAATAAAGACTACCAACGGTAACATACATAGTCCTCACCCTACTTTAAGATCGAGTCTTGTGGGTATCAGAAGAAACTACGAGAGACTTTTCAATCTTACAAACACCCAGATACGAAACAGATACCTGTGGATCACGCAAATATTTGTCCCAGTGCGGGTATCGAACCCGCGGCCTCGCGTCTCACAGCTAGCGTCTAACCAACTACGTCACGGAGGCTGTTAAAGATCAATTTAATTCTAGGGAATTTCGTACTGAAAAGTCTCTCGTATTTTTTTATACCTATACTAGGAAGCGCTAACACACGGGGTCAGAAATAGGGGTGAATATGCTTTACCTAATAACACACATCTAATTAGAAATGATAATTAAACGTATATGAGGTAAAAGGTAACCTTAACATCCTCTCACCATAGTGATCAATTGTCAGTAGCCCCGTCTGGTTCGTATACAGGTGAATTTTTCAAATGGGCGTGGATGGCCAAATCCGAAACTATGAGGAATATCGAAAAATGCTGAAAGGAGTTACGAGCCTGATTTTGAGGAAAACTCAAACTGCATACTTAGATTTTTGATAAATCAATATGCCTCACTAGGAATCGAACCAGATGATTTTGAAAAAAAATGCATGTACTGTTTTTATTGCGATAAATGGCGAGACGAGCATGACATTCGCCTGATAGTAAGCGATACGACGGCACATGAGAAGTAGCAACACCATGGATTACAAAGCAAAGCTTGGCATTCCACTGCGCTGGCCATCTTGAGACATAAGATATTAACGTCTCAATATGTCCAGTAGTTAATCTGGCTACAATGTCCTTCAAACCGGAACACAACAGTGCATTTACACTTCTGTTTGGCGGGAGGAATAGACATTGCGGTGGTACCCTGGTGGCCTCTCACATATGAGAGACCTACCAGCCCATTAACATCCCACTGCAGGGGACGCGCCTCCTCTACAATCGAGAGCACGATTTCGATCTCTGTATTTAACGCAAATACAGAAATGTTATAAGTTTGAAGTATATCTGTCTTGGTATCGTAGCCTAAACGGATTGCCGGATTATTCCTCTATACATCTTTTTTTCCTTCCCGATGTGATGGACCGGCAACGTATCTATGCTTCAAGCGTTGTGGATGTTCAGGGCGGCAGTAATCATTTACCATCAGGTGACATGTTTGCTTGTTTGACTGATTGAATAATAAAAAAGGATGAACCGATTTCGATAAAGTTGTTAATTTGTTTATTCATTTTTTCCCTTCAATATAATTAACATTCCATTTATTGAAGTGAAACTTCTTTATCGGGGTTGGAAAAAATTTTTCGTTACGCGTCACATTCTTCCGTTACGCGCCATCTTTTTTTATTTAGTAAATTAGTACCCACTTCAGTAAGCCACACCTCCAACCGTTTCCAAGCCCCACCCAAAATTTTAAGTCCCACCCACTTTTTTGTAATTTGATCCTTACCCCCCCTCTGGCCTTCCCCCACCCTAAATCCAAAACAGTGCCCAATAGCCTCCCCACGAAACCTCCCCCCCCCCCCCCGCTTACCACCACCCTAAAAATTTTACCTCACCCCCCCTACTCATATCTCCGGCATTATCCATCGTAGACCCACCAACCTTGGGTTCACTGGAACCGGCTCGGTGAGGGCTACAATCCTGCCCCAACAGAATTCCCGAATTCCCCCTCCACAACTTTCCCCACCCAAAAATATTTTAAGGTGCCCAATAGCCTCCCCACGAAACCTAACCCCTCCCCCTCCCCCGCCCCTACCCCCACTTAAAATTTTTACCTCACCCCCCCTATTCCTATCTCCGCCAATATCCATCGTAGACCCATCGACCCTGGGTTCATTAGAACCGGCTCGGTGAGGCCTACAATCCTGCCCCAACAGAATTCCCGAATTCCCCCTCCACAACTTTCCCCACCCAAAAATATTTTAAGGTGCCCAATAGCCCCCCAAGAAACCTAAACCCCCCCCCCCCCCCGCCCCTACCCCCACCTAAAATTTTTACCTCACCCCCCCTAAACCTATCTCGGCCAATAAAGGTCGTGGACCCACCGAGCTTGGTATCCTCGGAACCGTCTCGGTGAGGGCTACAAATTGGCCCCGATAGAAATCCCAAATTCCCTCAAAAATTTCCCCCCTCCTAAACTTAAACTTTATTTAATTTAGCTTTATTTTACCAATTCTGTAAATTTGTAAATAGTAGATCATTTTTCGAAAAATGATGTCATAAAGAAGTTTCACTTCTTACGTGTGTACACTAATACACACACACATTTTTTTTTGTTACAGAACGGGACTGCAACGTCGAAACGTGATGTAAACCGAGAATGAGTGAAGTGTACCAAGTGTCAAACTATATAAGATAGTGCCGGCAACTGACGCAAGATGGCGGCGACGCGCGTGGCGCTAGTGTGTGCGGTGTGGGGGGCATGTATCGCAGGGGTTTTGGCCCACGTGGCCCTCACCTTCCCGCCGGCCAGGAAGTATGACCTGGACTTCCTGGATAATTCTAGGACGAAACCGCCATGTGGAATGCCTAAAGGTAGTAATTGTATTTAATATTTTTGCCTGGGTGTCCTGGTTGCACCTCTACCTACCCCTTCTGGGAAAAAGCGTGATGTTTGTGTGTGTATATTTTTAACTTTGCTCAGGAATAAAGTCAGTGCGATACCGTCCAGAAAGAATGGCGATTGGAAAAAATCTATCATCTCTTGCCAGTCGCCAAAATAATGATGGCCTTCTTAATATGTAGTACTCTAAACCTGTTAAATGATGGTTATCCCTCGCCGTTGAACACAATTTTGCCGGTTTAGTAGAAGCCGAGACGCATTTGGCGGGGTCACTACGATGGGTTTACTAATATTGCATACGCTGCTCTTTCTGCAGGTGGATACGAAATTTCTACTATCAGCGGGCAGATCTTCAGTAATCTCATGCACTGATTGGGGTTAATGATTAATTATTATCTAGATAGTTTGTTATTTAATTTGTGTCTGAACTCTCAATGCAAATAAAAGTATACAAAATCCTATAGTATAGTTTTGTAGGCTATGTCATCTAACGTAGGCTTTTACAACCAATAAGACGAGTTCCAACGAGGCTTATAAAACCCAAAGGAATTGTAATGTAAAGTAAAACACGAACATCACGCAACGATTTGACAGTAATGACGTGAGATCACATGGTCAACGCTCATACCAGCGAATTGTGATGAGTCAACGGTTCGATGACCCGCGGCGAGGCCGCTGCGTTTCCTTTCGGAGGGATAACGTATTTGAAGGAGATAAATAAACTAATACAACAATATTGTAAAGATACGAGTAATAATAATTATCCAGCCCACATATGGTGGTCGTTATCTTGTATGTGAGAGGCCGCCTGGGTAGGTACCAACGCAATGTTTATTTCTCCCGCCAAACAGCAGTGTAAATGCACTGTTGTGTTCCGGTTTGAAGGACATTGTAGCAAGAAATATGTCTTAGGTTGGCGAGCGCAATGGAATTTGCATTGCTTTGTAATTCATGATGTTGTTTGTTCTACTGTCCACGAGCGGTCGTATCGCTTACCTTCAGGCGAATGGCATGCTCGTCTCGCCATTTATTTAATTACAAAACATATGTCTCACTGCAGCGCACGGGCCTCCTCTACAATCGAGAGTACTATTGAAACAATAGTAAAGATTATTCAAGGATATTATATTGTAATTAAAGAAACAAACCAATAAAAGCACATGTAAAGAGGGTGTCCAGACACACAAGTAATAATTTGTTGGATGAGAGCCGGCTGTGAAACGGGAAGCCGCGGGCTCAATCCCCGTAGGGGTTTTTGATATTAAGTAACAATGTAAAACATAAAGATGACCGTATATGACCTTACACATAGTAATTGATCGTTGTAAAGGATGCCAAAGTGATTTAACAGGGCTTTGGAAAATGATGTTGCATGTCTCTACCTACCCCGATGGTAACACATGTTATAATGCAAATATTGTGACGTAAGTGCTATGTCTTTGAAAACGAAATACATGCCTACAAAACTCAAAAAAGAAGAATTATAATTTCTAATTTCTCTTTGAAAATTGATCGTGAATTTGGTTCATAATTTCGCCACAACTTAGCAAGCAGTCGTGGCCGAGTGGTTAAGGCGTCTGACTCGAAATCAGATTCCCTCTGGGAGCGTAGGTTCGAATCCTACCGGCTGCGTGCCTCGATCAATTGATCTTTTTGTGTAAATTTGATTTTTTTTTGTATTTTTGATATTATTTTATTATTAAAAGCATAGTTTATGAATACATGACAAGGTTATTACGGATAGCCCAATAACTTTTGGAAATATTCTTATTGGAGATGCTGTGTAGGGCATTATAGTCTTTATATAGCAATAGTTATGTACATATTTGAGTGCAGTTTATTGATCTAATCTACAACCTCAAACATATACATCTCTTTGATTTAAAACAACTTGTAATTTTAGTAACAATCACTATATTGTAAACTGGTGTTGAAAAAAGCAATGAGTTTCTTGCCCGTTCTTCTCTAGTGAAAACTGCTTTCCGAACCGGACCGCTCAAAAAATGACTGAATCTAAATAATGTTGAACATTTTTATGGATTTAATAAATTATCTTCTGATTTGAACTGGCGACCACTGTAAACATATTGGCTATATTTATGCATAAATTTTTATATCGAAGACATTTTAACAACTAAATATTTTTATAAAAAGTAAAAAGTTTTCTTTTCGCTCTGACAAAATCATACATACAACCGTGGG
This sequence comes from Deilephila elpenor, assembly GCA_949752805.1. Classification (NCBI taxonomy): domain Eukaryota; kingdom Metazoa; phylum Arthropoda; class Insecta; order Lepidoptera; family Sphingidae; genus Deilephila; species Deilephila elpenor. The sequence goes on from OX457118.1 coordinate 655,974, forward strand.
ATGGTCATAAAAAAAAAAGGCAGTCATTATGGTTTCCTAGATTTATGCGAATGTTACACACTATTGAAATAAAACTAATCGATACGTCGCGTCGGGAAGTTATAACATTGAAATAAAACTAATTTATACGGATTTTATCGCAATTTGGTTTAATTTTTACATTTTTAACTTCCCGACATTTCGATTGCTTTTCAGCTTTCGTGGGCACGGGGCGGTAGTCAGTCCGCCACCAAATCGCGATAAAATCCGTAAAAAATAGTTTTATTTCAATGTAAATCGCGTAAATCTAAGAAACTATTAAGTTATAACATGTAAAAATTTAACCAAATCTGCGATAAAGTCCGTCTAAAGTAATTTTATTTCGAAGGGCAGTCTTGTAAATGCTTATATACCTAATGTTATAGTACCTATTATTTCAGAGTTTCTAAACACTATGATACCAATAACGAAATGTAAATTCAATATTTAAACCAATATAAATGTCACCACGCCTCGCAGGCGCGGTGGCAATGCGGGAAGCATGTTGCTTGCCTGTCGGTCAGTGTGGGCGGGGTAATACATTACTGAATTTACAGGTAGGCAATTTAATAAGTATCGTGAGTTATGTGATAAAGTAGCCCTATGTCAATCTTGAAATTATAAGAGAAAACCGAAGTTAATAACAGCTAAGCCTCAGTTGCTTTTTTTAACTCATAAAATAAGATTGAAATAAGTTATCTTCATTCTTATAAGTTATATGTGGCAACTAAACGTTAATTGTCGTTTTTTATACGACCGATTGATTATCCATTCTCGCGAAAACCTTAAGTCGTGGTTAATATGGCCACAGGCCACTGACCCAATGACCAATGATGGGATTTGAGCTACGAAGAGTACCGTATCATTTTATTTATTGTGTTATCGTCATCTAAAACTTTATCAAAGATTTGAGTTTTTGGTTACATCAAATCTATCTGCCCATTGACGAGCAAAACGGTTAATTCGAATCCACACCCTTTCATATAGTCGGGTGGTTAATCTCAGCTTTAATTTTATATTCTGACGCATTCGTAAAATGTATAAATCTGAAAGTTGTCGGTTACCTTTAAGCGCAATTTAGCAAGTTTGTTCAAGTTTGGCAACGTATGATGTGGACCTGTTCTCAAACTTAATATTTCGCTCATTAATCCATTTTGTAACTGGGGGCCGGCAGGTGATTTTAAAATTATACCTCAAGTTTTTGATTATGCAACTTTGGTATGAATATGTAGATACAGTCACATACATAGTCCTCACTCCATACTGAGATTTAAGTCTTGTGTCGTGTGTATTTGGGAGTACGAGACTTAATTTGGTCTCACAACCAGACCCGAAACCAAAATATGTCTCGTTATGGGAATCCAACCCGTACACTTATTTTACAGCTTGCGTATTAACCAACTGCGCCACAGAGGCGGTTGTTTTAAGTCCTAAATGATATTATAAATCGAAGAATAATATTTATCACGCTTTGGTAACTGCTCAACGGATTATAATGAGATTTTGCATAATTATATAGTTACAAGTACAGAAAGGTTATCTTGGAGGATAAGAAAACAATTATTAGAGGATCTTCCGAAAAAAAGGAAGTTGGGCATAAAAACGACAGATAAAGGAACCTCTAGTATACTGAACGACAATCGAATAACAAGAAAAACACTGTTTTCGATTTATCTTAAGCACGCGAGTAAAGCTGCGGACAAAATCGATTTTATAAAGGGATTAAATATTATCCTTATTAAGTTGAATAACAAGTTCTATAACTCTAAACATGTAGTTATCTAGTTTCAATCGTATTTTGTTGGTTTTTATATTCAAGTAAAGTATGCGCGCGCATGGAGTTAGAAAATGTTGGCTTGAATTCCCATAGGCTACAAGGACCGTGTGGCCTAATGGATAAGGCGTCGGACTTCGGATCCGAAGATTGCAGGTTCGAGTCCTGTCACGGTCGTATGACATGTTTTTGTATTTTGCTTTGCTATGATTTTTATTGCAGGCGCTTTAGAAACGATACATGAATTTATTTTGTCGGTTATAGATAAATAAGTTTACTTTGTAGCGTAATAAAGAAGCCAACATTATTATTATAGCAATATTATTATAAGCCTATTACTTAGTTAATAAGTAATTTTAATTTGTGATCTGTTTCATTATTGAATAATGATTAATGTTAATAACACGAATAACATAACATACTGGTTCCCTTACTCCAAAACATTATTTTGAAGGCACTTATTCCGGCGTAGTGATTACGATTAACGATTTCTAAAATTATGTGTGAAAAACTCATATCTTAACATCAAGAATTTACTCACCGCAGTGGCATATTTTCGAAATAAATATTTGAGTTTTGAAATGTTTGCGTTTGAATTGAATTATTTGAGTTAGCAATAGCCGTGTGACCGTCTTATATAACTATGTTCCACGCTTGCTTACGAAACCATAGCTTGGTGGTCACCGTCGTAGCCCGAACTAAAAAGTTCGCAATTTTTTTTGTCGAACCATAATTTGTAGTAGAATTTGCCGGCACAGGTGCCTACCTTCCTGTTATCTTGGGTCCTTCTGTTGTAGCGTATAAACTATAAAGGAAATATGTAGGCCGGCAAAATTGTGTTAAGCATCGGGAAATTAGTTATTTGTCAGTCGATTCTTAATGTGGATGGCATTGCACTTGCCATAAGGTGCAGTCACGTAACTAAGGCCAGAATTTAAAATTAATATAAAATTATTTTTATTACTATGACAAATGCAAATTATAATTTAACGCAGTCACAATATCAAATAGTTAGAAGCATTTTCGCTAGATGGCGTTGTACCACAATTAACAATATAGGAAGTATTACTTAACATTTTTGTTGGCGTTTTGTTTATGTAGTTTTTGAAGTGAAACTTCTTTATCGGGGTTGGAAAAAAATTTTCGTTACGCGTCACATTCTTCCGTTACGCGCCATCTTTTTTTATTTAGTAAATTAGTACCCACTTCAGTAAGCCACACCCCCAACCGTTTCCAAGCCCCACCCAAAATTTTAAGTCCCACCCACTTTTTTGTAATTTGATCCTTACCCCCCCTCTGGCCTTCCCCCACCCTAAATCCAAAACAGTGCCCAATAGCCTCCCCACGAAACCTCCCCCCTCCCGCTTACCCCCACCCTAAAAATTTTACCTCACCCCCCCTACTCATATCTCCGGCATTATCCATCGTAGACCCACCGACCTTGGGTTCATTGGAACCGGCTCGGTGAGGCCTACAATCCTGCCCCAACAGAATTCCCGAATTCCCCCTCCACAACTTTCCCCACCCAAAAATATTTTAAGGTGCCCATTAGCCCCCCCACGAAACCTAACCCCCCCCCCCCCCGCCCCTACCCCCACCTAAAATTTTTACCTCACCCCCCCTAAACCTATCTCGGCCAATAAAGGTCGTGGACCCACCGAGCTTGGTATCCTCGGAACCGTCTCGGTGAGGGCTACAAATTGGCCCCGATAGAAATCCCAAATTCCCTCAAAAATTTTTTAATTGTTTCAGGATCAATAAAAACATCTTTTTTAGCGGGTTCAACATTCATAGTACATTGGCACTTGGCGTACGCACACCGTGTAAGTAATTGATAATTTCGTAACGAATAAATAAGCCCGGCTAGCTCAGTCGGTAGAGCATGAGACTCTTAATCTCAGGGTCGTGGGTTCGAGCCCCACGTTGGGCGCAACTTTTTTATTTTATTTTTTGTTTTGTTTTAGGGTGGATTCAGTTTGAGAATATTAGATGAATTGGAAAGGCCGCTTTTGGATTTAACTCCGAGAGCAGGCGGGTCTGAATTCGTTCGAGATGACGTTACGTAAGTATTATTTTGTATTTGAGTTTTTAAAATAAATTATTTGTATTATTTCTTAGTGTTTAAATCTATTTATTTTTAATTTATTTGCAAAAAAATAATTTCATAAATAAAAATTGCTTTCGTGGTTTAGCGAGAGCAGGTCGAGAATGTTTACTAAATGATTTTATTAATTTGTTCGAATTACAAATATCGCATGTAGTCCAATATTAAAAACAATTCAATAAATATATTTTTATACAAATATTTTCAGGTCACTTTGTAAAAACCAAACATGATATTTGACAGTCAATATTTACTATCCTAGACCAATGATAATGATTAATTATATTGACAGTAAAACTTGACACTGCACTTGATGATATGGCTTATAATATCACACATGATTACCTTTCATTCGACACAATAATGCCGGCCTTTCAATTAATTACTATAGAACGTATCGTAATCCGCATTCCAATGGCAAGTGCGTTAATTCGTCTATAACTGTATAACTCAAGGTATCATGTGAATTACTATCGATGCGAAGTGTGTCAAATATTATGTTACAACGAAGCTAATTTATCACTTGAATTTTGTTAATTACCCTTCATTGCATATAAAAACTCTCAGGTGGTGGGTTTTGTCTATTATTATGCTTTACATTTTGGATTCGAATGTGATATCGTAAATCTCATACCATAATCATATACACATCTATCCACTGTTGTACAAAGATCTCCTCCAATGTGCGCCATTTTAATGTTTTATTCTTTAATGTTATTTGAAACTTGGCTGCACCCAAATTTGATTATTTTCCTAATTAGAATTAATTACGGTCACAATAGCAATGTTGACAGCTTCATTGTCCATCATAAATTATGATAAATACAAAGTGTAATAGAATTCTACACGGCTGTCCCAACTGAAATGATGCTCTGCGGCATTGTGCCAAGTTTTGCGGCAAATGCCGCCGGCCTGGTATTGCCGGCGGTATGCCCGCGGGGCACAAACCCGCCGGCAGTGCCGCCGGCAGTGCCGCCGGCATATGTAGTGTGTAGGAGCCTTAACTATATATAATATGTTACGAGTATTTATGCTAGCTTTATTTTGTCATTTATTACGTCGTAAAATATTTTGACGTTTTGCTAAATGATTTAATTTATGCATTGTCTTATCAAACCACCCTGATCGTACATGCCTACAGAATCTTAGTAAGAATTTCTTACTAATATTGTAATTTTGTTGATTCCAGAGCGCAGAAGTACGAGGTTCGACTCCCGGGCGAGTTCACGTGCGAGAACTGCACGCTGCAACTCCAGCGGGAAGCGGGCGAGTGGGGCTCCAACTACCGGTTCTGGTCCTGCGCTGACATCGACATTGTGCCGCGTGAGTTGTAGCACTATGGTAGAGGATAGGCTGTCAGATTGACATAATATGTGTGGAAAGGAAAACAACCACTGATAGGCCTGAGTTTTAAACATTTATACTGAAAAAAAAAGCAGTAACATAAGGGATATCCTTATTACCTACAACGTGTATTTCACACGCCATAGAAATAATAAATAACAGTCACATACATAGTCCTGACCCCACATTAAGATCGAGTCTTGCGTCGTAGGTATCAGAAACTGCAAGAGACATTTCGGTTCAAACAAACATTTGTCTCGCTGCGGGAATCGAACCCACGGCCTCACGTTCCACAGCCGACGTCTAACCAACTGCGCCACGGAGAAATGAATGTATATTGATATTCCCTTGTTATATTTTCCTTTACCGTTAAAAGTATACACACATGCCTCAGTCAGAGGTGTGGTCTATAATTTGTATTCAATTACTGTTCTACAATACTCAGAGCGTTAGTAAGGAAAATCTATGACAACGACCTCTGCCTATCAAGGTTCACACGAGGTAAGGCCTGAGGCTACATTTCAAGCCATCAATCAATGCTTTAGTAAACTGGTTATATTACCATACTGCGTGTTGGCTTGTAGGTAAAGGACTAGACGCGGTGGTCGCCAGTTCCAATCCTAGGCCACACCTCTGACTTTTCGAAGCCATGCGTGTATTGATAGTCAATCGCACTTGGTGAAGGAAAACATCATGAGGAAACCTGCATACTATAGCTATGATGGTAGCCTCCGTGAGGCAGTTGGTTGCGGGTTCGATCCCCGCACCGAGAAAATATTTGTGTGATCCACAAGTTTTTATTTCCGCTTTTGGTGTTTGTGAGATTGAAAAGACCTTCGTTTTTCCTGATACCCGCGACACCAGACTTATTTGAGCTTAATGGTCAGGGCTATGTAATGACTGTTAGTTGTATTTGTTTGTAGCAATTTGCAAGAATTTCTATGGTAAAGGAGTAAATACTATGCTGGTTTCTTGTTTTTACGCAAATGTTACACATTGAAATAAAAGTAATTTTTACGGATTTTATCGTTTACGGATTTTATACTGTCAGTCCGCCCCGTGACCACGAAAGCTGTAAAGCAATCGAAACGTCGGGAAGTTAAAAAATGTTACAATTAAACCAAATCGCGATAAAATCCGTATTAAATAGTTTTATTCAAAATACTATGATTATTAACTTCGCCGACATATACGGGCCGATACAGATACAAGGCCTGAGGCCAGATATCTTGCCATCAATCAATGTATAAATGTTATACATTAGCATACCTGGTCATTATATAGCCCGAGGGTTTCTCATAGGAAGTATCAATTACGGTAATATTATTTAAACGTTTTAATGTTAATCATTATTGATTGCGGTATTAATTTGGGCGGTAATTAAAATTGGTGTACAGCTCTAGTTTATTTTCGTAATTTAATTTAATTTAAAGATGTTGCTTTAAATTGTAATCAACTATAGTTATTTCGGGTGCTGAGTAAGCGGTCCTAGTATTATAAGGATTATCTGTATCATTGTTAGGTTTTTTATATATATTTGCATATATTAGGGTAATTTATTAATCAATATAATTTTGATTTTAATTTATCAAATAATTAACTTATTTTTACTTCGTAATAAATCAGTTAAATATCTAAAATCTTTTCAATAACCAGATTCTCACAAGTAAGCGTACTTCGAAAATTACTTGATCAACATCACTGTCTATAAATAATTATTACTTACTCTAATTTCTGTCCATTATTCGTACAAAACATTAAAAGGAAGCTACCACGAGACAATATTTATAATTTTCTTAATAACTTGTGTGTGAATGTTGGGTATATTCTCTATCAGCCCATATACGTCCCACTGCTAACCACGGGCCTACTCTACAATCCAGAGAATCGATTGAGAGTGGTTAGGCCGTATAGTCAACCACGCTGGCCTAGTGCGGGTTGGCGGACTTACATACCGTAGAGATTCTTTAAAATCGCTACGGTTGCCTCACGATGTTTTCTTTCACCGTTAAAGTTATAAGTTATATAAGTTGGGTATATATTAATCTTAATTATATCAAATGTTCCAGGTAAAGGCTACCACGAGACGTGCTCAGGCCACGGATTCCACATCCTAGGCCGGTGTAAGTGCAACAAGATGTTCTCCGGACCTCGCTGCCAGTTCCAGGATGAATGCGTGGAAGACAACGACTGTGGTCTGCGAGGGAAATGTATTGATATCAATTCCACTGAGGCGCCGAGTCGGATGTGCTACTGTCCTTTTGGGTTCTACGGCAAAGGGTGTAATAAGAGTGAGTTGGATTGGCCAGTTTATATAATGTATTGTAGTAAGTTTGGGTGTTCTTGGCAGATGCTACAAATTAGGGAATTTTACATTTTGTAGTTGAGCGTGGTTTAAACAAAAATATTAAACCGTAATTAATTAGCCGATTCTTAGGTGATTATGAAACGTCGGATTTTTGTTAAAGCATATATTTTTTATATGAGTTAACCAGTCTTTAAATAGAAATCAAGATCTTTGTATCAAAAGATACTAACTTATCATTATATTGTCTTCCAGAAGCCCCATGGAAAGACAAGAAGATAAACCTAGGCCTTTACAACAAGAAAGAGTTATCAAAAGACTTCAAACTGTACTGGCGGATACTGAAAGAGGACGCTGAAATTGAAATCGTGATGGTGGTCAACGGAACTTCGTATGTGGGTGAGTTTCTTATAATCATTTTGTTATATGTGTAATTGTCTTTATTGTATTATTTCAAAAGTATACGCAGTTTCCGAACTTGTATTACCGTTTAAAAGATATCATCGTTCGACACAATAATGTCGGCTTGATTTTATCTGCATATATTGACAGCCTCCGTGTCGCAGTTGGTTAGCCGTTAGACGCCGCCTGTGAAACGAGAGGCCGGGGGTTCAATCCCCGCACCGAAACAAATATTTGTGTGATCCACAGGTATTTTTTTCGGGTCTGGGTGTTTGAGCCCAAAAAGTATCTTGTAGTTCCTGATACTTCCGACCCAAACTCGATCTTAGTGTAGGGTCAGGACTATGTATGTGACTGTTGGGTGTATTTATCTTCAAGAAACATAAAGTAAAATATTGCTGACGTGGTTTCTTGACTGATACTACTGCAATAATTTGATTAAAAAAATCGCATTGAAGGACGAAAGGGCTTATGATTTTAATAATCATAGTGACGTGGTGATCATCTAGTGATCAAAACTAATTAATTTCGAGCCATTTTTGCATATTTAATCCATAAAAATATCCATAAAGTTACGATGCTCCAAACAAAATGTTGACTGGTTGATATTTTTCATTTCAGGTCTTGGTTGGAGGCCACAAGGTTTGTCCAAGCAGTGCAAAAATTTCCCAGTGCTGGGCTCCATCGTGGATGGCACGAGTAAGTATACACTCAGGTCATAGTAATAATAGCGCCATAAAAATTGTTATAGTGAGATGGAGTACATAATAAATTATTAAATTTTAAGAAGAGTGTAAGAACTCAAACCTTAACTGCACATATTTTGTATTTAATGTAAAAACGTAAATGTGTCTAAGATTATAAATAATATAATTCTTACACGTATAAATAATTAAGCAATCAGCATTGGTACAGTATGTAAACTTTCAAAATATACTATACACAACAACTCACTTTTAAAACTCTCAACACCAACTAAAAACAATAATTAAACCACAAATCACTTTTATATTAAATTCTAGTAAGCACACCAAACCCAGAACCGTTGCCCAAACCGGAGCCAAAATCCGAGCCGCTACCGCGCCCCGAACCGAGCCCCGAGCCTACCTCGGAACCTAGCATGCAACCAATCCCAGAGCCCGCTACTGTAACGCCGCACGAGAACGACCGCAACAAACGAGTCGCCATGCACTCATTCGATGGGCTTGACTTTAAGAATTTGGGCAGTGACGTCACCGTCAAGACTAGCGTGTCTTATAAAGTGTCTAGTTCTAAAGGTAAGATATATTAGGTAATTTGTTAATATTTTGACTATGAAGCGAACAGCGGTCAGTGAGATAATTGTAGATTTGGTATTGAACTTTTTAATGAAATATATTATGTTATTTCCTATTCTTCGGTATTTACAAAATTGTAGCGGATATAATCATAAGAAACTGTTGGTTTTCGTAATAAATTACATACAAAATTCTTAAATACAAAATTTAGATTGAAAGTATTTAGCCTTTTTAAAATAAAAAGAGCTACAGTAGAAAGCTACTTGCCTGTCGTCCTAGCATTACTATTTTACTTAGCAGCAATATTAACACACAAACAAGCAGCCCGTTAATTTCTAAGATAGTATAAGCAATAAAACCTTCACAATTTTCAGAGAATTCAATATTCGTATTCTCCTACAGGTCGCAAAAAACGCGCCGTAACCGAGCCAGTGAAGCAGCGTGAGTACCAACACTGTACCACCCAGCACATGTGCTAACACACAGACAAACGAGCAAATACTAATACGTACACGTATATGTATATAATGCCGCATGTACACGTTGTTTTCAGATGTGGACTCAACGACCACACACCCCCCCGAACCCATTGAACCAAACGTGGAACAAAAACCAAAGTCCGTACCAAAAGTTATGTCCTTGAATGGACATTCCATGCCTGAGCCTACCGCTGAACCTAGCGCAGAGCCTAAGCCAAGCCCTGAGCCTAAAGCCGAGCCTGAACCCACTCCCGAACCTAAATCTGAACCTGAACCCAGTCCAGAACCAACTTCTGAGCCTACATCAGAGCAGGAACCCAGTCCTGAACCTATATCAGAACCGGAACCTAGTCCAGAGCCTCAATCTGAACCTGAACCCAGTCCCGAGCCTAAATCAGAGCCTGAACCCAGTCCAGAACCAAAGACTAAATCCCAAAACTATCGTGAACCTAAATCAGAACCTGAACCTAAGTCTGAGCCAGAACCCAGTCCCGAGCCTAAATCCGAACCCGAGCCTTCCCCAGAACCTAAATCGGAACCTGAACCGTCTCCAGAACCTAAATCAGAACCTGAACCTTCTCCAGAACCTAAATCTGAACCACAACCTACTCCCGAGCCCAAATCAGAACCCGAACCCAGCCCTGAGCCCAAATCAGAACCTGAACCTTCTCCAGAACCAAAATCAGAGCCTGAACCCAGTCCTGAACCGAAGTCTGAACCAGAACCTTCACCGGAACCTAAATCAGAACCTGAACCAAGCCCAGAACCGAAATCCGAACCAGAACCTAGTCCCGAACATAAATCAGATCCTGAACCAAGTCCCGAACCTAAATCCGAGCCCGAACCGACCCACGAACCTACACCCGCGCCCAATGCCGAACCGGGCCCCGAGACATTGCTAGTGAAGGGACTTAAAGACGAAGCAGGTAACGCACGAGCTTTGCACTGTATGTTATCTATGGTATTGCAGAGTGATATGAACTTGAGGGTTGGGAATTTAAAAAAGTCAGAGTTTATTAGTTATGGTAGGGGATGATACAACATGCGTTTGGTAGGGATACGAAATCATTTGTTATAGCGGTTTTTAGTCGTAATATTAGCTTATACGATTAAAAGTAGGGTTGCCGCTACAAACAGAAGGTCTTATCATTTCGCAACTTGATTTACTGAAATGACATGTTATGACGCCATGTTATGACGCCATGTTAGTCTGGTATAAGGCCTACCCTTATGTTTTATTTGTTGGATGATAGCTGAAAAAAAAGTTTTAGATATAAGACTTATTGTCACTCCCTGATTTGGTGGTTTCTGTTTGGGTTAATACCTACTACAAAAAATATACAGAAATGCGATCTTAATTCGTTACAAAAATTCTGCAATATCATTGATAGCGTACATATTATATTTAAATTTTGTAAAGCAAATTCATTTATATGTGTAAGTAAAAAATAATATGATAATAATTAATAATATTCTATTTTTTATGTAATTAATTATGCTTTGAGAGTTTTGTACCAAAGACTTTTGTACTCCAGAAAATCAAGCAAACATTAAAAGAAAAAATAAATATAGAAATATGAAATGAGCAGTGGATCCTTTCCATTAAGACCAATGTTTGCTCAATACAAGAATGGAGGTTATAAGCATTTTAACTTGTCCCTGTGGTACAAAGCTTGATCATATTTACTGAAATTCACAATATTTTACTTCTATCTTTTAACCAAAGCCAAAATTTGGAAACACAATTTATACATAACTGTTTTACTAAGTTAATATTGATTTTCATTTTTTGGCGTTAATATTTATGTCATCATGTATGTTTTGTATGTATGTATATAACTTAATTTAAGACTACTTATTTAATCATGTACCATTTCCATATAATTTGGACATATTGGTAACTGACTAAAAACATTTACTGTCCTATTCATGGTCATGGTTACAAATATGTTTAAAATACTTCACTGGTTTTCGATGGTTATTGCATGACTTTCCCTTATTCTTCCATCTTTGCATGTTTATATGAAATTGGAAATATACCAGAGATATAAGTGTTTAGAATTATTTCCAGATAATTGTGCATTTGTCTTCATTTTATTATTTATTAATGAGATTGATCGGGCTCAAAACATTGCCAATTATTTATATATTTTTTATTTAGTACTGTAACATCATGCGTTAGACTCATAAATTGTTTACTAATGTGTGACGTCACAAATTCATGCCGATAATATTTCGCCTTTCTGTAGTTTGGACGAGCTACTATTTTCATGTTTTTTTCAAGAAATAATGCATATTTAATATTAACACTGATTATAATCTTGATAATTTTGTATGGGTACATAAAAAAATTATACAACTAGTCAAATAGCCTATAAAATGCACACATTTCTATCTAAACATTTATACCTATATTGACTCACTTTCAACCTCTGCTTTAATATCTCGCTTGTCGCTTGGCACAGCTTGCCACCGCTCCGCGTTTCGACAACAATGAACTACCGTCTATCTCTTTTCTTCCTTTCTTCTCCCCTACCCTCTCTCTTTCTCTCTCTTCGTGTAATCACTAATCGTGTCTAATCTTTAACGACACTGGTGATGGCAGGAGGAAGTTTAACTGGCTGGCAATTGTTTGGAATATCAAAAGACTTGCTTTTTGTTATTCGCCACTGTATTTACTATAAGGTGGAATGCAGTTATTGCCGAGCCAGATAAAAAAGTGCAAATAGTATTAAGTTGTAATACTGAATTTTGAACTGTGGTCGTGTGATTTAAATATTTTCAGGGTCTTCGGTATGGGAAGTGTAGTTAGGATTATTATGTATTTTCTAAGGTTCAATGTACTATATATGAGAGGTATGATGTGTGTTTCGTAATATTTTGGGTCTGTATATTTAGTTTCTTGGCCTTAGGGTAGCAAATAGCGAGGTAGAGTGTAAAATGTTGAATGCGTATGAATGGCCTGTGGGTCGGCGTGGTCCTGGGTTCGAATCCCAAATTGGACACTCATTTATGTAAGGTTAGCGATTTAAAACTCATCCAGGAGTGAATTGTTCTAATGTTATTTTATGTATATGAAAAGACTGTATAATAAATATGATACTTTTATGTTTTTTAAATAAGTTTTCATTGGGAATTATACAGGACGGTAGAAAAGTTGTATGGCTATGGGGAATTTGTTTGTACAGATTGGTTCACAAGTGTTATGTGTAGATAGAAAAGGATAAGATCTTATATATTTGGGATTTTTATAAAGAAGAAGAGAAGAGAACTTGTAAGTAACAAAAAATACTATGTGAAATATGTATGAGATGTGTTTGTATACAGTATGAATGGAGTGTGAGCTTCATAAGTGCAAGAGTGATTGAAATTGATGTACAATTTATTCACAGATGCCTTTCTTCCACAAAATAAATAAATAAATAAATAAATAAAAACATCTAAAATATCTACATAATGTTAACCGTCCGTCAAGGAAGATCTTAAATCTGATCATCTCAATGGACTATTAGCATAAGGCCATTCAATTAAGACCGTATTAGCTAACCGTCCATTGAAGATCTTACCCAATGGACGCCCAGCATTATACCCATACAATGTCTATACCACAATACCATTAAAGGCTACTACCCGGCGCACGAGTATGTCCCGAAGTACGACTTCAACCCCATGGACTGCTCCGATATGGTGATCGGCAGCGCGAGGGGAAACTTCCACAGGGTGCTCGACTATTACACACGAGATAGGTGAGGCATACTATACGCATACTTGAATGAGTGAGTGATTGAACGAATGAATGAGTGAATGACTGAGTGGGTGAGTGAGTGAGGTGGACGCCGGACGTTGCATTCTAATGACAGTTATGATAATGACGTAAACAGGTCTACTCCTCGCGTGGACACGTTCTGGGGTGGACACGATGACGTCACCGCTGCCTCAGGGTTCGAGGAGAACGGAGTTACCACCATCCTGTTCAGGAGGAAGATTAAGGTAATACTGAGTCTTTTGGACGCATTATTATTATATTTTATCCTATAGTGTGTGTGTGTGTTTCATATAACTGAGTGATAGATGACGCATTATCAAAAATAACCTTAATTTATTTCATTCATTCATTCGCTAATTCATAATACGCTAAATCATACATTCATTGATTCAATAATTCATTCAATCATTGAATTATTCGGTTATTCATTCGATCATTCCTTAATTCTTTCGCATATTCATTTCTTCATTCATTCACTCACTCACTCACAGTGAGTTTAAAAGCCATTTTCATTGTCCTCAGGCTAAAGAGCCGACCGACCACTCGTTCGTGGACGACCTGATGCAGGTGATCTGGGCTCGCGGCCAGGAACCCTCCAAGTACGTGCACTCGCCGCCCTCGGGGCTGGAGCGCGGCCCGGCCGCTGTGGGGGACTTCTACCGCCAGGACGAACTCAAGTACCACGGACATGGCGCGCAGAGGGGGGTCGTCGGGATTAACTTCTTCGGTGAGTACTTACTTGTGAGGTAGGACTTAAAGTACAAGCAATTTGAGAAGGGTAGAAAAGGAGATGGATGGGTTTCGGGCAAAATTGAAAAATTACAGATCTTACATGCATATTGTAGGGGAAACTCTTAAAACGAGCAACACTTTCATAAATGATATCAAATTAATTGCTTCATAACAGAGTTCACCCTCATCCATAAAAGAGCCACTCACAAAGCTCTAAGTTGATTCTCGTCTTAAATATAATATAATACGCTATGCTGGCGAACTTATCGCCATGCTGTGCACAAATGACTATTTCGGGCAACTAATGTTAAGTTTACAAGTCGAAAGGCCAATGTTTTAAAAACAAAACCTCACTTTTCTTAAACCTATATCACCAATATAGCAATAACGATTCAAAGATATATTTTTTTCATCTTTCCAGAGGAGACAAAGACCTCGATAAGTGGCGGGGTCCTGCCCCTTCCTGACAAGTGCGGCGGCATGTGGAAGTACCCCGTGGGATGCGACCCCGGGAACAACACGTGCGAGTACTTCGCGTCCTGGGAGTACCTGGGCCTGCGCCGCGGGAAGGACTCCATCAGATTCACCATCAAGACCAAGCATACTAAACACTGGACCGGGATCGGCTTTAGCGATAACAAGAAAATGGTGAGTTTTGACTGGATATATAACAATAATAAATACATCCAACAGTCACATACATAGTCCGGATCCTACACTAAGATCGAGTCTTGTGTCGTGGGTATCAGAAAATTCGAGAGGGTACGATGCATAATGATACCTCAAAGTCACTGGATGCAGGTCGCTTTGAATACGTTTCTGTCGAATTCCTTATGAGACGCATTTAGAGTTTATTATATTGTGTAAAGGAAGCGCGAACTTCAAATACGTGGATAAAATGGTAATGCCAGGTCACCTTTTTCTGCTCTCCTATTGGCTGATATTGTACACAGTTAGAATACGCATGATTAAAAGAGAACAACAAAAATATGTAGCTTTTTAAAACGCGTTTCAGGCGGAAATTACCTAAATATACTTTCGGTTATCAACGGAGTTTATAGCAATGTGTTGTTAATTAGGTCAATTATCCTAATATAATATTACGCACGAAAAATAAATACTTTAAAGGAGATGCTATGTGCACCAGTAGGTTTCTCGTTATTGTAGATAATGGTGGTTATAATTTAGTATTGTGTACGTCGCTGTGATGTTTAGAGATTTCGAGTCCATCAGTAATACTGAAGGCCCTTTACTTTATTTGAATTTTTACAGCACTTCCTATTAGTTAGCTGTAGACATTTTGCTATGCCAAGCACTTTTCATATCCAGATTAATTAATCATTACATTATAAAACAAATATATTGAAGTTGTTGGATGAAAGCCGTTCTGACTAGATGGAAATGCTTGGAGGAATTTTGTCAAGCACTGGACTCTGTGTCTGAGGATAATAATGTTACTTCTAACTTACTTACTGACTAACTCTACTTGTGATAGCCTCCGTGGCGCAGTTGGTTAGATGCCGCCTGTGAAACGAGAGGCCGCGGGTTCGATCCCTGCACTGGGTGTTTGTGAGACCGAAAAGTCTCTCGTAGTTTCTGATACCCACGACACAAGACTCGATCTTAGTGTGGGGTCAGGACTATATGTGACTGTTGGGTGTATTTATTTATTTATTCTTCTCAAGGGCTCCAATATTTTGTGTTTGCAGTCCCAAACCGACGCCATAATAGGTTGGGTGGACCCGGTGTCGAGCCGGCCCGTGCTCACGGACGCGTGGGTGAGCGGCTACTCCGCGCCCCGCAGCGACGCGCGCCAGGACCTCGCGCGCGCCGCCGCCGCCGTGCGGGACGGAGTCGCCACGCTCAGCTTCGTCAGGAAACGAGACACCGGCGACAACAAGGTTAATATACTGCTCATTCGTTATTTACAAATTCTTATTGCACTGACTGCCTCGGTGGCGTAGTTGTATTACGGTGCGGTTACAAAACTGAGGTCTCGGGTTCGAGTCCCGGGTCGGGCAAAGTGATATGGATTTTTCTATTCGTTATCGGTGTCAGGAATTTGTGCCCGATATGGCGATAGGCTCGCCCCCTATCACATCGTGGGACGGAACATACAAGGCGAAATGTGGGTGCCCTGGTGGTGCTTCTGCCTACCCCTTCGGGGATAAAGGCGTGAGTTTATGTATGTATGTCTTATTGCACACCACATGCATCAATACTGACACTAAAATAAGGCAGATAATTATTTTTATTTCTGTATTCAAATTGCCAATAAAAGGAATATAATACATAGCAATAAAATCAAACACATATTTTCGGCATTAAGACCTATTTATATGTAATTTACGTCCTACCTCCATATTTGAATAAAACTTTCTGTATTTTCAACTGCATTATCTTATTTAGCGTAAATCTATAAGTACTGTTCGTTCGTTCCAGGACCTTCCCTTCACGGACTCCAAGTGCCTGTACTTAATGTTCGTGGTGCAGGGTGGTGGGTTCGATGCTGCGAACAAACGCACCAGCAAGCATGTCCAGGTGCCTGTGGTTAGTGAGGATCGCGTCTGCATCAGACCTTGTGGACCAGGTATAATGCTCTCTCTTTCTCTCACTTCATCATTTCCTGTCTTTTTTCCTTCGATCTTCAGTCAGAGTTCACCGCTGAATAGAAGTGTCCTTTAATCAACATTCAAAGATGGTTTTTTTTCAGCTGCTTTGAATTGTTTTCTTATGTTATTATTTCTGGATAAGGTCAGGCCGGCAAAATTGTGTCGACCGGCGATAGATCAATGTTCTACGCCGGTTGATAGAATTGTAGTTACTTTGGTCCGCCCCGTGACCACGAAAGCTGTAAAGTAATCGAAACGTCGGGAAGTTAAAAATGTAAAAATTAAACCAAATCGCGATAAAATCCGTATAAAATAGTTTTATTTCAATGTGTAACGTTCGCGTAAATCTAAGAAACCATAATGTAGTTACTTCGTTATGGCAGTACATAAAAATCGTCATATTTAAAATAAAATTAATTATCATAGTAAATTGAAGCTTTAATTATTAGAGATAGAAAATTTGTATTCGTCAAGATAATGTCATCATACGTGGATACGTGATTTGCTGCGTTTCGTTTTAACCTTTGTTTATCCAATTTTTATGACATCCTATGAAAATACCTATATATTCAAATATAAAAATATTTGTAACTTTTGTTCAATAAATGTGGGTTTTCTTTCTTTATTTACCATAATTAGCGGTTCGTACTGTAAGCTGAATATTTTTATCTACATAACCGTAAAACCCTACCAGCTCCTAACCCACGTTTTGTCCCCAGAGCCCACAGAAGAAGAGCTCACAACAGAAGCGGTGATCCCCGGCCAGGTGTTCTACACGATGCTGCTGCGCATCACGGGGTTGGCAGACAGCTTCAAGCCTCCAGCGTCTGGCAGCAAGGAGTACGAGGAGCTCAGCAGCCAGGTCCAGGACTCCATTGCCGGCAGTATAGGCAAGAATAAGGGATACAATGGCGTCACTGTCAACGGGTTTATGCAGTAAGTGAACGAAAGAAACGAAACGAAAGTGTTAAAGATTTTTGCAAAACATCTCTTTCCTTCTGTGTTGGTCTAATAGATTTTTAAAGTCAGAATCTGTTTTTTTTTAAACTATAATATCTGTATTATAAGGGTTTATGACTTTAGTACCTCGCTATTTTTTATTACAATATAATATTCTCTTCCGATCTTTATTTTTCTATTTGGTTTATTCATACTTATAGATTCATGAATAATTACAACTCTCACTCTCTTTCCAATGGGTTTGAACAGTCATTAACTGCTTTTTGTAGCCTATTCTAATATAGAATTAAATAAAATGTATTGACATTTTAAATACCTTACGACTTATAGTAGAAACCACAGCAAACATACACCAGATGTCGATCAAAGAAAAACGTATATTTCAGTAAAGTTTTGTTTTGTTTTTAGTTACGTTACATTACGTGATTATACGTCAACGATATTATACGTTAAATCCGTATTGTATCGTATAGCACACCCTTTAACTAAGGAAACACTTTGGTTTCAGGAATGAGACAAAAGCCATCATAGCAGAGTTGACCCTGAAGGCCATAGACCTGAACTCCATCCCAGGGTCCAGTGGAAGATCCCTTGACTCCAACTCCACTGAAGATGAGCTGGACAAGTGGCAGAAGGTGGTCAAAGACATGTTAGCTGAAGGAAAAGTCGGGAATCTAAATGTAGACCCTGAGTTTCTGGTCTTCCAACCTCAGAGTTGTGAGTATTATTTTATTGTCTTCATTAGTAGTTGAAAGACAAAATAAATGTTTTTTAAATAATAATATTTCAATAGCATACAGATACCGCTTAAAATGAGGCAGTTATACGTATTTTTAAAGTCGGGTCAGAATGTGGTGGGAACATTTCACCATTTGACAGCCTCCGTGGTGCAGTTGGTTAGACGCCGGCTGTGAAACGAGAGGCCGCGGGTTCGATCCCCGCACCGAGACAAAAGTTAATGTGATCTACAGGTATTTGCTTCAGGTCTGGGTGTTTGTGAGACCGAAAAGTCTCGTAGTTTCTGATACCCACGACACAAGACTCGGTCTTAGTGTGGGGTCAAGACTATGTATGTGACTGTTGGGTGTATTTAGAAAACAAGATGTACAAATGAGTGGTTGTTTTTAATTCGAGTGGAGAGCACGTACACCCCGGCGGTGGAGGGCGCGGGTGCGGGCGAGGGTGCGACCGCGCGGGCGGGCGGCAGGTTGCTGCTGGTGGTGGGGTGCGTAGCGGCGCTGGTGCTGCTGGCGCTGCTGCAGGCAGCCTGCACCCTGTACAAGACCAGGGGTAGTACGAAGAACAAGGTATTCTATATATCTGTCTCTTTCTCCTTCTTCTTCTTTCTTTATCTTTAGATGATGGAAGTCCACTGCTGCAAATAGACTTGATGGTAACCATGTAAACTTTTGTTTATCAGCCCATTTCATATTTGACAATGTTTAATAAATGGTCGCGGGTTCGAACCCCGCACCGAGACAAATGTTTGTGTCGCCCACAAATATTTATCTGGGGTTAATGAGTCCAAAAAATATCATATATTTTTGATACTCATAATACTAAAAAGTTAATCATGGCGCCAGTATTACATAACTGTTTTATATCTAGTACGTAATCTCCCCCAAGATCAAGTTACTAAAGCAAATGTTACTAAAAACTATATATTTTAAATATAACCATATTTATTTATACACTAACTAAGCTCCGTTACCCCCCAGGAACAATTAATCCCGAACGCAGTATGGAAAGACTATTCCCCCTCCAACACAAACTACGGATTCGAACCCTTCGAAAACGACAAATTCACCAACACAACCTCCACGGCCACGGCGCGGCGACGCCCCCCCACACGACCCCCCACGCGACCCCCCGGCCCCCCACCCCCCCGTCCCGCCAGCGCGGGGGGCAGGGCCACCATGACCATTAATGGTAGCAAATCTCCCAATGGCAAAGCTAATGGCAAGGCCAATGGGAAGGGCCCGGTGAATGGGACTATGGGTAATAGTGCTGCCACTATGGGCGGGACTATGGGGACTATGGGTGGGACTATGGGAAGAGTGACCCCGCAGCATCTGAGTCCGCAGTACTATCCTGATACCAGGTCCTTGCAGAGGCCCCGGGGAGGACAACATGGGTAAGTCTAGTTTTAAATATTTTTAGGATTAATTTGTTAGATAAAAGTCATGTCGGTAAAGTGTATATTATTGATCAGGCCGGCAAAATTGTGTTAGGTACTTAAAATATACGGTGACCACAGAAAATCTTTAAAATCAAAAGTTCGTTTGAGTGGGGTTAGGCCATCGCGCTGGCCCCAGTGCGGGTTAGCAGGATTCAGATACATAAATTCTTACAAATCGCTATGGTTTGCGGGTTTGTGTGTTTTCCTTCACCGCTATGGTATGTGATGATTGACTATGACACACATGACTCCGATAAGTCAGAGGTGTGCTGGAATTGAACCTGCGACCACGTGAACATGTTGGCAGCCGCGACTAGTCACCAACAGGCCACCTATCACATGGAAATTCTTGTAAATCGCTTTGGTATACAAGTTTCCTAACCATGTTTTACCGTTAAACTATAAAAATATACGCTTTATTCCTTATCAGTGATTCAACTATTGTATTTAGCGTTATCAGAATGTTACACTAAATTATGTGCCAATTGTGTAATCAAGGACATTTAGCTCAGTTTTAGAAATACATATTATATTACTACACGCCATATCATACAAAAAAGTGTATTTCTGTTGGTAGTGTGAGAGTGGCCGCGGGTTCGAATCTTAGGGCACACTTTTGACTTTTCGTAGTCACGTGTGTTGATAGTCAATCACCACGCACTATAACGGTGAAGGAAAACATCGTGAGGAAACCTGCATACCATAGCAATATACAATAATAAATAAATAAATACACCTAACAGTCACATACATAGTCCTGACCTCACACTAAGATCTTCTTGTGTCGTGGGTATCAGAAACTAAGAGAGGCTTTTCGGTCTCACAAACACCCAGACCCGAAACAAATACCTGTGGATCACACAAACATTTG
This sequence comes from Deilephila elpenor, assembly GCA_949752805.1. Lineage (NCBI taxonomy): Eukaryota > Metazoa > Arthropoda > Insecta > Lepidoptera > Sphingidae > Deilephila > Deilephila elpenor. The sequence goes on from OX457118.1 coordinate 676,797, forward strand.
TTTCGGTGCGGGGATCGAACCCGCGGCCTCTCGTTTCACAGGCGGCGTCTAACCAACTGCGCCCCGAAGTAAAGAGCGCTAAGTAATTATAACGCTACGGTAAGATTACAATGTGCAGATGTCGGGTTCGAATCCCGGGTCGAGCAAAGTGATATTGAATTTTTCTATTCATTATCAGACCGGAGTAAGGAATTTGAATTTGATATGACGATAGGTTCGGCCCCTATCACATCGTGGGACGGAACATACAAAGCCAAACGTGGGTGTACTGCCTACCCCTTTTCGGAAAAAGGCGTGATGTTTATGTATCATGTATGTATATAAAGTAAAATCACATTGTGTCTAGTCTCGTGGTCAGAAGTGGGTATATTGAACGGATAAACGCATAAACGTCAAATCCGAATGTGGAAAGTAAGAGCATTCCTATTTCCTGTTTTATTTTAGCTGCAGTGTGAATAACTGGGGCACTTACAGCCCTTTATTGCAGCACCTGAGTGTATCGCGCTTCGAGATTGAGTCGAGGTTCGGTTCCTGTGTATGGTAATGGCAAGCCGACAAAATAAACCCGACCGGCGAAAGCCAATCGTCTATACAGGGTATATCCAGACTGTGACCGAAACCGAAGCCAGGCGGTAGTTTTAGTGATTGCAGACAGTGCAACTAAAAATTTCGCAAAAAAAGCGACAGTTTTTTAAATATCATCGTGTTTGGGTGGTTAATATCTAGTTATTGCTACGTACCAGTGCGTCTTCAAAAATAAAGGTGTATATATTATTATTTTGTGAAAACTATGTATATACCACCCAAATACGACGATAAATAAAAATTACAAACAAAAATTGTCGCTTTTTTTTAAATATTTAGTTGCATTGTGTCTGAAGTCACCACCTGGCTTCGTTTTCTGTCGCAGTCTTGATATACCCGGTATAATTACACTGCGTTTACCATCAGGAGTACCGTACCATTAGCGTTTACGTCAATATTTAAAATATTACCAATATGCTCACATCTTTCTATCTCTATCTATATCAGCCCATATACGTCCCACTGCAGGGCACGGGCCTACTCTACAATCGAGAGAATCGATTGAGAGTGGTTAGGCCATATAGTCCACCACGCTGGCCTAGTGCGGGTTGGCGGACTTACATACCGTAGAAATTCTTTAAAATCGCTACGGTATGCAGGTTTCCTCACGATGTTTTCCTTCACCGTTAAAGTGCGTGGTGATTGACTATCAATACACACATAACTCCGAAAAGTCAGAGGTGTGCCCTGGGATTTGAACCCGCGACCACTGTGAACATGTAGGCAGCCGCGTCTGGTCCGTTTACCAACAGGCCACCACGCACATGCTCACATATTAATGCAAAATATTTCACACATTACTGCTGGTCCAAAACTACAGTTATATCAAAATCCAGGTACCACCGCAATGTATATTTCTCCCGCAATACAGCAGTGTCAATGCACTGTTGTGTTCCGGTTTGAAGGACATTGTAGCCAGAGATTACTGGACATATTGAAACTTAACATCTTATGTCTCAGGATGGCGAGCGCAGTGGGATGCCAACGATTGCTTTGTAATTCATGGTGTTGTTTGGTTTTGCTACTGTCCATGAGCAGTCGTGTCGCTTACCGTCAGGCGAATGGCATGCTCGTCTCGCCATTCATTGCAATCAAATAAACCATTTGAGAACATACCAACATACCATTTTTACTATTGCATAAAAAAATAACAAACTGCTTTGTCATTTGAAAATGCACCTTATATGTATGCCGTTAAAGTTTCTTGGAGTACACATGAGGGTTGAAATTTGCATGGAAATTGTTTTTATAGGGGATTTCTATATAGAGTAATATGTCGCAGTTAGAACTAATAAAGTATTTCGTCACACACCACATAGGACCGTGTGGCCTAATGGATAAGGCGTCGGACTTCGGATCCGAAGATTGCAGGTTCGAGTCCTGTCACGGTCGGCCCTGTTAGTCCGTTGTTCTGATAATTTTTTGCTTATTTTTGTGATTTATTTTGTTAAAATGATTCTTTTTGGTCGAGGTTTTTTACTTTTTTCTACAAATTATTTGTCTGCACATACATTCATGTAATATTTTTATGTCGGGTATGTCCATATTTATAGAAATCTTATTTTAGTTTTTTTATAACTCCTGCACACGAGCAATTTTTTTTATATTTGTAAATTGTAGGTTAGGCTATTATTATTAGACTATACATAATTGCTACACGCTTATCTAGAAGATGTCCATTCAGCCTAGCCTTGAATGTCAAGATTAAGATCACTCAGGATTCACACTAATTCCGGTGATGTAATATTTTTGACAGCCTCCGTGGCGCAGTTGGTTACACGCCGGCTGTGAAACCAAAGGCCGTGGGTTCGATCCCCGCACCGAGACAAATGTTTATGATGCCCACAAGCATTTGTCTCGGGTCTGGGTGTTTGTGAAAGCGAAAAGACTCTCGTAGCTCCTGATACCCACGACACAAGACTCGATCTTAGTGTGGGGTCAGGACTATGTATGTGACTGTTGGGTGTATTTATTTATGTATGTGTGTATGTGTCCGCGCGCAGGTACAGTTCGTCTCCGGAGCGCTGGAGCCGCTCGATGCCGCGCGGCGCGCCGCCGCAGCCAGACTTCTACTTCATGCCCTCGCAGAGGAAGTACGAAGGTACAAGCTTCATAACTCTACTGATTCCTGTGTTATACATCATGAGAGGGTTCGATCCCCGCTCCGAGACTATTTTTTTTATGTGATCCACGGGTATATTTTTTTTTTCTAAGGGCCAATTGCACAAATTAACTTCAAGGTTAGTTTGTGCAACTGAGCTTAAGTGTTGTGAGGCCAAAAGCTTTTTTGACATTATTCTACGCTAATGTATTATTGCTCTATGTACCTATTGTTCGTCATAATTATTCGACCGATGAGAGATTTCTCGCTATTCAATGCTTTATTCGTATAACAAGCATTCACTACCAACTTCAGTTAAATCATTTTGTCGGTTTGATGTAAGAGAAAAATATTGTAAATTTAATATGAACACATTATTAAGTATCAAAATAACGTATATTCTTGAAAATACCAAAAAAATAAAATTATCCGACTTTATATGAACGCTATTGCTAACCTACTTAGCAGTCACTTTAGTACCTAAATATTAATTAATTTCAATTATTTCCAGATTTCTGAGCATCTCACCGAGGGATAATTTTAAATAGAGTTACCAATAATATATCGCCTTATGTACATCTGCTTAGTTTAGTCTGTAATAGTGATGCCACGAATAATGCCTATATTAATAATCATTAATAACTCATTCTAATTCGCACAGTTTTACGTACGACGTTCGAACATTCGAACTTCGATTCAGATCATAAAGTAACCATTCTGTGGTAGAATATTAGCATCCCGGATATTCGAAGTATGTAAATTGGATTTTTGAGTATTTTAAACATACCTTGGTTTCGTTCAAGCCGGCATGCATATTAATTTCCGCAAGAGAGATATTTGCTTACAAATGCAGGGTTATTATTAAATGTCTGCAATTTTTTTTGTTGGAGTTAAGTCAATATAAGACAATAATACCGATGAACACATGGTAGAAAATATATTTTACACATAATAAGTCATATATTTCCATTTCATAATATCCTATTCAATGTTCAAATTATATTTAACATCTGCTACAAGCACGTTCGGCGGTCATTTTGTGTAGTTTATGAATGGGCTTATTATGACCATGCGTATTATTCAACGGCCTTATTCATAGACAGATTTAAAACCGACTTTAGTTACCAAATGTTTTGTCTTCTTCGCTCAAACTGAGTTCCAAAGTCGTTCGAAAGGGACAAAACATTCGATAACAAATATTAATGGACTATATTCATGATTCTGAACCTCCTGTTATTGGATACTCTAATGAAAATAACCCTGTATACCTAATGAAGTCACTTTGCAATTATAGAAATATATTCGTTGCATCACTAATCTGTATAACAATCATTAATTTTATCCACAAACACGATCTAGTCTCTTTATTCAGTTTTAAACATAAGTTATTTCATCTGTAAATGTACTCTACAGTAATACAAATTATTAGTTGTTAACTCGTATCTATATCTATAATAATTGTAAGAACAAAAATAATATGTAATAGGCTTTGACGTAACAATTTGAACATATAATTGTTATTATTTTTTGGATTTGACTTTACTTTCGTTTCTAAAAATATTTGCACATTTACGAAAGAATAGCGTTATTCTACTTTAACTTCGGTATCAGAATTGTTATTAAAACACGAAAAACCCCTTAACGTGAGTAAATAGAACATCGAAATTAATGAAATAATAATAAAACATATTATATTTGTTATCATTTGAAAAGATTTATAAAAGTTTATTATTCTGTGCGTATTGGAACGCAAAGGTATATCAGCGCCTCTACCGGCTGAATTGGCATCTTTGAAAATTACTTGAATTGTTAAACATAATATAATTAACTAATTGTTGTAGGATTGCAGTTTGGTCTATAATATGTTTGTCTCTGTCATGCATATAACATTTTTTTATTAATAATCTTGTATAGAATATAATATTATTTTCTAATGTACATAATATTGTATAAATACGCTGTATATTGCACAAATAATATAAGAAAATAATTATAGGACATACTTTATTAATATTGACTGTAAAATTGTGTTACAATGCCATCTGTGACAAGATTACGGAACTATAGAGTATATGCGGTTGGATGCTAAAGTTGGACAAACAATTGACTATACAAAAGAGCATTTGAAAAGTTGGCACAATGTTGTATTAATGATGGAATGTAAAAAGTGAAAATTATAAATTTATGTGATTTTATGATTACATTCCTTTATTTGGGTGTCCAAATAAGTGTCCAGGAAGTCGCCTTTCTCAACAGCTCTGTATGTAACTCTTGGGAACGGGAATATGTTTGGTAGTTAACTTCTAATGCCTGAAAATCTTCATTATTTTTCAAGAACGAAAGTATTTTAGGTTTCTTTAGAATTTATAGTGTAATAAATTTTGAATAGTTCATATAATGTTAGACTCTGTCTGATAAATTATGATGTGATAGAAAAGAACAAATAAACGGTTACTTCTAGAACAGTGAGGAATGTTCACGACACGAAATTGTGATACGCACTCAATATTACGCATGAATATTTTCGGATTTTACTAACAGCTTTAGAAATAGTGGATTTTAACGAAGAACGACATGAATAGGGAATTTAGGCATGAATGATTTTTTGCTGCTAAATTGCCCAAATTTATAATAAAGGGTTCATAAAATGTTGATGATTAAAAAAAATATATTGTTAGTTTTTTCTTCATTAATGTCTATTAGGTACTCAATGTTTTAACAATAAACCTTGGACGATATTGAAAGGTTGGGTAGTTTGGGACCAACCATTGTTGGTTACACAAATAAGTGAAATATACCATTTTGTATAGAATAAAAAAAATACGATTAATATTATTTAATGTTAAAGCGCCGAATTGTTAATGGGTATAAATGTAGGTATATATTGTAATAAGTTACATGTATGTATATTTAGCTGAGAAGTAAATAGTATTGTACTGTAAGTGTGTACCGGACCTAAGATTTATGACAATAAAGAAATATTAACATTTGAACTGGCTTTATTTATTTTAACAATCTCTGTTTTTACACTGATGTCGTTTTATTATTTTTAGTGGGGAGTACATATACCGAGTATATCAAGACAGCGACCGAAAACGAAGCCAGGTGGTAGTATTAGTGACTTCAGACACAAAGCAACTAAAAATTTTGCAAAAACAATCGTTAATTTGTTTTCTTGTTTTTTTTTTTACTTTTCGTCGTATTTGGGGGTATACACTATACATACATAGTTTTCCTAAAATAATGATGTACACCTTTATGTTTTTAAAGACGCAATGGTACGTAAGGGTATAAATTACTTTTTTGGCAAAAACTAGGTATTTAGCACCCAAACACGATGATTTTTAAAAAATTGCAAAAAAAATCTGTCGCTCTTTTTGATAATTTTTAGTTGCATCGTGTTTGTAACCACTAAAACTACCACCAGGCTTAGTTTTCGGTCGCAGTCTTGATATACCCGGTATGATTGCGGGTAGATATATCATTGCGGCTAGACATCGGACTGTGGGTAGAACTAAAACTTTCTAACTACAGTAACCTCCTGCATTCTTTGTCGCCCTAGTACATTTTGTGCTGTGAAAAATATGTTGCATATTGATGACATAGGTTTAACGAAACCTCCTTCCTTTCTCTGTTGCCTTAGTATTTTTTGTGCTGTGTGAAATATGTCGCATATTGATATCATAAGTCTAACGAAACTTCCTAACTTTGTCTGCTGCCCTAGTTCTTTTTCTGTTCTAAGAAATATGTCGCATATTAATGACATAGGTTTAACGAAACCTCCTTCCTCTGTCTGCTGCCCTAGTACATTTTGTGCTGTGAGAATTATTTTGCATATTGATGACATAGGCTTAACCAAACCTCCTTCCTCTGTCTGCTGCCCTAGTACATTTTGTGCTGTGAGAAATATGTCGCATATTGATGACATAGGTTTAACGAAACCTCCTTCCTCGGTCTGCTGCCCTAGTACATTTTGTGCTGTGAGAAATATGTCGCATATTGATGACATAGGTTTAACGAGACCTCCTTACTTTCTCTGTTGCCCTAGTACTTTTTGTGTTGTGAGAATTATTTTGCATATTGATGACATAGGCTTAACGAAATCTCCTTCCTCTGTCTGCTGCCCTAGTACATTTTGTGCTGTGAGAAATATGTCGCATATTGATTATCATAAGTCTAACGAAACTTCCTTACTTTGTCTGCTGCCCTAATTCTATTTCCGCTCTAATAAATATGCCGCATATTGATGACATAGGTTTAACGAAACCTCCTTACTTTCTCTGTTGCCCTAGTACTTTTTGTGCTGTGTGAATTAGTCGCCTATCGATGACATAGGTTTAACGAAACCTCCTTCCTCTGTCTGCTGCCCTAGTACATTTTGTGCTGTGAGAAATATGCCGCATATTGATGACATAGGTTTAACGAAACCTCCTTACTTTCTCTGTTGCCCTAGTACTTTTTGTGCTGTGTGAAATATTATGTCGCATATCGATGACATATGCTTAACGAAACCTCCTTCCTTTCTCTGTTGCCCTAGTAGTTTATGTGCTCTGAGAAATACTTATATCGTATTTTGATAACAAGGGTTTAACGGAACGTTGCTTTCTCTGTCGTCCTCGTACTTTTTGTGCCTCTAAGTATTGTTGTAAAGCGACATTACTTTACAACAATGCCTAAAGTAGTTTCACTGTAAAAAGAAAGAAAAAGAGGGGGCGAAGATTATAGGAAACACTGTTATACTCGTACTTGTATTCTATGTCATTCTCAGTTTTTAGGGCACTTTGTCGTTTAATCACAAGGATGCAATAAAAGTTTCAGTTAAAAAAACAACAGCTACATTTCTACAATTATTTAATAAAAAATAATGAGTTTCAACAATGTTCTGTAGGTGTAAATATTAATATAAAAAAACTACGTTTAAAAAAACCGACTTCAACTACTAAAAAGTATAAAATAACTTAATAAAGATTTAATTTAATACACCTCTTGTGCAAACCTATACCTTTCATATCAATAAAATACAATTATTAATATGTGCTACCTATTGATAGGTTTGAAGTCGGTGCCTAACCTTAAACAAAATAAAACTTAATATTATAAACAAAATACTTAGGAATTGATAACCTCCTCTGAAGTCGGTTAAAAATGTCAATAGGCTAAAAAACCGTGACATTGTTGAAACAGCAATCTTGTTTTTTTTTGTCAGTTCAACAGACTTGACAACAAATGCGTATAAAAATTACAAATTCGCTCGCACGCCTCTCACTTGTTTGCTCTTCACTCGCCACAAATCCTGTAAAAATGCAAAAGGTCTTATTTATTTATTGGGGTATAAGTTCCATTCAATATTACGAAGTGTTAGAACCTTGCTATAGGTCGTTAAAGGTATAGAATAAATGGTTTCGCTTAACCGGTGTTGTACATCTATTGGAAAGGCTTTTCTGAAGCGGTGAATGAAATTGTCATAGATACTATAGCTATGTATATATTTTGAGTTTGGCAGCCTCGGTGGGGCACTTTGTTAGACGCTGCTTGTAAAACGATAGGTCGCGGATTTGATCCTTGCACCGAGACAAATATTTGTGCGTTTCACACGTATTTGTCATCGGGTCTGGGTGTTAGCGAGACCGAAAAGTCTCTCGTAGTTTCTGATAGCTACAATAAAGCAATTAATTTTAATATGCAACCAGGACTATGTATGTGACTGTTGGGTGTATTTTTAACTTTTTCTAAGGTTGGATAGATTAAAATACTCACAACGAAAGTGAGATCGGTGCCTCTCCTGCGCAACTCCTGTTCGATCTGTGAAGCCAGCAGTTCTTGAGTCGTTCCCTTCACGTCGATGTAGTGGCAGTGGCTGTTCGCGTAGTGACATGTGAGCGCTTTGCGGTAGTGCTGGAATGGCAAAAAAATTACCTTATTTAGTGGAGATATTAATACAAAAAGAGTTGAATTAATGCACAACTCTTTTTCTGAGGCGGATAAAATTACAAATCTGACATAAATAAGTAACAAAGGAGGGATTAAGGAGTGGAAAATTGAAAGAAATATTTGTGAAAATATAGGCATTAGGCATGTATCACCGTTTTTGGTGTCAGGAAGTTAAAATTCATAAAAAATTATATGTATTTCTATATAGATATAAAAGTTGTTCTGGTTTATATGGGTTTGGCCTTTAGTAACAATGGTATGATAAATGCATTTGGGCCTCAGATTTAGATCCGATGAAATTGATAAGTTTGGTCTTTGGAACAGAACACATTCTTATGGGGCCGTTTTCATTATTGAAATTAATTGTCAATGATACAGTCACCGGGTCTGGTGATTTAAGCATCCAGTCGCTGCCGGCCCTCGGTGGCGTACCTTGGAAGAGGCCTTTGTCCAGCAGTGGACTACCATGGGCTGATGATGATGCTGATAAAATCGCACTGAGCAATAAGTCGATAATAATCAAAACCTTAGTGCCAAATGGGTAAGATGATATTTTCGCTATCCATAGATAATCCTTAACAATAAAAAATAGGTAGCACTTACATTAGAGTTGTTGGGTCCGGAGCCGTGCACCAGATGCGGGTGGAAGAACACCGTGTCTCCAGGGTCCATGATGAGGTGCAGCCTCTGCTCTATGGGGGCTGCCACCTCCTCGTCCACTATCTCGTGGAAGTACTGCAACTCCTGCAAACATTATAGCTCGGTTTGAAGCAGCGTTCTATTGATAGTGGGACTGTGGTGTCTACCCAGCGATTAAAGCACCCAATATGTAAATAAAGCTCGGTGACACAGGCCAATATTGCGTTCCGAGATCTGTTGTATTAATCCGAGATTGATCATAACGTCGATGAAATTATTTTTTCGGAGACAATATATTTGCCTTATCGCCTACTTAATTTACGAAATTAAAAAGACGAAAACATTACAGGCAATTCGAAAATGTCTAATAAAACACTTAAAAAAATTGGTACAACCACAGGCGCTCCACGACGTGTTGAATTCACTAATTTTATGATACAACGATAAATTTAATACCTCTGCCCTTCGTAGAAGGATTGGTCATCGGTTAAAACATCTGTAATTGAATTTATAATTGTAAAGTGTACAAAAATGATTTTCATATTATGACTATATTTTTTCTTTATTGCATAGGTCTGAGCAAACAGGTCACATAATGGAAAGTGATCACTGCCGCCCATGAACATCCACAACGCTGGGTAGAAGTTCATTGATTGACATCGATATCAATGTTAAATAAATTAATCAAAAATAAATAAATGTCACAATTTCAATGTTGATTGACATGAATAGGTAATATTATAATCGAGTTATAAGTTTTAAATATTTCGAGGATAACTTCAGAAGACAAATGTAAGATTTTTTTTTTTATTCTTTATAATACACTATAAATATAACAACAGGTATATAGAGAGAACAAAACAACAAAGAACAAATGACGGTCTTATCGCACTAAGGCAATCTCTACCAGACAACCATTGAATGGATTTAAGAGAAGGAAAAGGACAGGTCAGTGTACTAGTATAATAAAGACAATAAAAGCTCAAATAAATATTAATTATTATAGATTGTAATCGAATACCGTGAGAATACATTGAAGAGTCACGATTGTTAAACCTTCTCACCTTAATATTATCTCCGTGTTTATAAAGAACCCTGGGTTTGTGTGACCCTGGTATCACGTACAGGCAGCCATTTTCCACGTTCACTGGGTCCACCGCCGTCCACGCTGCGATGATCTGATCCGCTGGTCTGACCGGGAAGTAATATAGGTCCTGAAAAACAAGGTGAGTAATTATTGATAAATATTTATTACATAGTTATGCAAATAACAAGCCGATAACATAATACATCAACATCTGAAAAGAATAATGCGTCTAGGTCATCACACTTACCAAACGAATTATAAGATTATAAGAATATCAATAATATGTAAAGATTTACATACATACATACATAAACTCACGCCTTTATCCCCGAAGGGGTAGGCAGAGGCGCCACCAGGACACCCACATTTCGCCTTGTATGTTCCGTCCCACGATGTGATAGGGGGCGAGCCTATCGCCATATCGGGCACAAATTCCTGACTCCGGGCTGATAATGAATAGAAAAATCCAATATAACTTTGCCCGACCCGGGACTCGAACCTGATACCTCAGCTTTGTAACCGTATCGTAATACAACTACGCCACCGAGGCAGTAAAAGTGTAAAGAAAAGTGTAAAGTGTAAAGATTTAATTGAATAGAATTGGTAGGAGTCGACCGCACCGTACGTACACCATCCAAATCGGTGATATCCTCAAAAAGGGTCAGGTCAAAAGTACCCTGAACCGACGAGAATGCATGAAGAGATTGATGAAAGTGGATGAAGCGAGAGTAATATGTCAGGATCTAGCAAAGTGGCGATCCATAGTCTCTGCCTACCCCTATGGTATACAGGCGTGACGATTATGTATATGTAATAGAAGCTTGTTTTTCACCAGGTTACACTAAACATTTTAATATTCAGTATAGTTTGAAGTTTCCATCTTCGCTTTTCTATTCTTACCTGATGCGGCGGATGCCTGGGCGTCTCCGGCGGCTTGTTAATGATCATGCAGTTGACTGCTGTCAGGTCTTCTCCAATGATCTGCGACACGATGTGCAGCATCGCAGGGTTCTCGCTGTACGTCCTGTACACGTCATCGTATAGGATCTCCTGGATCTGAACGAGATGGAGATATGGGAGTTGAAGGTTGTGGGACAGAGATAGTTGACAAAGTGATTGAGGTGACGTAACATTGAGAGTAATAGAGAAGCCGTTAAGAACGTTTTGGAGGCTATGTATGTGGAGCTGGCGTCAGATTGGTGACTAGTTTATCAAAACAGTAGTAACAATAGTTTCAATAGTTTAATAGAAGATAACCTAAACCTTCTGAATATGTGGAAGGAAGCTTAAAATTATGATCAGTCAGATGATGACTTCTATTAAACATAAGCCTCATAAAAAAGTTTAAAAACGGATTGCAATTCTAATAACAGACCTTCTCTTCATGACTTTTTTAAAATAAATAACTTAATTGACTAAACTGTAACTTTATTTAACTCTCTCGAAATCGGTAGCTACCTTGTTAATATAATCTTCGGGCTTGGTTTTCTTCTTGTACAATTTCTTGTCCTTTACAATTGATACCATTCCTCGGTCGATACCATTGCATAGATCGATGAATCGGGCCCTAAAACAGAACTGAATTAGAACTATAATTCATGGAATTTTTGTTGATCTGCTGATTAACTTTATTGACATTGCATTCAAACTATTCTTTACGGATTTTTGTCCGCCCCGTGACCACTAAAGTAAAGCAATCGAAACGTAGGGAAGTTAAAATATGTAAAAATTAAACTAAGTCCGCGATGAAATCCGTAAAAGTTTTATTTCAATAGATGATTACACAATTTTATTTGTGTAATCATGTTGAGCTGTTTCTGTTTTCTGTTTGTATAAACCATGTAATTCAGCGGTCATGGCGCACATAATACCAGACTTACGCCCGAATACTCATACGCCACTTAAATAATATGATGCACTTAACTATGAAACTCCCGCTTAAATGTACTGATTAAGTGGGACGTGGGTAGTTAAGTGCAACTTAATAGTTAAATGGCGTTTGAGTATTCGGGCGTTTAACAATGTTATCTGTATCTTTAACACTCCTCGATATGTTGCGTAGTGGGTAGACCTTATATAATAAATAAAAAAAATACAGTTGTAAGGTCGTTACTTTCTACTATTGTTACTTATCAATAACAATGATAAATATTACATTTATTACATACCTACAGTTAAGTTTGTTAATTATTAAGGGTACTAGTTTTTAAACTTTTTTAAACTTAATCAATGACAGTAATTGAGACAAATTTGCAGTAACTAAATATAAATTTTCTGCTTGAGTTGAGTCAGCTAGCTATTACGTTAACGCAATGTAAACAAATTCTAGGAAATTAGACTACTAGATTTGTTCAAAAACGAGTACAATTGATTAGACTAATTTCTTTGCCCCACAAGACAAGTGAAGAATTACTTTGGTTGTTACGTTTCTCACAACTGTACCATATTTAAAACTACGAAAAAATAGAAAATAAACAAATATCTACTTACATTTTAATAATCAATAAATTTTAAAATTAATGCAATTGTTGTTTGTTTCATTACCATCATCATATTGAGTCACAGGAAGTTAGAACATGGGCCTTACCAAGGATTTTCACAGCAGCTTGTTTGATGCAGACTGCATGCAGTGACTTCTCTCACTGTGATTATTGACTTCTTTCTTTATTCACTTTTTAATTCATTCCTATAATCCTAGGATCCGGCGTAGCGTGAAGAGGCATCTCAGCGGGCCGGCAAAATTGTATCGAATTGTAGACTACCCATTCGATACCCTGTCTGGGCAGCATTATTAGCACTTGCCACCAGGTGCAATGCAGTGACACCAATAATTTAAAAAATCAAATTTTCGGTTTATTTGTGTTGTCGTCATTCGCTTAATAATCTAAGATATAAAGAAAGTCTCACTTGTATTTCTCCAGATCTTCACGGCAGAACAAGCGTCGAACGATCAAGTATCCTTGTTCGTTGTAGAAGTCTAGCTGTTCTTTAGTGAGAGGATATTCGCCCGCAGATGCTGATACACTAAAAGTAAAATATAAGCAGATTTATTATGCCCAATCAATTTTTAAGACATTACTCAGTCCCTCGAATCTTTCTAATTTCTAAAATGTGCAGGGATACAATAAATATATTATTTATTTATTTATTTATTTATTCACATAAAATCCACAGCCCTTAATACTACTATAATACAACTGGTTTACTTATCTTACGGCCAATAACGGATTTACATTTTAAAGATACAACTTATATAATAGGCAGTCGAAACGTTAAATAAAATTGAGCAAAACTTAATAAGTAATAACATTAACAAAATAGTAATAATAAAAATCAGTTAATAAAATATTAAGAATGTGTGCGTGTGTGTGTGAATGTGGGTGAATGTGTGTGTGTTTGCGTGTGTTAGTGCGTGTGTGTGTGAATATTTGCATGTGTTTATACATTGCCTTCATGAAGGAGTTTTAAAACATTTATTTTAAATTTTACCTTGCTATCGTGAAAAATATCAGTTGACAGAAACTTCTTATTATAAACTCTTTGTAAGCGACTTACTATTGAATTCTGCGCATAATTCGTAGATGAGTAAGGGACTGCAAACAAACTTGGATTTCGTGTACGATGTTTTGGAGTACAAAAACGTAGCATATCCTTAGCGAGATATTATTAAGATAAAATAAGTGTTCTATGTGTGAACCCAAAAATTTGGCATTTCTAAAATCAAAATCAAAATATTCTTTATTCAAGTAGTCTTTTACAAGATCTTTTGAATCGTTAATTTCTGCTACCACCGCTTCGGAACGTGTTGTAGTTGTGAAGAAGAAACGGCGCAAGAAACTCCCTCAGCAACACGAACTGTCTTCTTTTTTTTTCTTCCTTTTATAAAGGCCAGTTTAAAATTCAATAGTTGATTTATATAACAAGATTTATGTCACAATATTGTCTGTATATATAATTTTATTATGTCAATTGTTCTAATTTTAATAGAAATTGAGCAATTTATTCTTAAGCAGTTTTGTCAAAGTCAGTCTGTTTCTCGATAATTGTTAAACTAATTTAGATTTCAATTCAATGCAACTAAAATTTACTTAGGTATTTTCGTTAAAGAAAGTTTATAACAATGTTTGTGAGTATTATCTTTTCATAACAATTTAATTATGAGAATGTTTCATATCATTAGAACAATAATGTTATTCTTAATTTTTGTCACACAAATAATTTGTACTACCATGTTTTAATATAATTATATGTGTCTGCATTGTTTATGTCCTTTAGTTATGCTAATTTCCTTGAATCTAACGAAAACAACACGTCTGCTGAATTTATTTATTTAATAATGTTAATTAATTTAGTTCGGTTCCTATATTAAAATGAAGGGACTTTAGTACAGCCGTGGCGCAGTTGGTTTAGAGCCTGGCCGTGAAACGAGAAGCTACGGGTTAAATTCCGCACGGAGATGAATATTTAAAAATAAATACACCTAACAGTCACATACATAGTCCCGACCCCACTAAGATCGAGTGGTAACTCCGAAATTGATGAACCAATTTGAAGAGATTTTTTGAAAAGTCACTTCATTGATGAAATGAAATGAAGATTTTTTATAGCTTATTAAGCTAGAGTGCAAGAAAATTTGTTCAGCCGTTTGAAAATCAGGTCTTTTCTAATACATAATTGTTATTTGAATTAAATAAAGATTATGATGAGCTAAGCTTCATGCATTTTTATTTCATACCGTTCAATTTTTTTATGCGCTATGCCGGGCGCAAATTCTAGGCCCGAATACAAAACAAAGTGGCTTGTTCAACCGGGAACATGAACCCACGACCTCAGGGTTATAACACTCGTCTCTAGACTAATGTGGGTTAGTGAATAAATACAACGTTTAATTTGGAATATTCAGGAATTCGAACGTCATTTAATTTAATGAGGTTTAGATTTAATTGTTCGTGGGGTCGACGAATAAAAATACATTCGTACATACGTAAATGCTCGTAATATTTATTAGTTCGAACCCTGGGTCGGGCAAAGTGATATTGGTTTTATTCTTTTCATTATCAGACCGGAGTCAGGAATCTGTGCCCGATATAGGCTCGCCCCTTATCATATTGTCGGACGGAACAGACAATGCGAAATATGAATGCCCTGGTGGCACCTCTGCCTACCCCTTCTGGGGAAAAAGGCGTGGGTTTATGTATGTTTTATTTTCTGCGTCGAATGTTCACGAACAAAACTATGTATTCATGTAATTATGCTGATATTCGTGTAATTACTCGTACAGGAAAAACACGACGATACTAAACTATGACAATCGCTAACAGTCAATAAAAATACCTTACAATACATGATAATTTAAAATTGTAAATGTGAAATTAATGTACCCTGTAATATTATATCTGGCTAAAGATTCACCACCTTATTCATAGACGGTTTTAAAACCTATTTTAGTTATCGAATTCGACATTTGAATTCAGTTTGAGCGAGGAAGACAAAACATTCGATAATTAAAATAGGTTTTAAATCTGTCTATGAATAAGTCCGTCGTGTCAATACCATTGAAATAACTTTAAAAAAAATATTTTTTTAAGTTTAAGTATACTTACGGATTAGGCATCACTTTTAAATATTTTGAACCGTGGAAATTCATTATTTTAATCCGCAAGAACTGTTTAACTTAAAAGCAGTTGTTAATTCACTGTTACAAGTCAAAGAGACAAGTGTAATAAGGTCGCTTGATGATCGTCGACTGAAAGAGTTCATGTAAAAATGTATTTATCAACGTCATTATAATTAGGTATTTACCAAAGACAATACAAAACACTACGTGTATTTACTATCAGTGTTAATCAGCGTACATATAAATCAGTCTAAACACATTAAACGTTTTGTGCAAATGAAAACAAATTGTGGGTACTACAATAAGCTGGCAGCAGATTGGACATCAGAGGTTGCAGGTTCAAATGCTATTTCTCTCTTTCTCTCTTGTCACAGGAAGTCCGCTGCATAGGCCTCCCCCATTGATAAATAGAAGCGGGCTGTTGGAACCTGCATCCAGCAACTTCCTGCGACCATAACCATCATTGGCCATCAGTTCTATGTCCCCTGCCCACTTCCACTTCAACTTGCTAATCTTAGTTCGAGTTCAGAGGACGCATGAAAATCTTAAATTGTAAGCCCGCACACACATTAAGATACAAGGCTTGCCTACTGGTTCATAAACTAGAATAGACTTTTCGGTCTCAAAATATTCAGACCCGAAATCAATATTAGTGGGATGCACAAACATTTGAGTCGGTGCGAACTGCTTAATTTCGCAGGATATTGTTGTGAATGCACCGCTTTCTATCAATCACTCTATTTTCAGTAGTGTCAATTATGGACTTTCTGTGACTATCTATCTATCTATCTATATCAGCCCATATACGTCCCACTGCAGGGCACGGGCCTACTCTACAATCGAGAGAATCGATTGAGAGTGGTTAGGCCATATAGTCCACCACGCTGGCCTAGTGCGGGTTGGCGGACTTACATACCGTATAAATTCTTTCAAATCGCTACGGTATGCAGGTTTCCTCACGATGTTTTCCTTCACCGTTAAAGTGCGTGGTGATTGACTATCAATACACACATAACTCCGAAAAGTCAGAGGTGTGCCCTGGGATTTGAACCCGCGACCACCGTGAACATGTAGGCAGCCGCGTCTGGTCCGTTTACCAACAGGCCACCACGCAAACTGTGTGACTAAAGATAATGATTCCGGAGTAAAACTCATTAAAATGGCAGCAAATCATCCAAATCGATATGGCGATAGGCTCGACGCCTATCACACCGTGGGACGGAACGCACAAGGCGGAACTGGATTTCCTGATAGCACATCTGCTAAACCCTTCTGGGAAAAAGGCGCGAGTTTATGTATGTATGTGTATGTACTCATCAAAATTGTACCATGAATAAGCAAGCTGAAGTGTCAGCGGGGAGGACACATAGAAATAACTAATCATCATTGCGTATGGCATTCATCCTGCGTGGATCAAACCTCCACGTCTAGGTTCTTTGGCCAGCTTGCTGCATCAGGAGTGCATTTATGAAGTTCCGAACAAATGAAAAAAGTTCATTTACTAATGAACAAAGGTGTCAAAAAATCCTTGACTTGAGTACCAACAAGCGAGTGTCGCAAGTGTACATACAAAGTAGGTAACTTTTTAATAAAAGTGTCAGGTAGTCAATTTATACAACAACGGATCCTTATGAGGTATATGTTATTGGACCCATGGGTAAAGATTATGATGAGAGCAATGTAATACCTTCAATGATTTTAGGACGGCAATATTCTAGGCAAATTACAGGTGACAATGCATTTTCTTTTAGGAATTTCCCACTATTATATTGTGTGATGTCCATGAGCGATCGTATCGCTTACTATCAGGCGAATGTCATGCTCATCTCGCTATTCATCGCAATAAAAAAAGATAACAATATATTTTGTTTTAGGAATTGCACAATAGCACCTATGTATGTATAATTTGGTCGTCATTTGTGTCTTTGACGAGTCATCAACTAACGTTAGTTTCTAACACAACAATAAAATTAATGCCAATTAATATTTATTATTTACAAAAAACAATGAGTGCGTTAATTGGACTCTGTTATATTTACATATTTATTGAATTTGACGTAAATACTTCACACACGTTTATTATAGCCCTCCAACTATCTAGAGGGTTTTACATTTCAGGTCTGCTCCGTGCAGGGGAACTGTCAATAACCCGGTGAATGTTTTGTTTCCACAAGCAGACGTATCAATCAACGCAGTGGAAAAAGATAGAGAGCATTTCTTTATGTTATAAATATTGCTATGTCCATCCTTCGTGTTCGTTCGATATCATTGCAAACATTTTGTAAACAAACATGACTTTTGACACATCGTCGTAAATGAATTATTTTATTTTCGCATGTTTTAAGTATTTTAAGGTATAATAACATCAAGTGATGTGTATAATGTCGATATGTATTTATATAAGCAACAATATCAAAGATTAAATGATTATAAAAGCATCAGCCTGCAAAATAATACAAAACTTCCTTTTCATTCGAATTTACGAGTATTTTGATTCATTTTACTTAGAGAAAGCATTCTATTGGTATTTTTGTTTGTATCGGCCCAATTCTAACCCATGGTATTCGTGATAAATTGAATATAAAAAAATTCTACAATAAATATCATATATTTACATATTATTATTGTTGCCAACAGTAAACACCTAATTTTTCCATATGCGCCGCGCTTAATAAATATGAATTGAACAGTTTTTTGTATAAACAATACTTACAAATAAGACATGATTGTAATATGATATATTTTACAGCTTCCAAAATAAGCAGACACTGCACGAAATAGAAAATAATCATGACATCTGTTCGTAATAGATGAGAATCCTCTTAAAGTAAAGAGAGCTCTACACTGGTTAACAAAAATATTATAAAAGTAGCTCTCTCTACTAACCTCTGCCTCTACCTCCACCAAAAATGTAATAAAACATAATTTTATAATCAGGATTAACTCGGAATATTCAATTCAAAATATATTATATCTTATATTTATTGGACAATAAAGTATCGAGTATTATTATTGCCTTGTTTTTTTACTAAATATACAATACAATATCATTAAATATTAATAGGTCGGTGTTGAGGTATAATCACCGGCACGGTTCTTGAGCGTTTGACGACTGAGTGGGGATTGCTTTGCGCATAGTGTTGTGTAGTGAACCAATCACCGTGATGCATTTGACGCCCGTCCTTCTTCATACCGCTAAAGAGAAACAAAAATCGACTTCTGCGCAAGTAACGGCCACCGCTCAAGATCCGTGTCGATTATTATATCTTCGTCGAAAATCTGATATTTAGGATGACACTTTTACCGAGTTATCAGTTTCAAGTACGTGGGCGGAACCACCACCAAAATCTATCTAGTAAACAATAAACAGTTTTTTAAAAATAATACTTCGAGATCTCCCCTAAAATTGGGTAATGGTTTTAGTCATGCAACACCAAGCGTTGTATTACATGTTATTCGTAAATTCTCTATCTCTCTTGGTCTTTGCATGATAGCTGTCACTGCACACCTCCCCCACTTCATGCCCCGGCTCTCTAGATAGTTGGATACCTATAGATACACTTTTATTATTTAATGGTAAATGAGATGAAACAGTTTAAAAACAATTTTTTTCGGTAGTAATCCATTACCTTTTAGTATCTATACAGTTCGTTTTATTATGTATCATTCATCCATTTAAAGCTGGGATATACAGGGTATATCAAGACCGCGACCGAAAACAAAGCCAGGAGGTAGTATTAGTGATATCAAACACAATGCAAGTAAAAAAAAAAAATCCGTCGCCTATTTTGCAAAATCTTTAGTTGCATTGTGTCTGTAGCCGCTATAACTACCACTTGGCTTCGTTTTCGTTTGCGGTCTTGATATACCCTGTATATTGTATATCGAAAAAGTACCGGAAAAATAGTGTATTGTGTGTTCCCGAGTGGCATTGCTCCTGTTTAAAGCAGACCTGAAGCTTATCATCAGGCGAACCACTCACTCATCCCGTCTTTCTTAGCAATAAAATATAAATCATTTTACAGAGAGAAAAACAACAGACGTGCTGCAAATGTGTTGAATTATACCAGTGGTTCCCAAACTTATTTTGTCTACTGCCCACTTTGAGAATAAATATTTTTTTAGCGCCCCCATTTTTTCACCTATTTAAAAACCACTATAACTTCAAATTAAATTAATCAATTATTGTGACCTATATATGTATATTAACGGAGAATTCTAAACGAAACTTTTACTATAACCCGCAACTTGAAACCTGAGCGCAGTAGGTAACATACAACGGCGCTTAGGTCTCAAGTTAACTCTTACGGGCTCCACCTGTCAATAAGAATGATTATTGAAACGCAACTTTATAGTATTAAAACAGAGTATCTTTTATTAAAAATAAAACTAAAATAATCGATCCTTATATAAAAACTAATGTGAAGGATGATTGATGAATCTGATGCTGTTTAATAAGTTTGTTGATATCAGGTTCCAATTTACTCAAGAACAGTCGCAAGTCGCCACGTTCGGTAACAAGCAAACGATTTCTCTTTTTAGTAAGCAGTGTTGTCACAGCACTTAATCCACGTTCACACAAATATGACGATGGCAATGCTATCAAGAATCGTTGAACGATTGACCACAATCCAGGGTACTAATTACTACAGGGTTTAATTCATATTAGTTGATGTTCACAAGTTGTTGTTGAGAGTCGAGAGCTCATGCAGTCGTTGTCTAAGAGGTCTCCTAGCTAAATAAAATTACAAATCACCCCCCAGGCCTCTACACAACGCCCCCATTTTCTTTCTGGGTCTCTTACCCCCTTGAGACCTGCAGCGCCCACAAGGGGGCGTTATCGCCCACTTTGGGAAAGACTGAATTATACTATGCGTATATGGGTATTGTTTTATTGTTTTTATTGTTGTAAAAATTCCCTAATTTACGGCATTGTATTTTATTGTCAACTCGGGCATTCCTTTTGGCTGAGTTTTTTAAGTACTATTTTGATTAAATACGTATATCTATAAATTAATAGTATGACCAATTGAAATTACCTCATACAGATTATTCTCGGATAGTAAAAAGCACCTATATAATAAAGACATCGATTACATACATACATACATACATACATACATAAACTATGTCCCATTGGGGTAGGCAGAGACTATTGAGCGCTAAGTGCTACGGTCCATACATTCCTCTTTCGCTTCATCTACTGTCATTCATACACGCTCGTCGGTTTCGAGGACTCCGTATTTTTCCTTTCTTTAATAGATCTCTCATAGACATCGGTTAATTATGAAAAAATATTTATTTCAATCGAATTCTCTTTGTGAAGGGGTCCAGTGCTCGGCAGTGACCAATTGACCAAAAACAGTGACCAAGATATATTTATATTGATAACTTAGGGGGAAAATAAAATAATATCATTCATTATAAACTTTTATTTCTATGTCACCTAGTCAATATTTTCTTGAGTTAAGTTTTTCCGTGTTTTTATTAGAGATGGCTTTTCACGTTTCGAACTGGTTTGGATTTTAACTTCCACATGTCCTGAAAAAAATTTAACCGTTATTGTGACAGCCTCCGTGGCGCAGTTGGTTAAGAGGCAGCTGTGAAACAAGAGGCTGCGAGATCGATTCCCAGAGACAGAACGAAGATAAGGACAGGCAGCAGATTCCAATTGTGTCGAACATCTAGAGATCTTTATCTGTTACTAAGGAAGAAGAAAGGCGTGGGGGCCTGTTGTAAAGTTAGTTTGAAGGATATTGTAGGCAGAGTAACTACCACACATAATGAGACTTAACATCTTATGTCTCAGGATGACGAGCGCAGCGGCATGCCAAGCATTGCTTTGTAATTCATGGTGTTTGGTTTTCTACAGTGTCCATGAGCGGTCGTATCGCTTACCCTCAGGCGAATAGCATGCTCGTCTCGTCAGTGATCGCCATAAAAAAATACTCAAGGTGATTTCGTAATTTCACGGCAATGTATACAATACATATACATTTTTGGCCTTTATTTATACCTTTTTAGAGCACTAGGAAATAAATTCTAGAAACATTTTGATTACACTGGAATTGACCCGTGACCTCTAGGAATGCTTAATGTGGTATGACCGTGTAACATACATTTATTTAGAAAGAAATTATTCTTTTACTAATACTTAAAATATAGAATCACTTCGATTTGAATTGCGAAAAATACGGATCTCGAATTCGGTAAGATTTGTATGTTTAAATTGTGGATCTGGAATTCAGTTAAATATATTTTCCATATTGGGATCGTAGGAAAACATCGTGAGAATACCAGCATACTATAACAATTTGTAAGAATTTCTATCGTATGTAAAGTCCACCAACCCGCACTAGGCGAGCGTGGTGGACTATATGGTCTAACCCCTCTCAATTGTACTCTCGATTGTACATGAGGCCCGTGCCCTGCAGTAGGACGTATATGGGACGATACAGATGAATGCAAGCAGAATTTCAATACCCACCTCGTACCGCATGCCGTCAAGTCCTCGCTTCTGCATTTCTTTGGAGTATTGCTCCGCTATTTGTGCCTGAACTGTTCCTTGCAGATCGATGTAGTACATGTCACTGGCTGCGTAGTGAATGGTCAACGCTTTGCGAAATCTCTGGTAAAATACAACGAATATAATACGCGGGTATTAAAAATAATACAATCAGACATATTAATAGAGGTGGTTTACGTGTTTTCTTATTTTAAGAGCTTCGATTTTAATGAATTATAACAATGAGAAATGGAAGTGCCAGCAGAATTCAATTATCAAATCTATGCCGATTTTCTGTCAATACATTTTGAGTTTAGCGGAGTATTTTTTTTTGTCCTAAAAATTGTCTCCCTATCATGAAAGTCATTTTTAAATTGAATTCTGAAACTAGGCAACTGATTTTTCGGTGCTTTGTCGTTGTTCTTTCTTACAATTTATAATTTGCATCATCGTCTTTCCCATCGTAGGCACTGGTATCACCACTAACTATCTTTCAGGGATGTAACAGGTGTATGTAAAACACCTCCATCTATCTGTGAGGGCGTGGTTCCTATCACGCCATCGTGAATATCATACCTCTGTCAAGTTAGGTCCGGATCCGTGGAACAGATAGGGATGGAAGAACACCGTGTCTCCGGGCTGCATCTCCAGGTTCACTCGCTTATCCACGGGCGCCAGTTCATCTTCCTGGTCTAGCACGTGGAAGAACTTTTTCGAATCCTGAAACAATATTAGGGCTAAATACATTGAGCTTTTATTTCTACGTACAATTAGCTCAATGGCTAAATACGAGGTAAAGATATATTATATATTATACTCGGTATTTTTCTAGTAGGATGAATCAGGAATGACGAGATCCGTAGGAGCACAAAATTAGAAATTCGCTGATGCAATTTATTTTAAAATGTCCTGTTTGAAGCAGTTCGCATTTAGCGACATCCTGTAAAGATGAATTTGCTTATCTACAAGGATACAGATTACTTAGCGTATATCAAATCCCCATCTTTTGAATATTTTAAATTTCAGCCTAGCATATTTCAAACGAAAAAATTGCAAGCGACTTGTCCATTCCTGCACCTAGATTTATAATTAAATGCCTTCTTACCTTAAATGCGACGTGTCTTAACAATTCATTGCATTTGTGAGAGCCCGGCACCACGTATAAACAACCATTAGGAACATCTGTCGGGTCGATAGCCGTCCACACGCCTATAATCTTCTCCACTGGCCGGAATGGAAAGTAGAACAGATCCTGGGAATTGTATAGGCTATCTGAATTAAAGCTACCTAGAAATGCGAAATAAATATTGTTCGTTTCTTTATTGTGTCAATGGTTCCAATCGATGGATATGCTGGTGGTATATTTATAGGCCTGGATGACGAGCACCATATATGAGTAGAACAACCTAATTTGACGAAAGCAAGTGTGTTGCGTTTTGTGTTCAGTGTATACAGATTTTATGAGGGTGATAAATGAAGGCATCGGCAAGGAGGGTGTCGCCTGAAAAAAGTATTGAGAGATCTGCTCTAACCCTCATATGCACAAGCAAAGCCTAGGACTTTGGGAGGTTCCGTGCCAATTCAGCAATGAATATCCTAGGTTAGTACCTATCCATTGGTGGTAGTCTACCAACTAAGTCACCATTGGTTTTGCTAATTAATTACCACAAGATTTGTTTTTCTAAATAATTTCGTTGTGGGTTGAAAACAAGCTAGTGTCCATAAGAAGGTCTCTAGGAATTATTTGCTATCAGCCTATCAGCAGCCCCAGTGTGTTCTCCACATGTACCTGGTGCGTGGGGTGTCTTGCAGACTCCGGCGGTTTGTTGATGAGCATGAGGTTGACGGCGGTGATTTCGGCTCCCACGAACTGCGTCACGATGTCCAGCAGCTGCGGATGCTCGCTGTACGTCATGAACACCTCATCGTGCAGGATGTCTTGGATCTAGAGGGAAACCAATAAGACAGAATAGCGGAATACCCACTTTGGAGTTCACGAATGAAGCATCGAAACCATACAATATGACAGAAAGAAATGCGGATGAGCAACTTTGGCTCCACGCATTAAGCATTTTATTTACAGCGCAAAATAATTATATCTTTATACCATACACATCAAGCCTTTTTCCCAAAAGAGGTAGGCAGAGGGCCATATCGGGCCCAAATTCCTAACTC
Organism: Deilephila elpenor; assembly: GCA_949752805.1. Classification (NCBI taxonomy): domain Eukaryota; kingdom Metazoa; phylum Arthropoda; class Insecta; order Lepidoptera; family Sphingidae; genus Deilephila; species Deilephila elpenor. The sequence continues at coordinate 701,437 of OX457118.1, forward strand.
CGTGCTGATAATGAATAGAAAAATCCAATATCATTTTACCTGACCCGGGATTCGAACTAGAGACCTCATCGTTGTAATCGTACCGTAGTACAACTGCGCCAACCAAGTAGTCGTAAAATTACAACCAGAACATTTCTGAAAAAGCCTTGTTGTGGTGATCCAAAAGGATAGAAGGGGAGGCTTAGAAATGAGGCGATAAATGAGAATTTTGATTCCTTGTGACTAATTAGTAAAATTGTATAGACAACTATTCGTCGAGTTTACCTTGTAAATATATTCCTCAGGGTTTTTCTTCTTGCTCGTGAGCGCGTATTCCTTCACTACCGTCGCGCTTAATAACTCTCCACTGCATATTTCCGAAAACCGCTTTCTGAAAATATGTATGAGTTAGTAACAATTTTAACACAAACGATAAAACAATTAGCTTCATTATTTAACGACTAAACACTTATAGCCTTATTCATAGACATTTTTAAAACCTAGTTTAGTTATCGAATGTTTTGTCTTCTTCACTCAGACTGAATTCAAAAGTCGTTCGAAAGGTCAAAACATTTGATAACTAAAATAGGTTTCAAAACTGTCCATGTATAAGGCTGTTAGGTACAATTCTATGGAAATGCAAACTTGCTATATTATATTTATTCTGAATTAATACATGAACTCAAGCCTGTGTTTCGAAAAGGTAGGCAGAATTACCATCAAATTTTTTGTCCATGCAGGTCCTGGTTTGCTTCCTAGTTTGGGAAATGTAGTTAGCAGCAGTAATAAGTTCAGTGAACTGAGCGTGGCACTAATGGCATCCGTGCCTACCTCTAATTGGATGCAAGCTTTACATATTGTAATTTCAAGTAGTGCATTTCACTGGAATTCTATTACCATAAAGGCTGACCTCAATATGGCTTATTTATCGTAAAAAATAAGTTTTATTGTTCTTGTAAATAAAATGTAAGATAAGAGATCAATATAATTTGCATTAAGTGACCGAATCAATTTAATTTAGACTTTTAGCAAAGATCCCATTAGCGAGCAATTAGGACATTTATAAGATATAATCTTCGAGTGTATATTTTATCGAAACATATAATACAAAATAATGCTTGCCAATAAATATTGTTGAATATATCATTTAAATATTTGCAAGCAATAAACTCTGAATAATAATTTGTAGACAGCCCCGTTGCGCTGTAGGTTAGACGCCGGCTGTGAAACGAGACGCCGCGAGTTCGATCCCCGCACAGAAACAAATATTGGAAACCATATATTTGTTGCGGGTCTGAGTACCTATTTGAGAGACAGACTATGAGACTATGAAAGACTTTCTCTCATAGTTCCTGTTCCTACGACACAAGACTCGATCCTAGTGTGGGTCAGGATGTATGTGACCGTTGGGTGTATTTATTTATTTAATTACTAAGATTTTGCCGGCCTCGTTAATATAATGGCAGCATAAACATACAGGGTTATTTCGATCTGAGTGTGCAAATTTTGACAGGTTCAGAATCATGAATATAGTCCATTAAAATAAAATGAAATATATTTTTATTCACAATATTCCATAGTTTTTATCCTCACAAAAATACGCACGCGCGTCTGTATATAAAAATGACGCGCCATCGTGCTTGTAGCAGATATTGAGTTTATTTTGAACATTGATTCTTAATATCCTATACTATGCAATGGAAAAAAAAATGTGTGTGTGTATTAGTGTACACACGTAAGAAGTGAAACTTCTTTATGACATAATTTTTCGAAAAATGATCTACTATTTACAAATTTACAGAATTGGTAAAATAAAGCTAAATTAAATAAAGTTTAAGTTTAGGAGGGGGGAAATTTTTGAGGGAATTTGGGATTTCTATCGGGGCCAATTTGTAGCCCTCACCGAGACGGTTCCGAGGATACCAAGCTCGGTGGGTCCACGACCTTTATTGGCCGAGATAGGTTTAGGTGGGGTGAGGTAAAAATTTTAGGTGGGGGTAGGGGGGGGGGGGGGTTAGGTTTCGTGGGGGGGCTATTGGGCACCTTAAAATATTTTTGGGTGGGGAAAGTTGTGGAGGGGGAATTCGGGAATTCTGTTGGGGCAGGATTGTAGCCCTCACCGAGCCGGTTCCAATGAACCCAAGGTCGGTGGGTCTACGATGGATAATGCCGGATATATGAGTAGGGGGGTGAGGTAAAATTTTTAGGGTGGGGGTAAGCGGGGGGGGAGGTTTCGTGGGGAGGCTATTGGGCACTGTTTTGGATTTAGGGTGGGGGAAGGCCAGAGGGGGGGGGGTAAGGATCAAATTACAAAAAAGTGGATGGGACTTAAAATTTTGGGTGGGCTTGGAAACGGTTGGGGGTGTGGCTTACTGAAGTGGGTACTAATTTACTAAATAAAAAAAGATGGCGCGTAACGGAAGAATGTGACGCGTAACGAAAAATTTTTTCCAACCCCGATAAAGAAGTTTCACTTCAAAAATGACTTATTACTTGTAAATTTGAATATTTTTCACTATGTGTTAAATCAGTATAAAATAACCCTGTATAGTCCGTGAACCTAACCTAGATTGCCCAATGGACTTTGTGTACGTTTTTCCTTATAAAAAAACTCATATTAGTTGCCAGGGATGGAATTTGTGTCTGGAATGACAATAATTCCTCCTCTATCACACGTTGGAACCGAAATAAGTTCGGCGAAATATGGGTGCCCAAAGTACAATCTCTGGCTACCCCTCTAGGTACTCTTGTAAGGTAATGTTTGTGTATTTTACATCATCATCATAAACACGTGCCTTTTTTGACAATGGGGTAGGTATAGCTGTTACCAGGACACACACGTAACGCCTTGTTCTCTAAGCACAAATTCCTGACTCCGGGCTGTTATGAAAAAATAAATAAATACACCCAACAATCGCATACATAGTCCTGACCGGTGACCCCACACTAAGATCGGTCTTGTGTCGTGGGTATCAGAAACTACGAGAGACTTTTCGGTCTCACAAACACTCAGATGCGAACCAAATACCTGTGGATCACACAAACATTTGTTTATTTGGGTGCGGGGACAAAACCCTCCGCCTCTGGTTTCACAGACGGCGTCTAACTAACTGCGCCACGGAGACTGTCTAAATAGAAAAATACAATAGCACTTTGCCCAAACCGGGATTCGACTCCAAGACCTCAGCGTTGTTTTCGTATCATGGTACAACTACGCCACCGTAGCTGTCCAGTGTCAGTGTATTATATAAGATGTTAGAAAATAACTATGTTTCTATATACCTATGAGATGTGATGCAACCTTCACATCGCTGGGAACAACACACAATAGACTGTAGACATTGTTTTATGCGATAAGACCGGCATTTGTAGTTTTTTTCCTGTTTCTGTATATTATTTTTCTGTGTAGATTTACATAAATAATTAAATTGACAATATAAAAAGGGCGTAATTTGTATTGTAATTTATTACAAGTTATATAACTTGTTCACGGGTTGTGCGTAATTGAAACTATATTTATGCTTGGTTTGACGTGGCATTCAATGATATAAATAGACCAGGTTTAATAAAGTCTTTTTAATGAATAGATAAATACACCCAACAGTCACATACATAGTCCTGACTCCACACTTAAATTAAGTCTTGTGTCGTGGGTCCAGGAATTATGAGAGACATTTTCGGTCTCAAAGATTTCTATAGGTGCGGGGAACGGGCCCGCGGCCTCTCGTTTCACAGCCGGCGTCTAACCAACTGCGCCACGGAGGCTGTCTTGTCACTTACTTGTAACTTTTCAGTAGATGTTTGTCTATCAGCCCTCTGATGATGATGTATCCGTTCTCGTCGTAGAATCTTTTCTGTTCCTCAGTCAGAATATACTTGTCTCGTGGGCACTCAGCTGAAATACTGAAAATTGATGTTAATTAAACTAGAAGTTCGTTTTAGATGTTGGGTATTGAAAATCTATCGCCAGTTACAATGTGTTCCATAGTGGCGATTTTCGGTTATGTTTCATAGAAATCTGTCGGGTGGTTTGAATAGCAATCAGCTGGTTTTGTTGCGGCAGGCAAGGTATATAATAACTTTAAAACATTTGTACTGTTCACTAGATTATAAAAAAAGACATAATTTAAAAGCTATAAAACAAATTGAAATAAAACTATTTTTTACGGATTTTATCGCGTTTTGGTTTAATATTTTTTTTTTTTACTTCCCGACGTTTCGATTGCTTTACAGCTTTCGTGGTTACGGGGCAGGCTCCCCCCGTACTCTTTCGGACTAGGAAACCAGTTTTATTTGAAAGTGTAACATTCGCGTAAATCTAAGAAACCCTTACACTAAAAAAACTAAATTAAAAAAGACGACTAGTAACAATGCATTTATAAAAGAAAAAACACTTTAAATACACGTACATAAAATCGTAAAAGCCTTTTCGAGGTCTTTTTATATAACCTATTTTTATAGTACTATAATAACGTAACGTCAAAATAAAAAAAAGTTAAAAACTTACTCATTTGGCAAGACCTTCACACTGTTTTGCGAGAACATTTTAATTTGCCCAGCCCGCTCGCTGAATCAGTGCGAACTACAGAGCACTCCTAACGCCAATGAAGCTAGCTCGTTCATTTTCTTTTTATTATTGTTCGAGAACAGGTTTAGTTTGCAATTTCGAGATTTTTCGCATTATTTAATTTAGGTAGTCGATATTTCTACTGACCTCATAAGTAATCGCGCACAGCTGAACACGAGAAACCCCTCAAAATGAGAGTTCGATTGAGAGAGGTTATTCCATATTCGATATTTACATACACCCAAAGTCCTAAATTCGAACAAAGATATGATAATTATCGATAACGATATTATAAGTTAATATTTTCGCAGCCTTCATGAGATTTTGAGCCTTCAAAAATAAATTGTCACCTATTTTATAGATTTAATTAACTTCATGTTTTTTTTTTATTGCCAAGATCTAGAAAACAAACACGCACACCTGATGGTCTGTGATTACCACCGCATGTGAACTTCTTGATGGTCTGGTTGCGTCCAACTCAAAATTGGACGGGAAAGGGAAAAACGACAATTATGCGTATTGGGCGTCCTACAATCTCACTGATCGAAAGACACTACAGCAAACCCGTTGGTTCACGTAGATTTTCTGCGACAGTGGTTTTTCAAACCTTCAATAATCTTATATTAGTCGACGTGGTTTTTTTATTGCAGTGAATGGCGAGACGAGCATGCCATTCGCCTGAAGGTATACGGCCGCATAAGTACAGTAACAAAACCAAACACCATTACAAAGCAATGCTTGGCAATTCCAGTACACTCGCCATCCTGAGACATAAGATGTTAAGTCTCATTATGTCCAGTAGTTACTTTAGCTGCAATGTCCTTTAAACCGGAACACGACAGTGCATTTACACTGCTGTTTGTCGGGAGACATAGACATTGCGTTGGTACCTACCCAGGCCGCCTCTCACATATGAGAGACCTACCACCAGTAATTACAATTCTACCATATTTATCTTTTTCTAGAACAAAATATTTGTAATAAGGTAATTTTTGTTATTTTTATTATTTGTAAGATGAGTTCCCACGATTATCTTGTCATATATTGTTATTATGATTTAGTAATTATTTTCTTAAAACAAATCAACATGATTAAAACATAATTTTATGATATTTAATTACTTAAAGTGCGTGGTGGCATGTTGGTAACGGACCAGACGCGGCTGCCTTCATGTTCACGGTGGTCGCGGGTTCAAATCCCAGGGCACACCTCTGACTTTTCGGAGTTATGTGTGTATTGATAGTCAATCACCACGCACTTTAACGGTGAAGGAAAACATCGTGAGGAAACCTGCATACCGTAGCGATTCTAAAGAATTTCTACGGTATGTAAGTCCGCCAACCCGCACTAGGCCAGCGTGGTGGACTATATGGCCTAACCACTCTCAATCGATTCTCTCGATAGTAGAGTAGGCCCGTGCCCTACAGTGGGACGTATATGGGCTGATATAGATTAATTACTTATATCAAAAAGTAACTTGTTTTATTGCCATTTGGACGTAAATTGCTTTAAAATTGCTTTAAGTAGATTATATTGGACTATGACAATTATACTTACATTACGTAACGCCTGTATCACTGAAGGTATAGGCAGAAATGTCACCAATACCTCCCTATGTCCGCGGAACTTATTACCGCCCCCGGATGTTATGAAACCGTATCAAATTGAGATGGACACACGTATCAATTTTTTCAAAGCGAAATACTGACGGAGTCGATTTTCCGAATTGGGTATCGAATCCAGGACCTTAGAAACGTTATGTATGTCCAACATTCCTTGCAATTCCTTATGATTTTTTTTGTAAAATTATTTAAATACTGATCACATCGTATTCTATCCGAAAAATACGTTATGTAAACGGGAATTGAACCTAACACGATTACCACAACCCAGCTCAAGATTGTCGAATAACCACAAAGCTGATAAGGCATCGTACAGAGGAAATACAATAATTTTCATATAAATAACTATAATATATATTATGTAATATGTTTTTTGTTAAAATTGTTTTAAATAACCTTAACATGACTTAATAATTTGTTTGATATCACAGAGATCTTAAGAACTATTTCAATACAATTCATTTTGGGAAACGATGTAATAATAACTTTTTTTTTTTTTTTCCGTCCAAGAGGAAAAGCTTTTAAGCTCCCCTTTCGGTACCCCGGGGGAGGCCGAAAGGGGTATGTCAGTGTCTCTGGCCTTCCAACCCGTCACATTGCGGATTGTGGTCGGGCTGGGACCCTAACAAAACCTACGCCAGCATACTGACTAAAAACCCCTCGGTGACCTTCACACGCATTATGGGCGGCACCGGACATCCCAGGGCAACAATCGCCCCGATATACGTCCGCGTAACCGCCCAGCGCAAAACTGTTGCTGGTCCTTCCGTAGTGGGGGCCTGAATGCCCCACATTTGCTACTAGTTTGGACGCCCGTTTAGGATGTTGTGGGCGTCCACGACAGAGTCTGACCCATGCACTTTATCACACATCTCGAGGTCATTATGAGTGAGGGCGCACCGCCCCCGCAGTTTGCCCAACGACCCCGATGGTCCCTTTAAGTCGCCTCTTACGACAGGCAGGAGGTACCGTGGCGGAATTCTTACACCCCCGAACCACTGGGCGAAGGCGCCGGTTCAGCCGTTTATCACCCGGCGCCTTCTTCTTTGCAGACGGCGGCGAGCGGGATCGTTCCGCTCCCGATCCCGGTCCGCGCTCTCCTTCTGCAACATCGTAATCTCGCAGAAGGAGAGCATTGTCTGCCACGACTTCCGACTCTCGACCATGGAGGTAATCACGACCGAATGTAATAATACCTAAACAATTTTCGTATATTTTTATTATGGTGAATGGCGAGATGATGGTAAGCGATACGACCGCTCATGGACAGTAGCAAAACCAAACAACACCATGAATTACGAGGCAATGCTTGGGATTCTACTGCGCTCGCCATCCTGAGACATAAGATGTTCAGTTTCAATATGTCCAGTAGTTACTCTGGCTACAATGTCCTTAAACCGGAACACAACAGTGCATTTACTCTGCTGTATTGCGGGAGAAATAGACATTGCGGTGGTACCTGGACTTTGATAGTTTTGGACAGTCTCCATGGCCCAGTTGGTTAGACACCGGCTGTGTAACGAGAGGCCCCGGGTTCGATTCCCGCACAGCGACAAATATTTGTGTGATCCATAGATATTTGATTCGGGTCTGGGTGTTTGTGAGGCCGAAAAAGGCTCACGTAGTTTTTGATACCCACGACACAGGACTCGATCTTAATGTTATTCATATGATTCACGAAAGAAAAGTTGGTAAACTGTTCAGGCCATAATAACTTTTAGTTTGAATAGATTTAAGGACTGTAGTTCAATAAAAAGAATATTTTTAAAACCCATTTATTGGTTGTATAACTTATATAAACAGCTTAAAATATATAAAAATAACAATATATCCACACCTTACAATATCATCTGTATACACGAATATTAACTTACATACATACATAAACTTACGCCTTTAACCCCGAAGGGGTAGGCAGAGGCGCCACCAGGACATCCACATTTCGCCTTGTATGTTCCGTTATATCGGGCACAAATTCCTGACTCCGGGCTGATAATGAATAGAAAAATCCAATACCACTTTGCCCGACCCGGGACTCGAACCCAAGACCTCAGCTTTGTAGCCGTACCGTAATACAACTACGCCACCGAGGCCATAATAACTTTTAGTTTTAATAAATTTAAGGACTGTAGTTCAATAAACAGAACATTTTAAAAACACATTTATTGGTTATATAATTTATATAAAAACAGCTTAAAATAGCATAAAATTAACAATATATCCACACCTTACAATACCAGTTGTATACAATAACATTTAACTTAAATTAATATAAACACGAGGTGTAAGTTTAAACGACGGTCTTATTCAAGCCATATACAGAGTATATCAAGACTGCGACCCAAAACGAAGCCAGGTAGTATTTGTGACTTCAGACACAATGCAACTAAACATTTCGCAAAAAAAATCGGCAACGTTTTTGGTATTTTTTTACTTATCGTCGTGTTTGTGTGATAAATACATTGTTTTCCTAAAATAATTATGTATACCTTTTTATTTTTAAACACGAAATGGTACGTAAGGGTTTAAGTTACTATTTTCACAAAAGCTAGGTATCTATCACCCAAACATGATGATTTAAAAAAAAATGCAATGAAAAATCCATCGCTGTTTTCGCAAAACTTTAGTTGCATTGTGTCTGTAATCACTAAAATTACCACCTAGCTTCGTCATCGGTCGCAGTCTTCACATAGCCGGTATTAATCCATGCTGCCATGAATCAAAGTATACGTCCAAAAATATAAATAACAGAAAAACTCTTTCAATTCTTTACCCATAATTTTCACCATCGTGTCTCAATTTTATTTATTTACTAGCTTCTATAAATAAATAAAAAGTAACAAATATATTTCCTTCCTCATCCCACGGGAACACATGTTTCGGGATAAAAAGTAGCCTATGTGTTAAACCAGGGTATAAGCTATCTCCATACCAAATTTCGTCGAAATCCGTTAAGTCGTTTTTGAGTTCTTCGTGCACAACCGCACAGACAAACAGACGAAAATTCTAAAGATCATTGTTTTGGGTTCTATTATGTTAACAGACCCTACATATTAGTTTTTCTTAATTGTCTTCCATGTACACACATCGATCGGTTACAAATTTATTATATGTATAGATTTATTTATTTCAATTAAAATGCAAGCTTACAATATTTAAACTAAAACACTTACATCCTAAATAATTAATGGAATATAAACAATCTCAATATTAATTTCAAAATCTAAGCAACAAAGGACATTTATATATATTATTCAGTGAAAACGACCTGACCTCAATGACCCTTAAAGCCATTTTACAACATCTAAAAGTCTTTACATGCCGACACACTTGTGCGTGTTACGCAGCGAGCGAGCGGCGCAACACAATAAAAAGGGGCGGGGCTTGTGCGTTTATTTTCAAAGACAATTAACTGTTTTATATCATGATAATAAAGGTTGCCCTCAGTGTCCGTGAATAATCTACTTTGATACATAATTATTTTAATATTTAAAAATTTAGTAAACAATACCCACCGTCAATAAACCTATCGTTTTATTTTACACCCTGTACATCCTCTACCATATAGAACAAATAACCAAATCACAATAACCACAGGAATATCACTACTATATGTAGTTGAAATAAGGTACAATCACAGATGTGGTATTTAGATATACCAATATTATAGTCAAAAATATTTTTATAATATAAATCTGTATTACACAAATGAGACCTTTTGTCATACAATTTTTTTTTGTTATCAATAATATGTTTTTTAAATCACTTTTTTCTTGTCGCTCTGATGTTGTTATCAATAATAAAATACGATATATTTCAATATAGTAATTGCACAAAATTCCTGTAAAAATTAACAATCATTTAAAAAGTTTTTAGACCCAAAATTTTCATCCCACTGGGGTTAAATTGTATTTAGATAAGTAATCTTATAATTAACAGTCAAAATTAACAAACGATTCGTATGGCTATCTGAATAATGATCCTAAAAATAGACCAATCACGTTAAAGATTTATCGACACGCCCACATTTGATTCGTTTTGATTGGTTCATTTTAGGGATCGATCCATAGATAGGGATTAGGATCGTTTATTAATTTGGACTGTTTCCTGATGCCTGCGTATGGTAGATAGCTGCATGAAGAAATTTTTAGTATTTCATTTTGTTTTATAGCATTGATTTGACGCCTGTCACTCGCCTGCTTTTATACTTCCAGATATCCTGAAACATAAAATGTATAGTTAACATTTAAAAATAAAACGAATCCGCAATCAAATCCGTGATAGTTTTATTTCAATGAGGAATTTGACTCTTTAAAAAAGTATCGACTTGTTTTTATTTAATTTAGTATGCAGTTCTTAAGCTTACTTATTAAACATTGCCAAGTAAAATAAAAATATATCGAAATAACTCTACAAATTACCGCAAAGTATTATTCAAGGTATTCTTTTTAATAATCACTGATAAAGCTGTTACTTAATTAATCAGAGATTGCAGTCGTATTTTTTTGTTCATGGTGTTGTAATTTGGTCTTCCTTCGAGATCCTTGTATTTTTAAGTTCTAGAAGACCCTGTATAACCCTTCAGGTGTTCATGTATAGACAATAGACTTTTTGAAAGTTCTACATAATAGAGAATAATGGGAGCACAAAGGAGGATGTCACATAAATCATTACTTAAAGCTCATTTGTAGCCTGATGGACACCGGAAGGGATATTTGGTGTGGAGTAGAATAGCAAGGAGGGACGACCTGGTAAAGCTTGCAGGAACCCGCTGGATATAGCTTTTAACAGGTCGACGTGGAGTTCCATCGGGGAGGCCTATGTTCCGCAGTGGAGTTCCTGTGTCTGAAGAGAGAGAGATAGAGAGAGAGAGAGAATGGCCACTGACCTGGTAGCTGAGATTGTCAAATCCCAGCTTCTTGGCGAATCTCAAGATATCTTTAGAGGCGGTTTCTTGCACGGTCCCCGTCACGTCGATGTACGTACAGTGGCTACTCGCGAAGTGGAACGTTATAATTTTGCGGTAGTTCTACAAAAAAAAAAAGACCAAATCAATAAAAAAAAAACACATTTACGAGGTAGTCAAGTCGTTTGCGTGATAGTAACCTTCACGCCATCCTTATTGACAGATGAGAGTACGCTCGTCACACCGACACATCTAACTTAGCTACCTTCTCACGAAACTAATAAACGATCCCTATCTAAAGATTGAGCGTAGAAATAGAACAATCGTGTTTAATCGGTACACTCACAGTTCATGTTTTCATTTAGAGTTCGATCTTTACATAGCGATTAGGGGAAGCGAGAGGGAAGATAGTGTTTCTGCGTCAGAGTGACAAAGACAGACATGGTAGTAGGTACCTAACTACACTGGCTTCTCGCGAAATGGAACATAGTTTGGGGTAGTTCTACAAAAAACGAGCGAAGCACTCAAAAAATAGGAAATGACCAGACGAGCAAATCACTAAAAATAAATAATAATTTAAAATACTAATAAACATGCTTTAAAAAGAGACAACTAAAAAAAATTGATAATGAGTTTAAGATTAGAAAATGCACTGAAATACATTCATTCCAATTTTATTAAAAAAAAAAAAAACTACAAGCGAATCTAATTAAAGTGTGTTAAAAATTGCCAAAATTAGCAGGTGGTATGCTTATAGCTAGACGTATGCTGTGAAGCGAAAGGCCGCGGGTTCGATCCCCGCACCGGACAAATTTGTGTGAACAGGTATTTGTTTCGAGTCTGAGTGTTTGTGAGAGCGAAAAGTCTCTCGTAGTTCCTGATACACGACACAAGACTCGATGTTAGTGTTACTCTTGAATATATTTATTTATCTTTACGAAATTAATGAACGACTCCTATCTGAGAATTGAGCGTAAAGAGAAATAAACCAATCGACCGATATAGACCAAATGGGTTTAATCGGCACGCTCACATTTTGACTTATCTATTTTGGTTTCATATAGCGATCGATCCATATATAGCGTTTATTCTTCGCAGGAAACCACGAAAGCAAGATGGAAAATATTGTTACTCCTTTAGAGTGACAAAGACATAGATACCAATATATATTATAAACTCACGCCCTTATACCAGAAGGGCAGGCAGAGGCGCCACCGGGACAGCCACATTTCGCCTTGTACGTTCCGTCCCAGGATGTTATAGGGGGTGAGCTTATCGCCATGTGCAAATTTCTGAATCCGGGCTGATAATGAATAGAAAAATTCAATATCACTTAGCCCGGCCCGGGATTCGAACCAGAGACATCAGCTTTATAATCTTACCGTACAACTACGCCACCGAGGCAGTGAGATTTTGTTGTGTACTCTCTAGTATATCTCAATGTACCTACAAATGGGTTAGTATGATTACTTATGTCTTTATAGGTTTACCTTGGAGACATTAGGTCCCGAGCCATGGACTAGGTAAGGATTGAAGAACACGGTGTCTCCGGGACTCATCTCCAGGTAGACTCGGTCTCCCACGGGAGCGTACTTGGTCTCGTCCAGGATACCGTGGTACATTTTACCTGTATCCTGGAAAAATGATAAAATGATTCAATATGAGACAATTTTATTAAATGTTTAAATCTTAAAACAGTTATATTACAAGAAAAGTGGTTTTCAGTAAAAATTGTTTTTCTGTAAAAAAAGGCTATTCATTGGAAGGGGCCAATAATAGTTTACTTAACCCTATCTGGAGAACGTAATGTGACAAACATACCTATTTTTTTTTCATTTATTTGACACAAATGTTTCACATACACTTTTCATAATTGGGTATTTGACTCATTTTTTTTATTGTATTCATCAAAAAGTATCCATGTCCAAAATCTAACAAACAAAGAATTTTGTAAATTCATTCAGAATTTAAAAAGTTAGAAACGTTTTTAATCTTGTAGTGGGGGTAAAAGAAAAGGGATGCAAAACAAAATTAGTGACGTCACTATTCTTAATATGCATTATTGTGTGCGGGTGTGAAAGAGACGGTAAGATGTCCCCACTACGTCCCCACTTTTTCATTTAAAATACTAATATTTGTCTCATGTTACAAGCTACTTTATCACTGTTTTCACAAAAATGTTTTATTTTAATGGCACTACTGTTTGTTTGCAAAATAATACAAAAATTCGATGATAGTCAAATACCCAATTGAAAAGCAAGCATACATAAAATTAATATCATTATTTTTTCTAAGAACAACAACAATATCATTGATTGTAACAAATAAATTTGATTCACTATTTGCTACACTCGATTAACCCTAAAATAATTTCATTCTTCGAGTTTGCGAAAATTAATTCACAATTATTATTCCAGAAAGATATACGAAATTATAGAATACATTTTACAATTCCAGTTTCTCTTATTTACTGAACTCACCGCGACATCACCATGCGGGTATATAGATTTCACTTTATGCGAGCCTGGTATAACGAACAAGCAGCCATTATCTACGTGCACATCATCGATGGCCGTCCACGACGCGACTATCTTCTCAGCCGGGCGGATCGGGAAGTAGAATATATCCTGGAATTAATATATTAAAATAGATAAGCACAGGAAGGAATTATGAAGAAAAAAGCTTGAGATCTCAACGAGATTTTTTTAAGGCCGCCAACCTGCATTAGAACCGTGTGACAGTGGCCTAAATCCTCTCAATCGCACTGCTATTGAAGAGTAGGGCCGTGCCCTGCAGTATATGGGTTGATACAGAATGACAGATACAGACTTATTAGAAACACTAGACACTAAGGAAGGGTATATTTTCGGTAGTGAACTTTTTAAGGAGCTGGAAAAAAGAGAGATATACGTACTTACACCATGGACGTATTATACAAACAGGACTGCGCACTCTGTTCGAAAAAACGAGCCGAGCGAAAGATGTTGAGTGGAGGATTGTGTCCCGCGCTAATAGGGTGACCATATTAAATGTAATACACACACAGACCCAACAGTCACAAACATGGCAGGACCCCACACTAAGATCGAGTCTCGTGTCGTGGGTATCAGAAACTACGGGAACCAATTATCTGTGGAGCGCACAAAAATTTGTAGCGTTGCGGGGATCGAACTCCTGGCTTCTCGTTTTATCTTCGCCGTCTAATCTAAGTCTAACCACGACGTACGGAGGTCGCTTTCTGGGCCAATACGTCCCTCCAGCAACAGTACCCTAGGATAGAAAAAGGTTTTACCTGATGCGGCGGATGCCTGGTGGTGCCAGGAGGTTTGTTTATGAGCATGCTGTACACCACTGTGATGTCTTCTCCTATGAGCTGGGTCAGGATGTCCAGTAAACGAGGCTGCTGCGCGTATGTGAACAGCACGTCATCAAACACTATGTTTTGGATCTGATGAGACAAGATACATAAATAAATAAATACACCAAACATTGATCCTGACCCCACGCTAAGATCGAGTCTTCAGAATCAGAAACTACGAAGGAATTTACGGTCTCAACACCCGAAACAAATACTTGTGGTTTACGCAGATATTTGCCTTGGTGCGGGGATCGAACCCGCGGCCTTTCGTTTCACAGCCGGCGTGACGACTGCGCCACGCAGGCTGTCAAATGGGAGGGGTATGGGAAGGGGTATTAAGCTTTCAGCAATTTCCTACGGTTAGTCAAGATAGCCGCAATAAAGCTTAACCACGTTTAGTATCTAAGTATGTAACGTAGAGTTAGAACATTGCATGAGAATTTCTAAGAAATTGATGTGGTTATCTTAGAGAGGGCTATGGCTGAAGATGATGATAAATGTGTACCAGGAAATATGACGGAAATTATGAACCGCACCACGACTGAACTGTGTGATTGTGTGGTGGCTTTTGGTAACGGACTAGACGCGGCTGCCAACATGTTCACGGTGTTCGCGGGTTCAATTCCTTAGGCACTCCTCTGACTTTTCGGGAGTCATGTGTGTATTGATAGCTAGTCAATCACCACGTACTATTACGGTGAAGAAAAACATAGTGAGTAAACCTGCGATTTGTAAAAAATTCTATGGTATGTAAAGTCGGCAAACCCGCAATAGACCAGCGTGGTGGACTATATGGCTTCAGGCCTAACCCCTTTCAATCGTACTCTCCGTTTGTAGAGGAGGCTCCTGTCCTGCAGTGGAATGTACATGGGCTGACCCCGTAATAATTTCTTCCTTAGTCAGCTTCTACCACACTCCACTAGAGAAGCTGCAGAAGATATCTACATTGTACCTTATTGATATATTCTTCTGGGTTTTTCTTGTCGACTAGCCCCGCTTCTTTGACAACGGTGACTCGTGTCTTAACTTGCCCTTTGCATATTTGTAGGAAACGTTGCCTGAAAAATAAACAATGCTTGATTACAAAGAGGAATTCAGGGATTAATTTACAATACGTATATTCACCACGCACTTTAACGGTGAAGGAAAACATCGTGAGGAAACCTGCATACCGTAGCGATTTTAAGGAATTTCTACGGTATGTAAGTCCGCCAACCCGCACTAGGCCAGCGTGGTGGACTATATGGCCTAACCACTCTCAATCGATTCTCTCGATTGTAGAGTAGGCCCGTGCCCTGCAGTGGGACGTATATGGGCTGATATAGATAGATATCTTTGATACTGACTGTATGATTGCCCCGGTGGCGTAGTTGTACTACGGTACGACTACAAAGCTGAGGTCTCAGGTTCGAATCCCGGGTCGGGCAAAGTGATATTGGGTTTTTCTTTTCATTGTCTATTTATGTATGTATGTATATCTTTGCTTAGTTCGTGTAAACAATAAGACTGAATTTCATTCAGTGAGAGATCTGTCGATGAATAGTTTTCTGCTCTGCTCTGCATTTACCATCACTAAATATCAGTGTAAAAAACGGACAACCATGTCTGCTCATTCTTTTGAGATATGCGTGACTTTATGTAAGTTTGAGAATAAATGGGTGTATTTATTCTCAGCCAAACACATAGTCTTGGCCCCATACCGAGCTACAAGTGTTCTGACGTGGATATTAGAATTTAAGAGACTTTTCGGATATAACCCTAAACCCTAACCTTTCTCAATCATACTCTCGATTGTAGAGTAGGCCCGTGCCTGGGCTATGGGCTGATATAGTTACAGACCCAAAACAAATACTTGTAGTATCAAATATTTATCTCAGTGCCAAAATTAACCCGTAGCCTCTTGTTTCACTGCTGAATATCAACCAACATCGCAATGGACGCTGTCGTATGCATATGTGATTGAATATTAATATATTCAATATATGCTATATTAATATATAACAGCTTACTTGTAAGTGTATAAAGAAGCGAAGTCGATAAGTTGCTTGATGACCAGGTATCCATTGTCGTCGTAGAACTGCCGCTGTTCCGGTGACAGCTTGTACTCCTGGGGAAGTTCCGCGAATGTTCTGGAACAATTGACGCCATTTTGAAATTTACTCTTTGCTGCGTGTTTATAAAAACAGGTTTATTGAGACAATTTTGGGTTGTAATTTATAAGCTTTTTAACTAATATCAAAAAAGGAAGGAAGTAAAATTCTTTGTTTTTTGCTTCAAAGGTGTCCCATAAAAAATTGGTGAAGATCTGAATATCTGCGTACCTGGAAAGTAAAACTCCTTAAAATGTAATAGGATTACAACTGATAGTATTTATAATAAGAGGGAACTTTGCGTTTGCGTCTTTAAAAACGTAGATATTTTTGCGATCGTAATGTCGGTAGCACTGCTATATTAGTAAAAATTGAACTAATTATAATAACAATAGATTACTTTAGGTTTTACAATTAATGACAGAATTGAAACTAGGTCAAAATACGTAATTATTTGAATAAAACACAGCACAATACATACATTTCCTTTTTCTTTGTACTACTCGTACCTATATGCAGTTTAAATTCGCGTTAATTTTAAATCGCAATCTAACTGCCGGCTTCTGACCTTAGAGTCGAAACACACGAACAAATCGCTCATTGTCTATTATCGTTTGAGCTATTTTATTGATAAAACACCGTATGACATAACGTTTGTTGTGACAAAACTCAGGATTCGTTCATTGGATAGTTTGTGCTCAGGGTAAGATGTTACTAATGCCATCTATTATTTTTTTTCTTGAACTAATGTGTAACTCGTAAATAATGCCGCATATAACAGGCACAATGCAAATACATAGTGCTGACCCCACTGAGATATAATTCTTGTGTCGTGGGTATCAGAAACTACTCGAAACTTTAGAGGAGATCAATAAATTGCGCCACGCCACGGCTTTTTGCTTCTTATTCTCAAGGATTTTTTATATGAGGTCATGGAGTTACGTTTTGTTTGTAAGAAACTTGCTAAAATAAGAGCCTACCTCTGATATTGACTAAATACGTATTATAGACTCATCTGTGAAAATAATAGGTACTTTACGCCTTTTGACAGTCTCCGTGGCGCAGTTGGTTAGACGCTGGCTGTGGAACGTGATGCCGCGGGTTCGATTCCCGCACTGAGAAAAATATTTGTGGGTACCACAGGTATTTGTTTCGGGTCTGGTTGTTTGTGAGACCGAAAAGTCTCTCATAGTTTCTGATACTTACGACACAAGACTCGATCTTAGTTTGAAGTCAGGACTATGTATGTGACTGTTGGGTGCATTTATTTATTTATTTAAATCTTTATTGTACACATTAAAATAACATACAGAAAAAGAAAAAATATTTTTTTACTTAGTCATTTATTTTATCATAGTTTTTGCCACCATAAAATATGTTATTTCCGTCAATAGACTTCTACTAGTGCCGATGAATCTTCATCATTACTGATAAGCCACATTACGTCTTTAATATTTTAATACACTTGTTCATATCACTGAACTTATGGTCCGAGGTCAATTTGTAATTTATATATACTACGTTTTCCTTTATGTATTAAAATATACCGGGTATATCAAGACTGCGACCGAAAAGGAAGCCAATTGGTAATTTTAGTGCGTACGGACACAATGCAACTAAAATTTCGCAAAAAAGCGACAGTTTTACTGCATTTTTTTTCATATCATCATGTTTGGCTGGTAAATACCTACACACATACATAAACTCACGCCTTCTTCCCAGAAGGGGTAGGCAGAGGTGCTACCAGGACACCCACATTTCGCCTAGGTAAATACCTAGTTTTTGCAAAAATAGTCATTTAAACCATTGCATCTTAAAAATAAAAAGATGTACATTATTATTTTAGGAAAACGATGTATTTATCAACCAAATACAATGATAAGTAAAAAGTTACAAAAAAATATGTCGACCATTTTAGTTGCATTGTGTCTGAACTTCAGAATCTTCAGAACTTCAAAATTTAATATTTATCTATTTTTACATTATTAGTGACTTCAGACTCTGAAGTCCTGTATACATACATGATACATACATATTATATTCATCCGCATGCTTGCCCTTGAGAGGTCAACACTAGCGCTATCTAAAGTATGCCGAGATTATATCCGCCCTGAATGAGATAGGTTATTTATTATACGAGTTTATCTATATCACAAAAAATCCTACTAGAAATTTCCATAATTAACCCTTTCTTGCTAAGTGGTCAACAGACAACTGTAACATAACGGGCGTCCAAAAATAGGCGTAAGTGGGTGTCATCCGCACACTGAAGGACCAGCGATGGTTTTGCGCGGGGCGGTAATGCGGACGTAAATCGGGGCTCTTTTCGCCCTGGGATGTCCGGTACCGCCTATAATGCGTGTGACGGTTAACGAGGGGCTTTTTTAGACAACTGTAACAAATTTTGCGTGGATTAATAAGCGAATACGATTCTGACAGCCTCCTTGGCGCAGTTGGTTAGACAGCTACAGCTTTAAGTTTGTAACTCGTATTACATTGTGGTCACCAAGCTGAGTAACCACTGGACTGGAAGGTAGCGGGTTGGAATTCCGGACGCATTGCTATCACCCAACGATGTGTGATTATAGGCGGTATAGGAATGCAGGGTGTCAGATTTTAACTATATTTTTTATGTAAGCTCCGTGCCTACGTGGCGCAATTAGTTAGACGCCGGCTGTGAAACGAAAAGCCTCGAGTCCGGTCCCCGCACCGAGACAAATGTTTTGTGGACTCACAGGTATTTGTTCCGGGTCTGGGTGTTTGTGAGACCAAAAAGTTTCTCGGAGTTTCTGATACCGCGACACAAGACTAGTGTTGGGACTGGCCTATGCATGTGATAAAACAAAAAAAAAGAAGTACGATGATTTTGGGCATGACCAGTAAACAGGCAGGTATACAAATACATGTGCTTATTCTCACCTCATGTGCTTCTAAACATCGTGAGGAAACCTGCATACCGTAGGGATTTTAAAGAATTTCTACGGTATGTAAGTCCGCCAACCCGCACTAGGCCAGCGTGGTGGACTATATGGCCTAACCACTCTCAATCGATTCTCTCGACTGTAGAGTAGGCCCGTGCCCTGCAGTGGGACGTATATGGGCTGATATAGATATAGATATAGATATTCTCACCATATAGGTCGTCTACCATGTTCTGTTGCTGAAAGCGCTGTTGCCAAAATAATAAGAATAGTTTTTCTCGCTTCAAATCTTATAACATTGGGCATGTTATTACTATTAGATTACTAGTGTAAACGCTTGTTGTGTATATTATTAAAATATTTTTATATTTATACATTCCATAGCTACATTTTTAATTATACTTGTAGTTCCAAATTTCACCACACTCCAATAGATTTTAGATGATGTGTACTTTACCAGTTTTGCCTACATGTGATGCAAAAATATGTAATACTCGCATAATAATAGACTCAATTTTAATTAAAAAAAAATTATAATGCTTATAGTTGCCTTATAAGTTTGTAAACTATAATTGACCCGTAAAGAACCCAGGCAATGATAAAAATTAATTATTTTAAACGTTTTGAGCTAGATTGTCGTATTTTGAATGTAAAAGAAGCCCGTTTTTAGTGATTATGGCTTGAGATAAAAAGCACATATTACTTATTACATAGACCTTGATCTTTGTAACATACGAGTATGTATTAATTAAAATTGCGTGTTTCGTTGTTGGAAAATTATTGGTAGTAAATACAAACTTAAGAAGTAATGGTTATAATTCAAATTATTTCTACCAAAATCTCCATTATAAGTTGCCATTATTGGGAGTGTTGATGTGTCAATTTTCAAGTGTTGCTCCTCTCTTTCTCCCACTGTCTATATCTTTAGCCACAGTATGTCTACTACTTAACATTGGCCTACCCCAAGTACTTCCACAGCAAGATGTTGGAAGCGGCCTGCATCCATTGACTTTCTGCAGTCAGTCAGTCATTGTTGCACTTTGTGAATCACTATTTTGAAAATTATTGAAACTGACTGTGGCACTCATACATATCTATTCGTACCCAAATTTTCTGCGGCTATTTAAGGTCACAACTGCTGAGCTCAGGAGTCCTCTATAAGCAAAAGACCTAATGTCTTTTGCTAAAGCAATTGTATTTTAGTTGTATTGTAGTTTTTTAAACTATTATTTATTGAATTTACAGATGTAAGTTTTTGATGGTAATAATTTTTTTTTCAACAGTCTATAGAAATTCAGATAGTCCTTAAAATTGTTACAACTTGAGTCCTACAAATAATATTTCCATTGTATAGATATTTTAATATTTTAAATTGATTGTCATGTCTAATTTATATTTTTTTTTAATTTCAGTGCTTTATGTTGAATTGTCTCCATCTTTATTATGTTTTGTTTAGAATTACTTATATTACCTAGTCTTTAACTTTTCAATTTCATGTTTTGTTGCTCTGTAGTGCCATGTCGTGATTGCCTATAATTGTAACAGAAATTTTACTTATTTTTGTATATCTAATTATATAAATCTCAATTGTACCTATATTATGTTGGTGATCCTAAATATATAAAATAAAATAAATTCTACAAAATATCAGCACTTGATCCTGTACATTATCCACTTTTGAAATATGGTTTAAGAAATTTTCATAGATAATGTGATTACCTTTTGCCAATCAGCATTTAGTTAAAAACATCTCATTACCCAGTAAACAAAATTATCCCTATATTTTGTTAAGCTGCTAAATATAATTTCTTCAGTCAATAAATATATTAATCTTTTTCAATAATTCTGCGTGTAAATATGATGAGTCGTTTGTAAACATTCCAATTTCAAAAATTACTTATCTTTGCGAATGTTAATACTACATGACGAATTGTCATGTTTTCATATTATTGTTGAATTTCTAGAAGGATATAAATCTTGCTACAATTGTTTATCGGAGCCGTATTCAATTACGTAGCAGATAAAATATGATTAACAAGCCTAGGACACTAATTACTATCTCAATGTTTACGCACAAATACATGTATTTTATTGAATTACTTACGGATTTGACGACAATGTTACACCTTTCAGAGGCATTGTTAATTCACTAAATACACTATGACTTATGTTAAATACTTTTTATAAATAATTATAATTGAAAATTAAACTTTAAACACAAATATGCGACTCCAAAGTTGAAAAGTTACTGTTCCTTGGCACAGATCACTATACTAGTCATAGATAATACACTATATAGGAAATATAGGAAATAGATATGCCACTCTTCAAAAATATTGAGGTAAAAAAAAATTACCTTTGCTGACGGCGAGATGTCGCTGGAAATATTGTTTTAAATAAAATCCGCCAGATGGTGCTGCTCATGCCTTTTTATTACCTAAAGAATGGAGGGGAGTCACGACAATTGGGCACGAGCTCATCGTTTTGTATCCAAATCCCAATAATTTCATTTTAAAACGAAGAGAACTGGCACCAATTTGCCGTATTTAAAAAAAACAGCATGTTTGCAATAACATTATTTTTTATTTTTACCCGACATTATCATTATTATTATCTTTATCATTTTGTTACAATTGCGCAATGTTTGCATGTTTATCTATGTCGATGTTTCAATAGATAGCCAAAATTTCATATGTGCATGTATATATTATGTCTTTTTGTATGTTTGTTTCTCAGGTTAAACTAGATGACTTTTCACATTTCACATTTTCACTAGTTTAAGCATAATCAAATATGGCTCAAGAGTTTTCAAGATATAAATTGTTTAATGCTGCAATTTCTATAATTCTTAGTTAGTATTATATTTGTTATGTGTCATCTACGGGTTTCCTCGTGTGCGTAAATAATATATACATGCACCTCTGATAGAAATTAAGGACAATTCTATAATATATGCTCCATATTTAACATGATTTTAAAATGCAAAAATCAAATAGAAAGTGCAAGAAAATTAATACATTCAGCACAATTTTTACATTAAATCGAAAAATTTCCCGAGCCCATCCGGGTATTTAGCAAACTCCAAATGAAGTACAAAAGTAAACCACGAGGCAGAAGATATACCACGGAGGAAAAATTCTTGCATTATCTATGTACAAACAAAGTGGTTAGGGCTTATAACGTCCTCAGAGGTACACACCATTTCAAAATAGCACTTCCAGAAACACTTCCTAGGCGCCATTGTTGTTCTTGAAATATCCAAATCAGAAAGCAAGTATGAAAATCCAGTAATAGGAAGCCGAGGTCAAACGCAAAAGATATCAAACAAGTCCAGTTAAAAGCCAAAGTCGCAAAATTATAGCTATTGAATCGCAGTAGTACGCACACGAAAGTTTTCGAAAAACTTGTGTCAATTTTTGACACAAATTGTAAAGAGGGTATGTACATACATTAAAAAATGTAAAGTATGTAATAAAATGGTTACAGTAATAAATAAAATATACTTGAATTTTTTATATTAATAAGGAAAATAAAAATTATTAAAAAGCAAGACTGCTTGTTTTGTTTATTATTTATACTTTTAGTTTTTTAATTTTTTTTGGCACTTGCCGCGACATCTAGTAATACTTTAACAAAAAGATCATCAGGTTGGACCCGTGGTTTGTTTCTAATGCATTCAAGATGGCGCGGCAAGTACCTTATGAATAGAATGCAAGAGAGTGGCACCCTATTGATACTAGTAATATTCCTTGGTTACTGTCAAACGGCAACAATTCACAATTAACCAGAACTGTCAGTTGAAAATCAGCTGGTGTTTGTTTTCATTACGAAAGTATGGTACAATAGGCAAATGTATGTATCCATTCATCCTTGTTTATTTTATATTTGTAATGTATAATTAAACAAACATTTATATATGATTAGATTATGTTTAGTAGTAATTACTATACAATCAAAACCATTCGAAAGTGTGTTTACTGTTTTGTCACAAAGTAGTACTTATGACTTCCACTAGATAGCGCTACTTACACTTCAAAGATATTGATATTTGAAATGGCTCCCATAGATTTATTCGAGTAAGTGGGTTTGTAATACAGCCTGTTTAAAAAGAATTATTATTTCATAAAGTCAAGAGTATACTAATATTTATTAGATAACTATTATAAAACTTATCAAGCACCTAACGGTCCTAACCGCGTGGGATACACGCAAAAAGTTCCAAAAACTCAGCATAATCAGATTGCAGAGTTCACTCTCTTTCAAAATAGACGATTAACAACATGATCCTTATTGTTATACATTATTCTATTAAATTAAATTGTTCTAAATATAACAAAAAAAGTATTTTCGTAATTGTCGTCGGATGAAATGCTACCAACCCTTAAGATAAATGCATTTAAAAATTATGTTTTCATCATTTTCCTATGAAAGCATCGCATTCTTTATAAAACAAAGCTCCGGATAAATAGTAATGTTTACCTCTACATTAAACGGACAGTGCGGTAACCTTGGCGGAAGCGTAAACATTCTGTTGTTACAACGCTATTGATGTTGAACTTTGAACTGAGTGATGTATTTTAATCATTCGGCTTACGATTACGAAATGTTTTAATACCTGTTGTTTATTCGCTGATTGAATAGACGCCTTAGCCTTTTTGGTGAGGCATACACTGAATCGGCTGCCTACATGTTCACGGTGGTCGCGGGTTCAAATCCCAGGGCACACCTCTGACTTTTCGGAGTTATGTGTGTATTGATAGTCAATCACCACGCACTTTAACGGTGAAGGAAAACATCGTGAGGAAACCTGCATACCGTAGCGATTTTAAACAATTTCTACGGTATGTAAGTCCGTCAACCCGCACTAGGCCAGCGTGGTGGACTATATGGCCTAACGACTCTCAATCGATTCTCTCGATTGTAGAGTAGGCCCGTGCCAAGCAGTGGGACGTATATGGGCTGATATAGATACACTGAATGAAAAGTATAGTCATAACATTAGCTCAATGATTTTCATCATTAGTTTAGTGTTGAATATCACATGGGTTGAAGTCTATTATAATATTTATTAAACTGTCAAACAAAAAAAAAAGCAAGTAATGAAGCATCCTTTAATAAACAACTAAAGCAATTATTATTGAGTATTGAGAGTTTGTCAATTAATTTTAATCGAGTAGTGACAATCTCAAGAACCTTTATTTTTATCAGTTTAATGTATATCATTATTCATGTCAAGTCAGTTACATAGATAGGATATATACGAGTTATATATCAGTAATACAGGGTATATCAAGACCGCGACCGAAAACGAAGCCAGGTGGTAGTACTAGTGACTTCAGACATAATGCAACTAAAAATTTCGCAAAAAAAATCGTCAACATTTTTTTGGTAATTTTTTACTTATCGTCGTATTTGGGTGATAAATACATAGTTTTCCTAAAATAATTATGTACACCATTTTATTTTGTAAGATGCAATGGTACGATAGGGTTTAAATTACTATTTTCGCAATAACTAGTAGGTATTTCCCAAGTAACATTTAAGCGGAAAAATATTATATTTACCAGCGCATTACCAGCTATAAGCTTAAAAAATGTTGTACAAGAGTGTAAAAATATGTTTAGGACTGGACTAAAGTATAACTGTACAACTGTATACAGTATAGCTGATTAACGGCTGTATAGAGCCTAAATTTTTACCTTTAGCTTTTAAATAGCATTGGAAAACGCTAAAATACAGACCGCGGCGTAAAAAACTGCGTTCAGCAACTTTATACGACAATAACTGTATATTGCTCTCAAATTATACTTTTGTATAACCTACTTCTGTACAAGAGCATTAAATATTGTTATAGCCTGAATATTGGAGTAAAATTACTCTGTTGTTCAGCCTTCAAGTTAAGCTTGATAATAGCTGTACAACGGAAATCTAGGATACTCTTACCAAGCAATTCCCTTTATAATAGTGTAATACAATTCTATCTCATGTAGAAGAGTTTAGATTTACTCCTTTTTAAAGCCAAATGCGATTGGCGTACATTTTTCCCTTTTTACAGTTTTTCGTGTTTTAGAAGATTAAAGTTATTATTATAGTGTTGGCATACACAATTATCCAGCTTATAGATTATTTTGAAACTAATATAGCCTTAAAATAAATTAAAATAAATTTTGTAATGTAATTATTTATTTTTATTTTATTATAATAATTAATGTTTTTATGTTGAAATTGTGACGTGTAAATTATTTTATTAATAAAGATATGATATGATATGATATGAAAATATTTGGAACACTTTCGATAAAACAATCCGATTCCTTGCTCACCGCCTTACGGGCCTTGGTTTTTGGTCATAATGAGGTTTTCTATATTTTCAACTGAACCCTAATTAACTGTATAAATGAATATGAATAAGACTTTAAGGCAGCTTCTACAGTACTTAAATAGTAATGTACAGACAATGTTACTCTTTAGGCTGAGATGCGTTCTTAAATAACGATTCTGTTATGCAAAAAGCTGCATTAAGAGGTACTAGAAGAGCAAGGGCTGTATAAACTAAGGACGCCATTTTATCATAACCTATAAATTGCTTTCCAATTTTACGAGATATTTTTTTGTTTGTTTTTGAAATTTCAGTACAAATTTACAAAGGATTTTAACTGTATAGTACACACAATTACGTTTACTATCAATAGAACAGTCCGGGTTACTCTTAAAACTGCTTTCAGATATGATCACATATTTGTTGTTACAGAAAAAATGTATGTATATCCTTTATTTCGAAGGGGCGTGAGTTTTGAGCTTTAAATAGTATACATATTCACATAAAAATATCAGTCGCAAGCATAATAACAACGATAAACAGGAAAGAGTACTTAATACCACTTAGTTATCAAATATTTTTTTCACTTATACTTCACATATGGTCTCTGCCTTGGCACATAGTAAATTAAGAAATAAAATGGAGAATGGAAATGGAGAAACGAACACAATTATAATATATTTATTCTTCTATTAAGATTTTCACAAGCCTGATTCTGTATAAAAGAATAAAAAGGAAAATTAGAGAATGGAAGCTGTATAAAAGTATCTAAATAGTATCTTAGCCAGCCAAATAGTACAGCTATTATGCAGCTGTTATACAGCAAAATCTACACTTAAAGCTGTATAATTTTGGGGCCCATTTCAGAGTTATAAGGGCTGTATAGCTTGCTATACAGTCTTTATACAGCAACGTTTAACAGCCTGTAGAAAACAAATAGTCTATAATACAGCTTTTATACAGTTCAAAATGTTACTTGGGTTACTACCCAAATACAATGATTTTCAAAAAATTGCAAAAAAAAAATCTGTCGCTTAATTTGCGAAATTTTTATTTGCATTGTGTCTGTAACCACTAAAACTACCACCCGGCTTCGTTTTCGGTCGCAGTCTTGATATACCCTGTATATAAGTAATATATAATATATAAGTAATAGTATAAGTAATAGTAAATAGTAATATATAATATATAAGTTTTTTTTTATATAAGTCAATGGATACACATGTGTTGATTTTTTTTTTAATTTATAAGATAAAAATCCTTTGACGTCCCTTAAATCTGCCACACACGTTCAAGCGCGTTTGCGCAAACGCAACTTTGCACCAGTCTTCAATCGTAAATTGTGTAAACAAAGTTTGTGCAGTTAATTGCTCACACACGTCCCAGTATACTGGTGCAAACTCAAACTTGCACAGTTATATCATTACGTGTGAAGCGGCCTTAATAGTTGTAACATTGGAATTGAGTAATAAAAACATACCTAGCTCTTGCATAGATACTGTACGCATAAATACGAGTAGATTTTATCAGATCAAGAATCTTTTGAAGTTTCTCAAACTGTAAGCCGTAAAACGTAATTGAATTTCCTGTGTAGGCCCAGAGTTTTCAACAGAAATATCAATTATAAATAAATATTATGTAACTTATAATTTGGTAACTAAGGTAAATTATTCAGTGTTGGTTTCAGTGAAGTACTTAACTATAGGGTGGTAAAGTACCTGAGAGCTTAGAGACAGATCATCACTAATCAGACTCTATCGTTAATCCGAATTTTTCACTGAATAATGAGTATTTTATTTGGTGAGATTAATGTAACTGGTGAGTTCAGAGTGAGTATCTGGTTAGACCAATTTGAGTGAAAATAATATAAAATTTTATTTAATGTAACACTATTAAAATTAACAATGACATTTCCAGGGGTGGCCCAAACTAGGCACTGCCTATTTCTTGTGGTACCAGCTCACAATGAGAACACTTTTTCCCTTTATGCGCTCTCCTGAATAGTATCTGTTTAGCACATAACTCTTTTTACTTTGCACCCGTCGACTCATAAACCTGTCGATTCATTCCATATTAGATCACATTATTTTAACAGTAACGTAGGCAGAGACTGTCATAATATAGTGCTTTTGTTTAATTTTTATACATTTAACAAGATTGTTTTATACAATTTTTGTAAATGAGCAAACAGGCCACCTTATCGTTAGTGATCGCTACCAGGCATGAACATCCACAACGCTTGGGTCATAGATGTACTCCCCGACCATCGAATTGGGATTAGAGCGGGAAGTAAAAAGGTTGGGAGGAGGAAAGCGGAATTGGGCATCCGGCAACCTCACTCACAAGGTTGAGAATAAGCGTCTCTCTCTTCAGTCACAGAAAGTTCGCAGAATTACCTATTATCTTCCCCGTGCATTTGCACAGCGACCCAATCCACACACAGAATTCAACTTAATAAGTTGGTCTAAAACTGATAATGTGAATATAGAACTACTAATATTTGTTAAGTACTGAATTGAAATGCAATTTCATAACATTCATGAGAGTATAAATCACATCGCTTTGAGGATGCCAAGTTGCTAATCTTGTTCAATATGAGGTGTTACTGAAGCCAACAATACGATCATTAAGACAATATGTATATCTTGACATAGGTCAAATGAATTATGATAAATTATTATACATCAAACTATTAAAAGGATTGTAAATATTTTCTTTTTTAAGTTTAAATACATAATTCGGTTATATTTTGTTTGTACATTAAAACCTATAAAACCTATTTTAGTTATTAATTGTTTTGTCCCTTTCGAACGACTTTTGAATTCAGTTTGAACGAAGAAGAACAAACATTGAATAAGTTAAATAAGTTTTAAAACTGTCTTTAAATAAGGCCGTATAAATATATGAAATTCTTCAACTTATACATACCTAAAGTCCTTACCACATAATATTAAAGATTGTGTCGTGGATATCAGAAACTACGAGGGGCTTTTGGTTCTACAACACCCATATTTCAGAAACCGTGATCATTTACGTTTCTTCAATGGTATATTAAAAAACTGATGACAATATTACTCGTACTATGATAAACCTTAAAATATAATATATTCCACTAGACAAATCATTGCCCTGTTTTCTAATTAGATGAATTAGAAAGATAATCCATAATGGTTTCTTAGATTTACGCGAATGTTACACATTGAAATAAAACTATTTTTACGGATTTTATCGCGATTTGGTTTAATTTTTACATTTTTTAACTTCCCGACGTTTCGATTACTTTACAGCTTTCGTGGTCACGGGGCGGACTGAGGTATTAGTTATCCGCTCTGTGACTGTCACAATTAAACTACCCTTAATTTTCAATTATTAAATTAAAAAGTTAATTTAAAAAGTTAACTAGGTGTTGCGATCCGATCTACGCAGTAGGAGCTCACTGTGTCTTGAGGTCTGGCAGCTGGTCAACCAAACCAACCCAAAAGACCAGCTGCCAGACCTCAAGACACAGTGAGCTCCTAAAAAATGTAAAAATTAAACCAAATCGCGATAAAATCCGTAAAAATAGTTTTATTTCAAAGATAATCCAGTTTAATTTCGCCAAACGTCTGGAACATGTATAGAACTTTCTAGTAATATCAGTTGGAAACAAATAATTCTGTGAACTAAATCAATGTCGTCGCTCCAGTTGCTAGTTTATTGGAACTTTGAACACGTTCCGTTTATATTTAACGGCAGGAAGTCTGTTTGTATGTAGCGATCGATATTTCTAGATGTGCTAGGACTTTGAAAGCTACATTCAAATTTAAACATACCTCATTAGTAAGGTTGTCAAGTTAAAATAACGTGGAAGTTTGAAGGAGACAGAACGAATTTACGGCCAATTAATTTTTTAAGACAGTTGTCAATCTATGTGAATTTATTGGTAGAGCGTTGAAGTGCATGGTGGCCTGTTGGTAACGGACCAGATGCGGCTGCCAATATGTTCACGGTGGTCACGGGTCAAAACTTAGGCCACACCTCTGACTATTCGGAATCATGCGTGTATTGATAGTCAATCACGTACTGCAATGGCAAAGGAAATGAGGAAACCTGCATTCCATTGAATTGCGAGAATTGCTATGGCATGTAAAGTCCAACCCACGCTAGGTCAACGTGGTGTAGTATGTGGCCTAACCCCTCTCAATCATACTCTCGATTGTAGAGGATCTATCTATCTATTCAGCCACAGGAAGTCCACTGCTGAACATAGGCGTTCCCCAAGGATCCCAACATGGACCTGTTGGAAGTCGCCTGTATCCAGGGACATCCTGCAACCTTAACTTGCCTTGACCTATTCTAGGAATGGGTTCAACTGGGGTGGTAGTACTGTTTCACGGGAGATCGACATGGAGTGATGCCTCAAGCCCTATCCTGTCCCCGATCTTTGTTCCTTCCCACTCCCCTCCCGAATTGAAGGGCTGGCAACACATCTAGTGATGGTCATGATCATCTTCATGGGCGGTAGTGATCATTAGCATCAAGTGGGTTGTTTGCTCGTTCACCGCACCTACGCAATTAAAAACAAATAATGTAATTGTCTTTCGCAGAGGAGCAAATTTAAGAAAATGTGTATAAATGTGAACTTTTGGTATGACAGCCTCCGTGGCGCAGTTGGTTAGACGCCGGCTATGAAACGAGAGGCTGCGGGTTCGATCCCTGCACCGAGACAAAGGTTCGGGTCTGGGTGTTTGTTACACCGATAAGTCTCTCGTACTTTCTGATACCCATGACACAAGACTCGGTCTTAGTGTGGGGTCAGGACTATGTATGTGACTGTTGGGTGTATTTATTTTTTAATTTTTGTATTTAGTAGTCTTTACCTACGACCATGGTAAGAAGGCGTGAATATGTAGGTATGTAAATTAAAATAGCTATTTTTATGTACTGTTTTGGGTGGCATTATTACCTATGTTTGTTTTGTCTGACTTTATAAACTTAATTGTCTATTGTGCTGTGAATTAAGACGTCAAACGCGAGCTAAGTCACCTTAAAGCCGCAACAATTATGTCCTTTTATAGTTAGTTTCATTATATTTGTTTAAGATGTTTGTTACTCCCAAAATTATCCGACAGATATTGTACCATAAAAGGATAACATTTGTACGTTTTAAGGTTTCTATTTTACACAAAGCAGCATGCTATGTTATAGAAATAAAACATTTGGATCTATTAGTATAGAAAAACACCTTTGGGGTGTGGATCCATCTAATGAACAACAGTATACTTTTTTGTCACTTCAATTTAGATTTGATTTGTAATAAATTATAATTTATGAGAGCGATTGTGGTTTTTGGATAAGATATTGGTCTTCTGTTACTAATGGTTCATCCAGACAGTCTGGACGGCAATGAGCTTATCATCAGGTGCAGTGGCGTGCCTAGGGTTTTGGAGTAGGGCAAGCCGAATATTTTTTTACGTTTAATTAATATTGTTTTAGAAACACAAAGTTTCTAAGAACGAAGAAAATTAATTTATAATACGTCGGCAAACCTACCACACAATCAATATTAAGATTAAAACAATTAATATAGATTACTTGTGAACATGTATCCGTAACTTTTCATTACATTTCTATTGCCGTCACTATTCTGTGGTGCCGTGGTCGACTTCGAGGTTTACCGAAATTGCAAGCAGAAATTATTATTAACGCATTCATGTTTAAATGTTTTTCTGAATTTAAAATAATAGATTGTCTTTTGAAAGGACCACCTAATTTAATGAAAATTTAAAGCATTATAATCCAAACAATCTAACACACAAGACGTGTCGTTTAAAAACATATGAATCACGATTGTTTCATAGCTTTAAAGGGAGTATGTAGTAATAAAAGTACGTAGTTTATTAAACTGAACTGAAGAAATTTCTATTGTAATTTATCACGACTTACTAAATGTACAAACCCGGCATAGGTTTCGCGCCGGTTTATTTTTCAATATAATTGAATGAATTTACCTTTTTACCGGCAATAAACGCTTTCACCATCGAACTCAAACCATCACAAAAAACAATACAACTCATAATAGTATCAAAAAGTTTAAATAACATAAAAAACTAAACATTAACCTTAAACAAAACACATTCACAACTCATAAAATATCATAATACAAATGAAGTTAGTAGAAATATGTGCTGTATTGCCAGTAAACGTGAAATAAACAATACAAAAGATACAATTTATTAAAAGAAATATTAAAACTTCATTATTTGTTCTAAAATAAATATTAGATATAATTTCTAAAAGGAACCAACTTAATTTAATAACAATTGATATAATTGATTTAACAAATAATCACGTGACGACAATGCAACGCACGATGTTTTTACATCACCAAGGCCGAAGCCGGGCATATCGTGGAGAGTAAACTGCTATATAACATATCTATAGCTATACATTCGTAGCGATCGAGTAATATCATTTCCCCATACAGTTCACGCGTTGCTAGAAGCCCCGTAAAAGCACACGAGAGAGAAAAGGATAGATGTATGTGCTGTGTGCTCCGTCTTTTCAAGTTCAATATAGTTTAACACACAAAATTAATAAGCAATCCCAATCCCTATCTAAGGATCGATCCGGAAAATAGACCAATCAGAACACATAAAATGTGAACGTGTCGGCAATACCTTGAGCCCATTGGTTTATTTTCACGATCGATCTTTAGATAGAAACGAAGATTGTTTATTAATCATGGCCATTAATGAATGAATATTACGCGCATGGAATTACGCGGCGCTTCGGCGCTGGCGTCTCATTGAATCGAGGCGCGGTAAATTCAAAAAATTTAAATGTTAGATGTTTTCTAATAAATGACTGTTGTATTGAATGTAATAGTTTGTATTCAGTATGGAGTATATACGTATTATGTAGGGCAAGCCGGGCTTTTGGGCTTGTATGGAAGTACCGCCACTAATCAGGTGCACTTTACCCTTGCAGATTTAAAAAAAACAATTTTTTAGTGTAATTTTTGTTTGAGATCCTAAGATATGATTAAGAGTTTTAACATTCCTGAGCTTAACTTCATTTATTTAGATGGCTATGCAACCGATAATCACAGTCGACAACAGACCTCCCTCAAAGATTTAGTCATAGACCTGCTAATGCCTGCATCCAACAACATCTTGAAAACTTCAATAGCTGTTAACTAGGAATAATACATAAAAAATGAACGTCTTTTTAAGCCTAAGGAACCCTACCTGTTGTACCAAACATTGTCTTTTTTTAATTGCGTTAAATGACGAGACGAGCATGCCATTCGCCTGATGGTAAGCGATACGACCGCTCATGGACAGTAGAAAACCAAACAACACGATGAATTATAAATCATTGCTTGGCATTCCACTGCGCTCGCCAACCTGAGACATAAGATGTTAAGTCTCAATATGTCCAGTAGTTACTTTAGCTGCAATGTCCTTCAAACCGGAACGCAACAATGCATTTACACTGCTGTTTGGCGGAAGAAATAGACATTGTGGTGGTACCAACCCAGGCGGCTTCTTACATATGAGAGACCTACCACCAGTAAATTCTGTCTGGTTTTTAATTGTCTCGATAGAATATACATATTACAGACTATTTCAGGCAATGAGGAATAAGTCTGACCTGTCAATCATAATAACGCCGCTTCGTTTGCACGCATTGACATCTGACGTAAAGGTTAGTTATAAAGAATGGTTAGCATCACAAGGTCGGGTTATTTTTAAAACCTTTGGTAGCGCAGTTGGTTAAGAATCGAGCTGTGAATCGTGAGGCGGCGGATTCGATTCCTAGGCAGAGACAAATGCTAGTAAAATTGTGAGTATCTATTTGTGAGACCGAAGTCTCTCGTAGTTTTTGGTACACGACACAGATGTGGGGTCAGGATTATGTGTGTGACTGTTGGGTGTATTTATTATTATTTGTTATTAGCGGCTCGGCCGTGCTTCACCCGGGTGCAAATAGTTTTTGAGTTCAAGTCACATCAACAACATATTATAGTTTCCGCAGCGCACGCGATTTTAGGTATTTTTTTTTAAACCTTAAGTTATATTATTGGACTTTTAGTAAGGATCCCTAATTATTTTGAAAATATAATATAGCCTATGTTATTCGGGGATAGTGTAGCTTCCAAACAGTGAAAGTATTTTTAAATCGGTTCAGTAGTTTCGGAGCCCATTCAATGCAAAGAAACAATAAAATCTTTCCTCGTTATAATATTAGTAGAGACTAGCAATCAGTTCTAACTTCGCTTATGTACCATAGATAGCTTTTTAAGTCCATTAGTTATAACTATGTGGGCTTGTTTAATTCCTTCCTCAAGCTAACACACACCAAATAAATACACCCAACAGGCACCAACACAGTCCTTACTCCACACTAAGATCGAATCTTGTGTCGTGGGTATCAAAAACTACGAGAGACTTTTAGGTCTCACAAACACCCAGACCCGAAACAAATACCCGTGGTTCACACAATCATTTGTCTCGGAGCGGGGATCGAACTCGAGGCTTTTCGTTTCACAGCCGGCGTCTAACTAATTGCGCCACGGAGGCACGGAGCTTACATAAAAAATATTGTTAAAATCTGTCACCCCGCATTCCTATACCGCCTATAATCACACATCGTTGGGTGATAGCAATGCGTCCGGAATTCCAACCCGCTACCTTCCAGTCCAGTGGTTACTCAGCTTGGTGACCACAATGTAATACGAGTTACAAACTTAAAGCTGTATGGTTTCGAAGTGCGTTTACTTTTTAACATAATATGATCACATTATAACGTAACGACTGCCTCGGTGGCCTAGTTTAAGCGTAGAAGACAAAACATTTTCGGTCTCACAAACACCCAGACCCGAAACAAATACTTTTGGTTCACACAAACATTTGTCTCGGTGCGGGGATCGAACCCGCGGCCTCTCGTTTCACAGCCGGCGTCTAACCAACTGCGCCACGGAGGCTGACTTTTTCTAGTTTTTAAATCTGTCTATGAATAAGGCCGTCGGAGTATATCTAGTAATTCTCCAGCCACGTGTTATATTTACGTTACCTAATGAGATGGAATCCGGGCCGGGTGGCAGGTGAGCCGACACTTGGCAGCGCGCGAGGCTCGAGACCTTGTCTGGGTCATTGCGGTAGTGTAGGAAATTAATAGACGTATGAAATTTAGCTATACTAGCAAATTCACATAGCTTTTCTCATGTGCAATTCTCTTGTAGTTCCGTTACACTTTTATAGAAAATAATATTTTTGTTCAGTTTTTATGGTAACTACCGTAAACGGGGATAATGCCTGATATGGCGATAGGCTCGCCCCTTAACACATCGTGGGACATAAAATACAAGGCGAAACGTCCTGCTAGCATCTCTGCCTACCCCTTCTGGGAAAAAGGCGTGAGTTTATGTAAAACCTGTGGAGTTATTGACGCGACGCACACGCGCTACTTAATTCTATTCGACAGCCATACCGTGAATAATCGCTTCGAGACGATCGTCAAAAGTGTAAATTAAACTACGCCATGCGTTGAAAACCACTTGGAGTAAATATACTTTTATAGTAGTGGATTCCTTCACTGCCTCGGTGGCGCAGTTGTACGGCACGGTTACAACGTTAAGGTCTCGAGTTCTTTTTTTATTCCGTTGAATGGCGAGACGAGCATTCCATTCGCCTGATGGTAAGCGATGCGACCGCTCATGGACGGTGGGAACCCAAACAAAACCTCGAATTTCAAAGCATTGCTTGGCTCTCCACTGCCAGTAGTTACTTTGGCTACAATGTCCTTCAAACCAGAACACAACAGTGCATTTGCACTGCTGTTTGTCGGGAGAAATAGACATTATCTACCCAGGCGGCTTCTAACATTTATGAGAGACCTACCACTAGTAAAATCGGTTATTGGATATGACAATATGCTCGTCATAAATTACAACTTTTGTTGGAAATAGCTTCGATGACCAATGTATGATATATGATTACACTTTTCTCATATGTTTATTATAAAGATAAGTTATTTAACACCCAGGCTATAATCTTAATAAACGCTATTTGATTTTTTGTCTGTCTGTCTCTATGCGATAAAAAACTGGGAGTTGAATTTGACACTGATATTATCCAAAACAATTTTTTTTCGTTTTTAACATTATGTCTGTATTGTAGTCAATGATTTCCTGGTAGGACTGATGTCAGGCAGGTGACTTATTGTCCAAGTATTCAAGAATGTAGCCTCCGTGGCGCAGTTGGTTAGACTCCGGCTGTGAAACGAGAGGCTGGGGGTTTAGTCCCTGCACCGACACAAATGTTTGTGCGATCCACAAGTATTTGTTACGGGTCTGGGTGTTTGTTAGACTACAAATTGTCTCGTTTCCGACACCTACGATACAACACCTATATACGGTGTGTACGGTAGGGACTGTGTGTGTGACCATTGGATGTGAACTTACTCCTTTCTTCCTTCTACTTGGCGTTATCCCGCCCAGTACCAGGGGCCGCCTTCCGGCTGAGTCTACTCCATTTCGCCTAATCTTCGGCATCCTCAATAGTAAGGCCATTGACTCTCATATCTTCCTTGACGACGTCAAGCCAGCGCTTCTTCGGTCTACCCCTTGGTCGAGGTCCTGGAATGTTGAGGCTCAGGCACACATTGCCGACGTACTCCTGTGGCTTTCTAAGGACGTGACCATAGCATCATTGTATACGGAATGGGATAGGTGACAAACAATTTTAGTTTAAATCCTGGGTGTTTATCAGACCAAAAATTTTTCGTAGTTTTTGATACCCAGAAAAGTCATGACTATCTTACTGTGGGCAGATCTAAGTTGTACAAGCTAGGCTAGGCTTGTATAGAAGTACTGGCTACTGGACAGGATTGTGTGTGTGTTGGTTGAATATCTAAAAACAATATTCCTTAGCATATTTGTCCACAAGTGATATTTAAAGGCTTAAAAAGACTCATCACACGGTAGGCAACGGTTCATTTGCGTGTAGATAATAAAAAAACGAAATACGTGACACCATGTATACAGTAATTGCACAATTGGAACCGATTAATACTCCGCCTTATATAGAAGTATGTCATATGACACGCCAGCATACCTTTGAATTGCAATGCCGATTAAGGCTTAAATTACACCTATCAACTTCGATTAGCATTTAGGTAGACCGTTTGGATAGTATTTTAGTTGTATATATCAGTGTCTCGCCTTCCACTGCTGGACGTAGGTCTCCACTAGTAAGCGCCAACAATCCAGGTCTCGAGCAGCCATCATCCATCTGCTTCCCGCCGCTCTTTTAAAGTCGTCGGTCCATCTTGCAGCAAGACGTCCTATACTACGTTTACCTAACCGCGGTCTCCTCTTCAATACTTCTATGTTATGTAAGCATGATGTTACTGTATATACACATAAGTATAGTTAGCCGACCCACGTTTTCTCTTCATTCTGTAATCTGGACTCTTTTGGCCGTAACGTAAAGAAGAAGGACGTTATAATTGTGTCGAATGAACGAAATATGACAAACTTTATAGAATCTGCAAAAAGTTATACATAATTTAGATTCAGTCACTTTTTTCTACCACCCGGTTCACAGGAAACTCTGGCATTGCTCTTTTAAAAATCAGTTTACAGTACAGTGAATGCAGTGAAGTGCGTGGTGTGTTGGTAACGGACCAGACGCGGCTGCCTACATGTTCACGGTCGCGGGTTCAAATCCCAGGGCACACCTCTGACTTTTCGGAGTCATGGGTGTATTGATAGTCAATCACCACGCACTATAACGGTGAAGGAAAAACATCGTAAGGAAACCTGCATACCATAGCGATTTGTATGAATTTTTATGGTATGTAAAGTCTGCCAACACGCACTAGGCCAGCGTGGTGGACTATATGGCCTAACCACTCGCAATCGTACCTTCGATTGTAGAGTAGGCCCGTGCCATGAAGTGGGATATAATATATTGGCTGAAAAATACAGTGATTATGCAGGAGTCCCAACTTAGTTTTATTAAGAGCAGCTGTAAGACAGTGGTACCACCCTGGTCGAGTCCATTCCTACTGTAGTCCAAGGTAACTACTATCTGGTCCAAACACTTAAAATGCCAAGTAATTTTCTTAAATTCCATTCGGCCCATAAAATAGATTATGTTCCTTATCTTAAACATGTTTTTTTTATTCAAATCGTGACTAAATTGAGCAATAAAATTATTCTATTATGTATTTACCATTTTAATATGGTGATTTAATATTAAAATGCGGATATGAATACAAGAAAATATACTTTAGCTACCTGTTATATGACAAAAACGTGAAAATAAATAACGAAGTTGTAATTAACTGAGCTGCGAAATAGACTGCCACTTTGAGGTCGCTGGTACAATTTACAAACCCAGGGTAGGTACTACTGACTTTGAAATTATGCCCAAGTACTTAGTAAAAGATACCTTGGTTTAATGGTTAAGGAAAACATCATGAGGAAATGTGCAGTCCTACGAATTGTCAACAAAAATTTCGATGATACGTGAAAACATATTAATCGTAGGCATAATTGTCTGCGTTAGATTGACTTATTACTGAATTAATCCATTTACTATTTGTTAAATATTATCAACTGTTTGACAATCGAACTCTGGACGCTGCAGTTAGATCAGGAAGACGACAACGTCTAGGTACGGGTGATGGGGTCGATAACATTATTATATAATTTATTATTGATAAATAAACCATAATTACATACAAAGAGATAAAAATTGAAGCTTCATAAGCGAGACGTATTTTTTTGGTTGAAGCAGCTTTATTAAAAACATTATCTTTATTGGTTTCATTGTCATGTTTATACAGCACAATATTTTACAGACAGCATTACTTATATTTCAATAATCGTAAAGTCAGACTCAGCACTAAAACTTAACAGATCACTAACTGTGCCCAGTTTCTTGAGTTTTTCATCAACTCCTAATTTATTGATACACGCTGGGTTTAGAGTATGCGCCAGTGAACAGAGCTGCTTCGAGGGTCTTGTCAACGATCATGAACAAGAACGGCTTGTTGGCTATAAACTGTTCTGGCAGCATCCTCGCTTGGAACTCCACTTCGCTCACAGCAGACGCCTCCGTCCCTTCTTCTGACACTATTACATTCACTTTCTGTATGAAATTCGACACGTATAGCTGATAATCAGTTATCTCTGAGAAGTCCGCTTGGGAACTGTCGAACAGAATCCTCAAACCCATGTCCATTAGCAGTTCTTTCAAATTGTTGATGTCTGAGGTGATTTTGAAGCGTGGGATCTGCACAGCGACCGTTTGAGATCCATATCGACTGAACAACTTGAATATTGTAGCCAGGTTCACTGTTTTTAGATTCTCAATGACATTTGTCACTGAAGCGTCGTGAATGGGAAGGAATAGTAGCATTGAGAACCTTCCGTCATTACCGTACGGTAATTCTAGCACTTTAGCTTGAATCTGGTCGATTGTAGTGATGTTGAAGGTTCCAGTAGTGAACATCAGGTTAACGTCGCCTATCTGATTACCTTTGTGGCTGTAAAACGCACTGGTTTCAGTATCGTCATAGGGAAACTGCACTCTCCAAGCACCTCTGAAGTACAGAGCGTCGATCATCACCATGTAGACTCCGTCGAGATCAGATGGCGTCACTATTTCATCGATAGCTTCGTGCGTGGCTTCCCTCACGTATTCGTTTATCATCGAAGCCGTGTACACATAGTCATCAAACCTAACGTTTTTCACTTCACATAGTCCAGCACTCTCCACATCCATCTTGAATTTCTCGTGGACTGACATTTTGTCATCGATGAAGATTGAAGAACTCTGTTCGAGCATGGTGCTGTCATTGCGCGAAGAACTCTTCAGTATTTCGAAGAATTTGTTGTTGAAGCACTTGTGTGGGTGCAAGTTGAGGACTTGTTGTATCTCCGTGAGCGTTTCATCGCCGGCCCCGAAGGACATTGCCGATATGATGCTCCAAGCCGATAGTCCTGAGACGACGAAGTGGCTTTCTGTTTCCTGGTTGATTCTCATCACCAGATCCGTTGAGAACTCATACAGAGCCCTTCTCAAGAAGTTCTGTGCGGTGTAGTAGTTACATTGCGCGGAGGTTAGGGAAGATGTGGATATTAACAGAAACGCGAGCAGTAGTGGAGGCATGTTCCTCTCCTCGTGGTGTGAGATGTACTAACATCACGGAGCAATGAGAGTGTTTATCAGCAGTGACCCGAGATAACGCGGTGCGAGGCTGCCGTTTGGCACAATTCGTGTTATGCTTCTGAGAAATGTTTCGGTGATAAGTTTATACTTCTGGTGTTATGTAAATTATGTAGTTTAAGTCATAATTGGCCTTGTGGCTATGTGGCCCTGTGTTCGGTAGCCAAGTCGGGCAAATTGCTGTGTCTATGAGTTTTGGTTTAAAAAATTAAATGTGCCATTAGTATTATAAAAAATATTTGTAAATTGAATAAACATCGAATTGCGCAGATTAAAAGTAAATATGAAACACGCAATTCGCATTTTTTTTATTACACGGGTGCATTAAACAAGAAAATGACTCACCACATGATTACCGACAATTTGCAACATTTGTTTCGTATGTATACGAGTAATGCAAATATTTCAAAATATAAGGAGACTAGAAAAGTGAACGGGAAGATATTGTGCTTACGGTAATCTCACCCACTGAACGAAACACGACAAGCAAACCTTCTCTTCACAACTATTTTCTGTGTATAATTTCAAGTTAGCAATAACACAAGAATTTTTAAATTACACAAGCATTTTGAAGGCCATTTATCATGCATTCTGATCAACCCATCTTGCATTTAAGATGTTTATCTTTCGCGTCCAAATTGCTTGTTTATTTTATGAATGTGAAATCTGAACAAAAATTAATTATTTTCTCTTTGTATTCAATGGGTAATGGAAGTTAATGTAATGCATTTTATTAAACGAGACAGATATAAACATTTTGTCATCTTATGAATTGGTGATACTAATTCATTATTACATACTTGTAATAATGAATTATGCATACGATAAATATTTAATTTCACGGTTGTACTGTCAAAGGGGTAGGCAGAGATGCTTCTGCTAGTGTTATAATTTTAAATCTAAATACACAAAGTGATTTACAAGGCCTGGACATCGAACCCTGTACCACACGATTCAGAAACCATATACTACCTTAAGACTAGTAAGGAGAACAAATATTTATTTGTAATAATGACATGCACACAATGTGAGAACATGAATTCGTAATTATTATTTTTTATTCATTTTATTTCTTTTATTTATTTTTTATATTCCAAACATGTTACAATCTTGGAGGTGTGCCAATAGTTACAAATAATTTTTTGTTTATATAATATATTTTTTAATGCGAGCGAAGGCAGATAGTTGCTTGTATCTCATTATTATAAAAACGTGCAATGCTTTTGTGTAGAAGTGCGCAGTCCGTTACCCAACGGTTTTTAATAATGCTGCGAGGTTTTTAGCAGTGGCTTGTCAAAATGTTACTAACCCCGATGACAATTGCGAGACAAAACGAGGATAATATGCCATAGGCTTCTTTTCTCTCCCAATTTGAGAATCTACGATGTAATTAGGTGATCAGGTAAGCCGTTTGCTAGTTTGCCGAACCACATGCCAGACACCCTTTTCCTCTGCCCATCTTTTTCCTTCCCGCTCCTATCCCAATTGGTCGGCAACACATTAATGAGCCAGCGTTGTGGATGTTCATGGGCGGCAGTGATCACTTAACATCAGAGAAGCTGTTTGCTCGTTTGCCAGACTTATGCAATAAAAAAACCCTATGCAATTAAAATTAGATGTATAATGTTTTTTTTTACAGTTCTAAATATGAGTGACTTAGACCAATGGGCCCACCATTGCACTAACGCTATGGTGAAAAATATAGAATTTAGATTTTTTAATTGAAATATGCATAAACATAATAAATTAGTCAAGCTCAAGTAACTCCAAGCTAAGAATATAATATCACTGACTTCTATGATGTCACCGAGTTATAAAAACTTATCAAC
The DNA here is from genome assembly GCA_949752805.1 of Deilephila elpenor. Classification (NCBI taxonomy): domain Eukaryota; kingdom Metazoa; phylum Arthropoda; class Insecta; order Lepidoptera; family Sphingidae; genus Deilephila; species Deilephila elpenor. The sequence goes on from OX457118.1 coordinate 743,250, forward strand.
AGGCCTTGACGTCTTTGACATAGAGATCTGAAATAGCCACATATCGGCGCCTTCGTAAATTCTCACCAGACGGAATAGATTAGGATCCCGGAACCGCCACACCTTCGACATCCGTTGACAATTATTAGGGACTAGGGGGTGAACAGGAACAAACTGGACGAATATTGAGTGAGATTGCCGTATACCCAATACCATCAGAAATATTTCGTTCTCACAAACACCGAGACCCGAGACAAATATTTGTGGGCCTCACAAACATTTGTCTCGGTGCGGGGATCGAACCCGCGACCTCTCGTTTCATACCAGGCATCTAACCAACAGTGCCACGAAAGCTGTCAAACGTACGGCACGGTTGTCACGGCATACTCTCTTGTAAATCATCTTAATTTGAAATAAGACGACATATGGACATAAAAACAACATAAAATCTATTATACCCGTATTTTAACACGTTAGCTGCGGCACCAATTTTTGCATACTTTCCGTTCCTGCGGCACGAGGTATAATCGGCCCGTACCGTGACCAGACGTTAGGGCGACACGCGGTCTATTAGACCCCACCTCCTTTTACAGACTAAAATCCATTTTCTGGCGCGAAATCAAAGATAAATGAGAATTTTGGTCCTTATTGATATAGACAGTGAATTGATGAACCCTAATCCACCGTCGCCCCGGGATCTGATGGCTAGTTTAGGAATTATTAGCAAAACAAAATATGGGATCTTATACACCTCGTAACGCACTGAAATAGGGCAAATTTTCGCTGCGATTAGTGATGGGAAAAATAATATCGACGTTTTTAAACTGTCTTAACTACGCAACGACTTGACCGATTTTGATCAATTATATCTCATTAGATCGTTTTAAGGGCAAAACCTGGCAAAACAACACAAAGCTATCAAAGGATACATTTTTTTTTAAATAATCTAAATTGTGCTTGAAGGCGCCATAAAGAAAAAAAAACCGGCCAAGTGCGAGTCGGACTCGCGCACGAAGCGTTCCATTCTATACCATTAAGAGGCAACTATTACAGACTTATTATTGGAAAATAATGGATTACGGTTTATGCATAAGGTTTATCTTTCTATTTGTATATGAAAATCTTAATGCGGTTCACAGAATAGAAAAAAAAGGCAACCAGAAGTAGAAAAGAAACTGTCCTATTTATTCTGCCTCGGGCTTTAAAAATACAATTATTAGAACTTGAATTAACATTAAAAAATCATTATCAATATACTTTTTTTATAAAAATCTCAATATATATGTTAACTTCTTCCGACATCGTTTAGACATGTTCGGCGCTGTAAAAGGACGTGCTCTCCAATCGACGTGATGCACAACACTGGTCGCGGAAAGCTCGCGTTGAGTGCGGTACGAGGTCAGGGGGGATATGGGACGTTTTAGCCTCGTTCCGCACTGCATTAAAATTATATTAATTCAGTGCGGCACGAGGCCTAAGACATCCGGTACCAAGGTAGGTACACCACCGAGTCCGGAACCATTAGTGATCTCAAATATATATTTATCTCTTTCCTACACTGGACCAAACCAAAGCTATGCCATTCGCACGACAGAGAAATTCACTTTTTTGCTTGCCGCACCACAGGGAAGTTGCATCAGGGGTGATTTAGGCCTCGCTTCGCACTTAACGTGTTAAAGCGCCTGTTTTAAAATACAAATATCGCCCATAATACCATCTGAAGATTGATTCTACTTAAAATTGCACAAGAATATACCCTTCCAATTGCATATTAGTTTTCTAATCTTTCAAAACATCGTAGGTTCAGCGTGTCACCCTATCAAATCATTGAGTTTGTTAAGAAGGAGACACTAAGCAATTGTATGTAAAAAAGAAAAAAACATAGAACTGGCAGATAAACCAAGTTCTTGGTTTTGCGGGCCTAATTTTAAACTTTGTGTACTTTTTTAAATATAATAATAAATAAAAGAAAACTTAGAGCTGGTGGACTCCGACTACAACAAGCTCAGTGATTTTAACCATTAAAAATCACTGTAAATTTAATTTAAATATAACAACAAGTCGTTCGACTACACAATAAGCTCGCTACACTTACGCACACTCTTAGGGCCAATTGCACAAACTAGCTTGCCCTTAATTTTGCCTTTGGAAACGTCAATCCCATACATTAGCAATGCCAAATACGTCACTAATGTATGGTCATGTCATTGTCATTTTTTTAATCTTTTTTTTTAAACATTCGCATACACAGTCCTGACTCCACGCTAAGATCGAGTCTTGTGTCGTAGGTGTAAAAAACTACGAGAGACTTTTTCGGTCTCACAAACACTCACACCCGAAACAAATACCTGTGGATCACATAAATATTTGTTTCGGTGCGGGGATCGAACCCGCGGCCTCTCGTTTCACAGCCGGCGTCCAACCAACTGCGCCACGGAGGCTGTCGGATTAAAGTTATGGTCCAAGTTAGTTTATGGAACTGAGCCTAAATACCACCAAAAGAAGCTAACGAGGGATGAACGAAAGCATTGTTATGTCGTAGTTCTGTTCTTTGGATGGGCCCCCTCCATCTACACTAAACCGGCGAAGGGCGGGCTGTCGTATCAAATCGCTAGACTCTCTGCTTGCTGGTTATCACTCCATATGATCACACATAATACTGAAGAGCGATGCAATCAAACCTCAACATAAAACACAAATAAAAAAACAGCATTGGTTAGATTACGTAGTTCTCAAGTCTTTGGTATCTTGGACTATATCGTTACTACACCAGTGCAAAAGTTGAGCGACAGTGCAAATATTTTTTGGACGATGTCCAGTGTCGCGGATTCTTTTAGTTTCCTCTTAAATATATTTGATGGTTTGCGTGGAGATGATAAATTGTTCAAAAGTATAATAGTTTTGTTGCTGTCAAGATCTTATATGACGAGTTACACCTTTTGTAGAATTATCTCCATCTTCAGCCAATTAAAAATTATAAAAGGGTGAAGAAAAATTAGATTAAAATGTCAATATTTCAGATAATGATACTAATTAAGACAGGATCGGCAGTTAAAATATATGAAGTCGAATTGAATAAATTAAAATATGGACAATGAGAGACAATTATGGTTGGGTTGAATTAAATGATTGAATAATCAAAACGATTAAGATATGGTACGTATTATTATGCAGTTTTAGGATAATAAATTCCCTGGCTTCAGACTGTAAATAACCGAACTTGGAAAAGAACAGATGATATAAATACCAGCGGATAACAGCATCAAAACATTTCTCCCCAATGACGTCAAACATATCCATTAGGAGTGCAGCATCCAATTGAATGCAAAAAATAACTTTGAAGTTCGATCATTAACGTCGCGCAGTTTACAATCGAAACGAGTTGATATGCAGCGTTGCAATTACATCTCGAATCTAGACAAACGGACCGCCTGAAATAAGTCTAGACTGCAAATGCTCGGATGTTTAGAAAACATTTAAAAACAGCATTTTTTGTAAACAATTTCGATGTTATGCAGGTGGCTTCTCCAGTGCAATTAGTAATGCAAAGTTTATCTAATTCTTGTTAGTGTTTTGAATGCTTATGTATTTCAGTTTAATCGTTGGCTGGATTAAATGTTTCTCTGATTTTTGTTGCATCTAGTTTCAATTTCATAGCCAAATGGATACATGGCTGAATTTAAAATTAACTTTGAGTGAAGATTAGTTCATATTAAATGTGAAATCGAAACATTTTTATAAGTTTGTTCACAAATAATCATAGTAAGGTTATTTTTATGTCTTTCTTGGGCCAACAAGTTTTTTCAACTTGATTTCTTTTTAATTTATTCCTTGCAATAAAAAAACTTTTCGAGAAAAACCTCAATAGTGTTCATACGTAAAAATATTAATAACGTTGGTACGATTTCGCTGACCATGAGAATAACACAGATATAAATTTTATCAATGCAAAATGCATGTATGTATGCCATAGCAAACAGACGGCGATAAAACTCATTGTAATTAATGTGATTTCGGCGCGAAAACATTTCGACTGCAGCACATCTGTACCAATATATCTCTGCTGTTTTGCATGCCAATACCTCGGTTATTTTCATTCGTTCCTGGTGCATGTTTAACTGACTTTTGTATGGTATTAAAAATATATATTTTTTTCAAAATACGAAAAATAAAAATAGCAATTATTTCGGATCTATTATAGGAAAATCAAAAATATGTGTTTGGAAATTCGTAAAAAAAAATGGATTTAATAGTCATACCATTCCGGATAGTTTTTTTGTTATAGAAACCGAAAAAAACGCAATTGAGGCTTTCGCTTTTATTTTTGACAAAAGTGTTTGAGTAACATATAGATATTTTTGTTTTTATACAACAAATACATGTATAGAGACATCTTATGCGAATATTTTGAGGTTACGTGATTGTGTTTGGATATGGTTTTCACTTTTGGTCAGATATTCTGATTACACGTTTTCAATAATGTTTTTTTTTTACTTACCTAAAAATAGCATATTATATATTATAATCCATTTTTGCACCATACAGAGATACAATTAAGAACTTACACACTAAAACAACAGTACAAGTGCGGCCTTATCACACTAGGTAATTTCTTACAGGCAACCATGATAGATATAAAAATAGGAGAAAAAATGCACTGAAATGTAACAAAATCAACAAACAAAGCTATAAAACAACTAGTACACCTAAGTGAAAGGTCCCCATCGACCTCAAATTGAATGTATTTTTATTGTATTAGCTTTCGCAGTCAGTTTTTTGTTTACATTTTTTCTATCAAACGTTGATCTAACGGAGCCATCAGCCAACAGTGAAGTGTCTGATTAAACATGACATCAGGAGATCATGACCGCATTGTATATGTACTACATATGCTGTCTGTCATGGATATAAATATCTGCAATTGATTAATTTTATAGCAGTCTTAAAATATCACAATTACTCCTTGTTATGCTGAGACGGTTGATAAAAAATTAATGAATGTACCGTGTAGTAATGAAAAATTATGAAGACAACCGTTATTTTAATTTGGCTTCCCAATGCTGTACGTTAGGTAAGATTTGTAGCTGCAGGTATATAAGGTTTGCCATATAAAGTAATGAAAATATGCAAGAAAAGGAAATATGGTGAAACCAAATGTTTATCATTAATATAAGAGCAAGAACATCAAAATATTTGGTACTGTATCAGCCAACATACGTCCCACTGCAGGACACGAACCTCCTCTACAATCGAGTGTATGATTATGAGGGGTTAGGCCATAAAATATAAAAATATATCATAGGTCATGAATTAAGTTCCTTCATGGAACTAGAATTATGAGGCCCAGAATTTAGTACCTAATTCAGGGAATATCCATGAGTAGATATTCAAAACTACGAGAGACTTTTTGGTCTCATAAAAACCCAGACCGGAAACAAATGCTGGTGGATCAAAAATTTATCTTAGTGTATGGGTATCTAAAGGGGATCTTGACAGCTTTCCCCTTGACACCAAAAAACAAAGTGCAGGGATCGAACCCGCGCATCTCGTTTCACATTTCACAGTCAGCGTCACCTGTGCCACGGAGGCTGACAATATTACAGGTATTATTCGTTTAATTATGTTAGTACTGTTAATAGCATCTGAATTAACTCTCACACTGGCTGTTAAAACGTTTATATTTATAAACTACCGGTTGGACCCGGCTTCGCCCGGGTGCAGATAGTTTTTAAGTCCAGTCTAATTCAACAATATATTATTTCGCGTACCAACTGTTTTATTTTAATGTGACCGCCGTCGTCGCCGCCGCTTGCTCATTTGCCGAACATATGCAATAAAAAATACGACAATACAATACACGTGTAAAAAAAAAAAAAAAAACAAAAAAAAAAAAAAAAAAAAAAAAAGTGCCTGGTGGCCTGTTGGTAACGGACCAGACGCGGCTGCCTACATGTTCACGGTGGTCGCGGGTTCAAATCCCAGGGCACACCTCTGACTTTTCGGAGTTATGTGTGTATTGATAGTCAATCACCACGCACTTTAACGGTGAAGGAAAACATCGTGAGGAAACCTGCATACCGTAGCGATTTTAAAGAATTTCTACGGTATGTAAGTCCGCCAACCCGCACTAGGCCAGCGTGGTGGACTATATGGCCTAACCACTCTCAATCGATTCTCTCGATTGTAGAGTAGGCCCGTGCCCTGCAGTGGGACGTTTATGGGCTGATATAGATAGAATATAGAATACACGTGTTTCAGTACAGACCTTGATCTAGACTATTGGCATTTTGAGTTAAATCTAGCAATTGTAGGCTGTTTGTTTATATAAAGTCAGGGGGTGTTCTTATCTATTGACGAGTCCAATCATAGAATAAGGGCACACGGGTATGCGACCCCGGCTTCCCTAGCTGCTACGGTTTCCATCAACTTTCCCCTCCGTAACTGTAGCATCCCATTGCCTTAATTCCTTTCCTTATTTGTTTTTTCCTGTAAACTTCCTATTCCCTTACCTTAGTCCTATTTCCTTCCTGTATTCCAACGTTTACAAAAGATGCGATGAGGGAATTTATAACAAAAATACCCCAGGAGGGTACCGGCACTGCCGGAGAACCCCTCCCTGAGCCTAGCTCAGGCAGCTCCATCGTATCTGGGGGGGGCAAAATTCCCAATGACGGCGACGCGATTTGCCATTCGTCACGTCTTGTCTCCCCGAAGGGCAGAAAGCGGGCTAGAGAGTGCCTTTATGCAACGGTGAATGTATGCGGAGCAGTTGACGGAAAAATGAGTGAGATATGTGAGATGATGGATGTGAGAAGGATAGATGTGTTAGGTGTGACAGAAACAAAAAGGAAGGGCTGTGCAGAGACAACCTATGGTCAGTACATAGCCTACTGGTCTGGAGTTGAGGAATCTCAAAGAGCCAGCCAAGGTGTGGGAATTCTGTTGAATAAGAAGATGAATGAATGTTTAAAAGAGTATAAACAGGTGAGTCCTAGACTTCTCTGGGCCCGACTTAAAGTCGGCTTAATGAATATTTTTATATTATGTGTTTATGCACCAGATATGTCCAAACCACTTAGTGTGCGAGAGGAGTTCTGGGATACTGTAAGGGACGTACTTGATAAATGCCAACCGAATGAAAGAATCATAATGCTAGGAGATTTTAATGGATGGGTGGGAGTACGGCGAGATGGGTATGAAAGAATTTTAGGGAAGTATGGAGATGATAAAGTCAATGAGAATGGAGAGAAAATATTAGAATTATGTTTAGAGAAAAATCTGATTGTAACGAACACAATATTTGACCACAAAAAGATACATATGTATACGTGGCAAAGGCAATCAGAGAGAAGTATGATCGATTTTATAATTGTTGATGAACGACTGATCACAAAAGTAGTAGACACCAGAGTATACCGTGGGATTAATGTCGGCACTGATCATTTCCTTGTTGTTAGTAGAATAACAGGATTATTGAAGAGGTGGCGACACTATCCGCAGGTAAATACACCGGGCTTAGCAAGAATAAAAGTGGAAAGAATGGAGGAAAAGGATGTTAGAGTCAAATACGAGAAGAAATTGAGTGAAAGGCTTACAAAGCTATTGGAAAGTGAGATTGGAGAGATAGAAGAAACTTGGACAGAACTGAAGGATGGTATTGTAGAATCGGCTGAGGAAGTATGTGGCCGAAGCAAGAAGAAGAATGCTAAAAACCCAAGAAATGAATGGTGGGATGATGATGTAAAGCGTGTAATAGCTGAAAAACGTAAAGCTTGGACAGATTTCTTATCTGCAAAAGCGAACAGCAGGTTACGAAGTAATATGGAAGGTAGTGAGAACGTTGCAAGGATGAAATATAACAGGCTTAAAAAGATTGTGAAAGAAGTCGTATTAAGAAAGAAAGAGGAATATAAGGATAAGTATGATAGAAGATTTTCTACTAATTTTCGGTCCAATGTCAAGCTATTCTGGCACACGGTCCGAAAAGCTAGAGGAAAAGCGAGAGAATCATTAGTAGGATTAATAAGAGATAAGAATGGGCATATCATAAGAGATCAAAATAAAATTTTGAATGAATGGAAGAAGTATTTTGAAAGTGTATTTGAGTGTGAAGAGGAAATGGAAGGTTCCGATAGGATTTTTCACGAAGAGTTTGACAGCGAAAGTGATATTAGTATGGAGACGTGGATGGATGATGTACGGAATGCGATGAAGCATATGAAAGTGGGAAAGGCTGCAGGATATGATAGGATATCTGCTGAAATGCTGAAAGGAGGAGGCGAAATTATATTCAATTTGCTGTGCCGCCTGTTTGATAAGTGCTGGCGGGAAGGTCGAGTACCAAAGGATTGGTGCAAGGCTGTTATTGTGCCACTTTT